>OY743094.1:15833636-17091136 GCA_963555665.1 Dircenna loreta
GTCTGACCCACTTTTGCTGAAGATAACGACTCCATTTAATTGTCTAAACGCTATCCAGACTCCATCCTAATAGCTGTAGCATTTAAGTGAAATGACAATCAAATTTATCTATGAAATCTCCAGAATATGGCAGCTTGGAATTGAATAACACCTCCCCAGCTATTCTCTTATATTTGCCACGATTAACACATGTCAGTGACGTTTTGATCTTCTGTTTAATCTGTTATTTACTTATATATATTTATATAATTAATATATTTTTCTATTGAATATTACTTATGTATACTAGTTATCATGTAAATGTATTGTTAGGTATTGGACTCATCTTTTATAGTTCCGTCTAAGGGATCTATCTTGGTAATATAAGACATACGTACCAGCCCTTTGTCCATTTTACCTTCTCATAGAAGAAGTTTATTACTACTATTAAGCCAAAAAAAAGTTATAGCTAAACAGTTACGTGTTCATACATATAGACAAACCGTTAACTGTTCTTATACATTACGAAGCAGCGTGCTTGTCTGGAAGGTTTTACTCTTATCTCACAGGTTTAAGATGAAGCTAACACAGAACTCGCAAGAGTTTTCCAAATCTTACTTATATATATCTGAAACGAGAAAACATAACGGTACGTAAATATTAGTGGGATTTAAATAATGTTCCCTGATCTCCGTATATTAGAAATAAAACTCACGGTTTTATTTGTATATAATATACAATTTCTAGAAAAGTCTACGAATTCTTGAAGGTTTTACATTTATCTGATTCTTTATTTATTATTCTGATCTGATTTATTTAATTTCTGCGTGAAAACAGCCGGGTATATATAAATATATATATAATAGTCATGGTTCACGAAAGTTGAAATATAAAAATCTGAAAGAGACTTTCATTTACACAAATAATATGTTCTATTTTCAAGTTAAAATCATCTGAAACCATGTTCCAGAGAGTTCCAGAGAGTTCCTAAGTTATAGTAAATTATGTTCGTTTCAAAGTTCTGTTCTGTATCACTTATGAGAGTATCTGAAATATGTCTTCCAACTCCCCATAGAAGACATCCACATATATTAAGTTTTATACGCCATTTTTACAGAAATGTAGCCAGTTGCTGTACTCACAGGTTTGTATTTTGAAGATTCCATCCGTAATAAGCCGCTTACGTCTTGGCATGAATTCCTGTATAAGTTACGAGGGTTGGATCAGCGATAAGTAGTTCATACTCAAATTTTTATACTCTGTGACATTGGCATATTGAGGCAAGTTGACACGAGTGAAGAATTTAATCAACCAGGACCAGGTATAATCTGAAAACTATCAAGATTGATTGCAAAAAACATGTTATACATAACGACACGGCAGCTTAGTTGATAGAGCGACGGGGACGGGTTTCCAAAGGCCGCAGATTCAAATCTTTTTATTATAAAAAAAAAATCGAATGTGGTTACTTGTACAATGCACTCTTAACTGATATATTCATATTAAATAAGCCTCTTTTACAAATCCAATGCCGATGTCTTCAAACTTGACGTATTTATTTCAAGCTAAGTTAGACGAAGCTATAAATGTGAAATGAATTGAACGGATCAGGTCATACAGTAGATTGATACAACATGTTTTACTGTAAATCTAACAGAAAAAACAGTTATTACCCACCAGTTAGCTGATAACTTCATTCAGTGAACTACGACTTTTTATTTCCAGTAGTTCAACATTTTAAACAGATGTACTACACTGTCAGAATAGTTGGATTGTACAAATAAAAGTACAAAATTAGGCTTTTATACTAATAGAATAATATTTTAGGCATATTAAAAAAAAAAACTAAAAACTATATTCATTAAAAACTAAATGTATTTTCAATAAGTGTTTTTAATATGGGAAGAACTATTATTTTTATTTCCAATACGTTTGTAATGATAGCCCATTGTTTGTACATTTCTAATGGCTTTGGGTTCTTTGACCGAAAATTACTTGAACGATGCCCCAGTTCCTTTTATTATATTCTAACTAAGATATTATTATTGAACTAACCAAGTTGATCTTAAGAAATATATTAAATGATTTTATGAATGTTAAACGGAATCTTAAATATTATTATAACTAATTTCCGAAATAACCTTTATATATATTGCATTGAAATTATATCTTTGAACGTTTGTATCAACAGTATAACGTATTATTCCTTTATATATGTATATATAGGAATTATATCTAATCTATATTATTATAGGTATTACATAATGTTTAAATTATTTGGTGGAATTAACCACATGCCTGGCCTGTCTTATCTGCAATATGAATCAATAAAACAAAAGGGATCGGGGAAATCCTTTTAGAAATTAGGGTAACGCTCTTCCAATATAGCCCCGGGGCCCGAACCTTCCCGATCCAATACTCCTCATACATAAAAATAAATTGGAACTATTGCATCACTAAATGCTAACGGAACTCCAATAACTCCATTGAACTATAGGAATTTCAAAATTGGATTTCCTCTGACTAATTAGCGTTTATATCCTGAATTATATTATTTCATGTGACAGCTCCCGTGGTATTTGGTATAGACTATCAGTAAATATCTAGGCGGCTATTGAAAGTTCCATAGAAAATTATATGTAGCAATGAGGTATAAGTTTTTTTTTTTTAATTAATTGCTAGTCATGTATCTACACAGACTTCAAAAAGTTTTTATATTGTTTTATTATTTTTTTTAAAACCGGATTTCGATGGAATATATCATTGTAATGATAACGTATTGTTAGGGTAGATATTTTAATAAAATACTCCCACACGAAACAAAAACACCGATTTGACAAAAAATATTCATACAATATATATTTTTTTGTAACAATTTAATTTGTTATCAAACCATCGTTCATTAGTAAAGGTATAAGAAAAAGAGACGAAGTCGCTGGCTTTAGTTAGTATTTAATATAAATATCTATCTGTATATTATATTTTTAATATAGGTCTTGATGTGGTATTTCTTAGACAGTCACGTATAAGAAAAAGAGTTCGTGTTTAGTATTACAAAAATATTAAAGTTGTAAACATATTTATTTAATATCTTTTATAATAAGCTCAAATATTTTTGTGCTTGGGATATTTCTGTTTTTTTTATACTGAATATCATGAAGCAATCTTGTTTTATAAATGTTAAAAATGTGAAATTAATAATACTCTCAGGAACTTTTAATGATTCCTACAAAAAACATTTACATGAGTTTCTCGAAAAAGTTCAAATTGCCAAAGTATAGGAATATACTTTGGCAATTTGTAGCGTTAAGTCCGCTCATTGCACAATTTATTTTGGGCAGTAAAGAATAAAAAATAAATAAATATACTTAAAGAGACGTACAAATGCTATTAAAAAAAATGAATGCAGAATGAGCTGAATATTAGTTAAAATAAAATTGATATTTTTTATATATATGTATTTATCTTTTTTGGACATTATATCCTGACAGAATTGTATATATATATATATATGCGATTTTCAATAAAGTTATTTTAAAAATATATTGAAGTAGAATATGACTTTTAAAATGATATAATACTCCTTCGAATGTAGTCAATAACATATTATACATTAGTATTCAAAACACAGTACCCAATAAGAAAATAGTGTGTTATAGTGTGTTCAGTGTAACGGAGTCACGTTGGAGTCATTTATTATATTATTGAACCTTTAGCACTTCCGCGAGCTGTCATATTTCATGAACGCGAGAAATATTAAAGCTATTTATTTTTATTCACTTCTAAAAGTCTTTTTTATTTCTTTAATACGAACAAACTGTCTATCCGATGGTTTGAATATTGTTTACTGTTCCCCTAGTACGAGTTTTAACGTTACGAAACGTTGATAGTTTTCGAGCAGTCATGTCTTTCTTAGTTGTTCTTCAACACCCAAACTAATATACTATGTAATATTCGTAAATTGTTGGTAATTTGCCATCCTTCATTTTCCAAACACTGGTAAAGAAATTAGGTTCTCTCATACTCAAAAATACTCCGATGGTATACCTTATATATTTTATTTTAAGCTTGACTATTTATTCGTCTTACTAAAAACGTCTTGGCTATTATCGTTCTAACCCGTTTCCCGTTCTAACCCGTTTCTAAAAACGTCTTGGCCATTATCGTTCTAATTAAATCCTTTGTAAAGTAAATTACAGAACCATTATAAAAACTATACTCTACATTTTATTACTGTGCTATAAATTACAATTTACTTCTAAGTTTGCACCCAGAGTATTTCATAAATTACTAGCTGATGCCCGCGACTCTGTCCGCGAGGACTTCAGAACACAGGGCTTTTGGTCAACATTATTTCGAAATTGTTCTCTACGAATTGCCCTATTAATGGCCTATAAATATTTTAAAGGATAATATAGCCTAGATCCAATATGAAAGTTATTTTTAAATATTGTTTGTGATATTTTTAGATTTGGATTACTTACTTTGAAGATTACCTCTAACAAATAAAGTTATAAAGTATAAAACGACAAACATACAAACTTTAGTCCTTTATAATATTAGTACAGACTAAGATTTAAATATGAGATTTGTTATAGTTAAAGCTTATATCGAAAATGAGTGCTGAAAGCCGAAAATCTATAATACATTCGTAATGAATAAGTTAATTGTTTACTTTTACACTGTCAATATCAAGTATATATTAGTTCGATTTCTAATAGTTGTAGATTGTCACCTGGCGCAATGGATTAAAAAATATTATATATATTGAATTTCACAGTATTGTGTTTAATATAATATAAATCTGACTTACACTTTACCCCCAGCAACACGTGGTCGGTTATCCTATTAAGTTTGAAACGTTTGTATTTAACTAGAGCGCCATCTATTGGATACTTACTCAATCCAGTCAACAAATACGCCATCTATTAGAATAGTATAGAACTAACAGATAATTGTGACTGTCAGATAGTAATTGTCACATGTCAGATAGTAATTAAATAATTCGCAATAAAATAAATAAATAAATGTGATCGAAAAGGATAAAAAGTATTCTATATCCGTCTCCTGGCTATAAGCTGCCTCCTCACAAATTCCAGCAAAATCGGTTTGGCCGTTTTTGAGTTGTAAATAGTTATACTCACACCATTTTCTTTTATATATATATTTCTTTTATATTTGCTAGAATTTGTGAGGAGGCAGCTTATAGCCAGGAGACGGATGTAGAATTTTTTTTATCCCGTTCGTATATTTTTTCTATAATATAGGTCTATTTACAAAAAGTTGTAACTATTGATATAAGCATGAATTAAGTGTGTACTTAATTCTCCTACAGTCTAGACTCATGTAGCCTGAATAGTTTTGATTAACTGTATGGTAGCCTAGATCTAGATATATCTAGACTCAGCATAAATAAAACAGGCTAATGAAATACATATAAAAATATTATTTCCCAAATAAAAAAAATAGTTTTTTAATTATAGATCAGTTCTTAAATGTAATATATATTTATGGGGTGGAATTAGTAAAACCGCGCCGTGGACTTCATTAACTGAATATCTCAAGCTTAATCACGAATCAGCTTTGTTAAACGTCTTCTAGTTCCGACTTAAACTTCCGATACTTAATACTAGTAAAGATTGGAATTATGTACTGGAGTTTTGTATGCATTTTAAATGATTTTAAAAAGAAGATAGGGCATTCATTATTCAATTATATATATACAAATTAATATAAAACAATATATTGATGCAAATTTTTTGATATTTCTATAAAATGGGTGGATTATTACTGTTTTTCTTTCACTGATTGTAAATTTACTTGACCCCGGCAATATTCAAATATTATATTTATAGCCGTTTCTTAATACATATTTATAAAAAAAATGTGTCTTGTAATTGTTTTTTCTTTCAATCATTGTAAATTTACTTGACCCCGACAATATTCAAATATTATATTTATAGCCGTTTCTTAATATTTATAAAAAAAATGTGTCTTGTAATGGTTTTTTCTTTCACTCAGTGTACATTTACTTGGCCCGGGTAATATTAAAATACCGTATTGATATTTATAAGAAATGGGTTATTGTTTTTAAAAAACATAGTTATAAAGATTTTATGTGCCGTTATGTATGTGTGTGCCATTTGATGGTACAGCTTGGGTCGAGCCAGCCCGTATATGAGCTGTAGACTACAACTGAGGTCTACTCTATACTACAACTAATATATAAAGCTAGCATGTAATATCATGTTTGGAGTATTTTGTTACATCTACAAATGTTAAAGAATTTCGCGTGTAGTGAAGCGTAATATTTTTACTTTGTAAAACATCTTACTAAGCATTTTTCTCGTGTTTCATGCTGAAAATTCAGCTACTTTATTTTGTTATTTCGTTATAATGTAAGGAATGTTATCACGGAGCTACTGGCATATTTTAAATTGATGTGCTCGAGTTGGAACCAATTTTCGTTTAGCGTATCGCGTTTATTACAAGGATGACAAGACTCTATCTAGAGTCTTGGCGCCATAAGTTTTATTTATTTTTTATCGATAGTAATTCACGATTTTATATTAAAGTTTCTGTTAGAGTAAATTACCAACATATATTTATATTTTCGAAGCTTCAAGCTCATGAGGGCCCTGAATATGTTCAAAATTAGTCGGTTGCAGTATATATATAATATATATTTAATTATACATAAAATGTAATTTAATTTATAAAATGAATTAAATCTGGTAAACATAATGTAAAATTCATAAGCAAGATATGTAGGCTTCGGAACATGAAAAACAAACGCCATGAACTAATAAGAACACGCGAGGCGGCACGTGGTTTTGTATCCTTGACCCGATATATCTATGCGGCATGAAAAAAATATTTTACATGTTAAATTACATTTGTTCAGTAATTTATATATATTCAACAAATAAACGATTCTGAACACTAAAGTCTGGAGTATATTTTTAAAAGATTGAGCTGACCGAATTAAACTAAGATCTGAGCACTAAGTTTGAAAGCACTTAAATGTTTCCTAGATCAATTCGATGTAAGCTTATGTGAGTTGTTCTTAAACTCAGCCATCTTAAAAACCGGTAAAGTGTCGTTTCCAAATGAAAACGTTTTATAAAAAACGAATAATATATTATTACAGAATGGTTTTGAAAAATGCTTAAAGAAATAAGGTATTTTTAATTTTAATAGGCAATATTCTGATATTGTAAATATTTGTATATCGTTCAAAAATGCCACCATCCCACAGTTGGGCTCTGTCCTGAATTAAGCCTTTTCATAACTGCAAATAAAACCTTTGCCTTGTAATGAGACAGTTAAAAGATTATTTCTAAGATAACAGATAAATTATTATTTTCAATACATTCATTAATTTGACTATAAAATTCGTACGATATTATATTTCAATACATTTTCTTATTTTCATAACAAAATGCGGTTCAAAATTTAAAGTAACATAAATTGTTATAAGAATTGCCACTTAAATTTTTACAGTCCATAGGAGGTCGATTTATCCCCTTACATAAAAATTACTACGCAATATACTGGAGTTTTTGAAATACAACATATAATGTCAAAAGATCGGTAAGAATAAATAAAAACCGTTTCTAAAAGGTTGCGGCTTCCCTACCCGTATTTATATATTATTTATCCTATTACTATTTAAATAATATAAATCATAAATGCAATAAAACAAAAAAATATATATAAATAATTAATTGGTACCGGTTAATCGATTCTGGTTGGTTCTCGATGCATCAATAATCGATTTATCATAATTTAAAATATTAATATAACTTCTTACTCTGTGTTAAAATCCAATAATTCTTCTTTAGTTCTAATAAGATAATTAATTCCATTAGTTATGAAATGCGCTTATTAACGAACGATCTCTAGAGTTTTGTTCATTATTGATTTTGCTCATTTATCTCCACTCCACTCGGTAGAAAATAGGTTATAGGTTATAGAAGATAGGAAATTCACTATATGTTTTTGAACTGTTTTCGATTTTGTTATGTTTTTTTAGATACAAAGAATAATGATAAATTAAATAAAAGCATATATCGTAAGATTTAAATCATATTTGTTTTTTTTTTCTATAAGGCGTTGCTTATATTTAAATAAAAACTAAATGAAGTCTGTATAATGACATTGTCAAATGTCAGTCTGACATTTTTCAAAAGAATGGCTAATGATTTACCAAATGTATCCCCATTAGGGAATTACAAAATAGAACGATCTTAAAATTATCTTGGCTTACGTGAAATTAAATTATATACATATTTTTTAAATATATATTCCAAGGTGTCATATTGATTGTTTTATACATAATGAATGATTTACGAAACTTGTACAAGTTTTAATAACGATTAATAGATACGAGTTGTCCTATTTATATGTTTTGGAGGGCGGCTGTATTATTTTAACCCTTAAACGCAATCCTTGTAGAACTGTCAGTATGGTTATGAGCATTCAATTTTTTTTTTATAATAAATGATTTTGGTTATTGAGATTTTAGAATAACTTTATATTTGTTAGCTCAGTTATTAAAATAATATATCAAAACTCAATTTGTTGAAATGAATGAACTTTTATTATAATTTCATTCGTTTTGTGACAACAAGTAAAGTATTTATAACTTAACAACAAATTTAGTTTCTACGAATGAAGAAAAAAAAGATTATTGGGAGGTCGAAAGGGAACTGGACCGTGTAAGCAACGAAAATTTCGGCAAAATGTTACCTTGATAAATGAACTCTGGCTATATTGGGACAGTGTTTGGTAACTCAATTATTATATCAGCTAATTGTTTTACACAAGTTTAAGTAAAATATGTAAAAATATTTGAACATCTATACTTAATGCAAATTATTTTTGAAATATTGCTCTGACCGAGGGAAGGCAGGCAAATAGCGGCCGTTATTTTTATCCGTGCCAGTTCACTCACTCGTTCACTCATTCTTATTACCCTGATCCATTTTCTTATATACACAATACTAACTACACGCTTGCGGCTTTACACGCGTTCTATTTGAAAATATCAATTTACTTTAGCCACAATATAAATAAAGTTTTTTAAACCACAAATATTTAGATAATTATTTAGACTGTGTTTTAATATATGTCAATATTTTTTTTTTAAATAAGTTTTGAGCAATTAAAAAATTAAATGTATTATAAGTAAAATTATAATAAAGTATCTAATAATACTTGCTACTCGTTAGATGTAAACATTATTGATTTTCTTCTCTCGATTTCTCTCGATTTCTCGATTTCTCTCGATTTCTTTCTCGCTTCTTAATACATTTTTATTAAACATGGTAAGGAAGCTCTTAACACGCTAATACATTAATATATTGTTTGAATCTAGTCCTAAGTAGAATTAAAAATAAGTTCATTAAAACCAATATAAAAATGTACGTCAATATAACAAACACATCAATATTTACATGACGTAATAAAGTTCGCAAGACACGGAAATCTGCACGTAAGCAAACTTTCCACATGGGCGCCTCGCTAACACGATCGATAACTAGCTCCGGGAATCTCGGAGCATCGGGACGTCATTATGCTTTTACCAAACAGAAATAGAAAAATAAAAATATTGCTGCAATAACAACAGCGTGGCGTTATTAATGCTCTATATTTGTCTCTAATATTTGTTATCTGTGGAGTCGTTATGTGTTGTCAAATATTTAATGCCAAAAACCCAATTAACAGTTGTCAGGATGACATTTCTACAGATAAATAATTTGATTAAAATTCTTGTGAATGTAAATCTGACAAATAATTTTAAAAATGGATATTCCATTGCCGATTCTAAATTTGAAAATACAGATCAATACAAAATCAATTTCCGTTTGATCCCAAAAGCAATAGAACTTCGCGCGTAAATTGAATTTAGAACTGAAATCCGATGCAAACATTATAAGAACGTAAAAATGTTTGTAGAAACCATTTTATAACAAATGTTTTAACCATTATACAAATGTTTATTGGATCTTACGAATGATGAATTGTATAGTCTGGGCCGTTAAAGCTTAATTAATGGCGGTTCAAAATCTGTTTGTGATCATGTATCAGTTATTTTGAATGGACTATTGACTTAAATAGCCCATACGTTTTTGTTGCTAATGAAATAAGTGTCATATTCCAATGCAGGTGGGTTTATTCTTCTTTGGACGGGCAGTACTATATAGATCTTGTTAATGGTATGGCTGGTTGTTACACTGATTTATTACGCCATTACGTGGTTTTTCACATCAAACTTGCGTGTTCAATCATGATTTAAATTTTTATATCAGCTGGTGCAGAATTTGCTTTTACAAACAATGAACAACTTTTAAATGATTATCAAAGTCCCAAAACTAGAACTAAAGTTAAGTTTTGTTTACTTCAAACTTTATACTTAAATAAATATATATTTTCTATTTATAGCATGTCTAAGTATCAGTGATGAAGGTAATATCCCAATAATCAACCGATCGAGCAAGTTAATATTGAACTTTCTGGCAATTCGACCAAATATAATCACTCAAGTTGAACAAACAACCAATATACCGTAAACGATACGAAATATCACATCAAGCTTAACAGAGAAAATACTAACGAATATCATAATATAAAACAATACTCATCAAATATCTAACAATATTATAAAAAAATATTTTTTTTTATTTATTTATTATTACGAAATACTTAATTAATATTTCAAATAAATAAATAACACTCCATATTAATATTATAAATAATCAACACTGTATACAAATAAATAAATAACACCATATATACATATTAAATTTGTAATAAAATCCTGACATTCGAATAAAATGTAACAAAAAAACCAAATAATTCCCACCAGTTCCAATCACCTGACCTGGAAATTTGGTCTTGTGTGATAAAAAAGGTTTTTGGTCTATTGTGATTCATTTTATTTTCTGGAACTTTTAAATTAAATTATACCTTGTATATTTACCATACATTATTATATAAGTCATACTTCTAAGGCTTTCAATGAAAGATAGTCATTTTTGGAAATCATTAATTTGACTTCAGTAAATAAAAAATAGATTTTGATATTGAAATTATAAATAACTTTAAATCAAACACAAATAAACTTATTATATGTATTCATATTTAAAGAATAAGATATCTTAACTACATTCGATTTATTGATCAAAAAGTATGCAATAACTAAGAATTACTAAAAACATTTCTAAAAGTTTTGAATACGACTATATATCGACTGTTTTAGGGCGATCTATGACGAGTAGGGGTCGTGGATTGTATTAATATTGCATCTCGATTCGCTTCCAATATCAAGACCCATAGAGCCAGTGATAAATAGACCGGAACAGTAGAAATATGATCGGAACCAATAAAACTGGGGTGTTTTATATCTTCCCAAGCTCATCGCAATGATTTCAAAATAAATATAACCTGTCTGTTGGTTTCTTATTTCTTTTGTTTCCACATTTTCAATATGGCCACTGTCGATTCAATATTCTAGAATAGTGTAGGATTGTGAAATAATTTTATTTGATCATTCAGATGTTTAGTTTATTTATAAAATACAACAAAATCATATATAAGGCACTGAAATTAGTTTTTAAGCTAATAGTTGTTCAATTTAATAATTATCACAAAGTCCATTTAAAAATGAACATTCATATATAGAATATTTATTTATATCTTATGTGTTGTACTGTATTTTATTACAGTATTGTATCAAGAGTGATGTTTCTGATAACAGTTTTTTTATTGGAGAACATAATGTCCACTATAAAATATTACTCTCTCTTTCTCTCTCTCTCTTTCTCTCTCTCTCTCTCTCTCTCTTACTGATAATCTTATGATAAGTCCTCAAATCCATTAGCTTAAAATAGACCAAAGAAGAATATTCCAAACAAACTCAGAGCATCAAATCAAATGTTTGAATAACAGAGTTTTTTTATATTTTATAATGAATGGCTAGCTAAAAGAGTGAATAGGTATGAGTCGGCAGGAGAGTTTAAAGAGTTGGTGTTTTTGCTTTATAGGAGTGCTACAGAAAATAGTATTTGTGCAATGTAATCTTACACTACACTAAAAGTTCCGACAAACAGACATAAATAAAAAAAAAAAACATTGGGTTCAATTTTATGCATTGAAAATTCCGGTCTATTTCCTCTGCATATCAATAAAGGAGATATATACATGTCTTTATTTAGCTCGGAAATCCCAAAGGTGCAAATTCCACCTCAATATTAGACTGATTGAACTGACTGACTGATCGTGGAGATATTTGTTACTTTATCAATATCAGAGACAAAGTCTTAGTAGCTTTAAATTCAGTTGAGGTGTGTCTTCACAGAAGGGTTTATTTCTATACATATGGTATCAAAATAGGCCCTGTTGAAACTAAAAAAGTGATCACTGCCTTTGAACTCTTAAGAATTATCATAGTTTTAAGAAGTCTTGTTGCAATATTACAATAATATTACTTTGATGTAACATGAGCTTTTTATAATAATATTGTATTATTCTTGGTTAGTAACGTTACGTAATGAATACGTTTTTAAATACCATAATTTTATATGACAACAATATAACATTAATATATCAAATATCATAACACACTTCATGGTACGAGTTAATAATGTTTCCTATAGCAAGAGAATGAATGATTTAAGATGACGTCAACAAAACTTATCGAAACATTGTTAAAGTAATACTACTTTTAGGACGAATTCGAAAGTAAGATTATTCTAATATTGCTATGGTGGTAATATTATATAGGTTATTAATATTGTTAATTATTTATGAAGGTTTTGCTACAAACTGAAGATAATAAATAATAACAGTTAAATACATTTGTGAGTTAAGAAATATTTACGTATTTGTTTCTTTGTGAAGTAATTATGAAGCTGCACAAATCATAAATGTGACCACAAAACTTTATTTGTACATATTTCCAATGTTTTCGTGAATCGTGTTTGTATTCCGCATACGAATGGAAGTTTTTATTTTGCTTCACATAAATCGGACGTTAATTATGAGTGAGTATTGTTACGGGTTTTTTAAGTTTGTTTCGAGAATATTGGTATAAAATGGTGTTAAATTTTAATAATACTTATTCGATTTTTATTTGTGTCTGATATTTAAATGACAATTATGACGTTTAACTCAAAAACTATTTTAGTTTTCCCCCGCACATAAAAGAAACATGGCGGTCCTTTTTTTAACAATAAAACATTTCGCTCAAGCACAAAGTAGTTAATCCAGCTGTAATTTATGTCAAGCGCTTTTTAGGAAAGTAGCTCTTTGTACAATTTTCAAGCATTGAGAAAAGCAGAACGTTCTGGAAGTTTCTATAAAAATTAAAAGCCTTTTAGCGTTCATTTGATACATTTTATTTAATTGCACACGTAGTACATTTTTTCTCATAATTTCTTGAGAGAAGTTTAAAGGAAAGTTATTCTAGAAGGATATAATTAGCTTTGCGAGTAGGAACTGCTACGTCATCGTTATTAAGAATTCTTGTAAGATACATATTTAGGACACGCGAAGAGTTCATTAATGCTACCTATTGACCTATTTTGTATAAAAACATATGTCAGCGGTAATTTATTAAAAATATGCATGTATATTTTAATAATCTGTTTAAATATTGAAATTTTATTTTTAACATTTGACTGTCGTGTGATGGATTCTTGGAAATTAATATGGTATTTAAAGAGTTTTTATATAGAATTGTCATGATATATATTCTTGTGATTTTATCTATAATTAGTAGAGTTTTTATAGAATTGTCGTGTCATGGATTTTTGGATATTTTTCTATAAATTGTAGAGTTTTATAGAATTGTCGAGTTGGATTTTATCTATAATTTGAAGACTGAAGTTTATTCATGTAATATCAGAGATAAAAGAAGTCGTGCTTTTGTTTTGTCGTGACTTGCTATTTGTTAGATACAATTAGCGGGTTAAATCGTTAAGCAAGAAGCGTCCCGTCCGCTGTCAGTTTATCATCAGATGATTGATGGATTGAGCATGAATTGAATATCAGGTCTTCATTTTGTCACAACTTAATATCATTTTAGTATATTATATTATTATTTTATTTATATTTAACCGTTATTTTTCGTCTAGTCTCCATCCTATTTAATATTGCAGACGAAGTCTTTTTTTAGTTTTAGTATTATTTAAAAAACTTAATCAAAGATTGTTACTAGATCTGTGATAGTACCGGGATGAACCGTCATCATAACACTGAGATATATAAAATGAATTGATCAGCCATCATATATCGCACTTAAGTGATAGTAGCTTAACCTAACGCATGCTCTTTTTGTCGCTGGTTCTTAGGTCTGTTGAAATTACTTTTCCGAGCAGATGTTAGCTTTGACAGAGATTTTTTAAAATTTAATTAAATTTTTATTTCACATCAGGTTATAAACAGTTGACTAATTAAATTTAATGATCTCTCAATAATAAACTTTAAAGAGGACTAACACGGAAACATTGTAAGTACAAGATGAATCAGACCCTCAGTCTCGCCATACATTTCCTCAATCAAATTAGTTTGAAATACGAATGAAACAGGAAATATATAAATAGTTCTATAAAGCCTATCTTTCACGTACTGTTTACTACGTGTATGGATTATGAAATTACAAAGTACCAACATAACCAATTAAATTAAACCATTAAATTGTTATCGATAATCACTACTGACAACATTACAAAATAATATAATTTGTTTTGTTATAATATAATTTATACCGTTAAATATATGATTTAAATATTAGTGTTCAAATAATAAGTAATGTATTGTTTAAATCTATTTAATAATATAAATTTTGTAGTTTGTAACTTAGCGGGAGTTCTTTTCTGAAATATTTTTCGTCTTCAATAACATGTTTCCATAAACAATAAATAACATTTCAAGGAGGTAAGCGTAAAATATCAAAATTTAAAGACCTCTTTGGTTCTAAATAGATTGGACGTAATATTTTAAGTTATACTGACCAAGGCTTCATAAGTCACGAGGTCATGGTCACACAAACATGTACATTGTACAAGCCCTGACAAATCGATTTTTATGTATTTATACGTCGATGAGGCATAACTTTAGATGTATGATTAAAATAAATATGATAGATTTAAAACAGATAAATATATATATATAAGAAAACGTTTTCTAAAAACTAAATAATTATTGTATATAAACTTTCGTATCTGATGACTTTTAAATATATATTTGCCCGGCTGTATAAATTTTCTCGGAATTTGCCCAACTAGTTTCGAACCCTTAATATAGACAGGCAGGTATATATATATAAAGAATCTAGTCTAGTGAAGTTTCAGTTTAGATCTATTTCTAGATTCTAGTTATAACTTTGGCAGTACAAATTGAATACTGATCTTAGACTCAAATTTAGTTCACAGATTGTATATTAGGTGAAGATTGCTTTGCGAAGAGAACCTCTTTCAAAAGCTCGTGTTAAATAAATGCTATTAGAGTGAGATGGAACAAGATTTTACAATTAAGATAATTTCATCACAATTCAATAGCACTGTTGTAGACAAGCCTTTATAGGCACGGTGTATTCTCAGCCTAAACATGGGCGTTCTTGACAGTGTTATTAGAGATGAGTGATGATAATTGCCGTTGAAAGTTTCAGTAATCACGTTCCGTTTTGTGAAATATGGCCCGGCTTTTGATGCAGTCAAATGTCAGATTTGTGTTCAAATGTAATTGCTGTTAACTTTAATCTTTATTTATTATTATATTAATTGATGTCAATTACTTGAATTGTAGTTGACTATATAATTAACTATTTTTGAATAATTTTGTTGAACTAAATCTTTATTTTGTTGTAATATTAAAAATAATGAAAATATTTTTTCTTGTGTTACAAACCGTTATATTTTTAAAAGTATTTAAAAACAAAAAAAAAACAATTACTGAAACCCAGTGTCTTTGTTTCTGAAGTTTTTGTATGTTTCAGAACGAACAATTACTTTTTTTTAAACAATTTTTATATAAATCGTAAAAGCAGATATTATATGACAGTATAACGCTGTGAGCTTGTGGGCACATTTCCTTAATATTATAAAGCGGCATAAGCTTCAGTGGATAGCAGTTGGACCAATTCAAGTGTAAAGTGAATGAAACGTAGCTAGGGATACGTTATGAGAGGTTCGGTGATGGAATATACATTCGTATAAGCTGGTCCATGTATATTGACTTCGGTAGCGGTATATTATCAATGATCAGTTCTCTTCAAATCTGGATGGAGTTTAGTATAAAATAAGATAGATTTAATACCAAATTATCACGACTGGTTTAAAGCAGGTTTAATGAGATTTTTTTCTTATAATTTCACGAGGTTGATCGGATTTTTAAATTATATAAATGTGTATCGTTTATTTATTATTGTTGTATTTTAAATAAATAATATATGAGGAAAAGTAATGTTAGAGGATGTCTATAATGTTAAGCCATGTTAAGCGTGTATAAATTTAAAATAAATATAGACTAAAAAAAACCTTAAAACAGATTATAAAATGGTAGTAACGTTTCGTTATTCACTTATAACTACCGACACACAAACACGTCGAGATGTGTCAAAGATAAAAAATACATATCCGTTTCATTTCGAGAATTCGTTTTTAAAATGTATTTCAATTTATGATATGTTTTGTTTTATATTTCATTTGGGGTTATTTATTGCTATTGTATATGAGTTGTAAATAAAAACTAAAAAGTTATATATTTCGTCTAGACATATCTCGTTTCGTATAGTTTTATAAAATTCTAGTTTGTTTCCTTTGTTTTTAACAAATAACGAGACTTTCAACTGAGAATATATAAGAATGTATGAATACTTTAATTTTATCCGTAATAAAAAATGTATTCACTTTATAGTAAAGAATTATTGAAATTGATTTATTACTTTCAGATTTTAACAAGATAATTAATAAAATGCTATGATAATAAATAATAATACAGTTTTCGGTTCAATTATTTCATACACAATTTATTTACTAAAAAGCAGACCTAAAAATTTCAAAAAAAGTTTTTTTTTTATTGAACCTTCCTTATGTATAGATTATTTACAAAAAAAGTGCTCTCTTATTAATATTATGTATATTTAGCAACATTAATTGAAATTAGCTGCTCTTTTGTTAATTAAACAAATATAATAAGAAGTGTTGTCTGATGAATATAAAAAAACCAAAAAAAAACAAAGCATAAAAGCTTGACTGTACTTTTTTATGTGAAGCGTAAATTTTGTCATATGGCCATGTTATTATGAGCACTCAAAGTTTAAAAGGTTCCTTAAGTATGAGACAGTCATTCCTATTCAATATTTAAAGCCTTATTATATTACGAGATTAGTCTTTGTTATATTATTTATATTTTATTAACAAAAACAATAATTGAAATTAATTATTAAAGCTTTACACAATGATAATGTTATAAATTGTATTTTCAAAATAACACCAAATGTCTAGTCTTAAAATAATCCGTGTAATATTTATAATATTCAAATATTCATGTTGTTGTAGTATATATATATATATGTGTGTGTGTGTAACTGTTATTTATATATTTTATGTTGTGTAGTAAATGTGTGTGTAAATGTATATATGTCTGTATTGTATAGTGTATACTATGCAGGTATATAATTTGTATTTAATAATGATTTTATTCACCAGCTGTTCAATAAAAATGTTCTTTTTAAGTGTAGGTTTTATGGATTAAAAAAACATTTTTTTATTTACCAATAACCCAAACTCTATTAATTTGTTGTTACTTATATATTTTTGTGTTTGATAAATACTCAAATGTATTAAAGTTACCAACAGCTTTGAGATGGCAGTATGCCAGTTTTAGTTCAGAGAACAAAATTTCAGTCGCATCGTATTTACTTTCAGTTTGTTTTTTTATATTGCTAATTGTTTAAGCTTTGCTGATCTAAAAAAGTAATAAGCACTTAATAATAAGTGTAAGCTACTTGAATTTTCACTTAATAATAAGTTTTTATCAAGTTTCAAATCAATCTATATTGTAGAACCACCACGGGTTACTGCAGATACCTTAGCTCCTGATATAACGTTTGAAAATTCGAAAACCTGTTTGAAAGTAACATAAGAAATTTAAACTTTAATTTGATACTTCAAGTTAAGTACGAAGAGAAAATCTGGGTTACCTTAGCGTTGGGCGTAAGTGCTAAATATAGTGTCGTTATTTCGCTTTAAAAATCTTTGCATACCAGCAACTATGAATATTAAAAACTTAATTAAACCTTTATTCTTACATGAGGAATCGTTTAAAACCATGTACGTGAAAAAACTGTAAAAAAAGAAAAGAGGTTTGGGTTATAGAATACAATTTATTCATATATTTGTTTTTTTTTAATTGAAACAACGTTAATGTAACTCGTGGATATTTTAAATTTCATTTTGATAACCGGAATAATGAGAAGAAAATATATGCCAAGTCATGCTAACTAGAAAAAACAAAACATTAACCAATAAAGCTTACACCTACGGAAACTATATTTATACTCTATGATAAGTCATAGAGTTCATATATGATGATATTTGAATATTGACCCAGAGCAAATAAAAATAAAATAATCTGTTATAATATTTAAATTACGAAACATGTATTAAGTCTGACCTGACCATCATTTCCAGGTATTTATCAGATTTATAGGTATGCGTGACTACATTCATTGCTGAAAAGCAATTCCTGTATTTCATAAATTTAAACTTTAATACCTTTTCGTTTAGGTCTAAATTACAATATAGGGCTAAAACAATGTCATGTTTACGCTGAATAACCCTGAAATTAGGAACGGCCAAACTAATCAAAAGAACATTATTAATTCGGAGTCGTATCTTTAATGTTCCCTACGGTGCGCTAAGCTATAGTCAGTGTAAATTTTAGTACAATCCATTGGTTTTTAGCACACGATTTTATCTAAAAAACAGACGAAGCTTCTTAGCAATCCATGGATTCACCGTGCGGCGGCTGGACCCATCGCGTTGCAGGGAGGGGAGTGCAAACAGCTCCTGGGACTTGCGACCCAAGTGTAGGTTTAAGGGATCCCTTTTAAATGCGCATTAACGCTCACCTTCACTGGTTACGCTACCCCTACCTAATCAAATTTGAAATGGAACTACTAATGCCGCCTTTAAAGTACGTTCTAGAAATGAACTGATGACAGCTCTAGAGAGGCCAAGATCTTTAAGAAGGTTAAAGAGAGATTCCACTATTTTACCTCTCACTCCCACTTCTACAGCGTAAAAATTAACTATATACCTATTCCTGACCAGTTCCTTGGTGAGTTCGTAATACTTGTTTACCTCAAATGTATGATATTTGGGGATGTTAGTTTCCCATGGAACACAAAGCTCCATATGTATCACGCGTTTTAAATGTCTGGAGTACAGGAATTTGTCCAGTCTGAATGACGAGACAACAATATCCTCAGGAATTCTATACTGTTTCTCATACGTATCCATCATTACAGTCCAACCGCGAGCCGCTTCCAAAATAGAGTGAGGCTTTTGTTTTGTTTTTTTAGACGAGCCTTCTTTAACGAACTCTATAGATATGGTTGGTGGTTGTTATACTCTTTTGCGCTCTAGCTACTGAAAGACTAACCACGTATGATTCTAATACTTTATCGTAGCAACGCGAGTATTGACCTTTTTCAAACCCTACCAATAAGTGTTTAATCGTTCCTACTACCTGTCCACAGATATTGCAACACTTTTCAGTGGCTTTACTAAATTACTTTGTTCTGGGAGAGTCATTTGGAATACATTTAAATAGAATTTTAATAAGGCTGGAGACCAATCATGAAGGAAGGTGTGCCACCTCAAATCTAATGAAATACAAAAGTCACCTATGGTCACCCACTCATTTTACATTTCTAGATTCATCGCGTGCACTCGATACTTATCGTTTTCATCTTGTCGAATAAAGAATTTTGTTAAGTCTTTATCCCGCACTTTCCCGCTAGATGCTAACCCTATTTTATTTGTTTAAACACTTATTTCATAATTTTTTTATAAAATTAGTCGTGATTCGAGCTCTGATGCAAATTTATCTTTTAGGAGAGATGTTACTATATCATCATGAGATTTTCCGATGATATATCTTTTGGTAACTCTTAGGTGCTTATAGAGATCCGATGGTTTCTTTAATTTCATCCCAAAATTTTTCAGTCTCTGAATAAAGTTGAAGAGTCCGCTGAACGCGCCACTCCAATCCACGACTTCAATATCTTTATGACGCTTGCATCTAACTTTGTCAAAAGGGTTTTATTGAGATCGTAAACTAGAAAAAAACAATTTAGACGTGACGTTAGATAGTTGTCATATATTCAAGTTATTTTTGATATTGCTAATTGGTGGATCGTCATTTACCTTCTTAAGATCATTTGAAAAGCTATCGACTATTATATCTACAGGTGGAGTGCGACCTTTGTAATCTATTTTTTTGCCTAAAAATTTGAATGGGGCTGCTTCAGTACTAGTAGTAACGCTTTGACCGCTTATTAAAAGACCCAGATTGTAAGAGGTATATTTGGTATTCCGTATTTCATTTGTATATTTAAACCCATAACCAAACTTTTCTCGTTTGTGTTTGCTAAAGCTATCGGCTGTGTTTGTTAAAGCTATTGGTCTAGTGTCTTTAGGATTTGTGATATTGTCTGTTTTTGGAATGAGGGCAAAAATGACTTTTTTTAATGCTACCGGTATTTGCTTTCTTGACCATTTTATAGAATAAATTTAATAGATTATTTCGAACCGACGGACATTTTTTTATACTATATAAGGAATACCATCAGGTACCTGGTACTCATTTAGTTGGTTTCTTTTTTATTATTTTATTGGTTTCCTTAAAAGTTGGTGGGTTGGATTGTAAATCAATAGACGGACTCTCAGGATTTTGTTCGTTTGAAACCTTATATAGTCTACAAGTTTTTAGATTTTAAAAATGAAGAATACACGTATATATAATTTATATTTGATTGAATTCTTATATTATTATTGTCATACTAATATTGGCCGAGATAATTACCAAAGATAGACTATTACATAATATGTTACTCCAAATCTCCAAAAAGGGGCTGACACATTAGCTCAGTTGTCAAAGAACGGGTAATTTATTTCAAATGTCGCAAATTCGAGTATAATCTAGTTTCATTCTATATTTTTGAACAAACAATGAATGATTATAGTATAAGGTCAACGTGATTGATGAATTCATTAAAAACAATTGTCTTCAGAACAGAATAATAATTTCATTTTCATAAGCCCACTATTATACTTAGTTGAAACATTTCCGCATGACAGACGCTGTCACGGACGTTTTCAAACAATGAATGAAATACGGAGCTGATAACTTACTCTTCTTTGAATGTAAAAGATTTTACGCTGTATTGAGCAGCTTGCATTTTCACGACTATTTCTATTTTGTATTCAAACCTACGAGTATGTGGAATATTTCTACGAATTCCAATCTCAGAGCTGCTTTTGGTTTTCAAATCTGAAATAATCTTAAATATTACTTTCATTTTTATCTTCTACTTTCAAGAAGTATTGGTTCTACTATAAATAAATAGTAATGAATAAAATGTACATTCCCACTTTATATAGCCCAGACCCAAAAACGGTGTGAGCCTCCATTTAGTGTCATCATGGCTAATTGCATCCCATGCCGCTAACTCAATTTCCCATCTGTGCTCTCCCTCGTTATTCCATTAACTATGCAGGATAATATCGATTTTCAATCTATTTTGAATTATCATATTACCGTTCCAATTGATAACTTTTAAATAGAATATGCATTAAGATTTTAATATAAAGAAATTTAAAACTTACTTTAAATATTACACAATTATAAAAAAAGAATTCTTCAAGTATTGAGGTCAGAGGTATGTCTCAGTGAGGCACGTAGGCTCTTGACATGGCGCCCTCGTCATAAGAGCTCTTTTTCTGAGAATCAACACTCGCTGTGGCCTCCCGCTAAATATTACCTTTTTGGGTATTCGCTTTACGCTTTGTAGCTTATTCGAATCGGCAAAAATTTGTTAAAGTAGAAATCTTTTAGTGGTAATTTTAAAATCAGAAATACAATTCAAAATGAATATCAAACTACTATGATAAGTTCTAATTCAATTGCAAATAGAGATTAGGAATTAAGAATATTAAATTATCAAGTTAAATTAAAATTATATTTCTGTTCAAGCATTGTCAATATTATGAATATAATTTTGAATTAAATAAAATTATAAAAGGCTGAACAATAATTTCAAATAAAACTGAGCATCACCCTGAATTTTAATTCCACAGCCTCCTGGGGCAATAATACAATGGATGTTGCTATTCAAGCAAAATGCTTTCGTAAAAACGTTTGATATTAAAATATTGCTGCTGTTTCCGAGATTTACACTTTGTACTAAAAATAAATAGTTATCTTTGTACCCAAAAGTTTAAGGTAATGTTCCTTGACGTACGTTATTATATTTAGGCAACTCACCTGCAACCGTTTTGAATTACGGTCTGGGATCGGCCTTGGAAACTGTTTCCATTAATATAACGACAAAACTCGTAATAGATCTTGTACGTCGCAACCCAACTCGGCATTATAATTTTCGTATTTAACTACAGCTTATATCAAATAGATAGTAAATAGTAAGCAATAAAAAAACAACACGCTTCTGTAAAAACGAAACACTAATAGTATAATTGAAATTAATCTGACGTTTAAAAGTCAAAATCAAGTTCAAAGCTTCCATTAGAAACAGAAAAATATACACACTTAGCTAATAACACTTTTATTTGTTAAAAATAGGAAAATACCTATTTTTTCGTATAATTTTAATATGTAAATGAATAAATATATTTTTGTATTATGACATGCTAAATTCTATTGCTTTTAAAGATGTAAGCGTGTGTGTAAATATAATCAAGCAAGCAGTAGATACCTTGAACGTTCAGGTACTATATAAAGATTAGAAATGAAGGTCGTTACTCTTGAGACACTTGAAGACCCTTAAAATATCCTGTCACAGTTGGCGACTGGGATCTAAGTGCAGAGCACAGCCGAGCTAGAACCTCTTCAATCATTCAAGTTAACTTTACCCAAAAATATCTTCAAAGGTCTGGTTTATGCGAGCTTTGTGAGGACTAACCGCTAGCTAATCATATTTTTTTTATCTGCACCATTTTATTTTTACTCTTTGTTAATGTTGGTGCTAGTTAATAAAGTGACAAAAATATTGTTAAAGTTATGAAATGTATTATCATGATTTAAAACGTAAGTTAGACGTTCTGAATATAATAATTCAAATATTCAAAAAGCCCTAGTGACTAGAAATGTTACAAGTATATAGTGATTTCATTTTGCTTCTATAATCTCGTCGCTTCGGATATATCAAACTCTATAAATTAATACGAGAAGCATATGTTGAAAAAGGCGAAGATACGAACTTCTTCACCACTTAGAAATTCTGTATTAAATTCTTGAGTCATATGAAAATTTATAGCATCTTAATACTTGATTTGTATTATTTTGAAAAAAGATTAAGATTTTTGTAGAGCCTAGATATTTCATGCCAGCCATATTCAGCCATATTTCAGAAATTATGGAAATTATATATATATATAATAGCAATATTTTTTTTTTTTCTGAAATATAGTACTATTAAATATAGTACTGTTCTAGAGTCAGAAAGGAAGAGAGGGAGAGAGCCGAATGCTCAAAAAAACCTGCCAGCCCCTTCCTCTCTATAAAACTTAGCATCCGTACTTATTCCTATTCCTTAGTACTTATTTCGTACGCACCAAATCACATTAACAAATTATTGCTTGTCATAATATAATAAAATAATATACCTTAAAATGAAGTATTTTATACTAATTTCACTTTCGTCAGCCATAATACGAATAAAGGTGAACAATGACAATAAAACAAACTCTTAATCTAGATACAATTTCAGGCTCTGTACTCAGCTGAAAGTGCAAGATAAATCAGGCTGCGATCGTATGTTAAGATACCTATTTATTTTATCCGATTTAGGGACCAATAAAGATCTATCTGAGTATTTTTATTCAAATATTGTTGTTTTTATATAATACAAAAGAGGTTTATATGAATTTGGACCGAGATAATTACATATTTTTGTCTATGCTGCAGGGTCTATTGTTTTTGACAGCATCATTGGGCGGGAAAATAAAGAGTGACTCATGTTTACACTTTTTTATTTTGATAGCTAAAATCAAAGCCGTTAATCATTCTATAGAGAACAATAGGACTTGAAGAGATTTCTCATAATCTTATCAGTTTATTAAACACAATATGTTCGTCTTTGTATAGTTATTTATTGATAGTTATATATGTAAATTTGACTCCTAATTACTTATTCTAAGCCGAGAATAAACATTACCTACAAATACAAACACATGTTATATCGTAAATATGTCTTTAATTAATGGGATGTTTGAATAAATTATTTATATAACACACATTACAGTTAATTTAGCTTAAAACAAATAGACAAATAAAATGAATAATTTGTATTAAATGTCTATAACAATAAAAAAAACAATAACATTTGCACAAACATTTTAATTTTCTTTTAAAACATGAAGAATAAAGCAATGAAAACACTTATTAAGAATGACAAAACATTTTTTTTTAATAAAAATCGACAAACAATAAAAAAACGTTCTAAATAAATAAGTTTCTCATCTATTCAGAATTTTAGAACTAGTTTGGACTGATTATTTAATCCGCTTAGGGAATGCTTGTACGGCTTGTGAAGCCAATATTTAAGCATTTGGGAATTTGTAAATTTATATTTTCAATTATTTAAGGGTTAAATTCCGTGTAAAGCTAAAAGTTAAATACTCTTTAGGCCTCACTCCCGTCACTCATCGAGCGGCCGCAGTAGAGTTAATTAATTAAATTATGAGTGGAGATTAACGCATTTACGTTTAAGGCTAATTTATAAACGGACGGACCATATTAATATAAACTTCAAGACATATTTAGAGGAACGCAAAAAAAATGTAGAATAAAAGAAATATTGTTTTATTTCTGACTGGCCATATATACCAGTGCTAACTAGATTTAATGTACGTTTCATTAATTTAATTGACATTTAATAAGGTATCCAAAATATTAATAAGGTAAAGGTTGTAAGTATTTAGTACGGTAATTGCAAGGAGTTGTGACGTCATATTATGAAAATTAAATTTCTTATATTGTTTTTTTTCGTAATGAATAATATAATTAGTATTTAGTATTGCCTTCTCGTGCTGACAAAACTGCCTACATGGGCATACTTTTTATTAAATTATCAATGAAACTTTGTGGGTAGTGGGTAGGTTCCATTCTCCAATCGTAGTGGTTTTGAGGTCGTATAGGTCAGATAGTGCTAAGTTTCTTTGTTTAATTTGTTTTTCCCGTTTATCTCTAACATGTTCTATAGGATTTAGGTCTGGTGAGCATGCTGACCGTTTCAAAACTTCCGATAACTGAAGTAATTATTAATTGATAACCGACATCAGTAAGATACTCCGACACTACCAACGCAATGTGAAGACGAGCATTGTCATGCAAAAAAAGAAATTTGTCCTCGATTAATGGGTCAAATGACATCATAATTTGCTCTAAAATATCTTATAGCAGGGATTCATTTTCGATGTGTAAGTCTGTTCGTGCTCCTAAGCATATATCGCCCCATACCACTACTGACCCTCCACTACAAGGCTCTCTTCCAACAATATTACATTGAGCGTATCTTTCTCCTAGTCTTCCCCATACTTTGACCCTGCCATCATCTGGCTTAAGACAGAATTTGGACTCATCTGTAAAGAGTTGTCCGTAAACGTCATCATCCCAATCTTAATGCGAACTAGAGCATGCTGGACCGAGCTACGACGACCTGCGGTGAGTAAAGATCCTCTGGCCGGAAAGAGCGCCCCTGTACCAGCAGCCTTAAGTCTTCTTCTAATCGTTTTGGTGGTAACTGTGACTTGTCGAACTCTCTGTAGCTTTTTTCTTACCTCAAAGAATTAGAAGTGCGGTTTCTGAGGACACTACTTTCAATAAATCTGTCCTATCTCTCTGTTCTGTCGTAACTTTTGTCTTAATCTGTGGTAACTCTTTTACGACCTTGTCCTCTTATGTAACGTCCAGTCTGCCGGTATCGTTTAACATTGCGAAAGATTGTGATCTGTGACTTTGACACTCATCACGTTTTGGCAACTTGATTATAAGTATAACCATTTTCAATTAATGATACAGCTTTAAACACCTGAGCAACGCTGGGATCCGGCATTATCATTCATACTTATAAATGAAGTTCCCTTCACACAAAAAAAAAAAATGTTAAAATCAAACTACAATCGGAAAAAATTTATTACGTATTAAACAAATTGACTACGTATTAAACAAACTGATAAATATCCAAAGAAACAAATAAAATTCGTAAGTAGAATTCTATTTAATTTTTTTTTAATTATATAATAGTGGAATTTATGGCCAGCACAAAATAAGACAATATTTTATGTTATATTTTTTTTGCGTTCTTCTAAATATGTCCTTGTGTGTATATATATGTTTGTGACCTAAGCTTAAAAAATGTCAACAAGTTGTGTCACGTTCAAAGACAAATCAAGTTTTAATCTTAAATTTTCAAGTATCTTATATAGATAAAAGATTAAGATTTCTTTAGATCTTAAGGAGAAAGGATGTGAAGATCAAAGTTGAGAGGCTGTGATATTCTTTAGCCACCTTTGTTGTCACTTCATTCTAGAGTTTTCAAATTTAGATGTCAGTAGATAACTCTGGCAAAGAATTTCTTAAAAAAAAATCTTACATTGACAAAAAATCACATTCATATTTTTCTCTTCAATCTTATTTGAATAAATAATATATATGTAATAATTTTATTAATGAACGACAGTAAGTAATTGTTATAAATTCTTTAAAAGTTTTATAACCAAGTTTTATGACCCGTTCCAAATGTCATCATCATAATTCCGGAGAGGCGATTAAGAGTTTCTCTTATCAGCGGACCGCAAGGGTCTTGTCCAAACAAAGTCTGATCAATTAGGAGATAATACAGTTTACTGAGCAAGTGGAAGGCCACAAACTTGCAGTAATTTTCCGTAACATTTAAAAGATTTTCGAAAATATCTATAAACATGTATAGTTGCCATGCCATGTTAAGCTTATTCAAATTTCAAATAAATATAGAATTAAAACAAATTAATATGGACTGGGATTTAAATCCGCAATCTCTGGGAAATTGTCTCTTCGATCTACCAAATAAGTTACTATATCGATTTTAATCGGTTATTTAAAATAGACCAAATCTTCAGCAATTTTTGAAAGTTTCTCCCTAACCTACTTAAAGATCTTGGCCTCTCTAGAACTATCATCAGTACATTTCTAGAACGTACTTCAAAGGTGGCATTGGTAGGTTCATTCCAAATTTGGTTAGGTAGAGAGAGGAGCGCAACCAGTTGATGGTGAGCGTGAATGCGCATTTTAAAGGGGCCCCTTAAACCTACACCTGATTCGCAAGTCTCAGGAGCTGTTTGCACTCCTCTTCCTGCAACGCGATGGGCCCAGCACCCGTACGGTGAATCCATGGAATGCTAAGAAGCTTCGTCTCTATCCGTAAAATATACAGAAGTTTAAGCGGACACGAGATATGACAGCAGAAGTTTTTAATGAAAATGTAATTTGAATTTTAAAATGCAGGACATGTTTTATTCATATTATATAACTTAATGTTGAGAACAAATAGTTTTCGATTTTAAATTTGTTTTTTAGAAACTAGTTCAAAACTCTTTACAAGGCGACGCAAACTTTCGTCCGGCCGACATATTTAATTTTCGATGTTTATTAATTTCCAGTATTGTACAAAAAAATTAAATGACTATTATGTTTGAAATGGTTTTTAAAATGTTTCGATATTAATCTTTGATTTTTTTTATAAGCCTATTGAAGCTTAACAAGCTTTTATTTGAATTGTAACGTGTTATAAAAATGTATCTACACGGGCAGGGAATTTTTGAATTAATACATAGTTATACAAAATTTTACCGTATTTATTAACTAAATAATCATCATTATTGTACTGATTTAAACACCGAATGTTGTACGATTTTTGTTTTTATAATGTTGGTACCATAAAGAATATCGTATCGTATCGTATCGCATCGTATCGTATCGTATCGTATCGTATTGTGTCGTATCTTTTCGTATCATTATTGTCATAACAACTTATGCAGTAATAACAATTAAACTTCAATAATACTAAGCTAATGTATCCTTTATTGGCGACAATAATTTATATTATCACTACCGGTATTAGTTATTGGAAACTAATTACCGGTATAACAAACAGACGCAACAGATTTGGTTTAATATTGTAAATACAAACAATAATCCGCTTAGAAACATTTGTAATCCATTTTGATACTTTAAGATATTATATTATATTAAGTGTTTGTTCTGATAATAGTCATATTTTTATAGTATTTTTTGTATTTTATAATAGCTTTTATCGCATGGCTTAGAGAGCCAGCCTTTGCTATTATATGCCATTCTTGTATGATCATGGGTCTGATAGATAACAGATGACAGTGGCAATGTGAGCCAACCACCAATGCTACTGAAGGCTGTTCATTGAAGGTGGGTTAGGCTCCCCCAAGCTGTGGGCTGTGAGAACGCTAGCTTGTGGGATATAAAACGTATAATTGTCAACAATCCACGCGCTTCATTATTATTTGGTGTTTTTTAAGGTTTATAAAGAAAGACCAAGACTAATTAGGTAATTTATTGATATTAAAAATACAAGAATACGAAAATAGATAAAATTATATTTTTATTACGAATATTTCATTCTAGCGAACTTGGAAAAATAAAAAATAAATCTTTTATATAATATTTTTTTTTTGTTAAAATGCGTTGGTACTTCATATAACAGTGAGGTAACGATAATTTTACATAATATAGATATAATTCAGATTATAAATAGAGAAATGTAATACTATATAGGCGGCCATTTTAATTATTACAAGATGGTTGTTATAATTAAAATGGCCGCCAAAGCCTGCAATGTTCTATTTGATTTATGATTTAACTCGGTCATAAACGCATTCAGATGTTGCGAGGCGTGAGTGTTTCACTAACGAACTTCATTAGGTCTTGTGTATTATTCACGTATTTACTTATTAATAATATTTATCTGCTTATTAAATATACAATATTGTATCCAACTTTTAAAGGAGACAACTATTCAATCTTCAGAAAATATTTAACTTAAGAATAAATTGAATGTTTTTACAGATTTGTTTTCTTGAATTGTCAAAATATAATAATTATTCTGTAGTATTTATCTGAGGATTTAAAATTTGATTCTAAATTACCTTATAATAAGTAAATAATCTATAATATAAGTCATTTCTTAATTAATATATGTATATATATTACATTGCGTTTTGAGACGAGTAATTTTCCAACTCATGTCAAGAGCGGGGAACTTTTTAATACATGTCAGATTGTGAAAGAAAGATACGTTTCATAAAAAGGTCACAATGAGCTCACGCGCTACAAGTAACAATGGAATTGTTCTGATTGGTAACATATGACAACTACCAACAGCTCTGGTGACAAGAAGATAATATGAAGAGCTGCTATTTAAAAACTTATTCTAGCCTGGCTTGGACAACCTTGGCGCCAATCTTTAACCAATCTTCATATTGGCTTGTAGGTGTTCTAACGTTGTTACACAGACATGCATACACATTCTTCTGCAGTAGATATTTAATTATTAAAAAACCAGAATGAGAATTGGATGCGATCTTTTTCTGTTTTTTAAAGTTGGTTAAAGATTGGCGCCAAGGTTTGGTTAAAGATTGGCGCCAGTCTTTAACCAATCTTCATATTGGCTTGTAGGTGTTCTAACGTTGTTACACAGACACGCATACACATTCTTCTGCAGTAGATATTTAATTATTAAAAAATCAGAATGAGAATTGGATGCAAGCTTTTTCTGTTTTTACGGAAATGTTAAAATTCAGAAAAAGTTGCTTTTGGTCGTAAAATTCTATCCATATATTACAGGAAACATTCTGGAGAGTAATATTTTTTATTTCAATTTCAAAATGTATTTCCCAAGACATGTATTTTCAACGTAACAGTTATATCCAAATGTAAATGAAAGAAGTCTCTTTAGTTACTAAGAGACCAGCTTCCCTAGTTCAAATATTGCCAATATAAAAAATATACTCTGGCAATTTAAGCAAAGCTTTTAAAAGTTATACAAGTTGTAGACATATATTTATTGTAACCTTAATGAAAATTAATAGTTAAAAAAGATTGCATCAGAGATAATGGCATCCCAACACCAACAACTCTTCAAAAGAACCTCAAATCTAGAAATTCCAAAAGAAATGAAATAAAGTTCAAACAATTCCAGAAGCTTTCCAGCGTTGTACTTTATTGTTGTACTTTTCATTTAACTCCCACAAACGGTGAAAGCTTATACAGTATTAAATAAATATTTCTCGATGAAAAACTAATAAAAAATGTTGATCATTGTTAGTTTTCGAATGTCTAACTGATTCTCTATTAAATTGTAAACCAAAATCAAAACCAAGTTCAGTTTAGTAGAAATTTGAAAGTAGAGTTTAGCAAACCAAATTCAAAATTATACCCTCAAGTCAAAGTACTCATAAGTTAAGGTTCTATTAAGTTTTGCGACAGTCACTCCAGATTTGAGATTATCAATTGAAAGATAAATTGATATTTTTTTGCTGTTTACCTTGTTTTGTATAAGCTCGTTATAGCTTTTATAATGAATTGAAAAAGCTGAAGCTATAATGGGAAAATAATTAGATCAGAAAATCTTAATACCCTTTCTCTTCTAATAAAGATCGCGATGATGATTTTACGTTCCGTAAATTGATCATCTAAATAACAAACGTATTGATATATATCCTCATAGAATTTGTTACTAAATCATTTAAAACATAATAATTGACGTTGCAAAAGTGTATGTAAATGCCTTCTTGAATAAAAAAAAATACTTTTGAAACAAAAAACTTAGCCGTGATTGACAGACATATATTTCTTTTCAGGTGGTAGTGTTATTCAAAAATGGCGTCATCGGTCCGCAAATAGTGCCGGGCGGGGCGATGGGTCTGACGTAGCGGGATGGAGGAGGACGAGAGGCGGCTGTCGTTCCCGCCACCGGCGCCGCTACACTCGCCCGGAGAAGAGATTGACGGCTCACGTCTTTTGGGAGAGATAGTCCGCACGCTAGAAGCCACCAACCCCGATGCGGCGGCACCGCTCGTCGCCTCGCGTTCACGCGACACACTCGACGCAGAGGAGGAAAAGCCCCGGCGGGAAGAGTTGCGAATTCCCCTCGATGTCACGTTTTCGGAGTCGGTGGGACGGAGTGACGAACCCCGGGCGGTTGTCACTCCGTTCACACGTGAGTCCGCCAAGCGTGCTGGTTCGAGAGGAGCGCAGTTGGTTCGGGAGTTTGGGTTCATGCCCCGGCGGAGACTCAGTGTGGAAGACGGAGCTCGATTACCGAGGAAATATGAACCCTTCCCACCGAAATTGTATGGAAGACCGCTGGAGGAAATCGACAATTTTATTTACGATGAGGTAAGTGAACATTTTATATCCTTGTAACGGTCCAATATAACTTATAGTTATGGGAAACAGGAGATGTAATAACCGCAAGAGCCATTATTCCTCACCAATGGGCATAAACTTCAATGTTCGATGATGTTTATGGCCCTTTGCGAATATTGCTTTTGTCCGCTGTATCGAATTATCTTCTACAATTGTATGTAATAAAAACTATAATATTAATTAAACTTTTTCTTTCCGCTAACTAAAGTCAATTACTTACCATATCCCAACAATTCACAAACGAATAATTCAACATTTAACACAAATAGCAGTTCAGGAACCGACTAAAGATAAATATTGAAATGCGTATGTTTTATTTGTATAGGACAGTCTATTCAAAGGGATAGCTCCGTGGAAATCCTTTAGGCATTACCGCAAACCCCATATACATAACTTAACACCTCTGTTACATATTTAATGACGCTGTATTATTTCTTATCGGAAGCGCACCGAAGTCCGAGCGCATATTATTCGCTTTTATTCATACCGATATATTTTAAGTCAGCAGAATTGAATATGAAAAATTTAATAAGATTTTTCTGTTTCTAAAGTTAAAGGAATATCGTATAAAAGAAAAAAATTTAACCGCAGTCAGCTGTGTAAAAATATTATTTCGTATTTATGCTACTGTAGACGCTTTAGAGTGAACAAATATTGCTCTGCTTTTCGTCTTACATGTGCTTTTCGAATGTTTGAGGTTAAAAGCGTGGATTTTATTATAATTGTATAATAAACTTGACTGTAGTGGTTCAATTATTTAAGAAATAAATAAAGCAGACCGTCTATATATCTGTCAGTGTGTTTAGTTCTTTAAATACGCAATGAATTTTTTTTTTATAATTAACTTTACCTGTGATCCGCACGCTTGTTTGCCCGATTATAACATAAAAAAATATGTAAATAACTATAGTGATTTAATTTAATGAAATGTTCATATTTATCAAGAAAAATATTTCATATTAATTTTTGTAATAGAATATAGTATATATTAAATATTATAATATATATTAAATATTATCTTTTATAAAACTATAAATTATAATATTACTTATACACTCACGGTATTGACTTCTATATTATATGGATAGTTCTATATTAAATTGTATTCCCAAACGTAATCTGTTCTAGGGTGACCCTATTACAGATGTTCGTCTGTCTATCTGTCAGTTTGTCACAGGGCTGATTCTTTTAAGCCGTTATAGATAGACACTTGACATTTCACATGACGGAGTCTGGAGATACTATATAAAATACAACATTCTTAAAGGTGTCCCTGACAAATACGTTTTTTCTTATAAATATATATATTTTTTATTTTTTGGAGTTGTTTACTCGATGTTAATAATAGAAATGTATTCAAACGTCTTACTAATAATATTGCTTACTTTTACGCAAAATAATCAATAATGGGTAATAATAATTAATAATAATAACGGACAAGTGTGAGTTGGACTCACTCTATTTGTTTTGTATTTCAGTGCGTAAATATTAAAAATGTATGGTGCTAAATATTATTCAATGATACGGAACCCTTCATATATGAGTTGGGATGGCATTTGTTTTTTTTTATAAAATTGTGAGTTTCAATGACTCCTCCAGGAGACGAGTGGCAATTTGCGCTGGTTGACCAGCTGAGTGTCAAGAGGATTTGAACGACAAAAAAATATATATGACATGACAGGGACAGGACACATTTTTTTCTATTTTTTATCATATTATCCTTGTTTTTTGGGCTTAAAGAAATAACTGTTCTTTATATTGTTTATTATTCATTATATTTACATTTTGAGTTACAATTATATACATATATATACTGTATAATGTTTTGAAGTAATTATCCAAGTAGTACCTATTTTGAAAGCTACTTCAAATATTTGGTTAGGAGAGCTGATATAAAGGGTGTTCCAGTTAAGTGTGCTCCATACTTGTTGCTTGAACAAGCCTTTTAAAGTTCTCTTTGTGTGTTTTTTATTGAAAATGAGGACTTGGAGTTTTATATATTGGATGTTGAAGAAAACTATGATATAAGTTTTTTAAGTATACAAGTTTTTGTTGTGTACTATCTTTAACATCATCACAATACATAACAATTCAACTCAAATAAACTGTTATAATGGATGGTTATAATATATAAAAATAATGGACGGTTTCCATCTCTACTATTTATCTGTTTTAAATTTATTAAGAACTTTTCTGCCTACCGTCATATAGACTCTCTGCTGGTTTGTTGCCAACTAACACAAGAAAGTGTTTTAAATAAAATATATTCCAAAAATTCTATCAAAAGCCTAAATAGTTTAATTGTTTTTAGTTACAACTTTTTTGACCCTTGAAAATAAAAAGTAGATTTAATGTTACAAGAGAAATATCGAATAAATTACAAACAAAAAATTTAAATACATGATGTTCAAGGAAAAGGAGTCAGAGAAAAAACAAATCTAGTGAATGTAGATATTAAGAAAAAATATAGTGTAATAAAGAGCAGCAAAAACAAAAATATTATTTTTGTCATATTGACTAAGAACAAAATAAGAAATATATATATTTAATATATTTATTTGATTCTAGTAATATTTTAAGGAGACTAGTTTTTTTATAAGTTGATAATGTAAGAAAAAAATGCAATTATATGTAAGATTATTATTAAATGAAATGATTAATATTTATCTTCTTTAAGGCACTTATAATACCACATCCGTTTTCATTCCACGCTCTACTGTGTACGCTCTGGCCACTACGGTTTTATATCAACTTTTTATTGTGCTATAGGTTTCTCGATATTTTTACTACTATAATATATGATAAGCAATAATAATAACGGCAGCTTTATTTCCAGTCTTTCTGCATAACAACAAGATTTTATTACGATTTTGTCAACACAGAATATCTAAATTTTATCTTTAATTGAATTAATTAATATTTTCGATTTTGGGTTTGTTCAATTGTTGTCTATGTTTAAGCCACATCTATACCTACCCGGCTGTATTTACTTATTTGGAATCCATTCGAGGTTCCCACTCGCAGTTCACGCCTAGTCAGGCAAATTCGATTTGACGTGAGTAGAGCCGGATAAATATATAAATATATATAAATACCCGAGTAAATAGCCGGTATATTCACGTGGAATTATATCGTATTCTTTTTGACTAGTTTCAAACCAGATCGGGGATTTTTACTCATGAACTCGAAAAATGGCGGATTCGTGGCGTGAACTATATAATGTATTTATATCTTCAATGATTCTAATTAACCAGAAGTACATCGTAACCTTGTAACGTGAATAGTTTACGTAAGTAAAGCTAAGGGTGCTTAATATGACATTTGATATGACATATGATGTGACAGCGGTTTACCTTTATCAGAATATTGAACCTTTTCTAAACGCTATTTTATAAGTGAGTCTGAACGAAAGAACGGTTGAATGATTTGGTACGTGTTTGACGTGATAATACACCTTTACAGTTTATATTAGATAATATTAAAGTAAATATATTATTATAAATATTAATATTTGAAGTAATTATCTTTAATTAAAATTTGAAATCAAAAAATAATTCAGTATAATTATACAAAATTCAAATAATGATCTAGTCTAGTACAAATTAAAAATATTATAATCTTACTATACAAAGTTCTTTGTATTACAAAATTCATTGTATTTTAAGTAAAATGCCGAAGAATTGTTATTAAAAAAACAGAAATTCTATTTTGCTTCAGATATTATAATATATTGATATTCTAAGTATCTAATAAACTGTAAGTACTTCTTTTCGTTTCTCTACTTTTATTTCTCCGTATACTTCTTCTTCTTCTGTACTATAACAAGTATCATCTGTATTTTGAAGTCCCCACGGTTAGTTCTAATGCAAAAAAAAAAGAAAATAGAAGATAAAATTTGCAAGCTCATGGTTTTAAAATTTATTGCGATTGGAAGTTAAAATAAACTCATGTAGTTTTACACAGAAAAAGTCAAAGCGATCATCGCTTATTATTTTTTTTAATTTATCTTCAGTTAATACCATCAAAGTCAATGGGACTTGTGTTTATTTTAAAAGCCACGGATATTCTAAGAAATAACAAATCCAAACTAATTATACATTTTATGAGTAGTAAAATGGATTACGAATAAACATATAAATAGCTACTTTCGTTTCTGAATTTCAACTGAAATTATTAAAATAAGCATTAGAATTCAGATAAATATCTGGTTTTTTTTTTTTTAATAAAAGTAAGATAGAAAGATATAATTAAAAAGTAATGAAACTGATAGGTTGTATTTTATTAATTGCATTTGTGAAACGTCAAATGTTGGTTCCGGACGGTAGAAGAAGAACCGGCAATAAACTCCAGGTATACTTTAATAAAACTATTTTTACGGATCTAGCTAACGTATAATTAAATTATATTTTACATTATAAATAATAAATTTAACTGAACGTAAAAAAATATTATTTAATGTGTACACGTAAAAATAAAAGAAAATGTTACATACCTTCTCTTGTTTTTTTATTAACCCACTGATGATAAAGAGATTAGATTGAAAATCATACATAACAAGAAATGACTTTTAATTTTAGTTACAGAATACATTAATAAGAAATGTACAGCGTTAAAAACATTAAATGTTATAAATAGAAGTTCCAAGAAAAATCACATACAACTATTAAAGAGTAAAAAATAACTCTCCATAATATATTGAGAGTTATTTTTTAAAATGTAAATTTTAAATAAATATAGAATGAAAAATAAACCGGTATGGGCAGGAATCTCTGAAAAAGCTTAACTTCCAGAGGTCGCAAGTTCGAATGTATTTAAAGAACATCTGCCGCATTGAATAATAAGAAATTCCTATAATCCGGTTTCGCAAAACAAAAATCGATAGCAATGTAATAATTGGTTTATTATTAAAATAAAATACCAATTCAATGTAGGAAATCATACCATAAAGGTAAAACACCCAAAGATTATATAGAAAAGATAAAAGATAAAAAACCCACAGTATATAAATCAAATGAGACTGATGAAGCGGGTCAAATATAATGATATTATTTGCTCTACCACTCCCAAAGGGACAAAAACTTGACGAAATTGTCGCACACAGACCTCGTTCTCCTGGGACTCTACAATAAGGGTTGCGTATTGAACTAAATTTTAAGTCCTTTGTAGAGTTGTCGTTTATTTTTGTGTATGTTCTTGTGAGTCGGAAATTAATCAAGGAAAAGGATAAATTAATTGTGATATGTTTTATAAGTATATAATTAAATTGTTTAATTAAACTATTTGTAGAATTTGTGTTACTGTAGTTTATTAGATTGGCAGCATTGTTTCAGTAATGACTAAAGTATACCTACTAGTAAGAAAATAGACTATATAAGTAAAAACAATATTATTATATTAATAAGCGAAGTACAAACTTTCTCACCCCTTTTAACGAAATCTACCCGAATGGAGTACGAAATTTGGCACAGATAAAACTTATACGGAAAAGAAGGGTAGTGTTATTTTTAAATAATATTGTACTTTTAATACATTAAATTAATGAATAAAAATATTACACACACTACAATACGAATCACACACCACTTCATTGTTTATGTTGTGTGTCAGATGTGTATATAAGTCAGATGTCAAATAAACGAGAAGTCTATTGTTGCCTGATAAAATAAAATAAAAAACGAAAAGATACGTTAGACGACTTCTTTTCCTATTAAAAACAAAGCAAACTTAAGAAATATAAAAGTTACACAGCAAAAGGAAAAGGTTATTTAAAATGAATAGTTTTCTTCCTGTAATGCAATAAATATACAAATCTTCTTAAAAATCTACAAACCTTGGATATTATATCAATTTAATTAATAATTTAATTTTTAGGTTTAATAGTTCTTATTTAAAGCACATTTAACCCTTACAACGACCTCTTTGAGCCGTTCGAGGCCACACGACTTTAAATTGAAATTGCCTCGTGAATAACTGGAGGTATTTAAAAGGAACTTTTAAAAGTTTCTATTTGATAGGGTTGTCACGACGTTTGAATAGAAAGCAACAAATTTTAATACAAGTTGGAGTTCAATCATGTCGGCGAAGCGTTGAGCTTAGATTTTGTAAAGTTTGTTTGAATTGAAAACGTCTTCTTGGAATTTAAGTTTTATTTATATAAAGTAAAGTATATATTAACTTGTAGTGTAACTTATAAAAAATCAAAAAGTACCATTAATATGTATTTATTCTTTCATAAATTAATTACATTCTTATTACATTTATGTTTTAATAATATCAATAAACATGCATTGCCATATAAAGCTTATTTAAATTTTAAATAAGTATAGAATAAAAATACCCGTTTCTCTACCAATTACATAGCGATACGGTAGCTCAAATGGTAGAGCGACGGGACAGTTTTACAGAGGTCGCGAGTTCAAATCCCTGCCGATATTGGTTTATTTTTCATTCTGTATATATTTTAAATCTATAAAATTTGCTTGTCTCATAAATATTCATTTCGTTATTTGATTATTCGATTGCTGGTTTTTAATAACAAAGGACTTTTTTGTCTGGGTTAGTTGAAAAGATTTTTTATGGGCTGTGGGTTTATTTAAATTTCAATAAAATTTCGTGCTGTAAAGTATTCAGAATATTATTTACTATTTTGATATATGCAAGTATTCGTCAGAACATTTTTTTGGAGCTATCTATACGTAAAATTAACTTGATATGTTTTGGAATCGAGATAACGGTAAAAATAATTTTGAAATATTTTTTATACTAATGTGTTTTTTTTTAATTAGACAAAATTCAAAAATTATATTTGATTGAAACATACATCTGATTTTGACAAATATTTTTTTTATCAAAACAAAATCAGCGCTTAAAGGTTATCTGTATTATATTGAAATATAAATAATTACCATAATATAGGATAGATGAATAATTGTCCTGAAATGTACTGATTATCGTAAATGTAAATAAAATTAAAGTACTTAAAATGGATCAAGAAGCCTGGTATTAATTTAAATACTATCATAGTTTTAAGCTTTATTTCAATATTACAGTAATATTACTTTGATTTGTACCATAAGCTCTATAAAACGATATTGTTTTATTCCTACTTAGAAATGAATGCCCTCTTTTAATGACAAATTTGTACATGGAAACAATATTACATTAATATATCAAATATCAAAATACACTTCATGGTACGAGTTAATAATGTTTCCTGTAGTAAAGAATGAATTATTTATGATGACGTCATCTAAACTTATTGAAACATTATTAAAGTAATATTACTTTTAGGACGAATTCGAAAGTAAGATTATTGTAATATTGCTAACAGAGTTTATTGGAATCCTGCTGGTAACAAGATCGCATATATATGTGCTCATATCTCTCTATACCCATATCTCTGTGCTCATATCTCCTATGATTACAATTGACAAAGCTAAGCTTGGGCAAACTAAAAGTACATCCATTAAGATTCTTATTAACGATTCTTGTATCTAGGTCGTGTATGAATAGAAGTCTTTTTATTCCGCAGTGTTCTCAGTTGTGAATTAAAACTAGGCATAAAGATGCCGCAGTAGCGACAATCTTTTGTTTTACATTTTCTTATAAATTGAATTAAATTAATCTAGATTTCTAACCAGCTGAAGGTTAATTAAAGTGTTTTTAAGCGTTTTAGTTAAGCTCATTTAAATCTTACATAAATATTAAATAAAAAAATCACGTGGACTTGAACTTGAGTCTGAGATATCGTCCCGTCACTCTAGAAATTGATCTACCGTTTCGCACATATTAAAAATACGAAGAATGATATATTTATTAAAGGCTACACATAAAAGTCTTTATCGGGAGACTAACTCAATTTACAGAGTGGAAGGACGGGATCCCAGAGGTCGAAGGTTCGAATCCTGCTCGTATCGACAAATTTTTCATTCTATATTCACACTCGTGAATAACAAGAGCACGTTCAATTTGAACTGACCATTTTAAAAAAATGTTACAATTTCGTATTAAAAATGTAAATTAAAATAAACCCTTTTGTTCAAAAGCTTAAAAACGCCGCCTTTTTACATTTACCCTCAATAAACTAGATGAGGATTAACAGATCCTTGCACTCCACTCGCTTGTACTTTGAATAAATATAAAGAATGGAATTCATAGAACCAAATTAAGACAGAAATATCTTAGTATAAATTTCTCACAAGCTATTACTAATACAAGGTTCATATTTTGACATATATTAATTAATCATTTCGTTATTTTTATCAACAATTTGATGATGGCCATTGACAATTTTATATAATTTTTTTATGTTAAAATCCATTTTAATTGCAAAAGTTATAAGGTAAAAAATATTTGTTTAATGATAATTAACTTATTAGGTTACTAATAAAGAATTTACAACGAGAATGAATCAACAAATAAAAACATTGTTTGGAACGCAAAAAAAAATTACTCCACCCCAATTAATAATATCATGGTGATTAACACAGTAGCGCAGTTTGCAGAACGCCGGAAATATTAACCCAGAAGTCCTAGGTTCAAGTCTTGTCCGTTTTGATATTTTTTACTTTATATCTTTATTTAATAAAATACATTTTATTGTTTTATATTTCATATATTGTTCACTTACATATAACGATAGAAGTGTAGTTTAATGAATGTATCTGTTTCCTTTATCTTGCATGAGCTATTTATAATGATAATGATAATACACGTGTAAGGCTTTAGTATAAATTCAACCTTTCTAACCCATATATTATATGTATTCAAACAGTATAACCTATATTTTGTTCCCATAAATAATTAATATATAATTTAGAATATTGTAAATGGAATTTTGGCTGTTTAAATAATAAGTAGAGCTTAATACTTAAAAAGTATTTGATTTTTTTATTTCTAACACAGAAAATATGTAAGATTTATAAACTTATTCAATTGTCATTTGATGTCTATCAAAATAATTATTTGTATAATAGATCTACCTTAAAGAAACACTTTAGATTGAGAGATGATTGAACGAGAAAAAAATGATTGAATGAAAATATAATGATTCGTTCTTACCAGTCTTAATTATAAAAAACAATACCAATCCGCAACAATGTTTAATATTACGCAATTGTTGAAACAAAAACGATATTAAAAAATCATTTAGCTTCAAATATTTCACCGAAATGAGAAACAATGGTTAAAAAACCTGAGATAAAAAGGCACTCGAAATATTTTTTGCGAACAAGGAAAGTGGAACGTCGTGTAACGCTGATCTAGAATTAGATGGTTGGAAGAATAAAAGAGATTCTTCCATTGTTTATGCTCACCATTGTGCTGGATACAATATCTGCAGTATTGATACACACATATTAAAGTTATTTGAAGCTTTTGTGCCGAATCACAGGCTATACAGTTCAGAGGATTCATTTTTGGAACAAAGAAATAACAATGGCTAAATATGTGCAAATAGATTCATGGTTCAGTTTTTTACAGCTTGTTTACAACTATTCGGGATTGATTTTCAGGAATTGTGTTTATTTAAAGATGAAATAAGTGTGATAGCGTTGTATGCATACATAAAATAATAACGTTTATATAAAACTATTCAATCATTCATTCAGTTAAAATATTGATAATTTGTTATTTTTATCAATTCACGAATCATATTTTCAAAGTTACCATCCTACGAAATTCCCGAACGACGTAAGTGTATTACTGTGGGGACTACAACGATTGCTTTGGGGTATGCTGGGTCCCCAAGTCTATGAATTCAGGTGTTTCCCAAGGCTGAGTGTTATGTCTCACATTGCTCCATTTATTAATTGTTATGTAAACGACAGCACTAGAAATGCTGCATATTCTGGCCACGCAAGGCTCTCTCGGGAAAATATCGAGGAGAATTCAGATATATTGAGAATGTCGAAAGAAACTTGTGTCTTCTATTGGAGAAAGGTTTAGGAATAAAGTCTTGTCTGGTTGAATGAGAAGAATTTGCGTAGGGACTCCTAACATCTTTGCTTCTTCCCGCATTTATCGCAAGCAGTGTTTGAATCAGCTATTTCATCTGATTCCCGTCCCCGATTCCCACAATGGCATTGCATGCCAAAGTCTGCATAATCTTCTGAATAAGTGGCGTTTATAAGGAGTACAGTTCATTAGATTTTTTTTGCCACTAAGATATGATACTAATAAATTTCCTGATAAATATTTTCGTTTTCAAATATGAGTATTTATTTTCTAAAACCGTAAAAATATAATAATAATAAATAGCCCTTTATTCAGATCTTATACAGTAATATTTGTGAACTAAATAAGAAAATTTTGAAAATCAATTTTTATTTTTTTTATAACTTTTTTTTATCCCTAAATTTCTTGTTTTTTTTATTTTTTAAAGATCCGTTTGCTCGGTTAAAAATATAATGAAAGATAAAAGAACAGAGTGTAAATTAACTAACTGCATAGCGATTTTCAATCTTTTGTACATTTTGTTTCTGTTTCTTAAATTAATTCCTCGACAATATTTTCAGCTTTTGATATTTAAATTACTACATTTTCTTTAAAGCTCATATAACAAGGCATGTAAATAAACAGTACTAGAAATACAAGAACAATCAACATCCAAGTTCTCACTAAACTTTCGAATACAAAAAAGTTAATTGTACTTTATTTAACCGGTAAACATAACCTTATTGTACCGCAGCGTCTTCGAAGTTTGAGCTAAATGGATGTTGTTTTATTGAATAATGAGCTCAAATGTCTTGTTATAAAGTTTCTTTTGCAATGCGGTTGGGAAAGTGTTAGGTTGTTTTAGTGGAGAGGGCTGGCTATTCATTTTTAATGTGCTGCAGAGAAACAAAAGATATAAGTAACTGGGAGGATCTGACGCAGAACTCTGCTCTAGAATCGGCCTAATTTCATCCAGAACACTTTTTAAATATCATATTACATAGTTTTTAAAAAGTATTTATTTGTTTTCATGTAATTAACAGATATCAGGCTTAAGTATATTACCACCATAGAGCAATTTTTTTTTTTTTAGTTTCTAATGTATTTGTTTTTTTTTAAATTCTATTTCATTTATATAAATAAAATAACTTTATAATAAATACACTTAAAAATACATTTTGCTAATTAAAAACATTTCATAATAATTAGAAAACATATCAAATAAAGGATTACTGTTAAGATAATAAAGACCGTGCTCTTTATCTAGGGAAATGCCAACCCAACGCTTTTAATCTCTTAATATTCTCTTCCATATTTTAGGTATTTATTCAAAATATATGTAATTATTAAATATAAATTTATTCATTTATTGATAATAACAACAGGTAAATACAATTTGGTTCAATGTTTACAATTTCAAGAAATTTTCAATTAGTATTTTTGGCAAACAAATAAATATCTGCTCCGTTGCGTCTATTTCTAAGAATCTTTTCTTATTTCTCAAGCAATCTCCAGTTGCTGCTCGTAAAATGTTCAGTACTTTTAAAGATAAACTAGCGGCTAGTTTATCTGTAAAATGTCTTGAAATAAACTTAGACAATTCATTAAATATATGAATATCAACAAAGAAAGATACTACAGAAAATGAATATACAATACATGCTTGCTATTTCTTTTATCTTTTGTTCTTATATATTAGTTTATCTTTTAAAGGTTTATCTATAAATAGACAATTAATTCAAGATAAGCAACAAAAAATATTAAGCAAATGTAATGTACAATAATTGCTGATTATTTGTCTTGACACAAGTTCGCACACATATTAATTAAATAATATTTTTTCATACTGTGACGTTCATATTCCACACAAATCTCAGTAAATAAATTAGCTTTATTTGTATGCTATGGAATAAATATTGCAATAATGTGAAGTGTTGTTTTTTACAAAATTACCGGCAAAATGGCGGAAGAGAGAAACAAAATGGCGTTTATTGATTTGTTATAGCACTTAAGGTTGTATGAACCTTTCTTATAACTGTAAATTAATTCGATGAATACTCCTATATTTATTATTTTTCTAAGATATACGAATCTATAATTATATTATTAAAACTATTCTTGACAGATTTAAATCGTATTGAACTACAGTATAAAAGCTTTATTAAATATATAAATAAAAAGCTGTTTCACTTGCATCAAACGGCACTCCAGTTAAACAGCGTTGATTAACGCTACTCAGATTTACTCGAAAGCTGAAAAAATAAAAATCCAAATTAGGGTACGTACTGAAAAACATTTTCACATCTATAAAAAGGTTTGGAATCTATTTAGTGTGGTGTAAATCAAGTGTTTTTGTTCGGGTCACGTATTCACTCCGAAATCCCCGAGATATGTTCAGCCAGGTTAAAGAATTGGTCTAAGACTAGATTCACCGATTGGCTTGTATTCCCTGGGCAGTTGGAAAGTCTATGTATATTTCTATACAAAATTATTTAGTGATTGTGAATTTTGATTCAGTATTTATTATTATCAGCGTCTATAAAACCAAACTCAATAAACAATGGAAGTTAATTTTCAAATCGATTAGCTTTCAAATAATTAAGCAGATAAAGTCCAAAGGTCCCAGAAAATATTATCGCAATTTGTAAAGATCAAATAAAGGCATAAAATTTCATTATACAGGGTTAAAAGGAGGGAAAGGGCTCGAGTCCGGGTTGAAACAGGACAAAGCCGTATCTTCGTTTCAATAAGAATTTTATCATTTGATATTATAATATCTGATTATTAAGGGTCTTGGTGGTGTCAGGATAATGGCTGTGGAGTTTTGTGTTTTTTGAACTTGGATTTCTTTACAATTTTAACAACAGAGAATGATTGCTGTGTGTTATTTTGCTAAATGTGATATTAAATAATTTATACCTTTCTAGAATATTTATATAATTGCATTGTGAATTTTTATTCACGTTTCATTTAAATTACATCGCAATATCAAATATGTCGAAAGGCATACTTACTCTAATGAAGCGCAGACTCCCTTTAGACGGCTAAAAGCTTTGGCTACAATGGTCGTTAGCCGATTTTGCCTTGGATTGTAGGTCACAAATGCGTTTTAAATTGAATCGTGGGCGATCTTTCAATGAGTTTGTATTACACTTGTATTTATTTTAGAATCTTTGTTATAAAATTATCATGCATAAAAATAATAGTTGTGTTATTTACCTAAATATATAAAAACTTTTTTTGCATTTTAGGTTCGACAAATAAAACTTTTTTGAATTTGGAATTGAGTAGCCATATTTGAGGGCATGAATTGAAATTGCTATTATTATATATATCATGTGGAAGAATAGAGAAGATGAGAAACGAATGTATAAAAGGAATTTAGAAATTTCGGCCTGTAACAGAAAAGATAACGAGGTTATCGTGATATTGGCACATAATAAGGAGGGATTGCGGTTAGGGGACTGGACAAGTTATAGATGGGAATGTGAAGGGAGGTCGAAAAAGAAATGTATGACCTCTGTGACTAATGACATGAGGATTAAATCAGAGAGGAAGATGGATGATAGAAGAGTTTGGTAGGAGAAAGCAAATATGCCTAAGAAATATGAATTTATATGTTAGTTTGTTTAATTAAGTTTAAAATTTCCAGCTATGTTTTATCAACTCGAGATTGTTTATCATAAGATTATATAAAGTAGAGAGATCAAACGGTTGAAGGAAAAATTATGTTATTGATGGTTCGTTGTTTATTAATATATATACAGTTCCGATAAATAATTACAATTTTATATTGCATGTTTAATACTAATTATAAATCTCTTTACATAAAAGTTCAGTAATGATTTATTTCTTACGTAATTTTGATATTTATAATAAAAAATTGTTTCAATTTTCCCTTAACATTTTTTCGAAATAACTTTGCGAGTATGTCAAGAGATTCGCTTTACATCGTAAAACTTCAGAGACCTCGGCTAAGCTAAAGAATGGCATAAAAATGTACCAAAAAAGGACTTTAGTTTCACGTTAAAGAAATTTTACTACGTACTAGAGTCTTGGGTTTCCTAAGTGCAATGTATGCCTACTTGGAATATAAAGAATGACTTGACATGTTTATAGGTAGATTAATATTGATTAAGGATTAATAATGATATATTTCTTATTACACGGCTGTATTCACGTTAATTGTATCAGAATTTACCCGACTAGTTTCGAATCATACGGGGTTCTCACTCAAGAGCTCGAAGAATGGCGGACTCGCGACGTGATTTTTAGAATAATATAGCTAGGTAAATGTATATATATATATATAATAGTCATCTTGGTTCATGAAAAATGTAATATAAAATTTGTTAAAAATTTCAGACATTTACTATATTAATGAATTCATATTTAATCACAATTGCATATTTTTCGTTTACAAAATTTTATACATTCCGAAAATTTATGAAGAATATAAATTTTGTGCTGCAATTTAAAGGCATTTTCATTTTCGGCTATGTTCTCTATCTCTCTCGCTCATATTAATAAGATTGGAGCGTAAAAGAGAAAGCATACGTGGATGGATATTGAAAATGGACTTGGGCCTTATTTATGAGGCCTGATATCGTGCAAAGCCTAACGTTAAAATGACTTCTGCACAGCGGTGTAAACTATGGCTGATATATTACAGAAATATCGTTTGTTTTAAAGGTATTATTATAAAATACTTATTGTAAATTATTAGCTGAAATAAATCTTGATAAATATATTTTACTTGTGTTTTAAAATCAGATGTTTTAAAATTATACTTTAATATTGAAATCGTTAGAAAAACGTAAGATTTTTTTAATATACAAACAATTCTTAACCAAATGTTTGAAATAAAAGATCAAATGTCACATTTATTTGACGTTGTTTTATATTTCAATAAATTAATAATACTACATAAATATAATAACATGTAAGTAATAAAACCAACATTCCTAAATCTGACCAATTAGCAATAATCTATTTCATGTAAAAAAACCTGAAAAAAATTGCGCTAATTAATATTCAGTTCAGAACCGTAATATTTTGAAAAAGGCACGTGTAATTGTATGAAATTACACTTGCTTCAGCTTAATAATAAAAGGAAAAAGGAAACAAAATTTAAAAAAAAACAATGTACTTTTGTTTCAAATTGCTTTTAATATTCCATGTCTGCTTAAATGAATATTTCTGAAGATTTCATGTATTTTTTTTTAAATATTATAAGTCAGGCTTATACATGTAATACAAGAAATTTAACTTTCGTAATATTTATACACAGGCTTTAAAATATAGCATAAAAATTTAAGAGATCCTTTTTGTATGTTATATTAAAAAATAAAAATTAATAAATATGCATAAATAGAAATATGAAAAAATAAAAAATAATAAATATGGATAAATAGAAATATTAAAAAATAAAAAAATAATAAACATGGATAAATAGAAATATATAGGTAACGCTGAAATCCTTTCACTTGTCCTCAGGATTTTACATCTTTTGGTTTAAAACATTAACAGGTTGACTGAATCTGGTCTTCCCTTGACTGGTGTAATAAAATTATATCAACAATATCTGACAGAGGGAGTTTAGGATTTGACGTTACAGGAAATAGAAGGAAAGGAAAATGAAGGGTGTAAAAAAGGTTCATAAATATAGTAAATACTCCATGTAACGCAACCTTTTTAATGACAAACTCCTTGCTAAAACTTTGCAATTTTAATATAGTAAATATTATAAAAACTTAAATGATGTATTAACGAAAGCTTTTATACGGGAACAATTAGAATAAAAAAAACTATGAAAATTATATAGAATTTTCTCTCGTCTTTGATGTATGTTGATAGTCTAAGAAAGCTGCTTTCAGCTATTCAAGTAAAAGATCCGTTCGTAACCCTTTCATATGAGTAGAGGTTCGGCCAGTTGACTTGACCTACTTACCTGTTATGATGCCCTGGTATGAATAGTGTAGTCTCAAAACAGGTTAATGTCAAGCGTTTTTTATTCAAAAGTAACAAAAAAAGTATATTTCTTTATAAAAAACGTAAAGGGTTGCTAAAATGAGATACCAAGTATTCAGATCTAAACCCTTCCAAATTACATACAGTCGTGAACATTAAATCTCGTTTATACTGTACACGAAGTTTTTAATTTATAATTTTCACCCCTTAACTGTCTTATAACAAAGAAATAAGGGCTAAAATTGGACAAACATATTCTCTCGAGTGGTCACCCGTACGTGACCGCAAAATGTTGAAATAGGGTTTTTGCTGAGGCCATTGCGGGCGTCACGAGAATTAAGCATTTAGAAAATGTATTATTAACCTACAACCTGAGAGTTATACGTAAAGCATTTGGAAAACTATTTTCTTCATAAAATACTTTTCCAAATGCTTTAATATAAATTAATCTCATCAGTAAAATAACCAACATAACAACATTCAATCCAAACAAGGGAGTGTCAAATATTTTGTTTTCAATATATTTACGATTGTTTTAATTTCCCAAGTTCGTTAAGCGTTGAAGCTTGGAGTTGCTTGTAGCTAATTAAATTTTAATTGTTCTTGTGCATGTTAGACAGTTTCCCAGCTCTGTACTCATTAACATGTACATGTCTGCTACCGGTTTATTACATGTATATTGATTATTTCGTTGACTAAATATATATATATATATATATTAGCTGTTGCCTGCGACTTCGTCTGGATAGAATACTTGTAAGTATCAAACATCGAAATTATCTATATATATATATATATATATATATATATATATATATATATGACATTTTAATAGTGTTTCAAAAGCCATAAACAAACGTAAAAAGGGTTGATTATAATTATTTTTTGACAATTTAGTACAAAGCCTTGCACTGTTTGACCAACATGATAAACCAAATAACAATTAGGACAAAGTTATGAAAATTACATCCAAGAAGATCAATTATCACGCAATGCAAATAATTTTAATTAAAAAATCTTTTTACATCACGAATGTTATGAAACTATGTGGATATACCAATATGGAACGTATGGAATATAATATAATATATATGAAAAGTCGTTTATATATAAATTATTTATCCTTTCGGGACAGGGAGTGGACTCCCAGTGGAAAGGGTTCAGTTTCGAGTCTTACGTATTGCCGACTTCTTCATTATATATATATATAAAAAACTAACTTGTTCATAGACAACTATAAATATGATCTATCTATAGTCATGACACAAATGTATAGCACCAATGTTCTATATATGTGTCCCCTTGCAACTAATGGACTATAAGTTTGAGCTCACGTGTCCAACAAACAAACTCCTGACAACTCAAATATTGTTTACTTAACAGGTTAACTCACAAATGAGTTAACCGACGTCTTTAAATAACAGTGAATTAGATTTAGGTTGAACTAACGTTATTTGTGTTTGTTAATGATATTGAAAGGAAAGTTGGGATACGTCTATGGATTCTGTAAGATAAGATATAGGTATATGTTTTATTTCATTTTAGAGGGAAAACAAACAATATTTTTTGATTTGATATTGTAGATTTATATATTATAGTAGATTTCTATATATTTTATAAGATTCTTACAAGAAAATAAATTTTATTTTTATATTCATTTTGATAGGGAAAATAAACAGTATCATTTAACAAAAAATAAAAAAAACTAACATGTCCGTAAAGTTCTCATTAGAGAAATGAAAAAAAAGTAGTTTAATGTTAAAAAAAGAAGTAAAAAATAATAAAATTAATGTAATAAATCATTGGTGCATTTAAATATATTTGTCTACATTATTATGAAATATGTCATATGGTGGTATTTTTTATTGTTGTCACAAAATTGAACGTAAGGATTACTGCTAAAAAAAAACAAATGGAGTTGTAAGATTTTGGTTTTTTTTTTAAGTTTGTAAAGATAAAAAAATGCTACGTTTCTGAAATACCTCCATAATAACGTTTAACATATCCCATATTTATTTGTACAATAACCAGAGTATACATAATTTCCAAAACAGTGTCTAGACTATTCCAACCGCATTGAAGAAGTGCAATCACATTGATGCAAAACTATCGCGTGTCCCGAACTCGCTGACATTTCGAATAGCATGAAATATTTGGATTTATTTGAGCGCATTTTGCTATTTTTATCCAATGTTATATTTATGCATTTATGGACAGACAGATATTTTGAAGGTATCTTGAATAGTGGAATAAAACGAGAAATATGTTTTCTTAAATTACCAGTGTAAAAATTTAGTTTTTGCTTTTGAACCAGATGCTGCTGACCTCAAAGATCTAAACGTTGGTCGTGATTGATGAGTTTTGTAACGGTCACAAATCTTTCTACTTTATTAGACGCTTCTTCCACCAAAAACATTTTTGTTCCTTCTTACAGATTACAGAAATTTTTCACAATAATACCATGCGAAATGCAAGTAAAAATACTATAAATATTCCATAAAAATATACTTCATATCAAACACAAAATGTGATGTCTATAAAATGTACATTTCTATTTTTTATGTAGGTAAAAAATTATTAAAAAATTAAATCTTAACTTAGAAATAATTGCGGATTGTTTTATCTAAATTGGTCGACCACCCAAGGTATGCCAACAATATTAAATACCTCATTACACTGTGTTACGAAAAGTTACGTACCTTTTTTATAACATTGAAATTATTTTTATGTTTACAAGCACAAATATTCATGTCTATGTACAAATATATACAAGTATTCAAATATAATAAACAATTTAGTTTCCTAACTTAAGAATCGTGTAAGTGAATATAAACGAACAAACTTGATTTACACCAGTGTAAGATGAAATTATAATAAGAAATGTCTTTCTCTTTGTTAGACCAAAGAGCAACACTAAAAGTTAACAAATAATTCTCAGTGTCTCGTGAGGTAAATATATTTATGACTTAACTTAAACTATAAACAACTGTATTACCGGCATCCCGTGAAGTTTACGAGAACTTAGGATGTGTAACATTGTATAAATAAATAAAGGTTATATAAATAAATAAATAAAAGATGCAAAGGTGATATAAAATTAAGAAGCTCTTGAGTTTAAATTTATATTTTATTTAACTTAAAATAGATTTTATTACCTAGCGTAGATTAAAACGAGTAAAAGCTACTGTGTTTAACGTCATATCCTTATTCATTTTTTTCGTCTGCGTTCAAACATTTTAGGATTATCGATGTCGATATAATTTTAATTTGTATCAAATTTTAAGAACCATTTGCGACTTATATTACAATGAGACAAATCTCAACATATTTTAAAGTTATTCTTTTATATCAAGATATAAAAGAATAACTTTGACAAAGTTATACAATTGACAAATCCGGGCCAAATGAAGACTAAACATTTTTATTTCATTTATTTAATAGCACCAAAGTATTCTGATGGCTTAAGAGTTTATTAATATCTTTGTGTATGAAGGTTTTATAACACCAATGTCTTCTGATATCAGACTTTCTGCTTTTTGATTTTTGTGTAAGAAGGTTTTATAACATTGCTTTCTGATTTCAGACTTTCTGTGTGGTGTCGAAACGGTTTCGCAAGAACTATATTCACCGGTTCACCGCCACGAGGTCGCTGTTCTGGTGGTCGCCGTGGTCACCAGTGCGGCGCGCCTGTGTTTACCTCTCCACCAACCAATACTTCGATTACTTTGTCATGGCTACCATTCTGCTCAACTGTGTCTTCCTCGCCATGTCGGAAACTATCGAAGAGGCTGAGTAAGTTTTACTTTTCTAGGATTAGTTCGAGAATTGTTAGTACGAAACGTTGATAGTTTTCGCGATCACAACCAAGAACTCGCTTCGTGACTGCTCGAAAACTATTAACGTTTCATGCTATCGAAACTCATATTAGGGGTACAGTTTATGATATTAATTACGTGCGCAATTAACGTTAATACCGGTAAAATATGATGCAGCACTGAAAAATTAAATGCATTTGTAGTTACAAATGATTTTCATTACCTATATATAAAATGTAAACTCAAATTAGGTATATCCATAATCTACTCACTTGAATTTTCCTGAAAACATTGAAATTGCAACGTAATTGTAACAATAGTTCATTCACAATGGTTCTCCCGAATAAGTGTGAAACGACCGAGTATTCAGAGAGCACTTTATTTTGTAAGAAGTGTTCTGATTACGTCACCTCGTGAGTAGTTTGTGGAGCAATTTTATAATGCCACAAAATGGCTGTCATTTTCTTGGTTAATTTTAATCTGTGCTATTTCTGCAATAAAGTTTATTTTCATTTCAATGTTTTAGCACGCAAATATATTTCACGATTAACATATGGATTCTAATATTGGGTGCTTGTAAATACATATTTAAAATATTATTAATTCAAATAACTTAACTTAGAAGCAACAATCAATAAGTATTTACTTTATTCTATGAATACAAAATGGCAGTCCATAATATCTTACTTCTGAACTAGGAACTAGTCGTTGTTAAAATTCCAGTCAGGTTGTCTTCAGTGCCAAGATATTTTCCATAGTGAAATACCTGACACTTTGACCAAAGGAATTTCAATTTAAAAGCACTATCTTTTAGTATTAACCAGCCTTTGAGTTCATATTTACCAAAAATAAATTCTTATATATCTGCAACGAAGCCTGAAAAGCATTTTTTTTGACAATTTTTTTCATTTCTCTATGAATAAACAAGGTATTTCATTTAGAAATAGAGCATTTTTTATTTGTCAAAATTGTTTATTTCTCTGTGAATAAACAAGATATCTCATTCAGAAATAGAACTTTTTTTATTTGTCAAAATTTTTTGACTATCTTTGAATAAACATGATATTCAAACTCAGTTCCACGCTATACAGGAACTAGTTCGAATTATCGCTGCAACTTTATGTAATGCTTTGAAAGCTTCGTCAACATTATTCATAGTTCACACGTGACGCGTCTCTGGATTAATATTCTCATGCGACGCATAAGTTAGATTAACAGCGTACCGCTTGTAAAGATAAACTTGTTAGCTTTATGTCTTGCTTCACATAGCTGTCTTGATTTGTTTTGATTTTTAAATAACATAAATCACAGTTTTTTTATATATTTTCTTTTATACGCACTCAAAATTATCTCATTAAAATTTATAATTGCTAAAGTTGTGATCGTTATCAAATCTGTTCATCAATCACGCAGAAACGTCTGTATTTCAATGTTTGATATTTTGACTTTGTAAACGTGATTTTAAAAAATGTATCGGAGCGAATTTCTTTTGACAGATAATTTGTGATGAATATTTATATGCATTTACGTCTAAAAGAAAAAATATAAGCCCTGCGTATTTATTTTTTATAAATTTATAATTAAAAGCAATACTCAAAACAATCCAGAGTTGAACCTAGCACAAAAATTCCGTCCCCGCCCTTCTAACAACTGAGCCATAGTGTCGGTGCTTGATTGAGTGAATATATCATATGTATAAAATAACTTTTTTTTTCTATAATATATAGTAGAATGTGTTATATAGCCATTGTGTTATCTACAGATAAATATTGAATGTGAAAAGTCATCGGTAAATGGATCGATCATGGAGACATGTCAAAGGACGTAATATGCTTGACATGTTTCATCGTAACTGACATACAGTGACATGGCTGACATGTCACACGCATTTGATTTTAAACATTTTTCAGACAATTTCATTTAAACTCTGTCTTGTCATATACGCTATATACTATATAGTGTGTTTTTATAAGTATCCTTTATTATTTTTTTGTCCATATAGCAGTATAAATGTATACCTTTGATAGAAACTTTTATAAAAAGCTTTTAATCTATATGGCACTAAATAGTTTGCATCTTATTGAGATATTCATTTCTGTTGTGCAGCTCAGCTTGCTAATTAAGAATATTACATTTTTTAAAGTCTACGTTCGATATTTGAAAATATCTATAAACATGTATAGCCATGTTAAGCTTATTAAATAATATAATGAAAATAAATTGATACAGGGAGGGATTTCAACGCACGACCTCTGCAAAACCGTCCAGTCGATCTACCAATTGAGCTACCTTACCACTACCCGCATCGATGAATTTAACGTTCCATGCATAATCGTCTTTATCGGGACGGTGGCGTCATCTATTAAGCTTCTTTCCAAAATCAATGTTTCTTTTAGTATTATAGTATGATGTCAATAATAATTCAAAACAATATCCACGGCCATTATTATTTTAATAGTACATTAGGCACTGCACCGTTATAAATGACGTTTCCAATAAATTGACGTGAGATTTGTCGGCTGCTGGTAGCGTTAGACAAATTGGCGGTAAAGCTGAGAGCATTGCACCAATCACTCACACATATCGTTTATTCCGGCTGCAGGTATGCCAGTGATGCATGCTCTCATTCGGCTTTGTAACATAAATTTGAATTTAAAATTCATCTTCTAAATAGGTTTTATATATAATCTGGTGGATCTAGGGATTACCGTTTAAAAATTATTTTCTATTTTGGAACTAATATTGTTTTTTTCTTCGCCAAGTCTTTATTTATAAATTTAAGTAAATATAATATAGCTGACATGTTTATAAACATTATTAATCAAACGTTTTGTAAATGTTTTATAAAAAAATAGTAGTTTAAATGTCAAGAAAGTTATAAAAAAACCGAACCAAAAAAATTTGTCAACGACAATGAAATTATTCCCACTTTTAAAACTAATGGACAGACTAAAAAGTCATAGTGCCAACTGAAATAGCGATCTTAATTTGTTCCGACTTGATGAATGAAACGTTGAATGGAAAACACGTTCTTTTGGCATTCTGATAAATAAGGATTACAAGTTTCTTGGCTTTATGCCTAAGCACTTGCTCCCGACTTGATGTCAACAAAAACAATGTTAATGAGCTTAAGAGATGAGAGTTACTGAACAAAGCGATTTAGAGATTTGTTGAATATATTTTGCGAACAGGATGTACCCTTGGAAGTACGTTAACTCGTTTTCAAAATCCTAATATGTACTTTGGAACTCTGAAATGGCGTTTCCAGCAATAAACACAATTACACTCTTCTATATTTGAATAAAAATATACGATCGCAATCGCCTAGTGATGTACTTACCTAGGTGACAGTTTTGAGAATGACTGAATTAACGAACGATGTATTGATTTCAATCAATAAATAGTTTCAAAGCACTTAACTCGTTAGGATAAAAATTTTTTATTATAGATTATTGATTTAAAATAAATAAAAACGAGACAAACGATATAATTCGCAAATGAAATATCAGAACATTAAATGCTGAATGGTCGTCAATCACCTTGTTAATATTCCGGAAACGACACCAGTCATGTTCATTCAGAGCCGCTGAATTTGTTTCGCAACTCAACACTTCATTCATTCATTCAGCCGTATTTGTATAATCCTTTGTGTGTTTTAATAGTATTTTGACACAGAATTTTCTAGACATATAAGGGCTTTTATTGAATAGCAAGTCATTCTTGCTTTTATTTTCTATTGTAATAAAGTTGCCTTTGAGAACATTTCTGCATTTGTTATACAGTTAAATTATCATATTGCTAAACAAATACAATAGAACTGAAGTATTGAAATTTGTAGGGTAGATACGTTGACTGGGATACGAGCGAACAATACAGCTGCAAGGCAGATTTTAATCTTACGTTTGTAGCTTACGTAGACTAGACCATTAAAATTGTATACTCTTAAAAATTCAACACCGAATTTCTAGAAAATTCGCTGCTAAATTTTAAATTGCAATAAAACTACTACTTTTTCCGATAGCTAACCTCTCATTTCCGATTGGTAGTATTTAAAATTGTTTGCAAAAATTGGCTTCACACCAAAGAAAACGGATGCGGCCAGAATATTGGATTGCATTAATTAGGTATTAAATTAGAACCACTTTTATTAACTGTATTATTATTTTTGTTTTATATTATTTATATACGGGTATGGAAGAAATCAGAAAATTAAACAAATTTCGAACTGCAAAATAGCACAAATTAAGACGTCGCAAGACGTCAAAGTTTCAAAACTTTTAAAACAATAATGATGAAGAAAAGAGAAATGATCGAAAACAAACTTTTGCTCAAATTTAATTTAATTTCTTGCTCAAGAAGGCTGAAATCTGACCTTTCGTATTTAAAAATATATATCATGATTTGAGTAATATAAGACATTTATATTTTATAGGAAATAAATGATCGTACAACGTGTTAAGAAGAAAAATAAAATCTTTTTATAACATAATCAATTTTAGAATAACATTTGTATTGGTGGCGTTAATGTTACCCCAAACTTACGGTAGATTTATTGAAGGCCAATAAATTAGGTAAAAGAATTTGATTTCAACAGTAATCAATTTGAATCAAGATTCAACCTGACCATTTCTTATGTTCTCTTTTCTCTAAGGGATAAAAACATTTTTTAAACAGGTATGACATACTAAGATATATTCATTATATATAGATATATATATGTATATAAATATATAAAATAATGTTTGTCAAAGCATTGCGCCAAGCATACTCCAATAGGCACATATATTTAAGTCGATGTCGACATGTCGGGATGTCAAGAGGGTTTGTATAGCGCTGTTATTGGAATCATGATTGCGATTTCATGCAAAATAATAAGCTATATAATAATAATTTTAGAGTATTCATGTACATTAAGGTTTTGAAAATATTAAGGGAGTTTAAAACGTGTTTTAATGGCTTTATATGTCTTTATATGTCTTTATATGTCTCCTTATTTCTTCATCTCTTTGCTTATGAAATTTGGTTGGATTTTAACTTCAAATACAATAATGATAACCCACTCAAAATATCCACGAAGACCTTCTTTTTCTTCTTTACGGTGAAACTAAAAAAAAAACTAATTCAAGTTAATTTTTTAACATAATTAACTAATGATAGATGGCTTATTATTGAAGTTGGGGGAAAAATAAATAAAGGAATTTTAATGAATTTAATTTCAAATAAAAAGACAGAAAACTACCAGCGTGGTAATGGTAAATCACCGCAATTCTAAAACACTTTCGTACAGAATATTTTACAGGTTTAAAGACAACACATAAATAGAAGAATTACCATCTAACATTACTCTGGTTTATGAGGCAATAACTTTAACGGGATTTTGTTTATTGATCTTTAAATGTTTTAGTGTAGAGAGATTGTTGAGGTGAAATATTATATTTAAGCAAAATCTTTAACACGTCATAGGATTTAAGAGACATTTATATAACTTAATAGTAATATTATTATTTTTTTTCTGTCTGTATTTAGGCGCCAGACTATGATCAGATGCGTCGAGTACATCGTGTTTTACAGGGCAAGGGCAAGTATGTGGTTCCTCTTTAGCCTGGTAACCACATAAATTTAAAAAAAAAACAATTATGTAACGAAAAAATGGAGTCCCTTATTCATATTAACTTGATGCGCTTTACCACCTACGACTACATTTCCACTTCCCATCAGGTGGAATGAAGTCAAGCGTCAACTTAGTTTAAGTGTAAATATTTAAATAGAGTATCTAAACAGATTTTATAACTTTCCCAAGAAGGTAAGTAACCCGGAATTATAGATAACTTAATTCATATCCAAGTTAAATTGCATGAAAGCCCGAGCATAACTTAATTACTGAAATGGACGACTCTCCAACACGTACTAACGTTATTAAATTTCACTTATGAGATGATCTCGTTTAGAATGTATCGTGAATTAAATTTTTGTTATATTTTAAGTTATTATCTTTTAATAAATAATTCAATAATAGTATTTTTTTATTTATCTATTTTATTTCAGACAAAGTCCATAACTGATTACTAAATATTAGTACTACAAAACAAACTTATATCTAGTGTTAATAAATAATAACATAAAGAACAAAATTGTATAACTAAATATATATATAAAAAAAGTAATCGCCTTCTGAGCACGGACCTCGCTAGACAGCATGTAACCGTACATAGTGGATCAGAAATGTCAAGTCCCAGCGGTCCGCCAGAGCACACACAATGCCTTTCGAGCTGGTTCGTAATCTCTGGGTCATAGATACGCATCTTTTACGCAGAATAGCATGACAGCCGTCAACATGCCTCTCAGTAAACTCTTCTTCATTGTTGTACTGGACTCTCAAGGCGTTGTACTCTCAACCTAAAGGCTGCAGGTGTAAATGGATTCTCAATTCTCAATATGCTTTAAACCAGTATACCTTTACTTGATCAGTACACCGTGCAAACCTTCGGTACAGCAAGTTACAGCACACGGCCAGCGTTCTGCGCTCTCCTAAATCTTTGTCATCACGGAGGCCATCTCAAACCCAATTAACCAGATACTTAAAACGTACTACTATTCTAAAATGAAAAATAAATATATCTACTATATATTTATTTTTCATTTTATAAATATTCAAAGAAATAAAACAAGATTAACATGGCTATACATGTCTATAAACATTTTTAAACGATAACTCTAATATCTGTTCTGTAATTGCGAAACCACGTTGTTTAACTAAATTACTTAAATGGTTATTGTGTATATTATGTTTGATCAAACTTGATTGTGTGATATATTACGATTGATTACATTATACCAGTGTCTTAATATAATAATTGTTACCTTTGTACTCTTACCTGTGTACTGTTACCTTTGTACAGTAATTGATAATTACAGTACGGTAATCATAATTTATAATGTAATTTGTTATTACATTATATAATAATAATACAAGAATAATAATAAATTATAATGTAATTTCCGTTATGATAACTACGCGTATAATATATGCTTACTATTTTTACACAGTAAAAAAATAACTTTTGATAAATATAGAATACAAAACAAACTGATAGAGGCAGGGATTCGAACCCGCGACTTCTGGGAAACCATCCCGTCACTCTACCAATTGAGCTACCGTATCGTTACGAGACTCGCTGAATTAAGCAATCTATAGATACGAATATTCGTCTTTATCGGGACGGTTGTAATATCTATTACGTTTCTTTCGATAATCCTAACCATTGTTTCTAATTTTACAGTATAGAAGAATATTGAAAAGTTTCAACAACCGATATTAACTTTTGAAAATATTTCTTAACATGTATAGCCAAGTGTAGCTTAGTTAAATTTAATAAATGTGGAATAAAAATGTATTAAAATTTAAATAAGCTTCACATGACTATACATTTATAGATATTATCAAACTTGAAAAATAACTGTTGCTTTTTTATTCTGGTGAACTTTTCTGCAGGCTACCATGCTACCATGAACTCTTAAAAACTATCATAGTTTTAGAAATTTTGTTGCAATGTTACAAAAATAATACTTTGATTTACCACAAGCTCTATAAAACAATATTGCTTTATTCCTGCTTAATTATGTGAATGAATAAATGCTTTCTTTGAATGACAAAATTTGTCATAAAACAGTATTACAAATGTCAAAATACACTTCAAAAAGAATGAATGATTTAGAATGACGTCATCAATACTTCCTATCGAAACATTATTAAAGTAATATTACTTTTATTACTTTTAGGAAGAATTCTTAAGAAAGAATATTGTAATATTGCTTTTCGTATTTATGGTAGGCCTGCTGTTTTCGATATGAAGGAAATGGCCACATTATACTTCACCAATACAAATGGCAGAGGGAATTTGTTGCCAATTTATTGATCAAGGTGTGCACTTAAGCCGGGAAAAGGCGTCGCAATTTGCTAAACCTACAAGCTTAATATTATTTTAAATATATAATAATATAATTATTTATTATTATTTTAAATATAGAATAAATAATGGAAATGGAAATCAACTCATACGGACAGGGATTCGAATCCGTGACCTATGAGAAACCGTGGGAGGGGACGGTTGACAGATGGGAAAACATGGCTATACATGTTTATAAATAGTTTATGTGTCAGTGACGTAACAAATAATACTTTTAAAGATATTGAAATATATTTGTGTAAATAACCTGTTAAATATTACATTTATACATAATATTGCATATATATTTCAGGCATTTTAATATCAGATTTGACCATTCAAATGTGTTATAACCCAGTATGTTTCTATTCAAGTAAAACAATGTTGCCATTTCAAAAGCACTTGGCATTGCAAGGCGAAATTCATTATTAATATTGTTATAGTACCTAATTGCTCTCATGTCATGTTCTCAGATCTGTTCTCTGTAATATGACATTCAATTAATTTATATAACGACAAGTATTTGAACAAAGATACAATCGTGTATCACGTGGGCTTAAAGTTTTACCATTCTCATTTTTAAAAAAATCATTCATTCATTCATTCATTATTCATTAAAAAAAATAAGAAAAAGATATTGTTTTTTTTTTATATTTATCAATAGTTTTTCTCTTATGATATTAATTTTAAAATGGTTTGATAACTGTATTATATTACATTAATATTCCGTTATTCATCTCTCCGTGTTCAAGAAAATGCATCACTAGTTTGCGAAATTGTGTTCTTTCAAACAAAACTTCTTTCTTTTGAAAACATACTCTATGATTGAGTAAAAATTGTTTACAATGGACGCGGAGTCTTGCATTATACTCTGAAATGAATATAACATAAAAGCATTAAAGGAAAATAATATTAAATTTACAAAGAAACTGAAAATAAGGAATAAAATTAAATGATTGATATCTTTCTTTACCTTTTAGGAAATATCTTTTATTAGCATATAATTCAATATTATCTTGACTTATTGTAGCACTAAACTAACGGTGAGTGCAAAATTTGATTAATACAGCCACGGCCGAGTGAGGACGGCTCCTTTGTCTCAGCTAACGAAAGGTTTAATACCGGCTTTAATTTATCATACTCTAAAGATATATTACCATCTTGTTTTTGATAATATTTCTTGATAACTTCAAGTATTCAATTTGTCTGACAGTCAGACAAATGGAATTGACATTCACTTTCACTTTTTTTCACAATTCCCTTGATACCTGTGATCCGCTCGTTGGCCCTCTTATAACATAAAAAAAAATTGTTTCAGATATATATTTCTGGCGATATACACGGCAGAGATGATTATAAAATGTATCGCGAAGGGTTTTATACTGAACAAGTACACGTATCTACGGAACCCATGGAACTGGCTGGACTTCGTGGTGATAACGTCAGGGTACGCCACCATCGGCATGGAGGTCGGGAACTTAGCTGGGTTGAGGACCTTCAGGGTACTGAGGGCTTTGAAGACGGTTTCTATTATGCCGGGTAAGGAATTGAAAACTTTAATAAATTTATGATTATTATCTTTGCATAGTATTTAACTATTATATGATGCGACGAGTGTTATTATTTATTTATTTGTATGTATCCATCATTTAGATTTGAAAAAAAAACAAAATACAATATAAGATTTGTAATTATTCAAGCTTTCTGCTAATAAATTAATAAATAAATAAAACATTCAGTAATTCAGAAGAAATTCCAAATGCTAAGAAGCTTCGTCTCTTTCCAAACATATTGAGTTTTATCTAAAAGTAGTCTATACTTTATGGTTACATATTTTATGTTTGAAAATACTACTATAACTATATAACCCTATACTATAACACAGAACGCAATTGTAATAACCATAAACCTAGAAGTGCTTACAGACGGACTTCATACCTAAAATCGAAATACACAGTGTAGAAAATGTCTAGTTATTTTTCTCGTATTCCACGAATAGCTTTCTGAATTACTGAATGCTACGAATTTCGAAGATATTCCGGCTTTAGACGGATAAAAAACTCAGGCTTCGGCTTTTGACATGAGATCTTTTTTCATATATTATTTTCTCGTCGAATATGGGTGACGCGTTCGATTTTATGGACGACATAAAAATTTCTATGTATGGTTTTAAAGCTTCTGGAATACCGATCGTAAATATCAAGCTTATATGTAAGAAGTGTTTGTACAATGTTTTTTACTAAAACAAGTATGTTTTAGGTAAAATTACATTGATCCAAAGTAAACGGATTAAAGATCACATATTCGAATATCCGCATCATTTAATTTTGCCTAATGAAATTCCCAAAAAGCTTACCATAGTTTATTATATACAGACTTGGTCCCCAATTCCGTATCGGCGATATAAATGGATAGTTGGTCATTACTGCCTCATTTGTAAGTCAATGCGAGTTGTAACCGTCCAGCCCATCTAAAATGTACCTTTAAGCAAATTAGAATTTACATTGAAACAAATTGTGGGGGATTTTCTGCACGTTTCACTTGTTTGAAAATACAAGATTAATGTTAAATACATTGATCTTGATACATACAACCTCATTGTGGACCTTTTTGTGTAACGCCGGTCCTCGATCCGGCATCTTGATATCTTTTATATATTTATCTTTATTAAAAATATCAAGATGGCAGATATCTTTTATTGTCATATTTATTGTACTGTCAACGCATAGACACTACTGAACCTGTAGCGAAATGCCAAGCGTTAGTTGCTGACTCTATTTAAATATGTAAGCGATAGTACAACGTTATCTTATGTAGAAATCCATGCATTTATCATTATATTTGTTAATGCCATTTATCTAGGCCCTTAGAGCTTAGAAAACTAACATTTGAAAAATACACACATCTAACGTTAGACTCCGCTAAGAAACATTTTGGAATTTAAAACTGTAATGGATGAAAATGAGGGGTAATTTTGTTTGTAAATTGTTGGAGTTGAAGAACAATTCCTGGGAAAAAAAAGGAACATGAAATGTTCTATTTAAAATTTAACAACGATTAAATGTATAGTAATGTAGCGTAAAGAAAACCTTCTTTATTTTCTTCTTCTTAGAATTTCCTTCTTAAACATTGCTCACGTTAAACCAAAATATTTTCCAGGTCTTAAGACTATCATCAATGCGTTACTACACTCTTTCAAACAGCTGGCAGAAGTAATGACGTTGACGATCTTCTGTCTCATGGTGTTCGCGCTATTCGCGTTACAAGTATATATGGGGGAGCTCAGGAACAAATGTGTGCAGAATTTGGTAATTCCAGCGGGAGAGAACTTCACTGATGAACTGTGGTCAGAGTAAGTAAACCTTCTTGAAGTTTTTGCACATTGTTTTGCGTTAATAGAATTAAATTATTTTCATCTCCACGTAAGTTTGTTTATCGTAATAATTGTATGAATTCTGTCTTTATCAAGTAGTTTGTACTTCATCTATTGTTTTTAATATAAAACCTAACCTATAAATAAAAATAAGGCTTTCAATTGGTTCAATGTATCTATATCATAACAGGTGGATAAGTGAACCTTCTCACTGGATGGTGGATGATGATGAAGTGCCTATAATTTGCGGTAACCTGACCGGGGCGAGGCACTGTCCTAAAGACTGGACCTGCCTCTGCATCGGTCCAAATCCCAACCACGGCTACACCAACTTTGACAACTTCCTCTGGTCTATGCTGACCACCTTTCAGCTTATTACACTGGACTATTGGGAAAATGTTTATAATATGGTGAGTAACTACAATAATTTGAATATTTGAGGAGATATTGAAAATAAATATGACAAAACTATGAAATGACATCCCTAACATTTTGTAAATTAAGCCTATGACAGCCATAAACTTTATAGTAACTTAATTAAAGTTTTGCAATTAAAGTTTGTAGTAAATACGATTTAGAGAATAAATTGCGAACTTTACTGTATTTAATTTCTACTTGGTTATAATTTGCACGATAAATTACGATAGTTTGGCAACGTTATTTTACCTTAAACCTTAATTCAAGCTATTTCAAATTTAAATATTTGTTTTGATTGTTTTATAATGGGTATAGTGGTTTGTTATATACAGATGATAAATAATTTTCAATATATATCTACCTAGTGATCATGAGAAGATCCATTAAAAAAACTAATGAGTAAAAATTAAGACTGTACAAAAAAATATATACGTTAAAACCCTGTCAGTATTCAAACCTCAATTAAAAAAAGTGATTTTAAAAATGAGTTCATTTTCGTTCCACGAAACGTCAAAAGCAAACAACACTAATGACATTGACATATTGATTGATCCTAAAATACCAACTTTGAAATATTGATGCATGAAAAATTAATTGTACAGGGCTATAAGTAAAGTTATATTGTCAGAAATGACGTAATACAACAAAGGGATTTAATTGTACGGGTCTGTAACGGTATCCGTGAGGATAACTTGGAAGTTAATTAATGGCGGGTTATACATTATAAATTCTAAGTCTGCATGTAAGGATTATCGTTTATAATTACATTTGCATAATTAAAGAATTATTAATATCAATTTTTTTTTAAATATCTATTCATAATTCATAATATAATTCGTGATTCGTTAGAATCGTAAATCCAAATTGATAATAATTTAATATTCATTAATATTTATTTTAATGAATTCCAACTCTCAAAAACATCAAAGATGAAATAAATTATACCTTGAGGGTTATTCAACTTACTGTCGTTACTGACGAAATATTTTTGCCTCAATTTCTACCGCGAATTATTCTAGGTTAATGAGGTATTCTTGACTTTATTTATCTATACATAAATGACTTGTATACTTAAATTTTATGTACAATATATTAAGTATATAGATGAATTAAAGTTGTTTTCATGCCACTGCTATTGCTGAAATAAAATGTATAAGAAATAAGTTTTATTGTATATTTAACAAAACTGTAACCACAACAATTAATCATTGATTCGTACATTTTTGTAATGACTTTAAAAACATTATAATTGTATCAAGAAATTATAACCTACAAATCTAACTCTATAAATAAAAATAAAGTAAAATATAATATTAGTATTAAATAATGTAAAAACAAAAGTCAAAGTATTTTTTTAAATTTAAAACAGGCATACATTAGTTATAAAACGCGAAACTCTAGTTGAATTAAATTAAAAATATATTTTTACAAAGTACACGACACGCGTTACGTACATTTTATTAAAACACATAAAACCAAAAAGGTCGCTTCATTCTACAGTCGTAAAATACGTCATCCGAAATAATACACCAATTATTCTCCAGAAACATTAATATCCTGGCCATTTGAATTAAATCCTCCCACATGACAGACGTCGGAGACAGAATAAACGAATGATACGGAGATGAAATTACGGCTTTCGTACATTCAGCCAACATTGGACCAAATGTTTGCTATTTATATATCACCGTCTTACGTCTCTTCTTTATTTGTATTATAATTCAAAATTGTTAAAAATAATGATGCTATTACGCAAAAAAGATTTCCAATATATTACAAATATGTTTCAATTAAAATCACATATCTATAATACTATTTAATGTATCTATTGCATTTTAAACAAACCATTTTGGAAAGTCAAAACCAAGCGTAACTTATTAGTTACGCTTGGGATATATCCCAAATACATCAGTGAACAGTCGGACATGTACAAATTAAATTTCATACACCATAAGGTTGAAATTTGATTCGTGAACTATGATCAGTACAAGTGACAAAACTGTACCCCTAGTTATAAGTTTGGATGTTACGAAACGTTGATAGCTTTCGAGCAGTCACGAAACGAGTTTACTAATAATCACAAACAAATAGCAACCAATCATAACCAAGAACTCATTTTGTGACTGCTCGAAAACTATCGACGTTTCGGAACGTCAAAACTCATAGTAGGGGTACTGGTCAGTTGGCACGCTCACAGAACACGAGTCAGGTTAATTATCGCAATGGATTGCTATCATTGTTCTCGCAGCAGTAACACATAATTTAAGTGGTGATAAAGTTAAATACTTCCATTGATCCTAAGGTACGATGCATATCTAGTTTTGCATTTTCGTTGAATTATAACCTTGATTTAAAACATCGTTTATATACTATTTATTACACACATACACAAATGTTTTGTTTGTTAGTTCTTGTCCGGAGTTTTTTCCTCAATAATTGTTTTAATATTTTATTATATATATTGTTATATAACATTTTAATAAGTTAATATATTGTAATTCAGAGTATTTAACTGACATAATAAAGTATACTCAAACAGAGAGGAGTTTTAATGAAAAGACTGTTTAACTTTTTTATGTTTATGGCAAAAAATATATATATATATATTTTGCGCAGGTATTGTCGTCGTGCGGACCGATGTCGGTATCGTTTTTCACGGTGGTGGTCTTCTTCGGCTCCTTCTACCTCATCAACCTGATGTTGGCTGTGGTAGCGCTCAGCTATGAAGAAGAATCACAAATAACTCAAGAGGTATTATGTTAACCGGTGGTAGAGCAGGTAGCTTATGTTCAACTTACCACGTTTGATATGTTCATGGGAGACAGCACCACATACCAGATGAATCATCTAGTCGTTATACATCCAAATACTTAAAAAAATCATACATGCATATTTTCAATATATTCCTAAAATTCCACTTCTACTAAATTGTATGAGAACTATTAATAGCTTTTTCCCATATAGAGAAATGAAGTAAGTGGCATTAAGAGTGAAATAGTGTGAGACTAAATCTGTCACAGACACTAACCCGCTACGGCACTACGTTAGTGCTACGAATGCTACGAGACTGCTACGAGATTTATGCGTCCTCACTCGGCGACTGGAAACTCAAACATATAGTCACATTTATATCAATATTTCATGTACTTTCAATTAATATTATAAAATTTGTATCCTTGTTCAGCAAGACTTGTATTATTTATAGTATACTGTTATAAATTATTATAAGTAATAGATTAGTAATACTTATATTTTTACTATTATTAGGAACGAAAAAAGGATCTGAACGAACATCGCGACGATTCTACCTTCAGCTTCGATCCGTCTTCACTCGCGGTTCGCACGCTTGCTAAAGATTCCAAGAAACGAATAGATGCGAGGAAGGGTCTCCTCCTCGCTTCGTACTCACGGAAGAGGACACGGCGACGCAAGCGGGGGAAGAGTACGATTCATCATACTAATGTGACTGTTCCAGAAAGGTAAGTAACCTGAGATGATTTCAACAGTTAATATTAAATATGACGTTGTCAGGAAATAAGACCATGGGACTGAACTGCAAATAACAGAATATATATATAGGTTATAAACTTTAAAGCTGTGTTATTGCTTTAAAGCGCTTATTACCTTTGCCTACCCAAAATCCAATACTCAATAATTTATAAAAAATCTGACAATTTAATTGATGGAAATAGGGAGTTACTCACAGTTTGATGGATAAAGATTATATTTTATAGTTTCATTGATCAAATTGATTGATTGATTGATTGAAATTGTGGGCAAAATACAATTTTCAATATATACCCAAAGCATGATATCGTTAACTTAGCACTCTACAAATACACCGAAGTCACCGTGATTCATATAAAAAATAAAAAATATATTGACATTTCGTTACTTTCATAAAAAAATAAAACATGGTTGGCGATTTGCCAATGGACGAGCAGTTCAAATATACTTTTAAAATGTTCGAAATTCAAATGCTTTTTGCTAAATATCAAGTTTGCAACATTACAAAAAAAAATAGAATGCAGATAATAAAATTAAAACGTTCATAAAAACATTAACTGAACACAAAATTATAACAAAGTCATATGTTTACCGGTTTCATACACGGTATGTAAATTTCTTATAATTTTTGCCTCATATAAAAACTGCCCATATAGTTTGGTGCAATGCGGGCTAGTGTGAAATGTTTTCGCGTTATCCATTTTGTGCTTCCAATTGTTGTACAATATTCATGAACCGGCTTTCTATCAATGTAAATATAAAATAATAAATTTATTTGAAAATTTATAAATTATATAATTTTATGAACGTATTCTTTATATCATTTTCGTTATATTCGTAATTTAAATTAGAAACTTCTCATATTGATTTATTCTATTATACAGTTATATCAATTTATATCTGGAATAAGAGCTTCAAAAGGAATATTATTCCACAGATTCAACGAGGAAATGGGTTATCTGTGACGTATTTGTGGTCGGAATAGTTCCATTAAATGTTGTGAACAAATTCCCCGGAATTATGGGTTAAATGGATTGATTTCAAAATTAAATTACCCGCATTAAACAGAACATTTATAATTATAATTTAATTAGCAATGAATTATAGTAATAAAGCTATCGTATATAGAATTCGATTTAGAAATTATATATATTCCCTCGAGATCTTTCTCGGGTAGGTAATAAGTGACAGAATACTATATTATGTAATAAGCTATTAAAGTTAAATTAAAATGACTCTATAAAAGTTTCCAGCTAAAATTATCTCAACTGTAAAATAATAACCCTCAAGCGGCTAGTTGAACGTAAAACGCGAACAAGTTAACAAGTCAACACGCCTGGCGTGTTTTCACATTTATCTTAATAACAATACTGTTTTGATTACACTGAAATACTTAAGTACTTATTCTGGATGCCGGAGCTTACCCGCCATCTTTAACGTTGAAAAGGCTTATGAATAGTTTTGCATCATTTATAGCTTACAGTTTATTATTTTAATATTTGAATCTTGCAATTCACTTTTATTTAGTATTAATTAATATTGTATATTTATATATTGGCGTTAAGCTTTAATAAATACCAATATACCGTATCAAAATAACTAAAATTTATTATCTGTGATATTCTCATAGGAAACAGTGAAAAATAAACAGTAGTAGAAAAACGTTATTTTTCATGTATAAAATATATTAATTTCTATATTTACAAATAAATTGGTTTGCTTTACTTTTCTCTGCATTAGGAGGTTATAAATTATTCAGCCGTCGCTGTGCAACTTTGTTTTTGCAGGTCTAAGTTTTGTAATTTAATATCTACCCAACTTCATTGTTAGTAGAACTAGTGCAGTCAGTAATAAATGGACTGGAATATCCTATTTCCGAAACTTTTGATTAATATTTGTTATTATAATGCTATAAATGTTCTACAACTTTCGGTATAATTTAATTTAATGTACTCTTTTGATTTTTAAGACGTACTATTAACAGATAAAAGGTACTGAAATATAACATTAAATTTAACGCTAACTGGAGTATTGTGGTGTTTCTAATGTAAGCGATTGTAAACATTTATGTAGACCGGTAATGACGCTCCGTAAACCGCTTTACCTTTTAACATAAAGAAATATAGTCATCTTTATTTGGAATATACTTTTTTATATTTTTAAGCTCTGAGAGAGACTTTTATCTAACCCTTTATTACTGCAGCAGGAGGCTATAAGTTATTTTCTAGTTAGCAAAAAATGAAATGAAACACGATAAAATGGCTGTTTTTTATGTTACAGTGAGAGAGTTGGACCTGTGTCACATTCTCGCTTTTGCAGATGTGAAACCGTGTGGGCACGGCTTAACCACCAGATAAACCGTTTTGTTTGACGCTGGTCACAAAAAAAAAAAACATGAACGCTTTCTTCAAATCACATTTATATATACTTGTGAGAGCAAACGGGAGACCGCTCTTTGACTTTGATGACTTTGAGTGTGTCGTCTAATTAAATACAATAAAGATTTTTTTATCTACTATAATCTTGTTTAAAATAAATAATATTATTAATAGCTTTTATTATTCGTACCATTTTTACAAGAATTGATAAAAAGTTGCTTTCAAATCTACATTTATAAAAGATCTTCCGAATCCAAGCTTTATCTAATTAATGTTTCATAGTTTGAAACAAGTTGTTGCAAGCATTATACAAAAAAAAAACGAGAACGAAATAATTCTTCAAAATGTATACTTCGAATGCTGTTTTAAATGTAATCATTCAGAAATACAAAGCATTGTTGCTTGGATGAATGAATGAATGAATTATTTTAATGAGCAATAGTAGTTTAATATTACAAATAAATGAAAAAACATAAAACGCAAACATATATATGTATTCAATTTTAAAGGCTTATTACTGATAATGTAAAACCATGTCATACAAATAACTAAAAACCTTATATTACATTACATTCCTTGCTTTTTCATTAAAAAATAGCTGAGCACAAGAGTGTTCGCTTTACCCAGCATCCGTATGACCTAGATCTCAGTTCCGTCGTATCATCTCCATAATGGCAGAGGTATGTCACATTTGATGCGGAAATCATCCCAGCACTACCGGTGAAAAGCTTTTAAAATAAAAATGATATTTCTGCTATACTCGTACTCACATTGGTCTATTAAATAAACATACTAAATTATATCATTTGCTATATTAGTACGCTCAGAACCGCAGGCCGATCTTGAACTCTTAAAAATCATAGTTTAAATCTTTTTTGCAATGTTACAATAATATAACTTTGATACGTACCATGAGCTCTAACTAACGTAATGACGTAGAGAATTAATGCTTTCTTTAAAATAAAAAAAATGACAGAAAAACGATAAACAATAATATTTCAAATGTCAAAACACTTCATGGTACAAGTTAATAATGTTTCCTATTGATTTATGATGACGTCATCAAAACTTATCGAAACATTACAAAAGAAATATTACTTTAAGGACGAAATCAAAACTAAGATTATTGTTATATTCCTATAAGAATTCCTGCTAGACTGAAAATTTAAATCATACAATAAAAATAGGTTCAAAATAGAAGATAGATAAAAATACTAAGTATATCCATTTGAAGTTAAGTACCCAGAACCGTAAAATTTGAGCGGTACCTTTAGTATACGATCTAACTGATTAGAATTCAAGAGATGTTTCCGCTTAAGCTCAGGAATCCCGGGCTAATAATGGAAGAGATAATTGAGCGAGAATCGATCGCCTTTTCGTGGCTCTTCCATTGACCTTCACTGAAAAATAAAGAGTACTAGACGTCAGTAAAGTAAGACTAATAAGACATTGATAGGTTAAAGGTTTTATATATAGTTGGCTACCTATTATATATATATATAGATATATATATATTACCTACCTAGTATTGATAGGTTATATTATATATAGCTGCTCCAACTTATCACTAATGTTCTATTATATAAAATCTTTAGTAAATACTCAACTATTTCTATAGAGATTAAAATATATTTTTGTTTAATTATGTATTCTGTTAAGTTAAATGTTTTCTCGGCATCTAAAGTGTTATTTTCATTTTATATGCCCAATCATCACTTTGCCTGTCTTACGATGGTTGTGAATTTATATTCTAAATTGACCTAATTTTATACACGGGAGTAAAAACTTTAACACGTACAAAATTTACATAATAATAATGTTTACAAGAAACGATTTATTATATCGTGCGATCATTTTGTTCGATATTATAATATATACGTAGAGAAAAAAAAAATCTAAAAATCTCTATTGAAAATTCGTTTTAAAAAAAACATGTTTTCATCGTGAAAGATACCACCAGCTCGGAAATTGATTGCCACTGACCGAAAAAGAGCTGGCGAAAAAAACTAAGCGGACTTGTGATATGATTTTTTTTTAAGCTTAGTTACTCTTAACTGTTAAATAAACGTTACACATTGGACACGAGGTAAAGATAAAGAATTGAATTGAATTGTAGTTTCAGGTTCATAAAACTGAAACCTAGGTATATATAACCATATATATATATATAGGTATATATAACCATATATATATATATAGGTATATATAACCATAAGCCTAATAATATAATACCTGATAGATGTAAATATACAGCTTTTGACAAATATTATAACAAGGATTCAAATAATCAACCCGTTTCAGTTTAATAAAACAAACATTATTTATAACGAGGAACATTATTATATAACACAGTATAATAAAAATCTCGTAATCGACATTATTTGTGTGTGAAGCCAAATAAAAATAACTCTTTCATCTGGAAAACGTTGCTAAAAAAGTTTCATTTGTAATTTGTATGTACTTTACAACAAACCAGTTATATTTGTGGACTAAACAAATCAATGATATTTTTTTTAAGAATACTTCAAGGTGTTATCATTACTGAGACGTTTCAGATCACGATCGAGGTCACGATCTAGATCAGTGACACCAAGTGGATCTCCGCCTCCGCTGCCTGCGCCTGCGCCGCCGCCCCCACCCTCGCACACGTTACACCCCGATAACGCATTGGGTTATTATCTTATTTTATCTTGATTATATCAATATATTTATTAATATTTGAAAATAAATTTAGATGCATATTTAAATTTAATATAAATATCAAATGAAATCCATAAAAAGTCCGTCTATAAGGTTGCGGGTGTCCTGCTCGTGATGACAAATTTTGTATCTTTATGTAAAATTTTTAGTTGACAAATTTTGTTTTTTTAATAATGGCATTTTTTTAAAATATGAATTATGTATATCAAAGAGGTGAAACAACAACAAAAATAACAATTAATCAAATTTCAGGTCGGGGAGCCCTTAGCATGGCAGGTCGTCAGCTGAGCGACCACAGCAACAACAGAGAGTCATCGCTAGACGACTCCGGAGTGGTAGATGACCATGATGAGGGCGAGCACACGTCAGACGACCAAGCACCGCACCCGCATCGCCGGCTGCTTCCTCATCCTACGACTCTACCAATCAAACAAGTAAGTTTTGTTAAGATCAACTTTTTTTTTAAATTTTTTTAATTAGTGATGCATGTCACCAATTTTAAATTTAATTAATTTAAATTATTAACTTATATCAAAATGAAAATACACTTATTACAGGAAAATAAAAAACAAGAATCGAAACAAAAGAATGGTTCAAAAACAGAAATACAAGTAGATCAAACTAAAAAGAACGAAAAAGGCACCGTTCATGAAAGATACCCTTTGAATCCAGACTACCTCAACCAGATTGTGGTTCTAGGTAAAAACCTCAATTGTCGTCTTGCACAGCTTTAAAATATGATAATGCGATCAAATGTTAATGAGCAGAATGGAGAAACAAAATCACATGATAGGGAAGATCTTTTTTATTTGATGGCATTACATCTCTTGATTGGCACTGCTTTTCACTAAACCACAGGAAAAATACACAAAGATGCAGCCAGTGACATAATGTTTGCTTTACTATAAATTGTTACAAACAAACGTATCTAATGACATTTCTTCCTCATAAAGTAGAAGTTATTGATAATTAATGTATACTATAATGTGTGGCCTCTCGAGTGCATGGTATTTTATTTTTCTTTCTATTTTAAAATATTTACACAAGTAACTTTTTAACTTCAACGCTTGCATATTTTGCAACAAGACTTTCTCCTAATTTTACTTTACTGTTAGTGTAAAGACATTTTGTACGAAAACTGTTGTAGCTATTTCATTACTTAGTACTTACTCTATTTGATCAAAGTCTAATTAGTTCATTTTTCGATTTGCAATCAGATGATAGTTTCTTTGGATAGCAGAAGCACTGTGTAAGATTTTTAGTCTTCTTCTTTTCAGTCATCGATAATTATATTTGCTTTAATTTCGTAATATTGTTAATTGCACACGGATTCCGTGTCCAAGTGGCATCTTTATTAGCTTAGCGTATAAATGTAAATACAACTTTATCCATAAATGCACACAATATATATATCATTGTATGCTAAGCCACTAAAGAAGTAGATGTGCTACGGTACTAAACAATGCCGAATGTTTTCATTCATAATATCATTTCAACCTTATTTCTAGTTTATAATTTAAAAAATATTAGATAAGAATATTTCCTAAAAATGTTAAATATGTTGTAATATAGCTTATGTTAAATATTTAACATTATTTATGAAGTATTTCTTCTTCTTAACGTATTCTCTTTTTAAATTTGAACATATTAAAAAAAAACTGTATTTTCGAAATTTTCTAATTAGATTGTTTATTGGCGCATTAGAAGCGTTTCGAGATCGCCTAGTGGCTGGTATTAATCACAAATTAGCTTCACGTCTTGATGGGGCGACACCTCATTGGACACTTTTATACGACACTGTTGCAATTTCGCTTCTACCCTCATTAATATCGTCAGGGGCGGACTGGCCATACAAGCGCGCGCCCGACCTCCCCCAAGCGGAGACGACGAAAATTAATGAGCTCAGTTTATTGGCAGCCACGCACAAATCTCATATGGGCAATTATGAGCAAAATTGCACTTACTTCACAGGTTAGTAAAACACAGCCGCCAACGCCTCTGCCCCCCCAGTCCACCCCTGTTCCTTTTGGGAAGACTGCAGGGTGATTCGATGCGATTGGTTCTTGATGTCGTCTTGCCGTCTTAAGAATCGCATTGAAGTCAAAGTCAGGATCATCACTACACATCTTCACAATATAATTGTAGTTTACTTATGGTAATGATCGAACTTTTATGCGATTCAAATAGGATTTAATAAATGTGAATAAAAATAAAACGACGAAATCTTAATACAAAATTTGATATCGTGTTTTCCTGCCCTTTTCTCTTGTGCTCCAAATATCCACTTACAATGCATGAAATATTTCCTATAAACAATTTTTCACTTGTTAAATCTGCAACGAGAGCTTCGCATCAATATTTCTATCAAGTAAATATGCTTCTCTGTGCTTTGGCTCTTCCGCTATCGTTTCTGATGATTTAATCTCGTATTTAATTTTGGTTTTGGGTGTTTTTGCTTGATGATTTTTTTTGGTAACATCAATATTCTTATTTATTTAATCATTTTATTTGGTCACAGATGAACTTGTGGATAGAAACTGTGAGTGCTGCGTAACATGTTGTATAGACTACGAAGGCTGGCTTCAGTTTCAGAACGGTTTGTATGGGATCGTTAAAGACCCATTGTATGAACTATTCATAACCACTTGTATAGTTCTCAATACGCTTTTCCTGGCTCTCGAGCATCATGGAATGAGCGAAAATGTGAGACAAGCCTTAGATATAGGAAATAAGGTAACATTCTTCAAACGTTCATTTATATACAGAAGTTCGTCTTCAAATTCTTAGCATTTCTCTTATTTTTTTAGGTCTTCACGTCAATTTTTACCTTAGAATGTATTATGAAAGTTATGGCAATGAGTAAAGACTTCTTCGCCTGTGGGTGGAATATATTCGATTTAATTATTGTATCCGCTAGTCTATTGGATCTTGTATTCGAACTTGTAGATGGCCTATCGGTATTAAGAGGCCTTCGTTTGGTAAGTTTAAGCAACTACTTAGTTGTTGTTTTTAAAATGTACTAACAATATTCTTCTTATTTTTTTATCTTCCTATCATTTTCCTTTCAGTTACGTGTGTTAAAGTTAGCTCAATCATGGACTACAATGAAAGTTCTTTTAAGTATTATAATATCGACAATAGGTGCTCTTGGTAACTTAACGTTCGTGTTAGTTATAGTTATATATATATTTGCTGTGATCGGTATGCAATTATTCTCGAAATCCTATACACCAGAGAAGTTTGATCCTGACCCTGTGCCAAGGTTTGTAGTTATTTTTTTAAAATAAATTCGTAATACAACAAAAAATCTGATCGGCTCAATACACGAATGAATTTAATTTAAAACAAGGTGGAACTTCAACGACTTCTTTCACTCGTTCATGATGATATTCCGTATACTGTGCGGCGAGTGGATTGAGCCGTTGTGGGACTGCATGCGAGCGGAGCAGGCGAGCGGTGCGGAAAGCTGTTTTTTCATCTTCCTGCCCGCCCTCGTGATGGGAAACTTCATGGTGCTCAACCTCTTCCTTGCCTTGTTACTTAATAGCTTTAATAGTGAAGAACTGAAGAATCGAAAGGAGGTTGGTTTGTTATTGAGTATGTTGATGTCCTGAAGCGGATACTTATTTAAAAAAATAGTTTTTTGTTCAGGAAGTAGGAGAGGATTCAAAATTAGCTAAAAGTTTCGATAGAATACGTTCAATAGTAAGAAAAAAAGGTTTCCTTATATCTAAAAGTAAAGAAAATGAAAAGAAGTCTAAATTAGAAGAGCTGGTTAATGAATTTATGGTACAACATCGCGCCATGAAAGAACAAAAAGAGTCAATGCCTAGTGAACATAGACTTTCTACAACTGTGCAAGAAACAATTCTATTCCCACACGACAACATTTATAGCCACAGCTATCAAGAGGCATTAAATAGGTAATATATAAGCTTTCGTAAATAGTAAATCATTTCTATTGTATCTGTTTAACTCAAAATAATTTCTAGGCCGATATCTGTTGGTTCCGATTTTGCATACCCTCAGCTTTATCAAGGAGGCAATAATTGCAATCATGGTAGCCAAGAAACGCTTAAAGATGTTCGAGATTTGGCAACAGAACACAAAATAACCAGTATAAGAGAAGACTCAAAAGAAAATTTAGATGATACTGTACCCACGGACCAAATAGCTGCACAAAAATTACTTAACCAAATGTCATCCGGGTATCATACCCAACCTTCGGATTCAAGAGGTAATCAATATTATTAAAATTAAATTTACTTAATTACAAAAGGGTCTTTGTATATTTTGTTATTACAGATGAGAATGAACACTATGAAATGGCTCAGATATCTAGTAGAACAACTCCTGAGAAACGACGCCATGGACTTTTATCTCGAGACCCCGCAAAAATACCTGGCGAAGAAGATGTAAAGCATCCATGGCAGACTCTTGTGTCTTATGTAGATGAGTTAACTGTTGGAGGGAGAAAGAATTCAAAAGGCCAGTATATGGATCCAATGGGAAAATTTCCAGGTTTCGGGAAACAAAAGGAACCAAAAGTTCCTCAGGATTGTTATCCTAGGCAATGCTATAAACAGTAAGCGATTAATTAATGATGAATCTTATTTCAAAAAAACATATTTTGATATCTTATCAATATTCGTTTTATTAATTTTAGATGTCCTTGTTGGGATGCATGCATTCGGACCAAATTAGGTCAAAGATGGATGTTTGTACGTACATATGTTCTTCGCTACGTAGATACACCAGCATTTGAGTGGTTCGTCTTAGTTTTAATATTTGCCTCAAGCATCACTTTGTGTTTTGAAGACATTCATCTCGAAAAAAACATTCCGCTTAAGAAAATTCTGTATTGGACAAATCTAAGTTTTTGTATGATTTTTGTGATTGAAATGTTTTTCAAGTGGATAGCTTTGGGTTTCTACAGATACTTTACGAGTTTTTGGACTCTGTTGGACTTTACTATTGTTTTCGTAAGTTTACATTTCAATTATCTTTTTTAATGTGTTTCAATAACTACATTATAGGCATGCCTTATTATATAGGCATGCCTAATGCCTAATTATAAAACGGAATTATTTAATAATTTATCTTTTTCTATTTTATTTCATAACTTTTTCAGGTGTCAGTGTTTAGTTTATTAATAGAAGAAAATGAAAACTTGAAAGTTTTAAGATCTTTAAGAACGTTGCGTGCGTTGAGACCTTTAAGAGCCATTTCAAGATGGCAAGGGATGCGGATTGTAGTTAATGCACTCATGTATGCAATACCTAGCATTTTCAATGTGTTACTGGTTTGTTTAGTGTTTTGGTTAATATTTTCAATTATGGGAGTTCAGTTTTTTGGCGGGAAGTTTTTTAAGTGTGTGGATAGCGAAGGCGAATTATTACCGTTAGAGGTAAATCTTATATTATATCTAGACTAACGAGTAAACTTCTTTACTACAGACTATTTATATATTAATTATTTGCTTGCAGATAGTAAATGATAAATGGGAGTGTTACTATAACAATTTTTCTTGGATAAACTCCAAAATATCCTTCGACCATGTTGGAATAGCGTACTTAGCTTTATTTCAAGTTGCGACCTTTGAGGGATGGATGGAAGTGATGGCGGACGCTGTAGACGCCCGCGGAGTTGACCTTCAACCAGCAAGAGAAGCGAATCTTTACGCATACATATATTTTGTGATTTTTATTGTATGCGGTTCTTTCTTCACGTTAAATCTATTTATAGGAGTAATTATAGATAATTTTAATATGCTTAAGAAAAAGGTAAATTGACATAACTAAATAGTTATATATTAAGAGTATTTTTACATAGCAGTGATATCCATTATTGATTATGTCTATTTTCAGTACGAGGGTGGCGTATTGGAGATGTTTCTTACGGAAAGCCAAAAACATTATTATACAGCCATGAAGAAGTTAGGCAGAAAGAAGCCCCAGAAAGTAATAAAGAGGCCAAGAAATCAATTTCTAGCGATGTTTTATGATTTATCTAATTCACGTAGATTTGAGATAGCTATATTTGTTCTTATATTCTTAAATATGCTCACGATGGGAATAGAGCATTATGACCAACCGCATTCGGTTTTCTTTGTACTAGAAGTTAGTAACGCCTTTTTTACAACGGTTTTTGGCTTAGGTAATATAAAGTATATGATAATAAATTATATTATTGTTAGTAATCCTATGGATTCATTAATTATTTTCTTTATTTACAGAGGCTATAGTTAAGATAGTAGGACTTCGATACCATTACTTCACAGTACCGTGGAATGTTTTTGATTTTTTGTTAGTTTTAGCGTCGATCTTAGGTATTCTTATGGAGGATATCATGATAGATTTACCAATATCTCCAACCCTACTCCGAGTGGTACGAGTCTTTCGGATAGGGAGAATTTTAAGACTGATTAAAGTAAGACATTTTTATTCTCGTATAGCTACACCTATATGTATTCAATCATATTTTAATTCTAACTCTTGATTAAGCTTCAATGTCTATTTTATACTTGTCTTGTTGTATTGTTTCAGGCCGCTAAAGGCATAAGAAAACTGTTGTTCGCGTTAGTGGTGTCATTGCCAGCGCTATTTAATATCGGTGCCTTGCTTGCTCTCATCACGTTCATCTACGCAATTATCGGCATGTCGGTGTTCGGCCATGTCAAGGAACAAGGGGCTTTGGATGATATCGTCAATTTTCAGACCTTCGGTAGAAGTATGCAGCTTCTTTTTCGGTAAGTTTTATTTGTGTGTGATAACAATAACTTTTCCTTTCGAAAAGCCAACAGTTATAATACAGTTTTTATATGTCATCTTGTTGTATGTCTAGTCTTATGACTTCGGCTGGTTGGAATGATGTTTTGGAGTCATTGATGATCCAACCTCCTGATTGCGAATTGGGAGAGCATGGTCACTCGAATGGAAACTGTGGGAGTCCGTTATTAGCTATTACATATTTTACTTCATTCATTATTATCAGTTACATGATAGTTATTAACATGTACATAGCTATTATTCTCGAAAACTTTAATCAAGCTCACCAAGAAGAGGAGATTGGTATAGTAGAGGATGATTTGGAAATGTTTTATATAAGATGGTCTAAGTAAGTACTTATTTTATCTACTAATGTTTTAGTATGGATCGTTGTTCAAATTTTTTTTTTTTTTCAGATACGATCCCCATGCTACACAGTTTATAAGCTTTGCTCAATTGTCAGATTTCATAGCCTCTTTAGATCCTCCGTTAGGAATACCCAAGCCAAATACGGTAGCACTAGTTAGCTTTAACTTACCTATTGCCAGAGGCAATAAAATTCACTGTTTAGACATCTTACATGCACTAGTGAAGCATGTGTTGGGTCATGTCGAGGAAACAGACACATTTAGACAATTACAAGAGCAAATGGACATTAAGTTTAAAAAGCAATTTCCTACAAGAAAAGAATTAGAAATAGTTTCATCTACAAGAATATGGAAGAGGGAAGATAAAGCAGCGAGAACGATACAGCGGTCGTTTAGAGAATATGTGAAGTGAGTGGTTAGGCTATTTGGATTAATTCTTAAACACATTTAAAACCAAGGCGCTTGTGCAAAAATAATTAGAAGACACAAATTATTTTGTAATGTATTAACGCATTTTTAGAAGAAAAAATCGTAGTCCCTCACAAGAAGAGGAAAGCACGAAGTGGTCACCAGGCCACGGCTGGGGTGGCAAGCTGAGCGCACTGTTGCACGTTCGTAGAGGATCTCACGCGTCTAGTCGAAAATCTTCAAGGGCGTCTGATGCTTCCGACTTGAGTGACGTTGGAGGAGCCTGGCTTAACCTGCCGCTTCTATTGTTACCGGGCGCTGGTCCAAGTGACATGGTTTGTAAATATTCTGCAATTTATAATCAAAAGTAGTGTACAGACTATGATAACGAAATTTATATGAATAGGTTAGTGGTTCAGAATCAGCACCTGCTCGCAGAAGGTCTGCTTACGGTTTGCCATTGTTTCTTCGCCACCAGGACGCAGTTGATGAAGACAGCGGCATGAAACGTGCAGGTTCATATGTAATGTTTTGCTTTTTGTGTCTTTCCTCTATTAGATTGCATTGGTGCGAACACGTACTGAATTATTATGATTCCACTCATAATTAAAATTAATTCTACAAAATCTTGGCCAGTGATTTGTGAGGAATAATTTGAAGCTACACAGATTTATTGTAATAATTTAGTACAAAAGCTTAGACACGTAAATCAATTTTGAAAATAAAACTGTCACTACAGATCACGAAACTGAACCTTATGTCCCTTTCGATTTTAATGTATAGATTTTTAAATGATATGTAAATAAATGTTTGTCGCTATTTGTTATAACAGCGTCCTGGGCGTGTTCGTTTTCAGAATTAAAGGTTTGAAATAATAGCTTATGCATGTCAGCTAGATCCCTAAATATGTATCTAGTTTATTACGGCGTTTGTTGTTTTTGTAGCATGTGCTTAGGTACTATTGTATTGCGCATGTTTGTCTTATCTGCCCAGTATTCTATTGGTAGATATTAGTAATTTAGAACCTTCAGAATGTTAGATTTATTTATTGAATCAGGTAGGTATTTACCATTTTATAATTCATCTTCTATTAGATATTGGCTAGGTATTTACAAAGTACTTTTAAACTTTTACTTGACATCTAGTACGGCAGTACCTACTATTTTTGAAAACTTTTTGATCTACCTTTTGTATGAAACTTGATCATGTTGAACAAACCATTTAATGAACGTAGTTAAATCAGAAGTAGAAGTTGATAATTATATTAAATATTGAAAAACCTTGGTAATAATAATCCCGAAACAGGTTCACTTCGTTTAACTTCTCGGAGAAGTTCCGCACGGAGGCCCACTCCTCCCGCTCGAGCGACCACGCCTTCACCCCATGCCAAAAGCGCTGTAAGCATCCTCGTCACTGAAGCCTCCCCGGACGCCGCCCCCCCTCCTGCAGCACCCCCCACCGTCGTCCGAGTACTCGTCCACAGGGAGAGCGACGAACAACCCAGCTGATCTACACCAAACGAGCCCAACGGCTCCTAGTTGAACGATGAGTGAGTGTCAAATATCGATTGTGTTCACGCCACGAACAGTGATATTACAACGGTTATCGTATTGTGATTTTAACCAGTAGTTTAGTATATTACAGAACGAATATCAAATAGTTTATTAACAGGTGACTTCCAAGCGCAATAAGTCGAGTTTGATAATAAATAGTATTCACAAGTCGTTAAACAGATTACAGCCGTTTTTAGCTTATACGCTTGTTTAGGAACGCGGAATCGTTGCTGTTTTTTACTTATAGATACGTAAGTGCCCTCGATAATATAGTTTTAAATTGTATATTCTGTTATGTACATAACGTTATTCAGCGACTGAAAGACGTGTGCCGGGTGTTGTTAATAAAAATAATAACTTTTTCAAAGTCAAAGCACAATCTGCTAAAGAGGTCTGTATTATTATTTGAAAAATAACAAAACAGTTTCACTGGACAAATACCTACTCAATAAATGATTAATTTATATTTATCTTTTTCGTATTTTATAATTTAATTAATTATTATCAACCAAAACAATCGTAAACACCATCATATTTAGTTATAATTAAATATCAAAACAATTGTTCGATATTTTATTTATGAACTAAAACGATATAGTATTATTATCTGTTACAAAGGAGATACATGAACGGCCGTAATTAATAATCGATCTACAATCCGAGATTGAAATCCTCCTTAGACGGTTTTATATCCCGCTCCACGGACGGATACTGACAGGAATAAAACAAAAAACGGTTGGTAATTTCAAACTTTAGTGTCTAATAATAATAATTTCGATCGAAATATGAAATTTTACTTCACGAGTACTCGTAAATTACAAAAATAATAATTTTAAAGATTTTTATTATTAGTTAATAGATAATATATGATCCGCACAAACGTTTAATTTGAATTTAAGAATAGTCATCCGTAATGTAAATACATTAACCAGACAATAGTTCAAAGTAGGTAAGTAGGCGACAATTTTAATGAAATAACACATACCTACTTATAACCTTTTTAGAAATATGTATGGACATCGAGGTTCTTTTTGTTTATTTTTATAATTAAAAAATACTTAAGCTACTTTTTTAAATATTTTGTTAAATCTTTTTTATTAACCCAAATATGAGTTTACAAAAGTTATCAGTAAATAACTTCGTAAGCTCATGATTTCTCTAAAGCTTAACACTTTAAAATTCAATATAACAGTATGTTACCAATTCTGGTAAAATATAATAATTAATTGTAGCTTGTTTAACTTCCTTTTAAATAATATATGAAGACTTTCATATTATATTTCTACCTGACGGGTTTGGTAAAAAATAACAATAATATTTAAAAGGGTAATTAATACCTAGAAATAATATAAAATTTTATTTAGTCTTAAAAAGTATACGTTTTTTCTTTCGAAGATACACTGGAGTTTAGAGTTTAGACACTCTGAAGTGTATTCAAATTTTTCAGAAACGTTAGTTTTAAAATTATTTATTACTTAGATATAATTTTAGCATCTTCGCCCGTCCATTATGTTATTGTTAAATTATTTCTAGTCATGTTTAAAATAATAATTACCGTTATATAATCATCTGAGATATTGAAACGAAATAATCACATAATCTAAAAATTCATATGTAAAATTATATGTAGCTCCTTTATATAAAAAAAGCTAACAATAATTAATTAAGAACCGAATATCTAGTTTAATTTCGATCTATTGGAATATTAAATAGGTACCGACCAAAATCATTAGTCAACAAATATTGTATCATAATTTTATCATCTGTTTTTTAAAACAAATTATGCAAACTTTTTTAAAAACTTAATATTCATAGAATTTTAAATTTTCGAACCCCTACACTTTCTTAAATTAATGTTGGTACCACTGCGCTTTTACAATATTTACACAACCGCTTTCAAACTTTAAAAGTAGCATTTTAAACAGAGTAACTGAAATTTTTAAAATAATAAAATGATGTTATAAACTTTTAAATTGCCTAGGCGTTTTTCAATTACTGTTCTATTATGTAAATACGTAGATAAAAACGATGCAATAATTTTCATAATTTTACGTAGTTTTAATATAGCATTTAATTTAAAATTAATTTATGATGTATGGTGTACATTTAAACTATGGTGGCTAGAAAATTACATAGAAAATTTTACCATGGTTCCATAATTGTTTGAATTGTGTAACATATTGAATTGTATTATATGTAAATAAAGATTTTAAGTGAGACCTGCGAAATATGATTTTCTTCCGAGGTACAAAATATAAATTAACCATGTTGAAAACTATGATTAAAAAAATATTGAGTATATGTAGTTTTATTTTACCTAAATAATAATAATAAGTAATTGTAGGTTTTCCTTTACATTAATGATTATATCTGGTCTGGTCTGATCTGAAAGATTTCGCAATCACTCATTTTATCATAAAGGTAGAAATCCAGAAGCTTTACTGGTGTGTTTAAAATATTTAAATGAGTGTTTTAAACAGCTGTTTTAGATTCCTTCTAAGTTAAAAATCTGTATTTTATCATAAAAAGCACCAAGAAAATGTTAAAAATTTAGACAAACGATGTTTTTTTTAAAGAATCTTACAATAGAATAGTTAAACTGTAATTGGAAATGGCAAACCTTATTTTAAATATAACAAACGTTTTAACATACCTACATGTCGTGTTCACCTAGAAACTGCGCCAAATTTAAGTTTAGTCCAAAGTTTATTTTTTTATATTATTTACTTATTAATTTCTGTAAGAGATTTCCTTTACCAAATTGCATACATAGACTTTAGTCATTATTTTTATTTAGGCCGGTGGCGTTCAACCAGTGCCGATAATAATTTTTTTATATGGTCCAAAACGGCACGGTATTATGACGTATGGAAGATAGAAGTAAGGAGTGCCATTTTATATCAGCTGTATGCTGTAAATAAAGTTTCTAGTCCCTACCACATAGCGCTGGCGTGCAACAAACTATACGGATGATCGATATTAGAAAAATATCGATGTTGACATCGGGGTCGACATCGAGCGTGTTTTATGAGCTAGGCCTGCATGTTCAGGAGATAGGCCCACCTTCGATGTAATCCGGGGCCTCATCAGGTACACTAGCTTTATTGATATCACGGCATGCACGACAAAGCTCTTGGGCAGAATTGAGGACTGGAGGGTTGACAGTGGTATGACCAGCTCTGACCACTGCGGGATTGTATTCAAAATGGGATTAGGAAGTTGCAACGTCCCTGGTGTATCCAGATCAACGCATCACTTCAACACCAGGAAACCTAATTGGACCGACTTTCATATGAAATTAAGCCAGCTACCTAGGGAAAACGGTTTACATCTGGACACCATCAGGGACATCAAATACCGTCAGCACCTGGACAGCATCATTTTCGAATACACCCAAGCCATTACTGCCGCTTGCAGCACAACCATTCCTAAAATAAAGGTCAAGGAGGACAAGAGCCTCCCAATCTCTGTTTATGATAATGTCCCTCCATGAAGTAGTCTACGTCAATTGACTGTGTTTTTTTTTTTTGTGATATTTGTGTAAATTTGTGTTAGCAAAACTACTTCTTTTTGTAATACTTGATTTAAAAGTTTGATCGAATAAATATAATGTTCAAATTGATATGTACGAGGTGTGTTCAAAAAGTATCGCGGGTTACGTATATTCAAATTTAGATTTTTTTGTGGATTTATATTGGTACATATTAAGTCTCTCACTTATGCTGACAAGTTCGGCCATTTTGAAAGTTCAGTTAATTCATTATAATTTATAGTACTCTGTGAGTTAATTGTTCACAGCTGCTTTGTTTGCAGATGTTTTGGTTCGTCTTCGATTTTTACCTATTCAAAAAAATGGAACAAACAACCTGTATCAAATTTTGTGAGAAAAACGAATTAAGTGCGCGGATGCATTCCGAATATTGACTGCATACGGAAAAGCTACTTTGGACAAAAGCAACGTTTATCGGTGGTACAAAATGTTTTCAGAAGGCCGAGAAGATGTGAACGCTGAAGAGCGTGTCGGACGCCCGAGCATTTCAACAACAGACGAAAAATTTGATGAAGTGGAAAAAATGGTATTGGCCAATCGTCGAATCACCATTAAAGAAATTGCCGAGGACCTAGGCATATCGATTGGCTCACGCCATTCGATTTTAAAAAAACGAAAATTTGCTTTTGCACCACGATATCGCCCCTGCTCACACATCGCTGCTTGTACGCGACTTCTTGGCCAAAAACAACACACTAATGACATCGCAGCCACTGTATTCCCCAGATCTGACCTTGTTCTTGCCTTATGATTTTCTTGTTCCCGAAACTGAAGAGGCCCATGAAATACTTTTTTTGAATAGTTATTTCAGATAATTTATTATCAATATTTGTTTAGACAGATGCTAGTTCACCTTTAATTATTTCAAATTATTGCACCTTAGCTTTATATACCTTAGTAGATAGATACCTTCCCAAATGTTATATTAAAAAAAGTAATTTTGTATTATTGTAATGTTGGTTTGATTTAAATTATAGCTGTATCAAGAATGAAGAGTTTGTATAAGCATTTTTAAAGTTGTGTCCCAAAGACTCATAGTAAATATCTCATATCTAAATCGTGACGTAACCTTGAATTTAAGAGACCTTTAAAAGACAGCTTTAAGAACGCCTAAATTTAAATGTATGAGTCTTGATTCCAAACCTTACTCCAAGCCTATTTGAATCTTATAAACTTTATGTTTGCACTAAATTAATAATTTGATTATCTTTTCGATAAGTTTAATGACTTACAAAGTTTGTAAAAAAATAAAAGAACAAATATCTAAAGTAAGTTCTCTCTTTTTGATGTGTAATAAAACAAATAGAACTTGATCTCATTTTTGGTTCCTAGATATGTTAGGTTTTGTTTTTTATAATTTTTCAAAATATTTTCAATATAAATGTCTGATTTATTATGGTTGTGTCATTATTTTTAAAGTTTTACTCGTTTTAAAATCGGTAACGGACCGGAGTTCAGACTCAAATTTTCAGACTGAGTTCTAGACTCGAGTCAATTCTCTAGTCTAGACTTGAATTTCTAGATCGAGTTCTGAACTTGAATCGCGGAATCCAGTCCAGGATTCGAATACTGTATAAAGACTCGAATCGACTCGATCGACCAAAATAATAACTCGGCACATCACTACACGATTGACGATATCAAGACGGCATCGAAGGAGGAGCTGAACAAAATACAAAAAAATATTTTTTTGAAATGTTTCGAAGATTGGAAAAATCTTTGGCACAAGTGTATAATATCCCAGGGGGATTATTGTGAAGGGTACAAAATAGATATTCACGAATAAATATTTTTTTGAAAATACACAACATTCGCGGTACTTTTTGAACACACCTCGTAAAATCTCGAGCGCATGTGACGTTATAATGTGAGATTTCACTCATTGCAGCATAGAGAGATAATGCTGTGTTTTGATTTCAGATGTATTTAAATCTGTTCTCATTATTGTCAAATGACGGGTAACTATGGTGACCAATCATGGAGTGCTCACACTTCACTCACGGGATATTTCTTTAAATTTTATAAATTTTTAATTGTTTATAATAAAATGAAAAAAACTTTTTTTAGGTTATCATACATTATACATTACATATCAATATTATTACTAATAATTTTAATATACATTAAAAAATATACATACTTTTTTATTTTCTCAATCATAAATATATATAAGGTCTTCCCAGTTGTGCAACTGTGACTTCAATTAATATAGTTTTATTAAAAAATATATACATTATAAAATCATTTTTCTATGTGATAAGTGATAACTAATTATATCCAGACAAAAAAAAGTTATTGTCAACAAATTTAATGTTAAAAATTAGGTTTTTGACACAACTAATAATAACACAAGAAATTTAAATATATAATAACAATCTACTTAAGATATATCATATACTTTTGTCTACATAATTAAAATTCACTTTACTTAGTAGATACACGGGTACGGCGATTCCAAGAGAAGTTGACTCCATAGCTTTTGGGTCTGAATTCCTTATCCAACTTTGGGGAATCAATGTACCATATCCAACCATTTTTCTCGCAATGTTGAATTGCTTCATCAGGGGAAGTAAATTGTAATTTCAAGTTAGAATGAGGGTCACCGGAAGAAGTCCAGCCCATAAGAGGGTTTTCCCAACGTTGGCGTGTATCAAACTCCATTTCCCAATGGTGGATGTTATTAGTACCACTTTGCATAGCATTCTTTGGTGGTTGGTAAATACGGACCCTTCGTGTGTAAATATGTTCATCTGGTACACCGGTTATTGGTGTGATGTTAACCTGAAAATAATTTGGTCAATTAATTTAACATACACTACAAATATGTATCTTAAACTAGTTTTATGTTAGATTCTGAAATATTTCAATACAACTACAATATTGATAAACAGACAGCAGAAGATAGCTCCTTTTCAATGTTAGATAAGGATAACAACAGTTGGCTGTTGTCATCCTTTTCAAGCAAAGCAAAGCTGTAGATTACAATACACATATGGTATGTCTGTATCATCACATTAAAAATATAGCATCGCTTTTGATGATACCTGGCAGCAAACTGTATTTATTAAATTAAACATATTTATTTAATACCTGAGTAGGGACGCATATAGTTGCTTCTTGAGCTTCTCTTTCCTTTACTTGGCTAGGAAGAGCAAGGACAGAATCATTGTCGAGTTTAGGGGCCTCCTTGCGTTTGGTTGGATCTTGAGATGCTGGACGCGAGGAACTTGTTGAAAAGGCAGGTAAAGATCTGATACAACAAGAAAAATGATACGTCAAAAACTGAAAGAATCAATTTAGATTTAGGCAAGGATGCTTTTATGATTTGTTGCACTAACCTGGAAATAGCAGTTCTAGACAGCCTACTCGTTACGCTAATTGCCTGCAGCATGTTGAATAAAATTTATAAACGGATCAGAATTTTATGTTTTCTTTCAACGATTACTTAACATCTGATATTTGACAATTCATTAAATTGACACTTATCTTTCATTGTTGAGGTGAGCAAAACCGATAACTGTTATTTATGAACAACGCGCTTAAGTTAATAATTTTAAACTAAGTAAACCTATATGAATTATACGCTTTTTAATAAATTTTAAAATTTTGGAAGAAAAATAATTAAATCAGGCATAATAGTAACAAACTATAACGATCCGAAATAATATTTACGGTTATGAAGTACATTAGCAATGTTATTCTAGATGATTGTGTATGAATTGACCCATCTCTAGTCGATCTAAATATTTGTATTATGAATACTTAATATATTTCTCTATTTTCATGATATGCTCTAAGAAAAGTAACATTGTAAAGAACCTTGCTTATCTTACAAAAAATTGAATGATTTCTTGTACGATAAGCCTTTCACAACTTAGTATCTTAAAAAAAGAACCTGTATTTAGTATTGCATTATATATGGTGATATTATCATAAAAATAATAATTTCACTGTTTTATCATAAAAATATCTGTTTTTAAAACATCTATAATATTATATATCAAAATGATACTGAACATAAATCTCTCACACTCTTCTTTTGTAAGTCTCGTGTATTATCTCTGTTTGGTAATATTTTTCTAATCTTTTTAGACTATAGCATTTTCTGTCTATGCTAGTAACATTTTGATCAGATTTGTCAAAGTTTGACTTTAGTGATTTGTCAAGGTGATATAATCGCAAAAATATAGTTTCAGTAAATTAAAAAATATATCTTCTCTAATAAGTAAATGAGGTGACAAAAATTACAATCTTAGCATATGTTCTCATTTCTATTGTTCAAGACGTAAAATATGATGCCTAAAGAGTCCTCTCATATCAACAAAGTTCATACAGCTGTTTTCTCGTAAAGGTATCCTATTTTTACAATTATAGAACGAAAACACATAATATACAAAAATCTGATACCACGAAAAATTTACTGTATAATTAGAAAAGTCTACACTACCAAATTTTTGTTTGATAACATAAACACATTAAATAATTGTTACGAAATAGTGACGCGGATTACCGGTTCATAACACAGATTAGACAGGCAATCATACTCTGATTTTGAGATATTTTTAATATCCAAAGAAATTACTATGGGAAATCACGTCCAAATGGCAAGATGGCACAATATTGTTTTTATCTAAATTCAATTCAATTTATTAAATGTACAAGAGTTTTATTTACTAGATCTAAAATAATGTCTAATTATAATATAGGAGATAATAAACAACAATTTTAAGGTGGGAGTAATAATCACCACAATATTTCAAACAGAAATTCTGATAAGAATAGATCATTTTGATAATTTTAGTCTTGGATTAAATTTAAAACATACTTATTTAATATTTAAAGGTAGTATTATTGTATACTGGCATTTGATATCTCCTCATACAATGTTTCTTACTCAATGATATGTTATGACATGTTTGACTTTTCCATTATTGTTATATGAATAACAGCACAACAATTCTGTTTATTTAGGTTTTCCAAAACTCTTAGGAAAATGTTGACATGTCTGGAAATAAATTAAGGTCTTCTATTTAAGCATCCCTAAGGTTTTAGAGTGGGGTAAATTCAATGTTATAGTTAAATTCCATAATTCTCAAGAAAGATTGCTCTTTATCACCTAACCACCATTTTGCAGACCCGAACTCCAATTTCGAAAAGCTCTCTTATAAAACAAATCTATGTCTATAGGCAAATTTGTGCATAAATTTGAAATCTTGCTCCTGAAATGAATGTCTCTATAACTTAACACCAAAAAATGAACAATAGGGTAGCTGCAACATACACAAAATGTTGCACAATATTTGTTTTTTTTTTAAATTATTTTTAATATCTTTGTTTTCATTTGCACAACACATGACTCTTATTTGTTGCATGCTGTTTTTTTAGTAATCCATCTTGGTTTATTTTTTATTTGGCCATGTTGGACTCAAATATCTATGAATTTGTCACTTTGGTATCCGTAATAATATGTATATCTCAACAAAACATAAAGTTTTAACATTTCTATATTCTTTTTAAAAATTCTTTAAAAAATAATTATTTGTTTTTATAAATTCAAATATACTCTTTATTTCATAGCAAAATCAAATTGGAATTTTAATGCATAATTTCAAATAATAACCCAATTATATGAATGATGTATGTAATACAATATTCCTAGTTAAGTATTTTATAATAAATTACTGATAACAATTGTATTAATAATAGAAATACTATCTATAATATTAATAAGATCCAATCATAATAGATGTTTACGTATTTACCCGTCTCAAGGACTAAGAAAAAAATTATAACAAAAAAAATGCAATTTTTTGGTTATTTAAGCACCAAACTTTTTTTCTTTCAGATTGCTATACTGGCCATTATGTCGTGTTAAACAGAGGGGACCCGTTGCGGGGACTGGCTTAGCCAGCCTCACTGCTCAATTAGAATATCCTAGCCATATCTAATCCGTACCTGAATAAAATCAAACACCTGCGCTGAAAGTACACATAATAATAGTCATTGAAAGTGATATTACCATATAGAAGATGAGTAAACATCCAGAGGTAGATTGCACAAGACGCTGCAAATCAAAGATTCATGGTCAGCTCCTGACCAGTGCTATAACAAAGAGATCTGTCAATGATGAGTCTCTTGCTAGCTTTATAAGGGCGACATGTGCTAATTTTGCTAAAGCATTTGACTTCGAGGTGAGTTCTTTTTTATTATAAAGTACTATATATGTATATTTTTTAATGAGATATAGTATACTTATTTTCTTACAAAGACTGTCAAACATAATATAGTAAGCCATATATTATAATTATATATCCCCTATATGTACCTACATGTTCCCCTATACATAAGTTGTAAAATAATTTTATATCTTTAATAAAAGGGTCGCTCAGCATTGCATATGTCAGTATCGAGAGGTAGGAATGTGTTGATGGAATGGCTCATCCGTCATTCTTCAGATGCTTTTGTCAATGCCCGGGACCGTGAATCTGGATATACACCACTGCATAGAAGTATTTTCTATGGACAAATACATACTGCTGTTGCTCTTATGAAACTAGGTAAATTGGTTTATGTTTACTTTAATGTGTATTCAAACAAATTAAAAAAGTAATAATCATCTACTATTTTATATTTTCTTTATTTAAAAATATTTCGCAAAATTACTTTAACCGAAAATAAAATAGATTGAAAAAAAACCATTCAATACAAAATAATGTATTTTTTTTAAGGCGTAAACACAGATATTTTAGACAAAGATGATTTCAAAGCTCTGGACCATGCTATGTTAGACAAACAATATATATACAAGCCATTGGACTCAATGCCCTGTGACGTTTATGTATGGGGCAGTAACTCCAATTACACCCTCGGTACTGGATCCCAACAGCCAAGACATGTTCCGGAATTGCTAAGTTACTTTAGCCGCAGTAATGCTGAAGTCAAACAGGTAAGATTTTTTTATAATCAGATCCTATATATATAGATTTTTTATAAGCTATGCTGACTATTTTATATTAACACGTAATAATGCGTCAGAGGTGTTTAAAATACTTTAAAATAAATGAAAATATCAATAGATGAGTACTAATATTAGGTACACTGGAAAGTATAACTGGCGTCAAATATATGTTATAGGGAAATACAAAAGCAAATGAAATATACGACAGTTAAAAAAAAAACTAATTTATATTTGATCAGCTGTCATGACATTTGAGCCGATTTATTCCCTACCCATTCTAAGAAATAACTCTTACTGTAATAAAGCATTTTATTAATTTAAAAAAAAAAAATTGTAACTTTTTTTTTAATTTTGGTCTACGTCTATTAAAAAATATTTTTCGTTTTTTTTGATCTGGAAACATAAAATCTTTTCAAAGTCTAATCTAAATGAATAGTCAGATGTAATTTACGAATCCTATTGTCATTTTTGTGTGCGTAATCATCTAATTTGAAATAAAATAACAAATCTTGTGTATATAATTCGGCGTTCCTGTTTTTTTTGTATTTGGCGCTTAAAAAAGTGAATAGTCCCAATACCGTTATAGTATATTAGAAGAATGTGCAATTTTTTGCTTTTTATAAAATATGTTAATGAAAAGTTATCTCAACTGATTAAATTGCTGAAGTGTATAAATTCATCAGCTAATGAAATAGGATGGCATAATTTCGTAACCGTTTTTGTATAATATATGTATAATGCTCTTACTTATTTGCGATTTATTAATTAACGGCCGGCTTCCAACCACTGAATCTACTTCATGTAAAATGCTACAGGTTTGATAGCGTATTTTTTATATTTTGTTTTTTCTTTTTCTACGACTAGTAAAGACGACTTCCCTTTGGACAGGTATATTTAAGATCATGTAGATTAAAAACTATTATGCTCGTCTTCTCTCTGCTATTATTTTTCGTGTCAAATTTTAAAAAATAATGCGCAATTGTCAAATGTCACCCAGTAAAGATAATATTTCGTGTATGTATTCATTCATCAAAACAAAATGCACACAATAGGCTTACCGAGAACTTGTTTAGGCTTTACAAATATATTGTTTTTAATTTTCGGCGTCGTCAGTTGCGGTACTTGTGTGTGGTGTGTCATTAATACGGATTTCTTCCGCGAAGTCAACTACACTGTTACAAAAAGTTCTTTAGTGTCAGTGATAGCGAACTTCGTTAATTTGAAATTATGGTTCACTCCCATGACCACGATAATTATACCAATATCCATTCTGACGATTTTCACCTCCTGCTGTGGCGTGTTTGGAGCGGGGTGTAAATTGAAATGCGCCATCAAATCGTACATCTTCCTCGTCACGGTCATGTCAGCGACAGCGTTTTGGCTTTTCTTTGTATCTTTTATATATAACATATATACAAATAATGAAAAATCTCGAAATTTTATGCGTTCTACCATTATAAGCAACTATGGTAAAGAAAACGATCTCATTACTCAAACTTGGAACTATATTATGGTGAAATATGAATGTTGCGGAGCTGTGGACTATAGAGACTTTAAGGATTCACAATGGCAGAAAGCAAATTTAGATAAAATATATCCTGTACAGTGTTGCACGTTGAATAAAACTAGCCTACAGCCAGTGTCCAAAGAATGTGCGACAGGTCAAGATCTTGATAAAGACACTAACAAATACATTGGTTGCTTTAAAGCACTGAGCATCGCTATTTCTGCTAATAAGGGAATGATTGTTTTCTATATCATCCTTTTGGCTATGACGTATTCGATCCTAGTTCTCTTTGCATATTGTATTATACGAGGCGAGCCTTTGTTAGGAGCTATGACGGCAAATATAGGTACAATACTTCCGAAGCACCAAGAAATTAATCCAAAAGTAATTCCGTCTAACACTTCATTGGATAACATGTTGTTTATAGAAGAACCTCCAAAGAAAGTGGTTAAAGTTGTATCCGCCATTAATCCTTTTCAAACATATAAATTTAGTCCAAACTCTTATACGGGGCAAAGAACTTATCCCCAAAGATCTCAGCTGAAATAAAACATATTATAATGGATTGTGTATTTATTTTGACTTTTGTTTTTTTTTTTTTAATAATACTCATTCATTTTCACATTAATTATACAGACTGATTTGCACATGCCAGAACAATTTTATTCTTGGTTAGCGACAAGATTTTTTTTAAATACTCGATTTAATAATAACGTTGCTAATGACGTTGCTTATACACGTTAAAAAACTCCAATCTAACAACTAAATTAGTCATAAATAATATTCTGTATTAAAAAAATAATAAATACACGCTGTAGTTTTAAAGATGAAAACGTCATAGAGTTATGCTAATTGTGCCATTCAACGTGCAAGGATGAACTTTTCTAATGTATATTTTATATTTTTATAACAAATATTATTTTAAAACAATGTTAATCCCCCTAACTTATACCGGGTGTCAGGTGTGCCTGGGAAAATTCCACAGCGTATTCCTATGCGGGGGGGAGATCTGGTGTGCGGGGCAGCCGGCGCGTGCGGGGGGGACGCACTCCACCGCCCTTCGACCCACCCCTCTTCGGCTCACAGAACCGTGTGTGGGGGTAGCGCTCACACTAACTTCTACTGTGTTCCTATTGCAAAGTGGAGCGGTAGGTGATTTATCCGATTTTATTGGTTCTTAATTACCTAATTCGATCTAGCATGTTTTTATTTTTAGTGAATTTACAAATGAATTAATATCTAGGAAATATAACCCGATATGTAAAATTTAAAATTAGGATAAAGTAGCTTAAACGTTTTATCAATATTACCCCCCTTTTTTATGAATTATTCGTTGCGCTTTTTCAATTGCCTTAACAACCCTTAATCATATTACAATAACTGAGCAAGCCATGTATAACCCAAAACAGTGTTTTTGGTGATCACGGTATTAACAATAAATAATTCGTAGGTGTTACAATACTCCTTGAACAACGCGGAAAATCCCAGTTCATCGTCAGTTAAAGTCTCATCATCAATGAAGCTGCCAACAGTGAAGCCGATATTAAAGATATCGCAACCGCTTGGAGTGTGCGCTGGTCGGTCGCACGCAGTGGCGTGGAATGCCAATGCGGTGTACACGTGGGGTTCAAACCTGGGACAGCTGGGACACTTGCAGGACAAAGTTGTACATCTTCCGAAGAGGGTAGGTTTATTTTATTTTTCTTGATTAAAAAAAATATTTTTCGAAACAATAATCAATATAATTTTAATAATTCACAGGTAGCAATGTCGTTGAACAATAAGGAAGAAGCAAAGTTTCAGTTAGTGGATGCTTCAGACGCAGCCACAGTGGTCTCCACCAGCCTCGGTGATGTGTATCTTTTGCACAAACATATTTGCAAGAAAATTGCTATCAAGTATTAACTTTTATTAATTAATATATGCAAAATAATATTCAATAATTAAAAATATATTATAACAAATACAATTAAACTTATAAAACTTTAAATAATTATTTCACAGGCAAATTAATCTACGACAAATTGTTGTTGAGGCGAAAGTGAGCGACCAGGGATCTTACTCCCGCGTCACGGTTTTACTTCTCACCAACGTTGGACAATTGATGATTTGGCAAGACACCACCAACAGACTCACCAGGTCATTGTAAAACCTTTTTTAAATGTATAATGTATTATTTTTCTTATTTAATTGTATACAAATTATAATTGTCATTACAGATGTGTGTTCGGTCTCAGTCATCAAACTACAATAACTCACGCGGCGCTCACTCATGACGCTCTTTACTTCATCACTAAGCATGGTGAAGCTTTCATCGGTAGTATATCTCGGAAGACCACGCCCCCTCCCGCCCAGCCAATCAAAAAAGAGAGGGAGAGAGAGAACAAATCCGCGTTAGTCAAGTTTTTAGAAAAGGACGACTGTACATCCGTCAGGATAACCAAGATACCAAACATTCATAGAGCAATTGGAATATCAGTTGATAGTGAAGGATTAAACTTTGCATGTCTGCAGGTATTTCTTTTTTGTACAAGAAAAAAGATTTAAAAAATAACAAATGTCTTTGTATTATATAAATAAAAAAGTAAACAGACTAAATCATATGTATAGAATAATAATATATTATATTTTCATTTGTAATAGACAAAGCCAACATGTGGTCGCTCTTCACTGCCCAGTCTGTCTCCGTCCAGCCTCACAAAGCACATGGAGTCTCTGATAGAAACCGCCTCCGAAGATGATATAATGCATGACGTTGTATTCAAGGTATTATTTGTAATCACAATAACAGGTCATTCATTTGTTGAGTCAGTAATGACCATTAAGAGTCATGGAGTAATCTATGACTTCTCACAACTCAAGGTCACTCCAACAATTCTATTCAATTATATCAACATTGTTAAACTATGTACAATTATCTATTATTAACTGTACAAATACAGGCTCAAATAAATAATTAATAAATAAATATTCCTCACAATCTAGCCTCAAACTAACCAAAGCTACTATGGGTACTACTTTTTTTGTTAAATACATATGATACATAAACAACACCTACACTCTAAAAAGTTTTTATAACAGATATTTTCCTAGTGTGGGGATCGAACCCACGACCATCGGCACAGTAGACGAAATAACTACAACTGCGCCAATCGCCAAAATTTTTAAAGGCTTAAATATTTCTATTGAAATACAATTTCATTTCAAGGTCGGTCCAAAATCCTATCCAGCTCATCTATTCATCATCGCGTCAAGCAGCGAGCACCTCTACAAGCAATGTGTTAACGGTACGATATCACTGGACGTTCATACCGAAGTGTTCGAACGTATATTGAAGTTCATGTACACTGGGAGCTGTGACGTCACCGAGCTTGGACCCTGCGGGCTGAAGATACGGAGGGAGGAGCTGGTGAAAAAGGTGGACGAAGAGGAAATTATTGGTAAGTTAATACTGATATGGTGTTGCACCAATTGTCTTAATTCATTTATAAGGTTGATCTCATATTAACTAATTATCAACATATAAACAAATTCAATAGAAAATCCATCTGAAATATCAGCGTTTGAGGTGTACAAAAATCAAGACAAAAAGAAAGGCAATCGTCGTAAGAACACTGAAATAACAAGAACGCACCTGTACTGCGATCCTGTAAAGCTAGTCCAAGCTGCAGCAAAGAGATTACAAGTTATGGGACTTCATAAACTGCTCGATAAATTCTAGTAAGATATATTTGGTACTTGGTTTAGGCTCCAATTTTGAGAGCCCCCCTCCCCCACCCCCCTTCTTTTTTTATAATTGCATTTCGAATTATTAAATATTTACTTAAAGGGTTTTGAGGGAAGAAAAATATCTTTACATTAATAAATAAAGCTTTTGTGATCTATCAAAATCTAATCCTGTTAAAATATTAATTATACTAATTGTTTCAAAGCCAATTTAGTTTAGGGTTTGATTAACTGTCAGAATGTATTTCTCTCCAGTTTCAAAGACGGCAGAGTCCATCTCAAAGACCCTGAAGCATTCATCAAAATCCCTCAAACATGGGATCGGAACAGTTTCCCTGATCTGGTGGACACTCAAGTCTGTTCCAAGGATGGTATACTCATACCAGCTCATAAGTGCGTTCTCGCGGCTCGGCTGGAGTACTTCCAAGGCATGTTTATGCATTCTTGGACTGAGGTATATTAGGACATTACAGCCATTTATTTTAAGTAAGATATAATTTTTTCATTGATAGAAAGAAATAAACTATTTAAGTTTGATTAAAATTTGTTTCAGAGTACTCTTTTATCCAAGGTAACACTACCCATAAACCATAGCATTTTGTTACCTGTAATTGACTTCTTGTATACTGACACATGTCCGGAAGTGGAAAGCTCCGACAGCATCGACTTCATTTGTAGCATGTTAATTGTATCTGATCAGCTGTTTATAAGCAAACTAAGAGAAATGTGCGAGATTGCCCTCTCAGACCTGATAACTTTGAAGAATTGCACAGAATTATGCCAATTTGCTCACACATACAATGCATCCCAACTAAAGCAATGTTGCATGGAATATATTTGTCTGAACATATGTTGTATTCTGGAAAACAGGTCCTTGGATCTTTTAGACGAAATATTATTGAGGGACATCACAAACTATTATTGCAAATTTAACCCCATAATGTCCTCCCGCGTCATAACGCCGTTTTTCAATTCTCCAAGCGATGAAACAGTGGATGAATGTTTTAAAAGCAGTCCCGTGGATCTGGACATTATAGATGAAGATGTCAAAAGGGATGACAATGTTGATATTTTTAAAAAGAAGAAACAGAAGAAGTTAGAGTACACGGATAACGAAAAGGCGAGAATGAGATATGAATCTGTCAGTTCGGTGTCGTCTTTGGATATTTCTAATGACACCTCTGGCGATGTTACATTATCGCTTAGTTCGATATCTAAGGAGGTGGAGAAAAAACCTCGAAATGTAGGTAAATGGACTGAAGTGCCAACAACCCAACAGAAACAACAGAAATTGGTCCAAGCTCGTTTAAAAGCAATATCTTCCGCTAAGGACATTCTGAACGAAACACCAATTAACTCTTTTACAAAGCTGACAAAAAATAACTCTTCCAGTACCATTCCCCAAGAAGTGCCGACTCCAACAACATCTCGTATGTCAGTCTCACCGAAAGATTCACCAGAATCATGTTGGGGCCAGGGGAACCTCATTATAAATCACATTGGACCCAAATTATCCCAGAAACAGAGAAAAAAATTGGCTCTAGAAAACGATCAACCATCAAAAACTCTTGACAACTATTTGGCTAGCAATCTAAATATTGGAAGCCCACCTGACAAGCCAAAAAATCCATGGAAGATATGTGAGCTGCCAGTTGCCACAAGCAGTCCTAATAAACCAAAATCACTGGGATTCAATGAGATTCTAGCTGACCAGAAAAAACAAAAGGATGACTTTTCAAGAATTATGACCAAACCTCTCACACTGACACAAGTTTGTATTATTTTATATAAGTCCCATTAGCCATATTGATTGCATTGAAATGCAATACCACATTATTGTTGAGACCAGATATTTTTGGAGAAATTTGCCTAGCATTAAATTGTTTACAAGTCTAAAACATTATCATCATAATTTTGAAAATATCTATACAGTTGTATAGTGCTGTTAAGCCTTTTTAAATTAAAATAAAATGAAAAATAAACTAATACTGGCACATTTTGGAGGTTTGAATACCCTCCTATATTGGTTTATTTTTCGGTATGTATTTATTTAAAAAACATAATCATAGTCTTTATATCCTTTTCCCTCTACATAAGGATGGAACAGCAAGTACATTTCCTGGTTACCCTCTGTCACCTCAGTGATAAGTACTTTTTGTAAAATATCATCCTCACCATCCATTCATAGATTCTTGAGCTTTTTTACCATACACAGTCATATTTCCATAAAATATGTATTTATGTAATATGATAGCATTTAAATCTAACTTGTCCTTTTATATAAAAGGTTGATGGTTATTATAATACCTAACTAAAATATATTCTTTACAGCTGGAAGATAAAGCAATTGAAGAATTGGAAAGATTTTATAACATCTATGAAGCAGATGATGAATTAATTACAGTTAAACGTATTGAATTACAAGTGTCTTCACCGCAATGGATAAATACTGCACCAAGATAGTGTTATTGTTTATATTATTAATCAAATGAATTTAATTATTATATTATATTGTGACAATTATCTGCATTTTCATTCCGTTATTACTAGACATAATAAGAAAAATTCATCTTCAATTAAAAGTATAATCAGTAATTCTAAATATTTTTTATAATTGGCCAGTATGGCTGAGCAGATGAGATCTGGAGGGGTGACTGTGTCATGATAAGCCAGTCTGGATGAGGATAGCAGAGGACAGGAATATTTGGTGCAAAATGTAGAAACCAATGTCTAGTAGTAGGCTGCAATAGGTTGATGATGATGATTTAGTCTTAAAAATAAGATTCTATAGTTTTTTTGAACATATAAACTTACAAATTGAATATACACATAAGTAGTTTATTTTATAATTATTGTGAATTAATAACTATTCACAGTAGAATTTCTTACAAACAACTAGTAAATTTAGGACACTAATAAAAGACAAAAATATTCATAGCACTATATTAAATATATTTAACAAATTATCTACTTACACATGAAAGATTCACACTATTACTTTGGAGGGAAAGACTTTAAAAGGGCATTTATCTGTCTATGAGTCATATTTTGTTCTCCTGGTACTAAAACACCTTTCTTTCCCTGCTCCCTTTGAACTCTGGCTCTTTGATTGTAATCCTTGTAGCAATTTTGAAATGAAGAAACTTCCTTCAGGCATTGTTGTTGGTCGAACTCTGATTTCTTAAAGCAAGCAAACATTACAGCCAGTTCCTGCATACATACTGCTTCTTTAAGTTTATCTCCTTTGCCAGATACAGCCTTTTTAAGTTGTAATGGCAACAGCATTTGGAAGGGAACTGGTTCCCTTTGCGGTCGTCTTGCGCTTTTATTTGATGGCGCCGCGAAAAACAGTGTGCTTAATCTCATCTTGTAATAATAATATTTATAAGTTAGTACAAAAAAAGAGCTTAAAAGTTCTAGATTCCACAGAAAATAATAGGAAAAAATGTAAGTAGGTTATGTTTTCATCTTGCTATTAATCAAACGTCAATTTGACAATTGACAGTAACATGTTTTTTTCGTCGTAAAGCAATTTGAAGCATTCAACGTTTAAAGACCATACTGCCCATTTTAACGTATTTCTTTAACAACTGTTTTATAATTGATTATAGGTAAAGCCTATTATCATTTATTTAATTGTTTTATGTCTTTAAATATAAGTGTTTTTAAAATTTATCTTCAGGTTTTATTTTTGAATTATTTAGTTTCTAAGGAAAAACCTATTGAATCATATTTTTTTAAGTTTCTAATCCCAGAAAACGGTCTAGACCCGTATGTAACTAGAAGATTTGCTTAATCCTTTCTCATATGCTATTTTTTGTTAGTATTTTGGTTTGTCACGTTTATTTTTAAAGAATTAACAAAGAACGTTCAAATAGTTTTACATTTATCAAGATATCATATCATCATTAGAACCTAGAATAATTTAAGACTTTGTCTTCTAATGTAAGCTTCAAATTTACAAAATTTTGCAAATTACTGATTCTTCCACGTTTATACAAAAACAATCGGTTTATTCAAAATTAACCCCACGGTAAAATATACGAAGATAGATTTCGCATAAAATCATATATTTTTAACTATTTGATTTAATTTTTATTATTTTTATAACAATATATATGTAGGGAATGACAGCTTTATTTATTATATTATCTTCTGAAATGTTGTTATGTGTTAAAGATCTTAAATTTTATATTGTACTAGTAAAATGTGGATCTGGGCACACCATTGAGAGCTGCAATTCAAGTAAGAGCTCATTTCAAAATGTCATCCTTGGTATTCTGAGACCATGTCTTGGAAGCACGAGGGTTCACCCTATTAGTCGGGAGTTCTTATCTATACAAATTAATAAAATTAGAATGTCTGTTTTTAATATATTAATTATATTTTTTGAATTTTTGTCTGTGTTTGTCTGTTTATCCTGCTTATCTCTGAAACTTCTGGATTTTTACGGGACTTTTACTAGTTGGTAGCTGATGTTATAAGGAGTAATTGCTCCTTATTACATACCACCCTTATTACAAATAAAAGTAGCCTAAATTAGGCTATTTTTATTTTTAGAAAAAACTTAAATTATTATTATCGATACATTTATACAAATAAATAAAATTGGACTGTTTGTAATATTTGGAATAACCACTTTTTACTATATGAACCAGCGTTAGGTTTATAATACTATGTGTATCGTATTGAAAAAAAACTACGATACAATCTAATATACACGTTACAAAAAAGCAAAACTTTATTTAGTCGATACCCACTGAAAAACACACATTCTTTTTTTTTTTATAATTTGAAACATTTCTTTTAATTTACAAGAGCCAATATTGAAATTGTTAATTTAAGTTATCGAGTAATACACATTGTATTAGCGGTTAATAGCAGTTTTGGACTCCAAGGGCAACAGGTAATTTTAGTCTTAAAAAATGTTTAGATATCGTGAAGCTTTTATTATTATATCATCGATATTAATTCTAAGCCAGATTACTAATGAAACTTGCACCTAAAAATATAACCTCAGATCCAAGCAGCAAATACGTGTACGTACATACGATGAACATTTATTTTCATCCAAAGAAAACCCCTTTGGATTTAGTGATGTTGGAAATATTAAAATAATTACAGCTTGAGTAACACATTTGACAGACATATAGATAACTAAATTATCGGCATATTGTAAATTTCTAATTGGAGAATCTATGTAGCACTTTAATTAACATATTTACAAAAAGTTTATTCAAGGGCCTAGAAGCCTTTTTAAATAATCAGTTAATCCTATCTGGCTGCGCGAATAGTAATATGAAAATTTATATTTATCAGGCGATTCAATTTATATTCTTTGTTTATACCAATAAATTATTTCCCCTTTAATTTCCCAATATCAAATTGAAAGTATGTTTTTGACATATGACTATTTAGCTCAAAAAATTTAAAAAATACCAACATCAAGATGTTAAGGTCATGGGCGCATGGCCGTAAATAGGTTTTAATTCATACGACATGTGATTAAAAGAAAAGATCTAAAGTCTGTTCTAAATGACATTTTTGATATACGAAAAAAAGAACATCGTACACAGCGCACAGGTTATTTATAAGAGCGTCGAAATAAGTATTGGAAAATAATTTTTTTACTAACTTGGTCTTGAAATTGGTAGAATATTCCATACATCGTTGTAAATGAAGCCATAACTTAATTTAAAAAAAATAAGAGCGTCAAACATTTTTTGTATGGATATAGTATTTTTTTGTTTTAATATCGATGAAGAAACAAATACGTGCGTTAAAGTTAAAGAAATAGGTTTATAAGTTGGGGTGCCTCATTCACACTTCTATGCAGTCGACTTCTAGTCTTGGGCCGGCACTGACAATATTTTTGTTTTTTTAATTAATTTATAAATCGATTCAGTTTGCTTATTTGCTCTGCATTAGATTATAGATGCTATGATTCCCTTGGCAACTTTTTGTTGGTGTAAAATGTTTGATATTTAAATTCAAATTTAAATTAGGAAGTATGTAGATATTTTTTATCAATCCAGACTATATATAGTCTATTATAGTCTGGACAATATTTAACTAGTACGCACTGGCGCGCTTATTCTATGAACAAAACATTATTTGGCTTCGGTGTTGAGTTATGGTGGGGCTGTCTTCAGCTCTTAAATACTTTTTGAGCTGCACCCTTATTTTTTTTCACAATTGACCGTATGAAATCATCAGCTTATAAGGCCAACACGAGTGGAGTAACTGCCCTCACAACCCACCATAGTGGCGACGCCCATATGGGATGGTAGGAATATTCATTATAATTTGGCTTATTAGTAGTTATTATTGGTATACAATCAGTTTTCCAGTTTTCATTGGATATACCTTATTTTTAATGGACTAATAATAATGATAAGAAAGATGATAATGATAAGAAAGATGATAATGAACAATAGTTTAAGAAAATAGTATAAGAAAAATCATTCAAACCTGTTGTTTCTTGTACTTAAGATTAAGATTTTATTATTCTTAAGAAAGTTTTGGGTTCATTTCATAAGAAAAAAAGAATCCAATTGTCTTTATGATATTGATAAAAATATTTTATTTATTTCTATGATAATGTCATAGGAAATCAGCGATTGAAAGACAACACAGAACTTAAACTTAAAGACTTAAGCTTTACTTTATTCATATTTAAATGATTAAAATTTAAAAAAAACGCAAGCGCGTTACGATTATCTTTAAATTCTAAGTTATTCTCTTTACTATTTGGTATTGCAATTATGCATTTACTATTAAACCAGGGATCGCATTTTTTTTAAATATTATTAGCTGGAGTATCTTCAGATAGCTGAAAAATAGATATACATTTTTGGACAGATACGTGTAATGTCTTGTCTTAATTTATTGATAATATGAATTTATAGTAAATATTGAATCAATAACAAAATATAAAAATAGCTCAGTTACTTTGTCACACAGATCCTAGCCTCTGCACTTCGTATTTAGGTATTTAGAATTAATATTCCCTATTGTAGAATAATAAGTATTACTGGAAGCAATCTTATTAAGAAAAAAAATATGATTGATAATTTTCAAGAGGATATTTGAGGACCCATGAATCATAAAAAAAGTAAATGATGGTGACGCTATGTACAGGAAATTCTGGCAAGCTTTGACTTTTTTTTATAAAATCACTAACCAATCAAATAATATAAAACAAAATTCCGATAGCGGTCGTTATTTTTTTAATTTAAATATTTTATTTTTAATAAGGGTTCAGGGTTGCTCAACCTTTTTACACCGGATGATGAATAGAACGTGGTGTTGGGTGTTTTATTAACAATTTCTCCATAATAAAACATACAAATATGTAATCCCTAAATTAAGTTAATAAATATTTTATCATTTCATACGAATATTGCTTATAAAATATTACATATTATTTAGGTATTTTGATATATCTTGAGTAGTTTTTATATAATGGATAATGCTTTTAATTTTATTATTATATTATAGTTATTCTTAATAGGTATTCTTTGTCTGTATCGAATTTGTATTTTAAATACTTAAACTTATTTATGACTTCATTGCTATATTTATAAAATTAATCCCCACTACGTGTACCAATAAATAGTATAATCTGTGTCCAGATAACTGCAAAAGTCAATTGTAGGTATATCAAGCTTATCTTTTATAAAAATAACCAAACCTAGCAATATTATGAGCTATATTATAATATGAATTGAGATAAATTAGATTTAATTAATTGAAGATTAAATTAGAATACTCACAAAAATTGTCAAACGTTTTCACAGTAGGTATTATAGATATGAAAATATCGTATATTTCAAACTATTTAATTAATTATAGCGCAGTTCTAATTTTAAGGTAAGGTTGTTTACATATAAAAAATAAGTACCACAAATGTATAACAATATTAAAAAATAATACTAAAACAAAGTGGTTTGAAACTGTGAAATTAGAAAAGGTAAAGTTTCGACGATCTTATTTTAAAGGAACAACTTTGAATATTTCATTTGAAGACATGGGTCGTACGACCCTCTCGCAGGAGATGGGAGGAAGGTAGCTTTTATAAATACGTTTCGTAAGGCAATAAAAATACCGGAGGTCCGAACCCTCTCCTTTTCTCTCCTTGTGTATTGTATTCTTTAAAGGTAGAGTTGCCAGGTCGCCAAACCTAATAGCCGAACTGATCAGTCATTTTGGCCGGAAATTTCGGTAGAAAAACTGGGTAAGTGGGTGGGAGATACTGTGGCGTGCGGGAGTGACCGCTCTACTATTACTTTCTACTGTCTACTTTCGTCGATACGTTTGCTATAAGCAAAAAGCCTAACAAAATCCGAACAAGTAATTAAAAAGCCTACCTAAGTCCGGCTTTATCTGGACGCTACTGAAGGGTGGCAATAACGGCATCGCTACCATCAAGTGCACGTCACGTGCACGTTTGCCGCCTTATTAGATAAAAAAAACCCTTTAAAATACAATATTTAGCTATTGTTGTAAAACCAGATCTTGGCGTTATTTGTTTTGATTATGATTAATACATTCTGCGGCTTGAACAAAGCTAAGTCGTATATTAATTTTATTATTGATAGAAGCGATAAAATTTGCGATCTTCTTTGATAAGAATAAAACTCCTCTAAGATATTATTATATAAATTAATTTATGATTACGACCGATTATATTATTTATTCTCTCAGGGGTTAGGTTGGTATAAATGAAAAGATTGGTCCAATTTCACCTATTCACTGTTCTAGTTGAGTATAATTTGATTGATTATTTGAATTTTCGTAATAAAATAGTTAAAGTCTTTAAAATCAATTCCATTATCGCTATTATCAATTAATAGACAAAGTATTTTATAATCATATCTTTGTATGTCATTCTGAAATAGTTTTTCCGATAAAATATTTCACACTGGCAACATCTAAGGCTTTCGACACGTAGTTACATTTTTTAACTTGTAGTGATAAGTACGCACTCATTCTGTCCTTCAAGCAGCAAGCGCCGTGATTGCAGCCGTTAAATTTCAGCCAAAATATTGTTTTTTAATATTTTTTTCTGAATTACCAGTTACTTAATATACTCCCCAATTACTAAGTAACAACTCGAGGAGGTTATTATCAAATATTACGGATGAACACGGGTGGATTTTATTTTTATTCAGAAACCTTATTACATAATTCGAACAGAGTGGGCATCTCTCTATATCTTTACATATAGATTAAAATCTGTGCTTAAAAACTAATTTAATGTCGCCCGTAAACAGGAAACGTTGAAGGGCTTTAATTTATTTTAAAAAAATATTTTATATCTCAGCTCTTGATAAAAATATATCAACAAAGATTAGTAAATAAATAAATGTTAACTATATTCATTACATAATTCATGAAAATATTATAAATTTTCTAAATTATAATAATTTGTGAAGTAAGATTTTGCATTGTCGTTTCTGTTTGGCTTTAAAAAAAATACCTATCTATACTTAAATGGTCAAAATTGTCGGTGTCATTCTTATAAATTTTATCAGTATCATAAATTATTTGAGATAATTTTTTATTATGTTTTATTTAATTATATGATATTTTAAAACTCTTATCGGTCTTACTTTTCTATTTCCAACACTTATGGTTATTTTAAAGGGAAGTTTAATAAAAAGATTGTATTTAGTCTGTGTAATAATTGTGTACTTAATAAAAAAAATAGATTTAATCGACGCATACACCAAACTAAAATCGGTAACAATACTGTTCTCGTTAAATCTTGTTATATATTTGAGCAACTAGAAATACAAAATGGATGCATACAGAACTATGACTTATATCTTATAGCAATATTCATCAAACTATAACAAAACAACAAACTCATTGTGGTGGCATTCTAAGTGCTAATGCTATGGGTATATTTTTAAACGAAGTGTTTATTCATATCGCTATCCAGTAATATTTCCACGCAAATTTCATCGCCACCATAACAATACATCTGCTAGTTCCTTCATCTTCTAATTAGTGTCTCTATATTAAACATTATATATCCTCCGCGTTTTTCTGAGCTTGCTTCTTACATTGCATTCGCCCTTTGTGATGTGGCAGTCCTTGTCCATTTCATAAACACCGGTGCCCTTGCGCCTCGCCTTTGGCAATCGCCTAGGTACATTCTCACTCTATTTTTTGACAGACGTTTTGTAAGAGGATTTGTTCTTTGCTCTTAGAGCACTTGTTAAGGGGCGGTCTTAATCTATGCCATGACGCAAAACTTAAGACCACGAGAACAAAACAATATTAAATGATGTACCGTAATCTTATTACAAATTTTATTAAATAATTTAAAAACAACAACAATAAAACAACGAATAATAATTAATTTAATCATAACATTCATATAAAATCGAATATTTTAATTATTTCATATAACAACCCACATCAAAGGGTGACCAGCCTTTTTAATATAAACTTTTCTTACTTTTTAAGTTATTCTTAAGTTTTTTTTTATTAAACAATATAAAGTTTTAATACATGTTTCATGAAGATAAGATTATTAATCCCGTGTTATCGACCAAACTATATTATATATATAATTGTGTTAACAATACGTTGACCTCGATGATTATGTGTGGGAAATGCAATTATATTTGATAACACGTATATTATATGTGATATTTTTTTGTATAATAAGTCCTAAACGTATTCAACACAGTCTTTACTTCCATATACTAGATAGCCAACTAATATAATATAAATAATGAGATAAAATAATAGAAATGGCTATTTTCCCTAAAATAATTTAATGACAATGTCTATTTTATAATACCCAGTCATTCCAAAACTGTCCGCATCTTTGTCATCGAAAAAATTTCAATGTTTGTTTATCTTTATTGAGCCATGGGTTTAGGCTAGCTTGTATGCTCTTTTAACGTCAAAGAAGTGTAACTTAAAAAAAATATATATTTAAGTTTTAATTAATTTCTTATCTGTATTGTATTTCCGATTCTTACTCCCCGGAATTCTATTCTTAAATATTAAGATTCTGACTTATAACTTATTTTATCTATTCCATAAAATATTCCATCTCTAAGAATGTTAATAATTCTGAATAAACGTAATATCGTAGCATTACTTTACCTTTCACTGGGTTTTAAAATAATGTTTAGCAATTGTTATCGTTTCGATTTCTGGAAAGTTATCATTTCGATTTCTAGAAAATTTCAAACGATAATATATTTATTTAAAAGAGATTTGAAAATAAACTTAAAATACAATAATATACAACACCACGCTTAGAGCCCATGATTAAGAACCCCGAATGGGATCGGAACTAGTCGGGTACATTCTGATATAGTTTCTGCGTGAATACAGCCGGGTAAATATAAATATAATATTCAATTAAGCTTGAAGTAAAAATTTAGTGTTCCAATATGATTACCTGATATTTCTTGGTAATAAAGATTATTATTTTACTGATAAATACTTAATATAAAAACCTTGTCATTCACTCACTTTACAGTACATTAGTTATTCAAAAACTATCAAGTAAGTTGCTGTTTTGCTCCTATTAATAATTTTATATACGAAATAAAAGATAATATAATTTGTAATATAGTAAATTGACTATAAATTACTTCATCAAATAAACATATTTCAGATAAAGATGAAATTCTTCATTGTTTTCGCTCTGTGTGTTGCCGCGGCGTCTGCCCGCTTCATCATCCCCGACGTCGCTGCTGCGGAAGCTGAAGAGATCAAGGAGATCCTTGCAGCCATCAACCACCCCAGCACTGACCCCGCCACGGCTGCCGCCCTCCAACAGTTGCTCAACGACTTCCTTGGCATCGAAGACTCACCTATCCACGTCGGACCCGCAATCGTCGATGAAGCCCCTGTCGCACCTGGCCCAGTCATTGTGGAAGAGAATGAAGACTCACCCATCCATGTTGGTCCCGCTATCATTAACGAATCTGACTTAATCGATGCTAGCCCGGTCGTCGTCGACGAGCAAGCTCCTTCCAGTTCTCCTCTGGTCCAGATCATCATCAACGTGAAATCGGGAGCTTCTGTGGCTGAAAGCCCAGTAGTGGTTGAAGAAGGCCCTGAGCCCTCTCCCGTCATCATAGCCGAGAGTCCGGAAGAAATCATTGAACAGCCTATCATTAATGCTCCTGTCTTCCCCAGCCCCGCCGTGGTCCCTGATACCCTTAATTAGTTTTATTTTAAAAAGCAACACCTCTTTACATAACAAATGTTTTGAATGAAATCTTTTTCTTAATTTTAACTTTTATGTATGAAGTTGAAAATATAATATATTTATATAAATAATTGCCTCTTCCTTAAGTAACTATATGCGAGTACCTACCTACCTATTAGTCTTCCTTATGCTGAATTAGTAACATTCTGAATAAAACAAAGCCAAAACTGTTTAATATTGTCGATCAAAATATAAATAGGTGGCGATGAATGGAAAGTGGAACTGTTTGTTAATAAATATAATAAATTTACTGTATATTACAGAGCAATTGTCTATACACTATATAATACAATGTTTGTCAAAGGACAAAAATATTATAAATATAGAAAATTATAGATTGTCAAGTTCGTTCTTTAGAGAGAAAGATATTCGCGGTGGCTCACCTATTTTAGCTCGTAATGATGTAGTTTTAAAGTCTCGATCAAACATAGTGGCGCTCTCTGTCGAGCGAATTATTGAACTATCCTGCGTTGAGCTCAATGATTATATCATTTTATGTCTGTACCAATCCCCTCTGGTGATTTTGAGGAATTTGAAAATAAAATGGAGAATATTTTAACAAAACTTTGCCATAAAAAAAGTCGGTGATAGTGTGCAGTGTTTTTAATGTACAGTACATGTAACTTCATCTAGTGTACGTTTACTATTATTTTTTTCTTATATTTGTATGTATAGATATCCGTTTCTTTAGATTAATTTTATCTGTTTAATAAGTCTGTAAGTAATTTAATAGAAGAATAAGTCTTCTTATTTATTATTCTTTACGCCTACGCCCACGTTTCTTTTATAAATTTCTTTACTTCAATGGTTGCTTAGAAGAGATCGATATTTAGCGATAAAGTCGCCAAATTTGTACTACTTTTTTATATTTGTTTTGTCTCAATGTATTTTATTTTTTCATATTTATTATTTTCATTATTATTTAAATCTTTTAACGTGTTTAACGTCTTTTCAGAATTACTAATGTTTCCGCAACTTATATCGATAATATGTTCCGTCAATGTAATATTTATGACAAGATGATAATTACATATTTAAGTTCAGACCAAAAGTCAAAAATGTTCTCTATCGATTAATCTATCAATAAAATTTACTTGCAGGTCGATAGCAGAAAATAGATACCTTACTTTTAAAAATAATATTGCACAAAAAGTTCTTAAAGTAAATTTTGCAGACGATGATACAAATAATTTATATAATAAAGTATTTGACTTCTTATAACAAGAATGTAATAATAATCTTAAGTAAAAACAAGGATAAAAATCTTATATGTTAAATTTAACGGCTGGGTGACCGTGGTAAAATGTGGAAGTAGAGAAAAATTATATTTATATGGTGGTGATACTCTAAAATATTTAAGAACGTATGCTTATATTTAGAATCGATATATATTAGAAATAAAATAGAGAATACAGAAGAAAAAATAAAAGCCAATTGGGATGTTTTATGTAGAGTTACTAGGAAAACTAGAGTTCTATAAACCTATAAAGTTAAAAATTAATAATAAAGAAGTAAGTGCAGATATAAATGTGGCGACCAATTTTGAATTTACTGAAATTCCATTGACAGTCACATATAATCTTCATCATCTGATGTAATCACTGAATAGTAAAGTAGTTCCTTTGTTCTAAATTGGCGATAGACTAGAACCGGGAAATTATAGGCCTATCTCTGTTTTACCGACCTTAAGAAAGATCTTTGAAAAGATTGCCTGGTTATCCCTAAAGATGGATGTGCCTTTTGCGAAAAAGGGTAGATCATTAATATAAAGCAAAAATAAAAAACAGCCAAATGTTTTGAAAATAGCGTGTCTAAAAATAAAGATAGTTAATCCCATACATAAAACTGAATGAAACCAGTTTAACTAATTTCATTGATAACAATAATATTCTAAGATATGCGGAAACAACGGGGAAACCAAAAAAAAAACAATAAAATAATATTTTAATTTTGTTAAGTATTATTTGATAAAGTATATATGTAATTTATACTTAACGTTATCAATTTAACACAGTATAAACACCAGTATCAAAAAAAATCATTATCATCAATGTCGTCGCTGGAGTCCAGAGCATCTGAACTGGCAGAATCCAGAGAAGGTACAAACATCGAGCCACTCGCTACAAACCATAAGATCTTACGAGATAACGTTGACTCGATATCCAAACAACTGGACGAATTCCGACGTGAACTCAAGAGGGACACCAGTGACATCCTCCAAAAGTCGGACTTCCCCAGTCCCAGTAAGATCTCCTGAGAGCAAAAACCGTCTCATAACGGAAATGAACGAGGTAATTGGAAATATGTTATCAAAGCCCGATACGTCATCCCAAAAACTAACACCTATCAACATCAACATAACACCTTCTCCAAATAAAAGAGAGTTTGGAGATAGTATATTCCGAACTGAGGAAGACAGTAAAAACAAGTGGGTTACACAAAAAAACCAAGGAATCAAAAGACCCAACTTCAAAATAGTTCAATTCCTCCCAAAATTACACCCAACCATAACTCCAATACCCGTAGTATCCTCTACAGATATTAAACAAACCGATTTAAACCAAGTGGAAAATATTAGGGACCCCCTTGATACAAGGAACACCGGGGCCAATGTGGATAGGATAAGGAAGGCAAAAGCCAAATGGTAGTACTAAGCTGCGGTACAAAAGAGAACCTAAACTTAGTACAAAATCAAACAAAAAGAAATAAAATACTAGAGGCGGCAGTAGCGAAACCGGTTGACCCATGGTAAAGGTAGAATAATAGTAAAGGACGTGCTACATTCATAGTACATTTATATATAATATTTTTTTTACGATCATAGTACAATTACGTATAAAAAACTTCAGATGGGTCACTTAGCAATACAAATAAGCTCACACTTTTATGTTCTATTAAGTTATATCGTTTAATTTGTAAAGTTTAAGTTAAGTTAATTTAATTGCTTATTGCGTTTTTTTCTTTTTGAGTTATGGCTTCATTCACAATGACTTATGAAATATTCTGCCAATTCCAAGTTACACCAAGTTGGTTATTGCTTTTTATTAGTGATGTTAAAAAATATTTGATTCGTTTCTCAGCCATTAGCCGCGTGTCAGAAATTTCAATATTATATTTTGTATTAGTTTTATTGCAGTGTTGCTATATTGCATTTATTAATTCCACGAAAGTTCTTTGAATCTTTTGTAAACTATTTATGCGTTTCCTAAAAGTATGTTGTAGCCATATTGTTTATTTATTTTAGTTGACTATGATTTTATATAATTCACAGTCACCTCTTTATTTCACTGGATTATGGAAAGATGTTTTTAAAGTAGAGTCTTATATCAAATTAGAGTCTTAATAATAAAAAATATATACAAAAAACAAGAAACTGGCTATTCTTTGAGTCACACTCAGTTGGACTATCTCATGGCTTTAGCTTTAATTTTACTATATGTATATTATAACTTATAATCGACTTATTTTAATTCCTTTTTTATCTTCATACCAGTTTATCTCGTGATACAGCGGGTTAATTTCAAAAATATTTTCAAAAATTTATAAACATACAATACAAATAAGATATATTTATAAATAATACTGAATGCAATCGGAATTTGTCCGATTAGTTAACGCAACGGGTCCCCCCCCATATACTTCGAGGCCAAGATAGAGATATAATATTTATCCTCAGATATTCTAAGATTGTTTCGATATTTGAAGAAATGATAAAACAGGAACTACAATAAAATACGTAAATTTCTTATAAATACTTTTGATATATATTTCATATACATTTTATAGAATATTAGGCGTAATTTACGTTCTAACGAATGGATGTTATACATTAAACATGAGGACTGTCTATTGATTGTAAAAATACAAATTATAATCTATGACACTTATTTTTCAATTGTTATTAATCTTCAAACCTGTAGCTCTTGTTTATGTATCTGATTAATAACAGGCTCAAGATACGCAAACAAAGATTGCCTATTTATTGATTGAAAACTAATTTATAAAATAAAAAAATATATATTCACAAACTCACATTACCTTCGCCCTGTTTAAAGTTTGTTAAATCAAGTTATCTCATATTTCTAATAAAAAAGTCAAAGGCAAGAGAGACAAGATGCATTTTTTCATACCATGTTATAACTTTATTCTTAAATAGAAAATGCATACAAAGAAAACATATCGTTTTCATAAGAGTACCTTGAAATGTAATAAAAATGCAAGATAATTACGCATTATTTATCATTACGATAAGTTTAGAAGCTTAGGGTCATAATGCCTTATATCTTGTGATTGTGAGTGCATGATAAAATTTGTATATAAAAACCTGCCAATTAATTTAATTTTCATTAGTAATCATCTTGGAAGCAATCGGGTAAGTTATTTATATAATATATAATTATGTAAAAACATTCCAGAAAAATACTATATAAAAATAAATAATCGGAGGTTTGATTATGAGAACATAATGCATATAAAAATATTAAATTTGAAAATAAAACATTACAAAACTTTCAGGTGAAAGATGAAATTCTTCATTATATTCGCTCTGTGTATCGCTGCGGCATCTGCCCGCTTCATCATCCCCGACGTCGCTGCTGCGGAAGCTGCTGAGATCAAAGAGATCCTTGCAGCCATCAATAACCCCAGCACAGACCCCGCCACAGCTGCTGCTCTCCAACAATTGCTCAACGACTTCCTTGGCATCGAGGACTCGCCAATCCAAGTTGGACCCGTGATCATCGACGGAGCTCCCATTGTACCTGGCCCCGTCATTGTTGACGAGAATGAGGACTCTCCCATCCAAGTTGGACCCGTGATCATTGACGAAGCCCCTATTGCACCTGGCCCCGTCATTGTTGATGAGAATGAGGACTCGCCTATCCAGGTTGGACCCGTGATCATCGACGGAGCTCCTATTGCACCTGGCCCCGTCATTGTTGACGAGAATGAGGACTCTCCCATCCAAGTTGGACCCGTGATCATTGACGAAGCCCCTATTGCACCTGGCCCCGTCATTGTTGATGAGAATGAGGACTCGCCCATTCATGTTGGACCCGCGATCATCGACGAAGCTGATCTTATTGAACAGCCTTCTGTTTCCAGCTCTCCTCTGGTTCAAGTCATTATTAACGTCAAGTCTGGAGCTCAAGTTGGTCCAAACCCCGTCGAAATCATTGACGCTTCTCCAGCCAACTTCCCTGAAGAATCGCTCATCTTACCTGGACCTGGTTTCGCTAGATACTGAATAGTTATTTTTTGTATACTAAATAATAAATAAATCATGAATTTTTGATCTAATACCTGGTTATTACTTAATATGTATATATAGTTATACGCTTAATTACATTTTTAATGAGATCTGTTAAAGTTTCGGTCCTAACACTTTACAAGACAATTGTGGATTTATTATTATGGAGATGTAATATACTAATTTTGAGTACATAGTGTATATATAATTGTAACCAAAATTTAATGAAGGCTTTTCTGAATAGAAGCACCAAAGTTACCTGCTAGGCCCATTCTAAGTCAAATTAAAATGATATTATTATTTTTTAATTTTTAAACTTAATTAACCTTATAAAACCAAAGTCTAAAGTTCTACACAGCCTATATTTCTACACGTTCTGAGCGATTTCATATCACTATTTACAGCAGTCTTGATATACTGCAGTCAAAGTCCTAACTCGTTATAACAGAAAAAATAAGTTTGTGACTCCGTGGTAAGATATTCCGTACTAAGCCATCGTTGTAGCGCTGTATTTGTCCTCTTGCTCTTGCTAGCTCTTGTAAAGTTTTATAAAAGAACGACGCCACTTTTATTTTATAAAAGTATCCCCTGGAGCTGGTTTCTAATTTGAGAAACTAGAAGAAGTCAAAACGTGCCAAATAAAAGCGATGACCAAAAAGTTGCGGATAATGTGTCTAAGAACATGCCGTCTCGATCAAAGATTTAATTTCGCCCATTATCGTGGGGTACCTTGGTTTCTTGACAAGGTTCATACTAAATATCCTGAGAAGGATAATGGCGATAAAGTTTATTTAAATATTAAGTGTTACATCAATAGAAATCTTTTCTTAAAGCGGTATAATACGATTATTTCTACTATTACACTGTAATTATTATTTTATTTCTGGTATATGGTTGATTAAACCCTAGATAATACGACCGATAAAAAACATAACACATATACGGTAATAATATATTATTGATAACACAAGCTATGTACTAGATTAACATTAAAAAATAAATATAATATTAAGTACTATCACATAACGAAATGATTATTGAAAACAGTGCTGAATGTTCAAAACGTAAATTTGAAAAGAATTCTAATCACCATTTGTAATGCTTAATATTTGCACACACCTTATATAGTTTTGAAATACTACATTTTTTGAAATTTTGAAATCTACAAATAGTATTGAAAAATATTTACTTCAAACCGCGCAATAAGCAGTCAAATATAATTGATCATTAATATTAATCGTTAACGTGACGTGAACTCGAGAGCTTCTGTAATCAGTTACAGAATAACTCGTTTCTCAGGAGTCGAGTTATTCTTATATACCACGACTCCATCATCGTAGTCGATATTCCTGAAGATAATGAAGATGCCGAAATCGTATAATCAATACTCAGTACATTAGTACTAAAAACTAAAAATTAATGTGAGTATCAGGACTTATTAAAGTCCTGATACCCACATTAATTTTTCATTACAATAATACTTCCTTTTTCGACAACATTTTTCATCTTATGCGTGTGCAACAAATGTAAATAAATAATTAGTTGTTTTATTTTATTTATTCGGGATTTTTTTTTAAGTTTTATTATTTTTATACATTCCAATATGACATTTACACCTAAGATGATTAAACATAACCTAAGAAACAAAAACAAAATACGTATCTGGCAACCTCGGACGAAAACCTATAGTAAATAAAGTATAAGGTGTGAGAGGGCAATGTTATAATTAAAAATAAGCTAAAATTACATGTTAGATACAATATTATATAGCTCAAGCATTGGTATAGCTAATGTTATTTTTTTATGTTATGTTATTAAATGTTATTTATATAAACAATTACATTGAGATATAGCTTTAAAATGTAAATGTTAAATAAAGAGCCAAGCAAGAAACGAATGTAATGCATGAATCAGCATGATATTTATATATATATATATTTATATATACTTAATCTTTGTATAAGTAAACGTATACGTTCTCTATAAGAAATAATTATCTTCAAACCCAAAGGGACAGTATTGTAACCGATTTAAGTGAGTTTGTGTCGAGTAAATCTACACCTGAATTTTTTTTATTAAATATATAATTATTAAACGAACTAGATACAAAAATTTTACTTTTTTTATTATACTTCTCTGTAAAATAGTCACAAGTTTCGGGAGTAGAAAACTAAGATGGATGAATATTTTAAAATATCCAGTCACCAAAACACAATAAAGAATTATTTTGAATTATAAATTTAAATAAGCTTAACATGTCTGTAGATATTTTCAAACATAATAAAAAAAATATATCTCCTTTGTTTATGGTACTGATTATTGATAAAAAGATAAGTGTCAGACTGAAAATTTTGAATAGGTAAATATAGATTCTTGAACAGAAACAAAAACGACAAAGTCAGATCCTACTCTAAAATTAATTGTAATTTAGAAAGAGTAAATATAAATGAAAACTATGTAACCGTCATAGTAAGCACTTTTTGATGATGTTCTAATTAAATTAACAATAAATTAAATAATAAATAAAAATCCTTCAATATTTTCTGGGTTAGTCTGTGCATATGATACAAAATATAAATATAATTTAATACAATATACAAAATACTTACAGACTATACAAAAGTTTGATGTAGAATAAATCTCTTACAAAAAAAGAATATTTAAAGAATAAAATATCCAACAATCTATATCCATTAATATCTTATAATAAAAGTAATTTCCGTTTCTCTCGCATTTTATTATATAATATTGTCTCATTTTAGTATTTTTAAAAACCATTTAAAACAAACGTTGAAGAAATGTTTTAGAGCCTTTTGCTTTTTCAAAGAGACTCTACATTTAAATTATAACTAGAGATTAAAAGGAAATGAATAGGTAGGAATAGTTTTACCTCGTGACCCTTAAAATAGCAGAATCTTCAACAGCCGTTTCAATTCCGTAGTAAACGTTCGTTGCAGTAATTTTCTCTTAAATTTCGAACACGGAAATTCGGAGGGCTTTTTTAAGAAAGATTTAATTTTAGTTTAGATGATGTTTAATTAACAAACGATCACTAAAGCTGCCTTAAACAGGCCCAGACAGACAGAAATTGTCACCCAGACAGACAGACAGAGGGGGTCACCCAAACAGACATACAGAGGGGGCCACCCAAAAAGAAAGTCAAAGACAAAACATTCAATCTGATATTCCGATCTTCAAAATTCTACAGAAATATTATTTTTTAAGTTGCGACCTCTCGGATGCTGTGACCGTAGTCACAGGTTCAAGTCCTGCCCGTGTTAATGCATTTTTTATTCCATATATTTATATAAGCATTATACTCGACAAGAAAATAAATATTACTCCTGTCTTCATCTCCGTTGTAGTAGTCAACGATATAGGGTAATTGTAGTATATATGTAGTCAACGATATAGGGTAATTTAAAGTCTTATTTATAAAGCTAAAAATATACATACGGCCGTTTGACCCCAAGCCAAGCAAAGCTTGTGCTATGGGAATCGGCTGATAAACGAATATATATAAATGACCAATCAAATACTTTGATATAAGCAACCAGACTAAGAAAAAACATTTAAGCTTTTTTAGACAAATGTTTGCCCTGGGTGGGGATTGAACCAACAAACTTCCATTTCCTAGCAAAAGATACGGACCACGAATCCAATTGGCTTATAAAAATCTACTTTGACTTATCAAAATCTACTTTTCGATTTTTGTGAATAAAGTTTTATAAACAATGAAATTTTGAATATGTACGTTCTTATTATCATTAAATTATCAACCCAAAACCAAATCCCAAACCAAACCCTACTAAGACACAGATGCTCTCCAAATATCAATTTTATACGAGCAGTGGTTTAGGCTGTGCGTTGTCTCAGGATATCTTCCTTTATATATGTAGAGATTTAGTATAGGTGGAGTATCTCGGGCCGATACTAGAAGTTGCGACCTCTCGGATAACGTGACCGTAGTTGCAGGTTCAAGTCCTGCCCGTGTTAATGCATTTTTTATTCCATATATTTATATAAGCATTATACTCGACAAGAAAATAAATATTACTCTTGTCTTTCCCATCCCCGTTATAGTGAACGATATAGGGCGATATGGGGTATTGAGATTGTTAATTTCAACAAAAGTAGCATTTGTTGCCTTATATATATATATCAAATATTTATTAATAAGACTAGTATATTATGTGATTCTGTAATTTAAAGTTTTATGTATAAAGCTTAACATTTAAGAATTATTTGTATAACTGCCTGACAATCAAGATTTATTCGTTAGCAAAGTTTGCTCGACGACCTAAGACCTGCATGCTTACTAAATATTTATTTTATTAATTTTCCTACTTACGACATGTAAAGAGGGTAAAATGTTTTGATTTAACATCTCTATATAATTACAAACAGGGGAAAAGCTCCAACAATGGCATTGATATAAATATAAAAATATAATGGACCCAGATGGAATCCTTGAAGTACCCCACATGGTAAATGGAATAAAGTATAATGTGGATCCTTCTATGGCAACAGCTTGGCTGCAAATGGTAAGGTGAAAATCAATGGAACGTTGAGGATAACGAGGCATCGACATTTAAATTTCTCCCTCCATTGTCCATATTACATGTTACTAAATAAATACATTTTCATAAATTGGATCCTGTTGAATTCTTCTTCGTTTTAGGTAATTTCTACCATCGACAGAGAAAGATTAACAGAAAATCACTATTACTGCAAATAAGAATAAATATCATTTTTGCTAACAGAAGAAATGACGGAATACTGTTCAAAAAAATTATTGAGAAGTGAAAATAGTTGTTAAAGAAATTTGAAATCCCCGTTGATTTGCAATTCATTTGTAGAAATTGTGTAGAGATTTTTGACTATAGTATTTTCAGCAAAATTGAGGTATTTCAAGATACACGTAACTTCAACATCATTCAACCCGAAACGTACAATTAACTTTCTACACTTATTTATGAAATGTTAACTTTTCCTTGATATTTATTTTTAGTCAGGAATAATAACAAACAGGATATTTGCTATGATCACACAATTTTAGTAGAGACGAAGGAGTGAATAAAACTGTTAATGGTCTCATTCATTTTGTATAGAAATCTGGAAAAATGAAAAAATTAAAAAGCAGAATAAGGACGGAAGAAATTTCACCTTTGATGAAATTACTATCTAAATTCGCATTATTTATAATAACAATATATATAAAAGCTTATAGTCATAATGTCTTGATAAATGCTAATATATATTTAGTGATTATACAAATTGAATGATAACATTTCAATATAAAAACCTGCCAAAATAATTTAATTTTCATAAGCGATTCATCTTGGAAGCAATCAGGTGAGCTATATTTAAATCTGCTATAATTTTTCACTTGTAAAGTTATTTTAATGCTTTAAGTAAATAATTACATTGTAAATCTAAATTCAGACGTTTCATAAGAGTTATATAAGCATAATGGATATAAACGTGTTAAAATTAAAAATAAATTGCTACAAACCTTTCAGATAAATATGAAATTCTTCATTGTATTCGCTCTGTGTGTCGCCGCGGCATCTGCCCGCTTCATCGTCCCCGATGTCGCTGCCGCGGAAGCTGCTGAGATCAAGGAGATCCTTGCTGTCATCAACAACCCCAGCACTGACCCCGCCACATCTGCTGCTCTCCTACAGTTGCTCATGGACGTCCTTGGCATTGAAGGCTCGCCCATCCAAGTTGGACCCGCAATCGTAGACGGAGCCCCTATTGCACCTGGCCCCGTCATTGTGGATCAGAATGAAGACTCTCCCATCCATGTCGGACCCGTGATCATCGACGGAGCCCCTATTGCTCCTGGCCCTGTCATCGTTGACCAGAATGAGGACTCGCCCATTCATGTTGGACCCGCGATCGTCGACGAAGCTGATCTTATTGAACAGCCTTCTGTTTCCAGCTCTCCTCTGGTTCAAGTCATTATTAACGTCAAGTCTGGAGCTCAAGTTGGTCCAAACCCCGTCGAAATCATTGATGCTTCTCCAGTCATCAACCCAGAAGAATCCCTCATCTTACCTGGACCTGGCTTCGGTGGACACTAAACAATAACTCTTTGTAAACTAAATAAATCATGAACTTCTTATAAAATACGTGATTATTTCTTTCTCTCTGCTTCTGATGCCTACACCAACTACCTTCGGTATTTCTGATCCGAATTAATGTGAATAGTCAATATTGATGAGTTTTATATCAGTAGGTACTACTTATAGTTATAACTAATAATGGCAGACTTATTTCAAACACCAATTTTTCTTCTTTATTTTTTTTATTCTAGTTTTCTTATACATATCAGAAAAATTCGATCGCTGGCATTTTAAAAAGGCAGAACCGTCAACCTCGTTTGGTTCAACGGTTCTGTCACTAAATCTATCCATTAGCGATTAGAAAAGGAAACGCTAAACACCAATTTGATAATTATTATTCCACTATAATGTGGGTAGTAAAAATTGTTGAAACAATGAGAACAATAGGAACCAATCAAAACAATATTCAAACTTATTAAAGCGATAAACAGCAAAATCAAAATAAACAGCAATATCAATGGCTTTTCACATTTAGTAAATTGTTTTGTAAGAACACAGTGAGAACAAAAGGAACTAATTAGAACAATATAAGCCGCCATCCACTATAAATCACAAATTAAACTTTTAGAAAATATTTATTAAACTGTTTTATAGAAATAGTTAACACAATAAGAACAAAAGAAAGTAAAGAGAACAATATTCAAACTTCTTAAAGCAGTTACCACGATAAACAGCAATATCAATAGCTTACAACCTTGCTAAAGAAATTTCTGAAGGCAAAGAGGACGAGCCGCCATTTGCCTGCTTCTTTTATCTGTTCGGTCACATCTAAAATTTACATATGGCGCCTCATCCGCTCAATGTAATAAAAAATTTAATGATGTTTTATAATTAATAAATAAGCAAAGTGTTTAAAGCAATTATTTAATTTGTCAAAATTCATAATAGAATTTAAAATGATTTTACGTAGTAAAAATAGCTAATGTAGTAAGTAAGTAAACTTACTTTGTTATTAGAATAAAAAAACACTTCATACTATAATCAAATCATTGCAAATTAATGAAATAAACATTATTTTAAACATTAGCTGAAGCAAACAGTTATAGTAAATTATGTAACGAATTGACATCAAATGGTTATGTATTCAAATTTAAAATAGGATTATTTTGATTTGAAGACCGAAGCGTCCTCGCGGCGATATATGCTTTTACATCAGTCGATCCAACAGTCTTCCGTTTCCTATCAAAAGGTACGGACCACGAAACCAATTAGCTTATCAAAATCTTAAGGAAATAAATATCACTCCTGTCTTTCCCGTTCCCGTTGTAGTCAACGATATAGGGGGATATGGGGTATTGAGATTGTTAATTTCAACAAAAGTAGCATTTATCACTATATATATACATATATCAAATATTTAATTATAAGACTAGTATATGTGATTCTGTAATTTAAAGTTTTATGTATAAAGCTTAACATTTAAGAATTATTTGTAAAACTGCCTGATAATCAAGACTTATTCGTTAACAAAGTTTTCTCGAGGACCTAAAAACTGCATGATTACTAAATATTTATTTTATTAATTTTCCTACTTACGACATGTAAAGAGGGTAAAATGTTTTGATTTAACATCTCTATATAATTACAAACAGGGGAAAAGCTCCAACAATGGCATTGATATAAATATAAAAATATAAAGGACCCAGATGGAATCCTTGAAGTACCCCACATGGTAAATGGAATAAAGTATAATGTGGATCCTTCTATGGCAACAGCTTGGCTGCAAATGGTAAGGTGAAAATCAATGGAACGTTGAGGATAACGAGGCATCGACATTTTAATTTCTCATTCCATTGTCCATATTACATGTCACTAAATAAATAAATTTTCATAAATTGGATCCCGTTGAATTCTTCTTCGTTTTAGGTAATTTCTACCATCAACAGAGAAAAATTTATAGAAAATAGTTCATCACCCTTACTGCGAATAAGAATAAATATCATTTTTGCTAACAGAAAAATTGCGGAATACTGTTCAAAAAATTTATTAAGAAGTGAAAATAGTTGTTAAAAAAAATTGAAATCCCCGTTGATTTGCAATTCATTTATAGAAAGTCTGTAGAGATAAAACATTCTGTAGAGATTTTTGACTATAGTATTTTCAGCAAAATTGAGGAATTTCAAGATAACTTTAACCTCATCTACACAGAACCCAAAACTTACAATAAACTTTCTACACTTATTTATGATATGTTAACTTTTCCTTGATATTTATTTTTAGTGCGGAATAATAACAAATAGGATATTTTCAATGATCACACAATTTTAGTAGGGACGAAGGAAAAAATAAAACTGTTAATGGTCTCATAAAATACACTAACAGCAAGATCGATATCCAAAAAAATATACAGAGAACTTAGCTAAGACAAATTCATTTTAATATTACTTTAGAAAGTATAATTGAAAAGTTCCACAAACCGCGGATTAAAATACATAAACATAGTATCTTAGTCGTATTAAAAATATTGTTGCAATGGGCCCGGCACCCGCACGGTGAATCCATGGAATGCTAAGAAGCTTCGTCTCATGGTGATAAATAAAATTTTCCAAATAATAATATACAGTTTATGGGACACAGAAATAGCTTAAGCTTTGAATGAAACAGCTTTGTCTTTTCTTTTCAATTTTTTTTTATATAGAAATCTATTGTATCTTTCTAATGTTAACTACACTACACAAAAATGAAAAAGCAGAAAAAGGACGGAAGAAATTTCACCTTTGATGAAATTACTATCTAAATTCGCATAATTTATAATAACAATATATATAAAAGCTTATAGTCATAATATCTTGATAAATGCTAATATATATTTAGTGATTATACGAATTGAATGATAACATTTCAATATAAAAACCTGCCAAATTAATTTAATTTTCATAAGCAATTCGTCTTGGAAGCAATCAGGTGAGCTATATTGAAATCTGCTATAATTTTTACCTGTAAATTTATTTTAATGATTTAAGTAAATAATTACATTGAAAATCTAAATTCAAACGTTTCATTAGAGTTATGTAAGCAGAATGGTTATAAACGTGTTAAAATTAAAAATAAATTGCTACAAACCTTTCAGATAAATATGAAATTCTTCATTGTATTCGCTCTGTGTGTCGCCGCGGCATCTGCCCGCTTCATCGTCCCCGATGTCGCTGCCGCGGAAGCTGCTGAGATCAAAGAGATCCTTGCAGCTATCAATAACCCCAGCACAGACCCCGCCACAGCTGCTGCTCTCCAACAATTGCTCAACGACTTCCTTGGCATCGAGGACTCGCCAATCCAAGTTGGACCCGTGATCATCGACGGAGCTCCCATTGTACCTGGCCCCGTCATTGTGGATCAGAATGAAGACTCTCCCATCCATGTCGGACCTGTGATCATCGACGGAGCCCCTATTGCTCCTGGCCCTGTCATCGTTGACCAGAATGAGGACTCGCCCATTCATGTTGGACCCGCGATCATCGACGAAGCTGATCTTATTGAACAGCCTTCTGTTTCCAGCTCTCCTCTGGTTCAAGTCATTGTTAACGTCAAGTCTGGAGCTCAAGTTGGTCCAAACCCCGTCGAAATCATTGATGCTTCTCCAGTCATCAACCCAGAAGAATCCCTCATCTTACCTGGACCTGGCTTCGTTGGACACTAAACAATAACTCTTTGTAAACTAAATAAATCATGAACTTCTTATAAAATACGTGCTTATTTCTTTCTCTCTGCTTCTGATGCCTACGCCAGCTAAATTCGGTATTTCTGATCCGAATTAATGTGAATGGTCAATATTGATGAGGTTTATATCAGTAGGTACTACTTATAGTTATAACTAATAATGGCAGACTTATTTCAAACACCAATTTTTCTTCTTTATTTTTTTCATTCTAGTTTTCTTATACAAATGTGCTTTTACATATATGATTTATTCACAGTGCTAATAGGGTCGAAGCATATCATTTACAAGATGCCACTTTTAGCATCCAACAGGCTTTATTAAAATATGTCAGTCACAACGGTGACAAAACTCCTGACGATAACCGATAATAGAACTGAATTTACAAATAAGTTATTTTCCGAATTTAATAAGGATACGCAAGATAAAACATTGTAGAATCTTCGCTCACTCCTTTAAAGTTAATGGGAATATTGAACGCTTCCATTCAACAATATTAAAACATGTCCGAATTCTAAAACTGCAACATTCAGACGAATCTATAATTAAAGCTCATGCCATACGCACTTACAATAGTCCTATCTACAATAGTTCCATACACAGCTTTATTAGATTTGCCCTTAGACTTATTAAACGAGCACTTCGACCCTAGAGACTGACATGATATAAACTTCATCCAACATTTATTACAACAATATGAGACTCATCACAAAGAAAGCATGAAAAAAGTGGAGGATATCTTTAATAGTACCTCCTATGAAAAAGTAAAAATAAAGATCGTGAGTTAGAAGTTGAAAATGCACCCCACAACAGCTCTTTGTAAGTAACCCTATGGTAAGCCGGCTAAAAACTGCACCTCGTTACATGCAACATACACTTCTATCTACCTTACCAATCCGTATATACACTTCCATAAAATGTGCTCCTGTAGCCAAATCCCGATTAAAACGAGTCCTTATAGAAGCTAACTTACTGCAGAAACTCGACGTGACAAACCTCCTTGAGACAAAACTTGAAGGCTTGGGCGATGTACCTGGACTATTGCCGTTCAAACTTAGACTGATCAGACCTACTCCACATCATCATACCTACTTACAATGTATTAAACTAGACTGTAAAGGACAGAATAGAACTTTTAATGACTAAATTGCATAGTCTTCAAACTCTTTTTGGTAATGAAATATACCTATTATTCGATCTTCAAATAAATTATCTTATTGAAAAGTTTATCCAAGTGTCAAATCAATTAAGGCCTTTAGAATACAATCGTGTCAAAAATTGTCTAGTAGATGGTTTGGGTTCCGTTATCAGATGTATAACTGGAAATTTAGTTAATATATAGATGCTTTAAATGTTAATAATGTTATTAACATTTTAGAAAATAATGAGAATAAAATAGAATCCAAGTTTTATAATTATGTAACTTTAAGTAAGAAATGGATATGTAAGCAAAACGAAGTAATTAAAAGATTAGTTGAAAATCAGATTAATACGTTTTAGATTATTCTATTTCTATAAGGGATTCTATAAGAGAAATATTTGACTAAAATACACAATTTACTTAACTTTTAGTAAGGTAATAAGATAAAGAATACCTAATGGCAAAGTTAATTAGTAGTTTCCAGTACACACAATTCCAAGAAAGAATTAAGTGTTTTAAAATTAATGTTAAAACATATATATGAATCAAAAACCAAAATATACATTTAGAATTGACAATTACTATATTATAGAACCAGAACCAGAAGAAATTACTATTAATCTCTTAAAAGATAACATCAATATACAATTGGAAGAAGAAAGGACATCAGCACCGCGCAAGAAGACGCCAGCCACTCACAAACAGAAACTAAAACTATAAAACACTTCCTGTTCTGAGAATAGAGGAGTTAAGGACACCTTAGAATGATTGCAGATTATCAAATTCCGTTAATGTGATTAAAAGTGTATTTTGTCATCGTGGCCGAATTTATAATTGTATTTTAGGAATAATTTATATTTGGTAAAGAGTTACGTACACCTGCTCCAGCACGATTGTTTGTTAATAAATTTCTTCGGACACCGGTGATGGAGTGCAGAATTACAGTTTTGAAATAATATATATTTGGTAAATAATTAATATTCAATCATTGTTATAACTTACTTCTTGTAGGTTAGACATTTATTAATTATAATTATTAACTTTATATAATATTTATTTTTTAATTAATTACATTTTTTTAAAAGTAATTTATTTTATTTTTTTCGATCATCCGTCTGTAGCTAACGTAATTGAATAGATAAAAAATGGTTTGTAGAACATTCATGTAAGTAGGTAGAAAGTTAGTTGACATTTTCGTCTACTCCAGCTGTTAGCTTTGCGTAGATGGATGTATAAGTCTAGTTCAGCTTCCCTCTCAGGGGCATGTTTGGATTAATCAGGAGATTCAACTACAAGATGCCTGTTTTTTTTTCCAAAAATGTAATAGTTTTTAAGATTATACTAATGTTAAGAAATTGAATTCGTCCGACTGGTTACGTACTTCTTTTTCAAATTTCAAGTAATTACAGAAACTATTATATTATTAATCTATTATATTTATATTTACCCGGCTATATTCACGTAGAAATTAAATCGGAATGTACTAGACTAGTTTCGAACCCATTTGGGGTTCTTAATCATGAGCCCTAAGCGTGGCGGACTTAGTTCGCGCCGCGAGTAAATATATATTATATATATATTTATATAATAGTCGTGGTTCACGAAAGTTTAAATATAAAAATAACAGAAACTGTTTGAATTGGAAACATCTTTGGGCAAAATATTTTATGTCTCATACGTTCAGAAAGACCTCAAATTTACGTTATTGTTTTTTATCCTTATTGATCCTTTTTCAAATTTTAGGCTATTTTTGTTATTATGTTTGATAAGCTCTGGTTGTTTAATTTAGCTAAGATAAGATATCATGTAAAACATATCTTGGTGCCGACGATCAGTACCCTTTTGGACTTAGGTAACAGTATTCTTGAGAGATTTTGGTTTTATATGGCAAAAAAAAATATTTTTACTTTTATACCGTTATCGACGTTTAATAACAAACTTTTCATAACATCCAAAACTTAGCCTAATAATCAATTTAGAGAATTTGTATGGAAGTCCATAGTTTTTATAAACCTCATTAATATTGACCAGAAATACCGAATTTAGTTGGTGTAGACATCAGAAGCAGAGAGAAAGAAATAAGCACGTATTTTATAAGAAGTTCATGATTTATTTAGTTTACAAAGAGTTACTGTTTAGTGTCCACCGAAGCCAGGTCCAGGTAAGATGAGGGATTCTTCTGGGTTGATGACTGGAGAAGCGTCAATGATTTCGACGGGGTTTGGACCAACTTGAGCTCCAGACTTGACGTTAATAATGACTTGAACCAGAGGAGAGCTGGAAACAGAAGGCTGTTCAATAAGATCAGCTTCGTCGACGATCGCGGGTCCAACATGAATGGGCGAGTCCTCATTCTGGTCAACGATGACAGGGCCAGGAGCAATAGGGGCTCCGTCGATGATCACGGGTCCGACATGGATGGGAGAGTCTTCATTCTGATCCACAATGACGGGGCCAGGTACAATGGGAGCTCCGTCGATGATCACGGGTCCAACTTGGATTGGCGAGTCCTCGATGCCAAGGAAGTCGTTAAGCAATTGTTGGAGAGCAGCAGCTGTGGCGGGGTCTGTGCTGGGGTTATTGATGGCTGCAAGGATCTCTTTGATCTCAGCAGCTTCCGCGGCAGCGACATCGGGGACGATGAAGCGGGCAGATGCCGCGGCGACACACAGAGCGAATACAATGAAGAATTTCATATTTATCTGAAAGGTTTGTAATAATTTATTTTCAAATTATTATTTATCTGAATTTAGATTTACAATGTAATTATTTATTTAAATCATTAGAATAAATTTACAAGTGAAAAATTATAGCAGATTTAAATATTGCTCACCTCACCTGATTGCTTCCAAGACGAATCGCTTATGAAAATTAAATTAATTTGGCAGGTTTTTATATTGAAATGTTATCATTAAATTCGTATAATCACTAAATATATAGTAAGAAGCATTTATCAAGACATTATGACTATAAACTTTTATAGACATCGTAATGATAAATAATGCGTATTTAGGTACTAATTCTTCGAAGCAGTCCTTATACTGTTTTTTTGTGTATTAATATTATTATAGTATTATATAGATAAATCATTATATGTTTGACAAGTTTTTTCATTCAAATTCTTCGCTAAAAAAAAATCAGGGAAAAGTTATAGATGGATAAGTTACAGAAAGTAAAAACCATGTATTCAATAAAAAATTCACATCATCAAAATTCAAAATATCTTTATTTTATCACTTTTGTATTGTCAGCCATTACATCATAAAACTGTCAGTGTAGTCAGTGCGTGACTAAGCTACCATCAACACGGAATGCTGAATTGCTGAGAAGAACTGGCCAGGAACTAAACTCATCTTGTATTCCACTTTCATCTTGGAACTATACTTTTAAACGGAGCTTTAAGCCCTCCAAATTCTTGTTTACGATTATAAAATGCTTAAGATAATTAAAAAATAGCGATGATTTTGTACATTCGTAGATGATATCGTAGATTTCGTAGATTCTCCGAATGATTTATTTTGAATAAGTAATGATTGCTTTGATGATTTGAATGATATGCGAATAAATAACTATTACTTAGTACTCTTTATTACTAAATTTAAAACAGTGTACTGAATTTAATTTTACTAGAAATTATTGGGCCATAGGAGATTTTGAAGTGATCACAGACCAGAAGCTACTCTTTGAAAAACACAATTATATACATAAAAACGGTTATCGTATTTTGGGTTTCAAAGTGAGGACATCCAGAGAATTTAAACATTCTTCAACATGTATAGTTATGAATAATACCTATTTTAGATTTATTTTAGAGTATACTTCTTCTGTTTGAATTCCTCATCCTCCTACATCAAGATCGGTTCCTTGAAAATCTTACAGTAGTTTTTTATGAGAAATTTATACCCATGTCAGCAGCTGTAACCAAATGCTTTTATATAAGAACAAAACGATGAAAATGACTTACTATATTTAGTTTCTAAATTAATTTTTAAATTTCCACAATTTATAATTCTTAAAATAAAGTCACTTTAGGTGTCCAAGCTACAAATAACTACAAAGGCCTCCGTCATGTGCGTCGGGTGAAAATGAGCAGCACAGTTGTTAACGGTGGAAAGTTTCAATCAAAAAATGTTAATCAAATTTCATCGAGAATCATTTTGGATGTTAAACAAAATCAGGTTTTCGGAAACACAGTCTCATTACTCCTGTCTTTTCGTGCGGATATTCAATATACATCAGTCCATGTTCCAGCCAAGTTTTTTTCTGTTCCTTCACACATTCGTAATCCCAGAGATATGGCCAATAAAAATTCTCAATAGTAAAATCCAATGAAGTTCCGATTTAAAATTCTCAAGACTCTCGTCTCGTTCTCGTTGTCGTTCGTCGTCTGCAATGTCGTTTTAGTCTAAGAGCTAGCAACGTTTTCGAGAAAGAATTTTAAGACAACTGATTCTTTCATAGATTGTTCTCTATGCTCCCTCAAACGCCGTACCAGCTACCTGGTACTGATAGAGGTTGCGTTCATTACTGCGCAACTCATCTATACAGGTAATAATATAGAAGTTTAAATTATTTTACGAAGGCAATTTTTTTTTTCATACCATAGAACAATGTATGAAAGAATCAGCTATCTTAAAATTCTTGTTTTTCCTAGGTTGCTAGCTCTCGGATCATTTGTCAAATATATTGATGACCCGGATGGATTTAAAAAGAAAATTGTTAGAATGTCAGAGCGAAACGGTAACTTATTTGATAACTTTTAAATATGTAATATTAATTTAATTTTTTTATGAAAATATATAGAATTTAGTAGTAAATTAAAAGCAAAAAATCTTTTGGTTAGTGATTAAATAAATAGCGTTTAACTTATAATAATTAAAAATATTATTATTTTCTTACAATTACGAGTACACGGAAACTCCCATTGATGTCTATATACTCGGTTGGTTTAGTCGTTAAATATCCAGACTGAACTCTGACAGACTGAACTCCAAAGTATCTGGATCAGATTCCTCACGGGACAATTCTGTGTCATCAACAGAGGTTAAATCCGAGTCGGGTGAAGGTAATTTATGTCTAACATTTTTATGATTATACCCACATTTATTTCATATTAGATATTATACATGACAGAATGGAGGTAGAGATGTTTGAAAGAATACTTCATAATGCCACGACTCCAAGTGGCATAAATACCTTTCTAAACATATTACAATAATTATAATATATTAAAAAACATACAATTTCTACAGGAAATTCATATCAATATATATTTATATAAGGATAAGTATTTTTAATTCGATTAAAAGTTCAATCTCAATAAGGAAACCATATAATATAATAAGTCATATCCAATTTATATCCATAACTATTTTTATCTTTATTAGTAGTAATTTATAAACATAGCAGTATAGTTAAAGATTATATTGCTTTTATTAATTGACAAGTTTTTTGTTTGATATGGTATGACGTCCATTACAATAAATTCTTAAGGACTTCTGGACTTTATCTATATATTTCTAAATGATTAGATATATTCAAATAAATATAAAAATGAATGATTTGATATACCTATATAAGAATTATTTAATTACAGTTTGTGACTATTATATTTATATTTATTCGGCTATATTCACATTTAATTATATCGGAATGTACCCGACCAGTTTCGAACCCATTCGGGGTTCTTACTCATGAGCTCAAAACGTGGCGGACTCGCGGCGTGAACTCGGTTTCGTAACTAGTCGGGCACATTCCGATTTAATTTCTACGTGAGTCCGCCACGCTCAGAGCTCATGATTAAGGACCCCGAACGGGTTCGAAACTAGTCGGGCACATTCCGATTTAATTTCTACGTGAATACAGCCGGGTAAATATAAATATAATAGTCATGATTCACGAAAGTTTAAATATAAAAATACAAAAAAATATTCTGCATAAATAGGTAAAAATAATAAATATACAATAGAAAAAAATATCAGAGAAGTAAGAATTTTCCTAATCTCTTTTAACATCGAGTATTGCATTTAAAACAGAATACGTATTGCGTTCTGTTTAAAGTGTAGATAAATGTAAAGGTTAGGACACACATGAGTTTAGAGTGTCTAGATGTGTTCAGAATATGGGTTTGGTAATATTTTGTTTTGTTTAATATTTTGTTAGGTTGTTTATTTGTTTAAGAAAGCTGGTGCAAAAATAGAAATTGGTGATTGTATTTAAAAAGATAAATTGATATCCTTATATTCTAAAGATGTAATTGTTTGAACTGATTTATATTTTGATATTATGGATCCTTCTTACTATTTGAAAGTTTTTGAAAAAAAGACTGAAAATTTATGTTACAAATTTAAAAAATAAGTTAGAAGCTCCAAAATGACTTACAAGTGTTATACAAGGTCGCATCAACTGTATAGTAAGGTTACCAAAGTCTCTTCCAGAACTGAATGGTTTAATGAAGTTAAAGATTAGTAGATTCAATCGATTCAAAGCAATTTAAAGACTCAAAATATTAAAACAAAAAACAGACAAAAAATACTGTTCTTAATTATATATTTATTGCTTTCAATTTTTTAATATATCGCTATAAAACCACTGGAATTCGAGCTCAAGTTTAAGAAAATAACAGTTAAGTATAAGTTCCAAAATATATATAAGAGTTTGGAAAACTATATTCAAGTGCCATCAACAACATTCAGTATCAGCAATCAGATTAAAATGATTCCACTATATTTATTTTACGAAAAATATATATATTTTGTTTTGAGCACCCAACTCAGACTCGTAGCCAGTCAAATCATTGTCAATGGCTAGTTTATTTATATTATCTGTTATTCCTAACGCGGAATCATGATTACAAAGTACAACAATGATTAATAATTAAAATCATAGCATATCGTGTATTTTTTAATTCATAATATTTTTAAATAGCAACATAAAAGAAGAAAAATCTTATTTTCTTTTTATCTACTATTCTATGAATAGATATCGAGTTTTGAGTTAAATTATCGTCGTCGTCGTCGTAGGCCTGGCAAGTAATTTTTGGACAATAGACGGTATTTTCTGGTAATATTCTATGCCCGGAAGCCTCTCGCATTCTTTGTTTTACATACATCAATAACTTTTTTTACTGTTGTTTTTGTTAAAGTTGCGAAGTAAATGAATTTGTAAACGTGATATGATAGACGGTAATTAGTTTTTGTTGGCAGTGTAAAACCATTTCTAGTTTATAAGCTTGATACTCTATAAATGAGGAAGGTTTATTATCCTAGTCGATCTAAGACATGAGAAACGTTGCAATTTTGCCATGCCCAAACACCTTATGAAACAATTACAACAGCCACTTCATTACGTTTTTATATACTGTCATAGGTGGTACTACAATGCTTTAGCTAGCAATAAAAAGTCCACCGGCTATCAAGTTTGAGTATAAAGCGATTCCGTGACGTCCCACTCTCGTATACCATCATCAAATTTCTCTATGTCGAGATCCACATTACAGCTCCTAACGTCCTCTTATGAAAGGTAATATCAAAGTTTCTCATTATTTTTTTTTATTTATAAATAAATATTGGAAACTTCTTAAAGGCATATCCACTTAAAAAGGACCTGGGAAATTGGTCAGTGACTTAGACTTAAAGCAATTTATTTATTGAAACAATATATTTATTAAAAAAGTATACTTATTGTTCAATGTTATTTGGTTATTGTGTGTTTTTGTAATCGTGTCTACGACATTTAGTGCCCTGCCACAGTAGTAAAATGGTATTAGGAAATCCATAAATATAGATAGCTCTAATATCTCAAGATAAAACAATATTTAGATAATTATCAGTTAATATAAAAAGCCTGCAAGGTAGTAAGTAGCAGAACTTGTTAACAGTAAAAACAGTAAGGTAAGATTTTGTGTTTATTATTTTTATTCCAATTATTTGAAAAAAATCAATAAATTTATAAAAAAAATTACAGACAAATATGAAATTCTTCATTGTATTCGCTTTGTGTGTCGCTGTGGCTTCGGCCCGCTTCATCATCCCCGACGTCGCCGCTGCGGAAGCTGAAGAGATCAAGGAGATACTTGCAGCCATCAACCACCCCAGCACTGACCCCGCTACGGCTGCCGCCCTCCAACAGTTGCTCAACGACTTCCTTGGCATCGAAGACTCACCTATCCACGTCGGACCCGCAATCGTCGATGAAGCCCCTGTCGCACCTGGCCCAGTCATTGTTGAAGAGAATGAAGACTCACCCATCCATGTTGGTCCTGCTATCATTGACGAATCTGACTTCATCGATGCTAGCCCCGTCGTCGTCGACGAGCAAGCTCCTTCCAGTTCTCCTCTGGTCCAGATCGTCATCAACGTGAAACCGGGAGCTTCTGTGGCTGAAAGCCCAGTAGTGGTTGAAGAAGGCCCTGAGCCCTCTCCCGTCATCATAGCCGAGAGTCCGGAAGAAATCATTGAACAGCCTATCATTAATGCTCCCGTCTTCCCCAGCCCCGCCGTTGTACTCCCCGACGCCCTCAACTAATTATATTGTTTTACTAAATATATTGGACGAACATCTAAGCCAATTGCTATGTCAAGTGAAGAAATGCATGAATTTGTAAAAACCTTCTACCTTCTTTACATGAGCATAATAAATGTATTTTAATGTAATACTTTTTTTATTTCTTTAAATAACTATATCATAAGTAGAATCCCAGCTCGAATGTCTACTTATTTAATTGATTTATGAGATCAGCTCATAAAAAGTATCTAAACTCATTATAAATATTACATTGTAAAATTTATCAAGTTATATTTATTTATGTCAATATCGAAAGTCAAAACAAAAACTTACGTAAATATGTTTTTTTCTACAAAGACTAAAAATATGAAAAATCCGTTTACCATAAATACAACATCACGTTATAGAAAATATATATAATATTGAAACTAACATAGAAAATTCACATTAAATCCATCTGATCAAAACTATGAAACCAAACTTACAAAGACAGAATTTAAAATAACAACAAATTTTGTTGAATGAACGTCAAAGCATTTTTCAATTTAAGGAAGATATAATTTACTCTTATTTTAAATAGATTATGTTAATGAAAACAACATCCTATATTTGTTACATTATTTAAATATCACCTATATATTGCATTTATTACAGAAAGTTTGATATAATTATGTAATTATATACTCGTAATTAAGTGTGTAGAAAAAAAGGTAGCGAATACCTACGTATTCCGGCATATAATGAATTCAAAATTGTTTACTATATATTAATTTACCTGTTAAAACTTGTATAGGGTCATCAAAGAGGCAAGTAACCTATTATCTTATCATTATTTTATTAGGAGTACTAAAACTACTAAAACTGTAATCAAAAAAAAAAGATAACGTTTCACGCGACAATTGTTTTGGAGCTAACATGTTTTATTTACAGAATTAAAGTAGCTTTATGCTTGTTTTACTTCCAAACTTTTCAAAGAATTAACAGAGATCCTTAAAATTAGAACCCTATTTTTCAAATTCCCATTATCGTCGAGCTGATGGAGCCTGAGAGCGGAGTGGAGCCATGCTACTCTTAAAGATCTTGGTAAATGAAAATCATGATGAGTGCATAGCAATCTTCAATCATATCATCTAATACTACTCCTCATAGTACAACAGAATTTATTCCCTTGACCTTCTATATAGATATAATTCATCAATACCTACTAATTTTTATATTTAAACTTTGGTGAACCATGACTATTATATTTATATTTATCCGGCTGTATTCACGTAGAAATTAAATCGGAATGTGCCCGAATGTGCCCGACTAGTTTCGAACCCATTCGGGGCTCTTAATCTCTGAGCTCTGAGCATGGCGGACTCGCAGCGCGAAACTAATCGGGCACATCCCGATTTAATTTCTACGTGAATACAGCCGAGTAAATATAACAACAATACCTAGTAGTTTATATAACCCAAATGAAAATTTCACATATCAGAACGTACATTTCTTTCTTGATATCCAATATCGTATGAGATATTCTTGCCAGAGCTCTAGAAAATATAACGAAGTGTAAGGATAATTTAAATAGTTGATAAAAAGTCTTCTAGTAAAAAATAAAAAATTGGTCATGTGGTTTATTTAAAATATCACCATAGATCCACCAATAAGGAAAGCTTTATCTCCCCTGTCAAAAGGGCGTTAAAATTCGTGAAAAAGACAATGTTTCTCTAAGCATAAATTGTTAACATCTTAAACACCATATAAATGGAATAAAACCTTTTAAATAATTAAAAAACAAATCCTAAGATCTTGATTATATTTGATGGACATTTTTGTTTATTACAGAAGTGGAGAAATAAATTATTTTGTGACGTGGTAAACGGCACTGAATTTGTCCTTTTTTTAATTTACCCTTTTCTGGGCTTTAAGAATGATATTCTGTGAATAATAATAGCTTCCTGTTTCCAGATATCTGACACATGAGAGCCGTTACATGGTTGTCATCCCCAAAAGACTCTTCTTATGAAACACAGCTCTAATAGTCTTTCATAACGTTTTTCATTACTATATGGTTCTACAGGCCAGGCTGGTTCGTCTGCAGTCAAGTCAAAGCGATTCTCTGACGTCTCACTATTGCGATGACTTTCAGTTCAATATCCTTGCTTTTTCTATGACGAAGACCTTAATAACCGTTCCCGCATAAATCAGCAATAAATATAATTTTATAGAATAAATTATACTCATTACCTTGCTAATATATTTTTTTTATACTTTTACAAAATATGCCGTTACAAAAGACATTCAATGTTGTTGTTTTCATGTTTTTAAATATAGTTCCATTGTTTGTAAAAATAATTGTAAATTCAGACAGATTATTTTCAAATAACCATGCCATAAAAAGCATATTATTTTCAAGTAAGAATAATAATACTATTTCTTGTACACCAATAAAACAAAAGATTAAAAACAAAACAGTACATCTCGTTTTAATATAATTTACAAAAGTCGGCTGAATCTCTGCCAGGCCAGCTTGAGGTACAGAAAGTTGGATTTTTTGGTAACTTGTACTAGTAAGTGTTTAATTAATTAATTTGGAGTTAGTTATTCGTATCATAATAAGACATACATATAAATAGCAGATTATTTCCCAGTAACAATGTTATAAAACCATTAAGAAAGTCCTTTAAAATAAAATACGTGTATTCTTTTTATAAATATACAGATATAGTTAATCCCTGGGAAATTGGTCGATGACTTTTGGCCTTGAAGTCAAAATGTTTATTGATCAATATTATTTGGTTATTGTATTTAAAAGTTACCTTCAACATTTATCTTTAGTGCCCAAACAAAGTAGTAAAATGGCATTAAGAAAATCATAAATATAGATATCTCCCCGATATCTCAAGATAAGTGGATATTTAGATAATTATCAGTTAATATAAAAAGCCTGTAAGGTAGTAAGTAGCAGTACTTGTATACAGAAAAAGCAGTAAGGTAAGTTTCCATTGTTATTTATTTCATAAAATTTATAAAAAATACTACTAATTTATAAAAAAAATTACAGACAAATATGAAATTCTTCATTGTATTCGCTCTGTGTGTCGCTGCGGCTTCGGCCCGCTTCATCATCCCCGACGTCGCCGCTGCGGAAGCTGAAGAGATCAAGGAAATACTTGCAGCCATCAACCACCCCAGCACTGACCCCGCTACGGCTGCCGCCCTCCAACAGTTGCTCATCGACATCCTTGGCATCGCAAACTTACCTATCCACGTTGGACCCGCAATCATCGATGCAGCACCTGTCGCACCTGGCCCAGTCATTGTTGAAGAGAATGAAGAATCACCCATCCATGTTGGTCCCGCTATCATTGACGAATCTGACTTCATCGATGCTAGCCCCGTCGTCGTCGACGAGCAAGCTCCTTCCAGTTCTCCTCTGGTCCAGATCATCATCAACGTGAAATCGGGAGCTTCTGTGGCTGAAAGCCCAGTAGTGGTTGAAGAAGGCCCTGAGCCCTCTCCCGTCATCATAGCCGAGAGTCCGGAAGAAATCATTGAACAGCCTATCATTAATGCTCCCGTCTTCCCCAGCCCCGCCGTTGTTCTCCCCGACGCCCTCAACTAATTGTATTGTTTTACTAAATATATTGGACGAACATCTAGGCCAATTGTCATGTCAAGAGAAGAAACACATGAATTTGTAAAATCATTACCGCCTTGACATGGGCATAATAAATGTATTTTCTTTATCTTATCTAATTTCTTTAATTAACTTAATTCATAAGTAAAATCCCAGCTCGAATACCTTCTTATTTGATTGATTTAGGGCATCATCTCATAAAAACTATCTAAAGTCATTATAAATATTACGAAATAAAATTTATTAAAGTCTATTTACATTAATTTTGGCTGTTATTAATAGTTGTGTAAAATATCTAAATCTTTTCAATAGTTCTATTTTAATGTCATTATATCACAAACTAACTTCTGTTGTTTTCTAGTTACAAAAAAATAACCCAATCTTAAACGAGTTTTGTTTTGTTTTTACACGTAAACTAAGTTGACGCTTGACTACATTCCACCTGATCAGGTGGAATGTACGGAAAGTTACTGAAGTGGAAATGTAGTCCTAGGTGGTAAGAAGCTTCAACTCAGTAAAAGCCTATTCAGTCTTGCCTTGAAGACACCCACAAAGTACATATTGATCAATATTTTCAAACTCTATGAGGATTTACAAAGCGACGGTAATAACTAATTCCAAAAATTTTTTAATGCTTCTTTATATTAGTATGTCTAACATAATGATATTTATCGAAAGTCAAAGCCTATTAAACTTGAACATTTAATATGAGTATTTTTGTTTAAATTCATTTATTATCTTTTAGATTAAGAGTCCCACTTGATCTAAATAAAGTTTAATACCAAAAATAGCAGAGTTTTATAGATATTTTATACTCTATGTAACCACTTTAGGATCAGAATTCCCAAAAATTCTGTCTTAAAGAGATGATCTTAAAGAAGGAAATTTCATACCAGTTTATTCGACCAACTGTTGGATGGACGATGAATGATGAATGATGTTGATGATGGATGGATGAATAAGACCACCAGATGACAATATTCCTTGCTTTCCTTATAATTTTGGCTCCTTTTCTTACCATCCTTCCTCATTTCTTGAGGAAATTTCTATGATTGAACCATAAACTCAAATCAAATGTACAAAGTAAATATAATTACTAAGCCTTCGTTCATGAACCTGACTAAAATGTTTTTCTTCAAGTAGGCAGAAGGAATTGATTGAAATGCTTGAAAGGTTGACGTAATGTTCCAGACCCGTTAGTATGGTTGTTTGGTAGACCTAAGTCCTCGAGCCTTTTTTTCAAATATTATTTCTTATACGTGTTCATCCCTCAATTTGTGATATATTTTCTAATATAACATCCCATATTGAACTAGGATATAAAGCCAAAATCGTACAAAATTTCAATAAAAACACAAAAATAGACAAACAGACAAATAAACAAATAATATGAACTACTGTTTTGAGTTGTGTGTCATGTATTGAGTACGTATTACGTAGACTTTAAGAAATATTGAATGTACAGGTTTTACCATTCAGGTACCTGTCTGTCCTCAACTTAAAACATTGTACCATTCTGGATGTTATGGGGGCCATCTCGTTTTTGGTAACAGTGATAACTACAGCCAGTTTAAAAACAGAAGTTGCTTGCATTAATATATTTCACTCTCGGTTAAATTAAAAAAGCCTCTATCTTCATGCATTCTCATGACCTTCATACAACTTGCATGATACCAAATCCAAAATATACACCTTCATAGGAAACTGGTTATTTGTAGACCATGTCACACACTTAATTTCTAGAACTATAATTCGACCATTTGCCATCTTGACATCCATCACACATTTTTTCAACTTTCAATCTAGTACCATCCCGATTCATTTCTTTCATTCAATCACTCTTACCTTTATTACCACTAAAAAACTTGTATCCCTAATATCTATCCTATTATTTTGCAAAAAATATTTTCATATAATTGAAAACTATCTAACCAATGTAACCTACTAAATATTCCTTTTACCATTGCCATTTGTGCTGTTGGAATATTCATATTTAGAATTAGAATATAATTGATTATCTTTGAATCAGGATGAGGAACTTTAAACAGGAATTTAATGTGTTAGTTTATTCTAGGGCAACTAAAATTAATGCTGCTTAAAAATAAAACCAGTACAACAATTCAGAATATGATGATATGAGATTTTAAAATATTGGGTCTCTTTTAGAATATATCTTAGAGATCAGTAACTATATAATATTTTAACTTAAGTTTGTGCTAATGGTTTTAAGGCTCGCTCAGTTTATTTGTTTTGGCTTTATATCATATAATATTATATAAATAATTCAAAGCTGTGATGATGGAATCCTATTTCTGAAGTGATCAAACATAAGCGTTGAGCAAAATCAAGCGTTGAATCAAATTAAAAGTCTTCTCTTATTCCTAAAACAATACCAAGTATACGAGAAGCTTTAGCGGTAAAGAACAGAACCATTAAAACTTATTTATTATTATATATAACAGTAAGCCAAGATCTTTTATGACTTTAACATGTGTAATAAGCGTATTGTCAATTTGATAGTCAAGTTTAATAGGCTTTGACTTTCGAGAAATATCATTATGTTAGACATACTAATATAAAGAAGCATTAAAAAATTTTTAGAATTAGTTATTACCGTTGTCGGGTCGCTTTGTAAATCCTCATAGAGTTTGAAAATATTGATCAATATGTACTTTGTGGGTGTCTTCAAGGCAAGACTGAATAGGCTTTTACTGAGTTGAAGCTTCTTACCACCTAGGACTACATTTCCACTTCCGTCACTTTCCGTACGCTTGACTACATTCCACCTGATCAGGTGGAATGTAGTCATCATCCATGGTCCATCCAACAGTTAAAATAACCATTTGAAGCCTTTGATTTTAACTGCTGTTGGTCGAATAAACTGGTATGAAATTTCCTTCTTTAAGATCATCTCTTTAAGACAGAATTTTCTGGAATTCTGATCCTAAAGTGGTTACTTAGAGTATAAAATATCTATAAAACTCTGCTATTTTTGGTATTAAACTTTATTTAGATTAAGTGGGACTCTTAATCTAAAAGATAATAAATGAATTAAAAAAATGATACTCTATTTAAATAGTTATCCAAAATATAATTAAATTAAACAAGGATTTTTGTTAAATATTTTATTTTAATCTTGGTTTGGATACCCTGTTTTTAAAGTAACAATTACCATTATTTTGAACAGAATGCCTATTTCAGATTCGCAGAAGGTTTCAATAATTATGCTAGCCTAGGATGAACCCCAGACGGTCCTGGGATGATGGCTGGAGAAACGTCTACAAGATTATTGTCACTGGGGGTAGGTTGTTCGATGCTAACGGAGTTACTGGCAGAGTAGGAATCAACGTTTAGAATAACTTGTACAAGAGGGGAGGTAATAGGGAATGGAAAGACGGGCTGAGGAATGAGAATAGGAGCATCGGTGTCAAGGGGTTTATCGATGATAGCTGGGCCGACTGAGATAGGGGAGTCGAATATTGGGTATTCAGCAATGACGGGACCTTCTACAACTGGAGAGTCAATAATAACTGGACCGACTGAGATAGGGGAGTCCAATATTGGGTATTCAGCAATGACGGGACCTTCTACAACTGGAGAGTCAATAATAACTGGACCATCCCAGATAGGATTTCCAATTGGTTTGTCAACGATAGCTGGGCCGACTACCACAGGTCTTGGTGTCAACAAGCCAGCAATAATTCCTCCGATTATATGCAACAGGCGTTGGTTTTTCTGAGCAGATCCCTCATCCTCTGCCGAGGCCGCAACGGCGGCGAAAAGAGCAACTATTATCACGAATTTCATATTGAATCTGTAAAAAATATATTATATTTTAAAATGTACTACCATCTCCACAGGTCACAAAATATTATTTTTATTTATTCTTCTTTTATTTTATTTTAACAATAATTATTGTTTCGTCATATTGAAATGGCTACATGATTTGGTAAAAATATATATACTCACAAGTCTGGAATTAGTTTTCTAAACTGTATTGATTCTTTGTTTGTATTCGATTTATATACTGTAAAGTTATCATCTATCCATATCTACTAATAAATATTTTGATAGGTGTAGATTTACAGCCTATTATATACAAATATGGTTTTTTAATGATATTTACAATTATTGTTTCTTATGAGTGTAATAATTTTTATAATTATGACAGTACTATAAATTAGAAATTCATTTGACGAGCTCAAAAAAAAATTTTTGTTCTTTTTTTAACCTATTCCTGATTTTTTATCCGACTGTTTGTGGCACGTGTTATAATTACATTATAGCTCCAAGTCTACTCTTAAAAAGAAGTTTGGTACAGAAGTACAAAGCATCTCGCTAAAAAGAAGTCTGGTACAGAAGCACAAAGCATATCAGATCTCAGTATAGAGCTTGTACAATCTGACCTCTTTTTTAGAGTAAATAAATCTCTTTTAAGCAAAAAAACATTTTGGACGCCTATTTTGAATTTTTGATAATAATGGCATGAAATACTATGTATTACATTTTACTATTTGTATTTATTTTTGTCACAAAAGTTATAAAGAGTGCGTTGTACTTATTTTTATTTTATTGACTAAACGAAGATATTAGTGTTAGTGAGAAATTATTTAAATTTTGTCTAATTATATCTTAAATACAATTAATTGTTTTTGTAAGAACTATGGATAGCATTAAATAAAATAACCTTCCACCTTCCTAAGGTTCTCTGTAGCTGTGTAGTGTTAATACATAAAAGTCAATCATGAATCTAATGTAATAAATAAAGCTTTTTTGAATTTACTCAGAGTCTAGTTATAAGAACTCCAAATATATAAAACATGTTAATACGTAACATAATTAAAATATAATAATATAAAATTTATCACAAGTTCAATTATACTTTATATAATAACAAGTTTCTAGAAAGATATAAGATAAACATATATTTAACGCGCAGAAACATGAGCGGTAAGAAAAAGGGTGTTCGGCACCAATAAATTATTACAGGAATAATTAACAATCATTATATATCTGAACTTACTTTCGTTATGGAAATAAATGTTTAATGTTATAAGTTCAGAGTCGTGATAGTGTTTTATTTATTACATTGAGCGTGGATGTCCAGTTGACTAGGACAATAGAGACAAACTTTATTTTTCTATAAATTATTTTTTAGTTCTATTTAGTAATAAATAAAATAAATATAGTAATAAAATAAAAACAGAATGTTACCTACTACAAAGCGTAACAAGCTGAATGTAGGTATAATATATTTTTTATAATAATATTCTCGTTAAGCGGTTGTCAGCCATTTCGTCTATTTCATATGTATAATAAACGAATATATAAATGAGGATACGACATGTCATATTATTGTAAACAGTAGATAAACTTCTGAAGCAGTTATAAATTAAACAATAAATGTTACTGTTATAAAGTAAATTATTTTATTGTTCGTAAAACAGTCCGTCATAAAAGTTATTTGATATAGATATGTGTGCTTTATTTTATAAAGATCTCTATCATTCCTCGACCGATGATTTATTATCTTAAAATATTATAACCAGATCACAGTCTCCCGTTTCAGCTTCAGACACATTGATAGATCTGCATGTATAAAAATGTCCAAACCAAAACACTCCGTGTTGTAACGTTTATCCAAGTTCCCTGGGCCAACCACCTGGTCCAATATTCCTTTAATTAAAGTTGTGATATCGGGATGGGCCAAGTCCATCCGGCCCAAATAAAGTCGTGATATTCGAGTGGCCCAAGTTCCATGTTTTTTTTTTAACAGAGCTTGGTCTCGGGTTTTTATAACGGTTTTGAGAACTTGACAAATTTTATCTAGTTATACACTCTGTATGTTTGTTACAAGGAAAATGCAGCCCACCGCTGCCGTCATAAATAAAACTTGGAACTTGAGCCATTCCGATAATACGACTTTATTTGGGCCGGATGAACTTGGCACAACATTTGAGTTATACTATTGCGGCAGCCATGCTGTCGGGTAGGGGAACTTGGTCGCGCTCAACCACGCTCGTTGATAATTCAGTTTAATTCTATATGCAACAATTGAAGTTTACGAATGGCCTCTAATGTTAAAGATACAGGAAAACTTATTACTTCATCTTAAAACTCCTGAAATATTATTATATTAGATTTATATTATTATATAAGACACCTGAAAGCTTCTGAAACATCGTTTCGTCGGAAATAATATTGCTCACGTTTATGACGTGCTTATGATTTGAGTAGTTTAAAAATATTAAAAAATAAAAAAAAAAAAAAACGAAACTTTTTTTTTTTTTTGCCAGGCTTTAAATCCAATATAAGAAGTAAACTAAAAAACTAACTATATCTAATAAGGTTATAGTGCTACCTAATACTATTATTATTTTATTATTTCTTTCTTCTAATCTCGTAGTATCTAATATTGATAAACTTATCGTCAGTATATAAAGTCAAAAAATATAAAATAATACTCATAATTTTCGTGACAGCACAAATAATAAGGTAACATATTTATTATTGAAATTTATTTGAATGATTTTTTATTTTATAATTGAAATTTATATTGTTTTTTATTACCTTTTTATTCAGTATGAGATTCCTGTTGATCGCCGCCTTAATCGCCGTGGCTACGGCTAGCCCGGCACGTTTAATCGTCCCCGGACCTGCGGGCCCTGCGCCAGTCGTTGATGATTCTGGAATACCCATCGGACCCGTCATCGTCGATGGGGTCGACTCTCCCATCTCCGTTGGACCGGTCATCGTCGATGAGGTCGACTCTCCCATCGCCGTCGGACCCGTGATCGTTGATGAGGTTGAATCACCCATCTCCGTTGGACCCGCCATCGTTGACTGGAGCGACAACTCTCCCATCTCCGTTGGACCCGCCATCGTCGACTGGAGCGACAACTCTCCCATCTCCGTTGGACCCGCCATCGTCGATTGGAACGACTATTCACCCATCTCCGTCGGACCTGCTATTATTGATCAAGTTGGAATTGAGCCTTCTGTCAGTTCCCCCCTCGTCCAGGTCATCATCAACGTTAAGTCTGGAGCTGCTGTCGCTGAGAACCCCGTCGTTATTGAAGGCCCTGAACCCAGCCCCGTCGTCGTAGTTGAGAGTCCTGAACAGATCGTGGAACAGCCCATCATCAGTGCTCCAATCTTTCCCAGCCCCGCTGTAGTCCTCCCTGACGCCCTGAACTAAAACAACAACTTGAACATGTGCTGGTAAATGGAACCTCTTAACCAATTTCTTTATCAGAAATAATTGAGTAGTTCTTAAGAACATGGCTGTAATAAATGTATTTGAATGGAAGTTTGTTATTCTTCTTTAACAAAATTCTGTACACACAAAAAATAATTCACCTACCGCTACTGCGACAAAAGCAGACTTATAAATAGAATGAAATAGACACTTAAATATTTTGTTGAATTATCACGTAATGGAAAATTAACACTTATGAAACAATTATACAATAGTTTTTGGACTTGAATTTACTTGGTTTATTATTGTATCATATAGAATAAATTATTCATTTTGATGATCATCAAGTAACCTCTTTTTAACTATATAGAAAGAAGAAAAAAATGTGTTTGTATCTTTAAATATAAATAGCGATATCTTTAAATGACTAGATCTTAAATAGACTAAGTATTCTTAGGACACTACATCTTGAATTCGTGATTATTTTTTCCTAAAATGTTCCATCAGTTATACATACGATATAATTACACAATTACACTTTTAGTTATATATAATTAAGTTCCTCAGTACTGTCAGCTTGTTAAAAATTATCGTCCGATCTTTATTATATGTAATATTCATTATATTTGGTATTTTGTAGATATTCTTGGAAAAATAAGTTGTTAAATTGTAAATAATGTTAGTTTTATTTTTGGAATTTGTTAAAAATATAATTTCATTTATTGTTATTAAATATTTATTAAGATCGTACGTCGTGTTTGTTGATTTTTAATGAATGTTTTAGTAGTTCTATGTTGACTTTTGATAATAATGTCAAAATATAATTAATTATGTGAATCAATAGCGGACTTGTAGATAGTAAAAGAAATGGAATGGGGTTTCAAGAATGTATAAGAAAGACTTCACCTAGTAAGTTGATTATCAGTTCTTTGTGTACTGTCAAGTGAAAATTATCTAACCTACATGGTGTAAAACAATAGAAGAATATAGTGAAGAAGTCTCATATTTTACAATTCCGAAGTGGGTTAACACCAAGGAAATCCAGTGTATTGCTACCGCCTTGGTGGGATTATACGCTCACAGTAAGGTATGCAAACGTTTAATTATTTATTAACATTTTGTTGATTTTGTCTTTCCTTTTAATATTTTTTTTTATGCAAGTGAGGTAAAGTTGTATTCGAACATTAATCTTCTAAATTTATCTTGTACCGGTTACAAGATAATTTTAGAAGAACACTTGATGTCAAATTTTTTCTTATATTTTCGGGAAGTTTAAAAACAATACAAGAAAAGTATTGTATGAATATGTTTGATGTTTTAGTATATATATATATATATATATATATTATTACTAAAGGACATTATTAAAATAAATGAATAAGACAACAATTAACTTCTCTTCGGTTACACAATTTACTTAGTTGTACTCGTAAATGATTTTACATTGTAGGAAGTAGATACTCGTTGTCTCGTTTATTTCAGGATATCATTCAATATATTGATTACAGTTAAGTGATTCTTTACGAGCGAGTACTGTATGTACTGGGAGGCATCTCGGCATTGTTTCGGGAGCATCATCCAGGAGCAGGCGATCCCGGACACGCACTTGAAGCGCGAGACAAAATGGACGAGTGCCTGCAGAACCCTGTACAATTGGACGGACATCTGAGCGGTGCCGATCAGGACAATCACCTCAAAGGGTTGTAAGGCGGTCAAGGAATTGAAGCAGGTCAGTTATAATATCTATATCACAGCGACGTACGTGTGTACCATCTGCGGATTCGAAGGTACTAGAACCGGCTAGTAGATTTATAGGTCGTGGTCGTAGTAAGCAAAGGCACACATTGCATCACATATTACAAACTCCTTTTATGGAAAGTATTAATAATTAATAAGTCAGCATTCCTCGTAAGAAAATTATGACCATTTATTTACGGAAATGTTATTATTACGCAAAGTTAATAGATTTAATTTTAATGTGACTAGTCCATGATAATATCCGATCCAGGTGTATGCATACTCTTGATAGAGCAAAGATATATATTGATTGATAGAATTTATGAAAATTGCAAATAGTAAAGGGGATTACACGCCACCTTGAGGTACCCCTGCCGAAGCAACACACCAGGACGAAAAGGTCTTATCGTTCAAAATGTTCACTGTCAACGGTCAGTAAAGTGACAGGTTACTCCGAAACCGGGGTTTCTACCGAAAAGGATATGTTTTTGGAACGTAATAAGATTAGCAAAATATCATAATCGACAGTATTGAACGCATTTCTGAAGTCCAGAAGGCCTAAAAACTATAGTATGTTTATTTTAGTGCAATGGATATTAACGACGGTATGGCCTGGGAATAAATTGTATTTTAGCGATTAAATAATAACCTACATAATTTGTTTGATGTCGTTAGTAACGCTTGTTTGATCAACTGGATGCATCACACCCTTCCTTTAGAAGTTTAATAACTTTCCGGGTTGCCCTCCACTCTTAAATATAGCGAAGTGTGGGATGGCAGATTCCCACGTTATGCTCGTGAACGGTTATTGCTTACGGTGACTGGTCAAGTTGCTAGCATAGTTTTTTTTCATATTTGTCTTATTTTTGTGAAGTGTCGAATCTTTGATTGTTGTTATTTTGATTATCTAAAGATTAAATTCAGTTCCGGTTAATCTTCAGATTCTACTATATGTAAGTGAAGGAGAATGGAACAATATAACTGATTAATTGATTGATGAGATATTATATCAAATGTAGTCTAGCTTAGACTACATGTGATACCATTACTATCATATACTTTGACTTGGATTTACATTGGTCGGAACATTTACCATTACTCATGGAATGTAATTTAGATATAAATACTAAAAAACTTCCATCTGAAAAAAAAAATAACTGGGTGAGTTAGTAAAACTCATATTTGGATATGATGGAATAAAAAAATAAAAGGTTTGCAATAATACATTAATTTTCTATCAGAATTGAATAACAATTTTGATAAGTCGTACAATGCCCAAGCACAGATCTTTATTGGATACGATGTTGATATCGTTTGTATATTGACAGATGCTGGTATATAGACTTAAATTAATAGTTCAAGTATGACCGAGAAAAAGTCTGCCTTTTTCGATATGCACATCTGATCATTTGATGCTGAGCTACCAGTATATACGTAACTCAAATTTCATGATGGTTGATTTACATACAGGCCTGACTTTTTTACCGAAAATTTAAAATTCAGCATACGATTCAGCATTACGCTATTCGCCAAATACCGATTTATGTATGTCTTTTTGATCTTTCAGAGGCCTTTGACCGAGTGTCACATGAGCCTTGGAAAAAGATGTTTTAGAGAAAAAATCCTTTGATTATTCACCTTTTCAATACTGGTACAATAAACAGATCATACAGTCTGATTCGTACAAATTGGAAGCGCGGTGCGAGAAGGGGGGTTAACATCTCCAAAAAATGTTTATTTTAATTATTTAATTTATTCAGTACGTGAACATTCACATCTATTAACTTCTGTATAAGTTGTCTACTTCTGTAATCTGTACAAGGATTGAATTGGATGCTTATGCAATGGACAGTTTCTATACAAGCAAAATTAGCTCATTGTATGACTGTTACTGGCCCCAACGATTTGTTCCGTTAGATATTTGTTTCTGTCCTTCGAAGAGATTCTTAAACTTAATATTATCGACCGAAAGAAGTTCTCCAAACAACACATTATTTTTACAAGTTTCAAGTTAAAGCGTTCATGAATTAAAATATCCTTTTTCATATTATAACTAGCGATCTCAAATACCACACTGATATTGAGAGAGTGCAAGGAGCTGGCTCTTAAATTCAATCTGGTCTGGGTCTGTTTGTTTGTTTTTACAGTTTAAGCTAAAATAATGTTATTTAAAATCATATCTGCTACTCCAGGAAACCTTGCATATTAAATACAATAATAATTTCAAAATGCTGCTGGGATTGCCACGCAAGCAAGCATTGCAGAGCCTTTAATATGTTATCGAAGGTTCTAACAGGCCGCTTTAATGCCATCACACTAAAAAAAAACACATCACTTTTCAGCAAATTACGAGTCAGTTCCGTTAAGCGGTCAGTAGCATTTTGCTGTCGTAGCGAGCTGTTGTGACAGCTTTATAATTAATCATTCTTTTATATAATTAATTTTCATTGAATTGAACAGTTTGTATTTTTAAAATTTATAACAATTTCATGCAAAGTAAGCTTATCATGACTATACATGTTACATGTTTATAAATATTGTCAAATATGAGTATATCTATATATAGGGGTAATTATTATATGTTACATATAGGTAAAGTAAAGGCCTTTTGTTGTTCTAATAAAAAGTATTATTATTTTAAAATGTAATTAAATTAAACAAAGAACTATTTGACAAATATTTTATATGAATATTCGTTTAGATACATTTTTGTTAGGATTTCAGTTAATAGGATTTCAGATTTAAAGAAATATATATATTACATAATCTAGTTTCGTCTATATTTTGAAATTTTTGTTTGGTAAACTTTAGTTCATGTGTTTAACTAAAATTTTACATCTCTTTTAGATTTGTTTAGATATCTGTCGACATATCCTTCTATAAAACCCTTTATAAGCACGTGATTGTGCCAACGATAGACTGTATATTATATGTTACTCATAAAAATAACGTCCAAATAGTTTGGCCTATAGCACGGGGGAAGCCGCTGGCAAAGGCTAGTTAAAATAATCAAGAGTCAATTAATATAATGTACGTAATAAATAGCGTCAGTTTGTACTATATCCAGTTATAAGAACTTCAAAAGATATAACATGGAATATAATTATGATACTACAATTTAAACGCTTATGAAAAGTTCAAACATTCTATATTTATTTTTTTTGAACGAGAAACATATCTTTTACAATAATTTTGACAGACGTCTCCTGCACGTTTTTTCTTTCAACACACAGAAACACAATAAATTATTACAGGAGTAAAATAATTAAAAACATATACCTGTCCTCGTTTTAGAAAAAGATTTTCGTTTTTTGTTTTTTTTTTTCTAAAAAGTTTGAACAGTATTATATTTTTATTTTGCTGGCCTTTTAAAAGCCTGGCAGCAATTTAATTTTTAAAGGGCTGAGATAATGACGCTGATTAGATCGATCCATTCAATGGTTTAAGTTTCAAGTGACTCATGACGGTGTTCCATTTAATGATTCGTTTTTAGATGTGCACTTACCGGAGATATTTAAATTATTTTTAAATTCCCATTACAAGTTCATTGTCCGACTAATGCAGAAGCATCTTAAACCTCCCCTCCACTGGGCCACTCTACACCATTGTCCATCAAAAGTTTAAGACAATATTAAATTATTGACGGATCTTGTTACAAAGAGGTTCTATTTAGTAATAAATAAATATTAACGTTGACAATATACAATTCTTTTGTTGTATGGCTTGTAATAAAGTAGTTATAATTATTGCCTGGTTTTGGTCGAGAAATGTGACATGTTTCTGAATATTTTCAATTTATAAAAATGTAAAAAGCAACCTATTTCAATTATTATATTTATATTTACCCGGCTGTATTCACGTAGAAATTAAATCGGAATGTGCCCGACTAGTTTCGAACCCGTTCGGGGTCCTTAATCATGAGCTCTGAGCGTGGCGGACTCGCGGCGAGAACATGAACAACTATTTCAATTAGATAAGCAAACAGTAGGACATAAAATAATTTACTATTGTTTTAGTTTTCTGTCATTACATAACATGGATATTTAATATTCATCATTCAATATCCAAAAATATTTTGCCACAGAATTTGCCTGTTAATATTTTCTATATCTAGATTATATTTATTTTGTATGAATATGTATTAATGCGTATTGCTAATCAATAAAAGATGCATGCAAATATTACCCGTAATATTGCCTTGAATATAATATTGGTGATTATTTAAAGATACAAGTTCGACGAACTCTACAATATCTATAGAAATGTATTATATATAACACAGTTATATACAATTGTGTATAGGATAGCAATAATTATAGTTACAATTGAAAAAAAAAAAATATTAAAATTTAATTTCGAATATGTCAAACTCATACGAATATTCATTTTTTATCATTTAAGTGCTAATCGGTTAATTATTTTTGGTTATTTAAATGGAGTTGGGTGATAAAGAGAAAAAAAAACTTGTTTTGGTATAAACAGAAAATAGCAATTTTTGAAAAAAAAATACGACTAAATGAAACTTTTTGAGATGGGATGGCGCCTGATTTAATGAATATGTACTCTATTGTGACGTGAGACAGAGGCTGACCTCGCCACCATTTCTTATCATATCGAAAGCTTTTAGCGATTTGTTAAAATAAAGAAATTAAATCCTCTTTTCTGTTCCTAGAAGGTTCCTATTTATTTGTTTATCTCAATAATCAACCTCTTCAATCCGTCGCAAGTTTCCGTTACCATAGCCATTTTGTTACATCTCCCCTGAGAGATGATCTGGACAAAGACAATGCCAATGTCATAGCGAGAAAATGTAATAAATCATATCATATCATATCGTAATCATAAAGAAAAATACTCGTATTTAAAACTTATTTTGCAGCAATGTTATGGAGTCAGTATTACTCCGCAATTATAAAAAAGTCAGTATAAAAAAGAAAGATTTTACGAATTTTTAAAGTTATTAAACGCCTCTACAGTTTCATTTAAACTTAATTGTTGATGTGCTTCCACGATGTTCGCTAATTCAATATTGTATTTCTAATTTTAATGTTTATTTTAGCTGTATGACGCCTTCATTTCTTATCTTTTAAAATTTATTATCTTGTAAAAGTCCATGTGCCTGTTATTTATTATCTTTAACATTAAATAAAGTTATTATTATCATACACGAAGGGGCCAAATGCAATTTTTTAACCTCTCTTTGGTATAAGCCGAATGTTTGTGCTCGAATAATTAAAAAAATTATAGGATCGTAAAATCAAAACTTCTTGAGCGCTACTCAAAAAGAGGACATTAAAAATAGTGACGAGAAAATTGTTAGTATTGTATACTACATGAATGCATAAAGTATAAACTCATTAAAAACAAGAAGAATTTATGATTAAAGCTCGTCGTGATTATTTACCAGAGCATTACATGAACTTTATTCGATCTCAGAGATGGTTTGCTGGATTATTGGCATACTTAGAATACTAATATTTATATTTTATGCAAAAGGTGTCAAAATACCGTCACAAGTGTATCAAAATACGATGAGAAATGAAAATGTGGTTAAGTCTCTTACAATACCATGTTCCATAACAAAAAAATGGTCGCTTCAGCTAGACTCAGCACCGGGACATAAATGATCCACCCATTGTGGTTGCGTGGTTGGATATTGACGTTTTAGGACTTCATCAGTCCTGAAGACTGACTGTTCTCTAGTCCCAATCAGTTTTAGAGAGTGTGCATGGTCTAGATGCCATGATAATTTGGAGTCTCTTTAATCATCCATAAGATTGACAGTGCAGATAACTGACCTCAGGACTACCTATATTAAAACAAATGGAGTTAATTTTGAATGAGCATCATATATTTTTATCATATTAATGTATAAACTGACACACGTTACAGAAATGAATGTTTTATCCAATAAACAAAAAATCCTTGTTCTCCTTTTCCAGTATTTATGACAAGACTATATTTATTTATTTAAAACTTTATTGTTCCGACACCAAAAATGTTACAATGGGCGGACTTAATGCTATATAGCATTCTCTGAAGTCAGTCAACCTTAGAGAGTTACAGAAAGTCAATATTTTTCTCCCACTTTCATGGAGATCTTTAAAAACTAAAGTATATGATAATGTGGCTTAGACAAAATTTTGTCTAAGCCAACCAACCGCTTAATATTAAGAAGAGAACGTATCACTGCGCAAGCCAAATATGAACCGAACACTAAGGTCTTGATAAGCATCAAGTCCGTCCTTAGTTAGATTAGAAACTCTTCTTCTTGCGTCGGCATAGTCTAGAATTGATAGCAGAAGAGATTGTACGAGCATCATTTTTGCAGCAATACGCATAGCAGCATACGGATTTGGTAATCGAAGAAATGAGCCCATAACAGCAAACGTGCTAACTTCCTGTAAATGGGTATAAAATAATTATTTTATTGTTATTATTGTTCATAGAAACAATATTAATTGTACATAATATATAACAAGCATAGTTTATACACATACACACCAATTAGGTATAGAAATATATTTATTTTTGTTAATAACACTTTATTGCATACAAAATATGAAATTAAAAAAAATAGGACCAAAAAAAATCGAAGATAGTATATAAAGTTTGTTACAAAGGCGGCACCATCACCAAAAGTGATCTCTTACAGGCAACCCATAATTGAAAGGACAATTTCATTAAAGTACAGGCAGTGGATGGTACAATAAATAATTAAATAAAATAAGTACATACGCAACAGAGAACGAGAACGAGAACAGAACAAAGGGCTCGTAAGAAACTCCTTCGCTGGAGCTTTTCTTGGTCAATATTATTTAAAAATTGTCCTCTATGAAAAGCCCTATCAATATTTCAAAGGAATAAAGATTTGAAGATTACCTCTAACGAATAAACTTATAAATTGTAAATCCACAACCAAACAAACTTTACCTCTTTATAATATTCGAATTGATTGATCAAAATCAAAATATAAGATTATTATTCTTTGATAAAGTTAATATTGAAAAGGAGTGCTGAAAGCTGAAAATCTATTGTAAATGCGTAATGAATAAGTTATTTGTTTACTTTCATATTTATCAATGCAAAGTTTATATTAGTCTGAAGTCTAATAGTCGCTAAATACTCGTGGATTGTCATCCGGCTCAATAGAATAAAATAAAAATCATATATATTGAATTTCACAGTATATTTACTATAATATAAATTTTACTTATACTTTAGCCTCAACAACACGTAGCCGGTTATTCTATTAAGTTTTAGCGTATATGAAACATTTGTACTTTATCAAAGCGCCATCTATTGGATACATCCTCAATGCAGTCAACGAATACGCTTATACCGCCATCTATTAGAATAGTATAGAACTAACATACAATTGTGACAGAAAGTAGTTAAATAATTTGTAATAAAATAAATAAATAATTGTGATCGAACGGGATAAAAAGTATCCTATCTCAGTCTCCTGGCTCGAAGCTGCCTCCTCACCAATTTTCAGCCAAATCAGTTCTGCCGTTCTTGAGTTATAAATAGTTATACCAACACCACTTTCTTTTATTCAAATATATTCATATAGTTTCTTGCTCTGTGGTTCTTTTCATTAGCACCGTGCAAGAGAGTCTGACCTTTCATAACTGTGTGTAGCCTATTCAAAATAAAATTGTTGACTTTTAGACTTTGATTTCGTTTGAATTTGTATTAGTTATATATTTCTATGTAATATTTGTATTAGTTATATATTTTATGTGATTCTACAACAATCAGGTTGACCGGAAGATATTTCTACTGATTAATTGAGGGCACTGTAACGTACAGGGACGAAGGGACAGATTTGTCATCCGGATCGTTTACCGAATAAAACGTAGCCTTAGGGCGATTTTCTGTGATACGGTGCTATACCGATTGAGTCAACCCGCTTGCGTGCTGCAGTCACGTATCTCATAAAATTTAAACAAATGCTAATAAATTAGTAATATATACGAATATGAATTTTCAAACTGATATAATAACTGTAAATACATCATGTAATTGTATATTAAAAGTTTATCTGTAGATAAACATCTTAAGCAGTAATAAATTAAACAATAAATGATAAAGTAGTCATGTATTTTATTGTTCGCAAAAAAAAAACCGTCATAAAAGATACTACACAGATAAAATTATCTATTATTCCTCATGCTATAATTTAAATTTTAATAAAAAGAAAAATAATTCTGTCGCTTGTCCAAAAAGTTATCATTAGAAAAAGTAACGTTTGGAGTTTTCAAATACTTGCAAATGCAACGAATGTAGTTTTTATAATTTTGACAGTATTAGTTACAAGTTTGACAGTTTACATTCAGCGAAATAGAAGTTAAAGATGAAAGATATGTGAGGAAACGAATTTATATTTAAGCTTCATTTCATTTAAATGATAAATATGAAGGGCTAAGCATGAGTTATATTGAAAACTGTAGGAGACTTACTTAAAATATTAAATGTAAGCTTAAAATATTATATTATTCAAATGTACCTAGGTAAAGTTTAGAAAATCTGTTTACATAAACGTAGATATAAACTACATTTCCTATACAAATTATTAAAAAATCCTCAGTTAAAATTATTCTGTGTAAATCTTCAATAAAAATTATTTAAAAAGCTTATAGCTATAGGAATAATAATAATTATATTTATTGAAAATCCCCAAAGGTAATTACAATAACAATTTACATACAGAAAATAATAAAATAAAATGTACTAAAGGCGACGTTATCGCCAATAAGCGATCTGTTTGAGGTAACCCTAAAGGACAGTATATTGAATAAAAACGGCGGAAGATATGTACAGCTGATATTTTTAAATTTATGTACGATACAATTACAATAATACAATATAATAAATATAAAAAATATAATTTACAATAACATAATAAGCATACACAAACTTACAATAACATAATAAACAATGTCAAGTGTAATGTATTCTTTTTAAATGTCTATACATATTCTTATTCTTTGTTTTGTTATACAATGTTCTTTATTAAACTGTTACAATTCTCCTGATTGTATATAGTCTTTACCAAGGATCTGAAATCGGAGTCTGAAATCTGAAAAAACGGAAATGGCATTGCCCAAGTGTGTTATATCTAATAAATATTATTTAAGTATTATCACATTAATGTATTTTTAGCCTCCTTTGAGTGTCGAACCTGAAAAATTTCGTGGACTTGCAAAGTTCCAAGAATAGAAAATAAAAAACTAACAGTATCTCATAAGAACTGAATTAGTGTTACCTTTACGTTGGCATAACTAATGCTGGGATTAAATTCTTTAATGATAACGTATGGACGGTCAGTTGTTATCTTACAATATCGAATGTAGATAAAATTATTAGTATAAAAGCAAAAAAATAACATAATTACTTATAGTTTTCGTGACAACACAAATAATAAGGTAACATATTTATTTTTACCATTAATTTAATGAAAATATATATCTATTTTTTATTTTTTTTTTACCCGACTCTATTCACGTAGAATTATATCAATATGTGCCCGACTCGTTTTATAATTCTACGTAAATACAGCCTGGTAAATATAAATTTAAAAGTCATGGTTCACCAAAGTTTTAATATAAAAAAAATATATAGGTATTTTTATTAAGTTTATATTTAAATTAGTAGTCTTTCTAATTTTTTTATCAGACAAAATGAAATTCCTGTTGATCGCCGCCTTTGTCGCCGTGGCTTCGGCTAACCCGGCACGTTTGATCGTCCCCGGACCCGCGGGTCCTGCGCCAGTCATCGATGCACCCGTCGTCGTCGAAGACAACGAATCACCTATCTCCGTTGGACCCGTCATTGTCGATGAGAGTGACTACTCACCCATCTTCGTTGGACCCGCTTTTGTTGATCGAGTTGAAGATGAACCATCTGTCAGTTCCCCCCTAGTCCAGGTCATCATCAATGTTAAGTCTGGAGCTGCTATCGCTGAGAATCCCGTCGTTATTGAAGGCCCTGAACCCAGCCCCGTCGTCGTAGTTGAGAGTCCTGAACAGATCGTGGAACAGCCAATCATCAGTGCTCCAATCTTTCCCAGCCCCGCTGTTGTCCTCCCAGACGCCCTGAACTAATGATTTTATAGCAAATGTATAAATTGAACATCTTAACCAATACCTTTGTCATCAAAGATATTTAGTCGTTTTAAGAACATGACCGTAATAAATGAATGTGAATGGAATATGTCTTTGTTTCTTTAATCTTAAATACTAGTCATAAATAAACGTATTGAGAAAAAATATATTTTTATTTTTAAAATAAATCCAACACTAGAAACATACATACAACGTACAAAAAAAATACTTACCCAAAAAAATCTTACGTGTGATTGGGTGATTGGATTGGGGGGGGTGGGGGTTTAGTTAAATCTTACAAAATCTCACTAGCTTGGGAGGGGACTCAAAATTTTTGCGATTAATGTCATCAATAGACGCTCCCTTAGTAAATTGGATAGTGAAATGAGTGCCTTTATTTATTCATCTGAATTTCACTTTGGAACCGAAAACGCGAATACAGTATACATTTAAAAAAAAAACAGAGCTCATGTGATTTTTAAAATAAAAACACAGTTAACATATTTTTATCAATATTAATAATTCCTTTGATATTGTTATCTACGAAATTATTTATCAAATGGGTGTAAAACGGTGACGGTATATCTAAATTTACCAATAATTAATCATCTGATTAATTTTCAACATTTCTTAATATTTAAGTTAACTTGTGTCACAAAGTTTTCTTGATTTTATTATTTCTTAATAAACATTTTAAAGCATTGTTTTACATACAAAATTTGGATTATTGTAAGTTTAACGTAACTGTGTTTCTAAACGTATTTATATGTTTGCTGTGGCATCATCACTCCCAAACGAATCGAGTGTCGATTATTTAAATCGAGATCCTATCTGTCCTTCTGTTTGTTGATATTAATTTTAGTTGGATGTGGTTGAATTAAAACCAGTGCTTTAAAATATTAAACCCATATTAAAACTAGTAACAGGATAGGATAATAGGACAGTATTGACGAATTAGTAGAATACGTTTAATTTTAGTCTAATTTTCTACTCTATACCGTTTAGTCTAATTTTCTACTGTACCGACCCCCCTCTGGTGACTTTGAGGAATTTGAAAATAAAATGGAGGATATTTTAACAAAGCTTTGTCATAAAAACAAGTCGGTGATAGTGTGCGGTGATTTTAATGTAGATATATTACATGTAACTTCGTCTAGTGTACGTTTATTAAATTTGTTTAAATCTTTTAACTTGTTCAACGTCTTTTCGGAACCTACTCGCATTACTAATGTTTCTGCAACTTGTATTGATAATGTGTTCTGTCACTGTAACATTTATGAAGAGATGGTGATAACGAATTTAAGTTCAGATCACTGTGGGCAAAAATTTTCTCTCTTCATTAATCATGAAATTGAGAGGCCCCAAAAATTTACTTGCAGGCCGATAACAAAAAATAAAATTCTTACTTTTAAAAATAATATTGCACGAAAAGTCGTTAAAGTAAATTTGAGAGACGATAATCCAAATTATTTATATAATAACGTATTCAATTTGTTATTGAATGAATTTAATAATATTTTTAAGTCAAAAACAAGGATAAAATACTTAAATCTTAAATTTAGTGACTGGGCGACCGTGGGAATTCATAGAAGTAGAGAAAAGTTATATGATTTATATGGTGAGAGGCAATGGAATCATGATACCTTGTTTTTGAATAGAGTTAGGAATTTCTCTAAAATATTTAAGAACGTTTGCTTACAAGCCAAGTCGATATATATAAGAAATAAAATTGTAAATTCAGAAGATAAAATAAAAGCAACCTGGGATGTTTTATCTAGTATTACTGGGAAAACTAGGGCTACCAATGAACCCATAAAGTTAAAAATTAATAATAAAGAAATAAGTACTGATATAAATGTCGCCACTATTTTTGAATCATATTTTACAGAAATTCCATTAACGGTAACGCGTTATTTAAATTCTTCATCATGTGATGCAATCACTGAATTGAGCAATAACGTTAAAGTCAGTAATGAATGTTTTGTTTTTAAGCCTGTTTCTTCGGATGAAATTGTTAAAACGTTTAGAACCTTAAACCTGAAAAGAACCGGTGATCTTTGGGGTATGTCAGTTAATTTACTTAGCAATATTATAAGTGATATTGCCCCACAGCTTTGCTTAATTTTCAACAAATGCATTGAAACCGGTATTTTTCCAGATTTAATGAAAAATAGTAAAGTAGTTCCTTTGTTTAAAAGTGGTGATAAACTAGAACCGGGAAATTACAGGCCTATCTCCGTTTTACCGAGCTTAAGTAAGATCTTTGAAAAGATTATTTTAAACCAATTAACAGAATTTGTTTATAACAATAAAATCATGCATAGCGAACAATATGGTTTCACCAAAGGCAAATCAACAACTGATGCGGGTGCCACGCTTCTTAAGCACATTTACAACGCATGGGAAGAGTCGCAGAATGCCATCGGGGTGTTTTGCGATTTATCCAAGGCTTTTGATTGTGTTGACCATCAAACATTGCTATGCAAACTTAACCACTATGGTGTGCGTAGTGTTGCGCTTGATCTTATTGCCTCCTACCTTGATCAAAGAGTCCAGACGGTTGATGTAAATAATTCTAAATCGGCTGGTTCTTACCTAAAGATGGGTGTTCCACAAGGATCTATTCTTGGCCCCTTTTTATTCTTATTATATATTAATGATCTGCCCTTTTTCGTAAAAGGTCTATGTGACATTGTACTTTTTGCTGATGATACCTCACTTATTTTTAAAGTAGAGCGTAATAGGACTAATTATGACGAAGTTAACAGTGCTCTGTCACGTGTTCTTCATTGGTTTGAAATTAATAATTTGGTCTTAAATACTAAGAAAACTAAATGCATGGAGTTTACACTTCCTAATGTAAAAAATCAAAATTGTAGCCTGCTCCTTAACAATGAAGTGTTGGAACTAACTAACTCAACAGTTTTCCTAGGTATAACTCTAGATAAAAAGCTCCAGTGGAACCCCCATCTCTCAACACTCTCAGGCAAACTCAGCTCCGCCGTCTATGCAATTAAAAAAGTAAGACAATTAACGGATGTTAATACGGCTCGATTAGTTTATTTTAGTTATTTCCATAGTATTTTGTCTTACGGCATTTTATTGTGGGGCAGTGCTGCTGAAGTAAACTCTGTATTTATTTTACAAAAAAGAGCTGTGCGGGCTATTTTAAATTTAAAAGCTAGAGATTCCCTGAGAGATGTTTTTAAAGAAATAAGCATTCTTACGGTCGTTTCTCAGTACATATTTAATAACATCTTGTTTGTACGTCACAATTTGGATACATATGTAAAAAATAGTGACAGACACCCTATAAATACAAGAAATAAAAATAAACTCTCAACGCGGAAATATCGTCTTCAAAAAGTTAAAAAATCCATTATGGGTTTGAGTGTACGCATATATAATAAGGTTCCACAAGATATCTTAGATCTTCCTTTTCTTGCTTTTAAATGTAAAATTAAAAGTATTCTCTTAAAAAAAGCTTATTATAGCATACAGGAGTTTTTGGTTGATCGTATTTCGGTCAACTAAAAGGTAAGGTTGTGGAGCTTTGCTTGTTGACTCATTTGCGGGATACTTTAACGTATACATCAAACATTGTTAAATTATTTTTTTTTTAAAAAAAGAGCAACTGTTGAGTTTCTGGCCAGCTCTTCTCAGCAGAGCCGCATTGCGAGCTGGTGGTAGCTTACTCACGGACTGACATACTGACATTTTTTTTTTGTTTTTAATGTAATGTAATGTAATTGACGATTCAAAAGTGCATGTAAATGCCTACTTGAATAAAGATATTTTTGATTTTTGATTTTATAGTTACAGTTATTTTTAATTTACAATTACACCTAATAAATTACCATAATAAATACGATTGTAGTTAAACGACAGTTTATTTTGAAACATTTTTTGAATTTTAAATTGACGGTATGAATGGGTGTCAGCTGAATGGCATTGTATTGTAAGACTGCGTATTGTAAGTATAAAGGTTATCGCACAAAATCAAGAGAACAATAGACGATCTTGCTTAGAATATCAACTAGAAGAATACTCTATTTTTATACTCCAGTACATTTATGTGTATTGTGAACAATAAACTAAGAGAGAAAACGTCAAACGACAGCTAAACCATATGGACATTCCGGCTCAGTGTAGTCCAAAAGTAGGCGAATATTTTTTGTTGCATAAAAAATAAATTTACATGAATATACAGAACTGGCATCACATCACATTGTAATACCTATAAATAATTATATATAATTCGTCATCCGATTTGGCCCATGAGCCAATCTCATCCAATAAATGGTACGAGAGAATTTATATGAAAAGTTTGAGTTCGATCGGTCAAAAATTGCGACTCTTATCAAATTATATTATACTAGTGCCAGTGACTTTGGCTGCCGTGAGGCAGTGGAGGAGACTCCACTCTCTAATCAAATCATAAGCCACTTGTCATATTTTCACATGAAATTTATACAAATCTATAATTGTTAGTTTTTTCGTGAAAGTAAGAGAATTTACCGGAGGGAAACGCATTTTATATGTTGAATCAGACAACAGCTCCCCAAATACTTACTAAAATCCGTTCGGTAATTTTGTTGTATTGTATTCTTAGTCCAATCTAGTATTGGACTATAAATTATATTTTACTCTATGTTTTTCTGCGAAAATTAGTTAATTTTCGGACGTAAGATATTATATAGTTAAATATAAAAATTAAATAAAATAAAAAAACTTAAACAACATTCAGTCGAATAGAGTAGAACAATATACGTTGTGTTAACGGAATGTAAATCAAGAATAGACGTTTATATACTACAATTCCAAATTGAAGATTTAATTTTAGCACCGTGGCGCCTCCTCCTTTTCTTATTGCAATTTTCGCAAATGATGTTACGTCTACTTCTTTCCAGGGAACCGATGGAACAAGATGGATTTGTATCTATTCCAAATTCATTTAATGCTCTTGTAACATATGTAGGTACGCCACCGGGGAGACGGAGTATAATGTTTAACCGGGGTGACATTAATTGTAAAACACTCACCAACTTTCCCTACAGAAAATATCTAGTTACACTATATACTAAAATTAAACAAAAAATCTTGAATATGTTGAGAAGTTCAAAAGATATGAAATTACTACTTACTAATCCATAAGTTTATATGACATTTCGATATTTACATACAAAACCGGCAAATTTTTAATTCCCGCACTTCCCTAGAGAGGCTGTAAGTGACAGTGACATATGGAGTAGATGTTAAGGTTAAAGGCGATACGAATCGTAATCGTATGTAGATAATGAAACTGTAGATTTTGAGGCAAATCGAAAATACGATATCGGTCCGCGACGAAACTATATAGTTTACAAATACTGGATCTGTCAAGCATCGTAACCGAATACGGTTAACGTATCGCATGTCTATCATCGGAGCGCCTCGTCAAGCAATATCGGATATAGATATCGTTTTCTCTGTCTGCCGTCACGTTGTAGACTATGAACTATACTCCACGGAAGGATGCATAATATTAACCGCTCTTGTATTCTTTATTGTTGTTTATTTAGATTTGTTAATAAAATTTAAATAAAATACAGCATAAAATAATTTTTACATTTACATATTGTAAATTCGACATTTTTCGTGGATATAGAATTTAACAATGTACATAATATGTTTACGTAAAACTATATTTGATTTTGAATCGATAAAGTTAATTCCACAGAGTACTATAAAGTTAGTTCTTAAAGATAATTAAAAAAATGTTATGCATTTACATACACTGTAGATAATCTGTGTAGACAGATGACATATATTTACATTTGTAACCCATTGAATACAATCACATGTCATCACATTTAAAATTTATGATTTCATGACGAATTTCATATTTCATGATAATCTCATATGAAGTGCCTACTACGATATCTTAACAATAATTCTAATAATAACTTCTATGAAGATATGTATTAAACAGAACTGTGAGTCAACTTACGTAAATCAAGTATTGAGTTGTGAAATTATGAATGCCATATTTATATCCGCATATGTATGTATATCTAATAAAAAATATAAAGTTCTTTTTAAAATAGTCAATGCGTTCTCATGGCATTACGCATTGAGTATTTTAAAAAGATTGCTTATCGAAGATTTTTGTCCGTTTATCTGCTTGTCTAATGTCTATGCTCGCGCACGAAATTAACTGGCTGGACTTTGTAACATTTCTTGTTTAGTTTAGAGCTTGTCACAATCATATACAAAAACTCATTTCGAATGATTTAGAATATAATATAAAAAAATATAAATATAGTTATAATACAACAAAACTACTAATTAAATTACTGATGAAAATGATTTAACAAGACAGTTTTATGCTGTTATCTGATTTAAAATATATAGATATATATCCTATCTTTACAAAAAGACATAGACAGACTCGAAACTTCAAGCTATAAACTACACAGTCCCGTGATGGAATCGAACCCACTGCACATGTCATGGAGTAAAGAAGTTAAAACTTATTATGCGTAGATACTTATTATTACGTTACCAAATAAGAAACCGACCTGACTATACGGAATAAGGCTTCATACCTACTTAATACAAGCAGAATAGTCGGGAAGTTTCAACAGAACGAAGAAACCTAATATCTAATACCTACAAATGCTACAATGACTTGACGTTTTATGATAAAACGTGATACGTCTGTCTTTTAGCGTTACCGTCTGATTTGATTGTGGTTATCGTCTGATGTTATATGTTTTATGTTGTAGAACAATCCTAGAGATGAGAAAATTAAAAAATGAATAGTAATAATTAAACGAAAAAATTATGTTTTTTTTAATAAGGGGCGAGAGATGGCTAATTATTTGAGTCTTAAGGAATATGGGGTCAAAGCTGCAGTCGTAGTACGTGGCAACAGCTATTTCTATCATAGGAATGAAACGAACGATATTACGAAAAAGATCTTTAAAAACTATAATTTACTAAGAACTAGTCTCTATTCTAAATCCACTGAAAATATAGAAGTTTTAGAGCAATTTTAGAGAAATACAGTCTTAGTCTTTTTTTGGACGCTGGCTCATGGCTGTACCTTCATTGTTTTGATTCTTTAATTTAGTTCTTTGCCCATAATCACAGAGGCGCTTTGTTTAAGGAAAAAAATTAAGAAACCACCGTGAATATTATACTTAATACCTGTTATAACCTTAAACCATTCTTCAATAATCCTTTACTCAATTTAAAGCATTCGAACTGGACACAAATGTTTGAGAAATATAGCTGGATTTCTAGAGATTACTCGGTTCTTGTCAAGGTTATGCAAGATCTTCTGCTGACTAATAAATATTTTGTCGACATTTGTATTGCATCCCGGTTATTATAAATAGTCACAACATTGAAATATACTTTTTATTTTAATAATAATGCTATAAATGCAAGTAGTTGAGAAGAGTTAATAACGTTTGTATAATACTGATCATCGTTATACATTAAATTAACGTAGGTATATAAATATAATAAAATAGTAACGAAGTATAATCTGTACATTCAATATTTATACCAAAAAAATATATTGAGCTATAGCTCAAAAGAATAGTTAACATTTTTTCGTCTGCCTTTTTATAACTTTGCACCCAATGTACTTTTCACTTCTTTTATATTATTATTATAACCTCGAAGTACCTATAGTTACAGATAAAAAATAAATACCTTCCAAAAAGGTGCGCAAGATCTTCAATAGATAATATTTATCTTCAAATTACAATAATGTATGTTGTTTTTATAAGCATTAGTTATTGGTTGGTAGCCCTAAATTTGATATGATGTCTATTATCCATGTCTTCACTGGTACATTTTGTAAAAAAGTCAGAATTACTTAAAATAATTTATTTAATAAACAATTTTATCTACTATTAAGTCCGGAAGGAATAACTTATTTCGGTAAACCATACAAGTATAACCCCAATGGTCTTTAAAGAGCCAAAGTCCAGGTAAAATAAATTAGGTTTTTTTTTTGTATCATAGACATACCTTTAGATAGTTTTCTTTTTTTTTTGTTTGTCTGTGCCGCTAGCCCTTCTGGCTGTTACAGCGTCACCGGGGGAGTGTTGACTCATGAAAGATACTAACAACTACTACTACTTTAGATAGGGATATTTCAAATCTATATTTCATTTTTTCCGATCATGTTTATATAATAAAATAAATTAATACAAGCCATGAACCTAAGTGTCATGAATATAACAGTTAACTTTACAAACGTACCGTAAATAAGATAATAAATTTCTCTCCCGAGCAAACCATTTAGCAAAACCAATAATATACATGTACTTGGGATTTCAACACAGGTTGTATAAAAAAAATATATACATCCTGTTACATATATTTATGAGTTGATAATCAATGTTTTATGAGTTCATCAATAATAGCGCAATTATTGTAATTATTGAATAACTAGCACGTCTATAAAGTGAGAAAAGTGTTCATTTAAACATTGTTTTCCATATATTCTCAGTACGGTAATAGGACAATTATCACATTTATTTTACCAGGATACCTATTTCTGTTGTATTTATAACTTTAAGACATCTTTTCTGTTTTCTTTTATGGGAAATGTTTGGAAATTCAATTATTAAAAGCCACTTGTTTATTTAAGCCATGAGTCTTTTTTATGAATGTAATATTTTATACTGACTTTTGAGATATTCTTTATTACTTCAAACAAAAACTGTTTTAAATTGAAATTATTAAAAAAAAACTAAAACTTATTATATATAGCGCTCGTCCACTCGCCCCTTCTAAATAGGATGAGTGTCGGAAGTTCCGACGTATTTATGTGAGACACCTGTTTTCTCAAACATAAAATAAAAACTAGTTATTGTCTAAGAAATTATTATGTGATTAAAGATCATAAGCTCATTAACAGTAGTGATAGTTTAATTATAATAAATTTACATATAATGCACACCATTATATATACTACATACTTAGTCTGGCCATAAATACTGTTACACTTAAAAATAAAAAAAAAATACATTTGAATTTCGAATCTGTCATTTTTATACGATTGTTCATTGTATTTTCTTATTTTGGCGCCAATACATTTACATTTATTTACATTTACAATCCATTGTACAATATTTTGCGATATCAAAATGGAGTGGGGTGATGAAGAGAACCGAATCCCTTTGATTGCATTACACAAAGTAGGTATGGTACCAAACGCAAATTTTAAAACTCTCCATACACTTGGCATTGTTAATTTTTTTGTGTACCAGGCTATTAATAGGTACAATAAGACTTCCTCTGTTTGTGACAGAAAAAGATCTGGCCGTCCACGTAGTGTTCGTACAAAAAAGGTGGACAAAGCAGTAAGGGAAAGAATCCGAACAAATCCTGTCCGAAAGCAAAAAAAAATATCTCGGGAAATGAAGATAGCACCTAGAACCATTTTGCGTATTATAAATGACTTAGGACTTGCAGCCTATAAGAGACGCATTGGTCATTTCTTAACTGATAATTTAAAGAAGAATAGGGTGGTAAAATCGTAACAACTATTGAAGCGGTAGGTACGCAAAGGGAAGTCACAGAATAATTTTGTTTACGTATGAGATTTTTTTTTACAAAATGACCGTATTTATGTTCAAAGCTCTAAGGAAGCTTCCCAATTAGTGGACAGAGTGCAACGTGGACATTATCCGACTTTAGTCTTGGTCTGGTAGGATGTGTTAGCTATGAAGACTCCTTCAACAAAAATATGACTCAGTCACTCGATATTTTTGTGAAAAAGGTATCAAAACATCGGCACAAGTATATCACGATACCATTCTCGAGAAGGTAGTTAAGCCCCTTAACATCACCATGATCATTAACCAAGTATGGTCCTTCCAGCAAGACTCGGCGCCAGATCATAAAGCTCGTGCCACACAGTCTTGGTTGGAGGCGAACGTTTCGGACTTCATCAGAGCTGAAGACTGGCCGTCGTCTAGTCCCGATTTTAATCCGCTGGATTATGATATATGGTCGATTTTAAAGAGAACAGCTTGCTCTAAACGCCATGATAATTTGGAGTCCCTAAAACAATCTATACGATTAGCAGTGAAGAATTTTAGCTTAGAAAGAGTGCGCGCTTCTATTGATAACTGGCCTCAACGTTTAAAGACTGTATTGCTATATTAAAGTACTGTAAACTTAATAAATGTTATTTGCAGTTTAAAAAAATATTTTTAAGTGTAACAGTATTTATGGCCACACTAAGTATTTCGGGATTTTTTATTGACAATCTTAAATAATTACATTTATAATAATTTCAAAAAAACAAATTAAAAAAAATCTTTTAATTACAAAAATATAGATTTTTGTTTTTATTCGTTGAAATAATAATTCAAGACATTAGCAAAATGATGTATCTGTGTGGTACGTGATATTAAAACTAATTAATCGTTCGTTCAACATCTTAAAACGGTTTTAAAAATTAATGGCCATTTCAAATAGTAGATTGGAAAGATTAACTTTCAAAACGTTTTAAATTATTTTGTAGATAGGCATTCTGTCGCTTGGATCTTTGAACATTTTTTATACTGTTTCAAGTGCGCCGGTTTAACTGGAATGTTTTATAGCGATGTTTCCTAATATTTATGATAATTTATAGGTAAGATCATATAAAAGGTTTCCATATTTTTTTAAATAATAATATAAGATTATTTTATGATCATTACAAAACCTTCGATCTAGGTTACTAAATGAAATAAGTATATATTTTAGTCCAAAGTAAAAGTAGATAACATTGCATTATTTTTCTACAACGAATAAACAGTTACGATATTACAGTTATATAAAGTAACGATTTTCTGATCCGTCAAACTGTAAATAAATATTTATGAATATATGTCTAGGTAAAGATCAAAATGTAGATTCTTGGTGAGGATTTTTTCGATACCAACTAATAATAAAAAGCTGATGAGATTGTTTTGTTGTTCACTAGCTAAAAAATACTGGATAGAATTTCATTAAATTTGATGTCATGTTAGTTAACTTATTGTCTAAGTCTTTTGTAATACTGGGTTTTTTCAACCTGAAAATATCGCTTTTATAGGAAAACACAAAAAATGCTTTGGCCTTCATAAAACATAACAAAAAAAGAAAATGTTAGAAATATTAAGGGTAAGGCTTATTTTTTGATTAGGGGGTGAACAGACACTGGCAATAGCTAGTTTTTTACAGTTCATTTAACCAGCAACAAAAATTTTTTTGCTAATCAGAAAATAATATAAAAAGACCCTCCCTGTAAGGTACATCACTTAAAGGACCCAATTCAGATAGTCCCATTCTGAACTTTCTTTAAAACACACACTCACAGATAAGTACTCATATACAAGCACTCTTACTTTATTTTATTAAAAGAATTATTGTAGTTTAAATATTTTATTTGTCATTCATTTTTAATTGCATTGGTTTATAATAGCCCTAGAGAACAATAAATAATTTGATAACATAACACTTTAATACAAGAATACATGACAACAAATGTCCACATCAATTCATAAATATATTGCACCATTGTTAAGCTCAATTGATATTATATTTGATGGACTAAAGAAAATAAATTAAGAAAATCATTAAATTTAATATATTTTAAACAAATAAGCACAATAATATCATAGCAGAAGTCAGTGATAATTAATTATTACCCTATCTTTATTACCAGTGACAAAGTCCTCCACCAATGAAGTAAACAAATAATAAATAACTTATAATTTTCTATCATATATCCGTCTTCTTTGGTCATCAATGCTTATGAGGTAATATGTGCCGGGGAATAGTGTTTCTATCAGCCCTGATGGTTCATATGGGGCTGTATGGTAATTTTCTGTCCTAACTAGCATAGAATCAGAAAACTTCTGAGGTTCTACTCTCAGCCTTTTATCTAACATTGACACATTATTGTTAAGGGAATTAATTAACTTCTCTAGTTTTGATCCAGAACTCATATCTTTACATACATTAACAGAATACATAGTTGAAGCCAATCCAGAACCATAAGAGAATAAGGCAAATTTCTTTCCAATTAAGTTTTCTGGTGATTTACTGACTAAATATGATACTAGTCCTCCATACAGTGATGCAGTATACATATTACCTACATTCCGAGCAATGTTTAAAGAAGGTTCAGTTTTCTCTTTAAATAATTCTTTACTGTAAGTCATAAATGCTTTTTCAATATCTCTATCAAAATATGTATTAGCTCTTTGGTAATTGCTAAATTGGGATAATCCTGGAAATTGCTTCTCCCTCTCTTCTTCTTTACAATTCAGGAAGTCATTAAAAGAAATTCTAGCTAATGATTTCTGCACAAGCTTGCAATATGGAGAATGGAATAATAAGCCATCCAAGCTCAGCAGGCCTTTAAAGTCTGGGTCAACTTTTTTCATTTTTTCACAGAACAAATTGTAACATTTATCCAATGCATTAAGATAACACTGAATTGAAAGCTTACCATCCACATATGGAAATTCTGATGCAAGATCTGGTTTATAAAAATCATATGCATGAGCCATATAGGAAGCACGGACACCACAATCAAACACTAATGGTGCATTGGGTCCTATGAGCATTGCCACAGCACCAGCTCCTCCAGTTGGTCGAGCTGGGCCTTTACCATACACTGCAATGTCACCAGCAACAACAATTGCTTTCCTGCCATCCCAAGAAGAGGATTCCACCCAATTAATAGCATTAAAAAGTGCAGCTGTGCCTCCATAACAAGCATTTGTAGTATCAATACCTTCAATGTCAGTTGCCCCCTCTTTTTCAAATAATGTCATGAGAAATGTTTTAACACTTTTACTTTTGTCAATAATTGTTTCTGTACCAACCTCTAACCTTCCAATGTCATGAAGGTTTACATTATTGTTCTCTATGAGCCGATGTAAAGCAGTAAGACAAATAGAGTTTATATCTTCTCTGTCTGAACAAAAGCCCATTTTACTCTGCCCTAAACCAATTGTATATTTTCCAGTAGCTACTCCATCAAATATTTCTAGTTCTTCTTGAGCTACATACTGGGAAGGAATATATATCTCCATGCTTAGAATGCCGACATTTTCTACTTTAGCACTCATTTTTTATGTAATTAGTCACTTTCACGTTCACGATAATATTGTAAATTAAAAATAAATATAATTAGTTGCGAAGCACGGAAAATAACTATCGGCAGGCACGTCTTGACGCAGACACTGAACTTTGAAGTCTCCTCCCTCGCAGCTCGGCTCACCAGCCTAACGTCGACGTCAGTAAATAACGTTACTACTTACTAGCACGCAATGATCGTACGACGTACCATTGACCTACTACGGAACTAACCAACTTTCTTTAACTTATAATTCTTACGCGACATGAAGATAATATTAGTTACGTCGTATAGGCTATAACGATTGACCCTTAGAGAAAATAAGTGAGATATTATGTTATAACAGACGGTTTCATTGATCTTTTGAATTTTGAGGATAAATATAACCCGGTTAAGAAGTTTCAGGTTCGTTGTCCTTCACCGGAACTCGTGAGTCGTGCAACTGCCATTTGCCAGCGCCGGACATAAATATTCAAAGTCAAATTGTCAATGACATATTAGCTTCGTCTAGAAATGACAACAATGTGTTTTACAAGTTCATTGAAATATATATATATATCAATAAACTTGTAAATATATAATATATATAATAAAGAAAAAACAATACAGAAGAGAAAACAAATGTTTGTTTTTGCTAGAAACGACTCACGATAGAATCCATTCACATAACATTACTTTCTACGTTTCTAACGTGGCAAAATTATGATTCATGTTAACATTACTCCTTGAACGTTCATCTGTAAAATAACTGTCAAACAGTTTTCCAGTCTTTCGTCCGACCGAAAACTCATATAAGCAACTACATATACTTAATCTAAGGCTGATGCAATATCATACTTTTTTACTTATGACAGTTTAGATTCAATTAAGATATGAATATTGAAAAATAAAATTAGTCATGACTCATGAAACCAACCGATATTCTGCAAAATCTTATATTTACTAATAATGTTAAATAACGAGACTAGTCCCTTAATACCGTCTTTTGATGCTTCACTAATTTGTTGACACTTTAAATTCCAATGGTACCATCAACTTTCACCTGTGTAACGGTAACCACGACAAACATGTTCTACTTTAACCTGCTCCAAAATTAATTATATACTTAAAAGTAAATAAATTTAGTAAAAAATACGAAAGATCCAATTAGTGTATCTTCGTATTCCTTACAATTATCCTGAATATTAAAAATATAGGAATATAATATTCAATTTATTGTATAATATTGTTTGGACACTAGAGTTACATTTTGATAGCAGTACATTTTGGCAACTTTCAGTTACAATTTTGATCACAGCCAAATAGCCACTAACAAGTAAAAATAAAAATCAAATTATCTGATAAAAGTATGAAAAATATTTATTGTCATTGGGCATTGCTTATCAACTAAACAGAAGAAGCTTTAACCTCATTGGATCTCATCGGAGTGAACTTGTAGAATCTGACGCCTGCAAATAGTATAAATATAACATAATAAATAACAAACTCGGTGTATACGAAACAAACAGCTACAGGATATTGTTGTTGTTTAAAATAAAGTGAAGGGGCATCACTTTATTTTTACATTTAATAAAATATTTAGTGGATTTACGAACCTGATGGGTTTACTCTTGTAGAGAAGGTGCTACCTGGCCCAAAGGAAAAATCTGGTCCATCCTTATATAGATCCTAAAAATATAATTTGAAAAAGATTTTTAATTGCCTGGTTCTATTCAGCGTGAGTTAAACGCCTGATAAGAAATGTCCAGCAATTACTTTAACATGCTTGTGCTATCTTAAAATATGAGACGCAATATTAAAATTAAGATTAACATGAATTTATTCACAAAAAAAATAATCTAACAAGTACAATATTCCTTCTATCTATTAAGGATATAGAAGCAAAAAGAACCAACTCTGTGTATGATAATGTCCGTTTAAAGACAAAATAATTAATTTTAATAGCAGCGCGTTTTTGCATTTCCGCGTTGCTTTGCATACTTTTCAAGAAACAGAACGTGTAAACGGAAAACACTTGATAAATCTTTTCATCTTTTTAAGTTTTATTACTCATGAAAGTTTTTAAAGTCATGAAAGTTTTAAAAGCTTTTTTTTTTAACTTAGCACACTTCACTCATGCTGTATAATGAGTGAAGTGTGCTAAGTGTGCTAGCTTGAAATCGTAGATTTTTGTACGCCAGCTCTTGTGGTACTAGAAACTTTATGTTAGTACAGCATAAAGCTGGACACTTTTTACTCTCTATAGTTCTCCTTACCTTGAACCTCCAAAGTTTCAGCGTAAAATGTTACTTATTTAAAATTTAATGGACTTTTATTATCCCCTAATATTATTGACCTTGACTTTGTTAAGGAACTCCAAAAACATCCTATCTCAGAGTAGCCATCATAAAAGGACATATACAGCCAAGTATCCCTCTCCAGCTTAGCCCGTACGATAAATGAAACTGTAAGGGACTCTATGTATACATAATATATTGGTTTGAATACCTGAACCTCATACCACTGTGATGGTATGTTCATGTCTTGTATTGTGAGCGTGAGCTGGTAGGGGGCGCCGTCGTCTCGTTGACTGACGATGGCCACCGCGTATCCGTCAGACACCTCCCGGTTCCACACCTTATTTAATAGAATATGACCTTGTACTAGCTGTGCTCAGCTTCCCAGTGCTGACTCTAACTCGTCAATTTCCGGGGTAACAACTTTCCGGGTTACAAACTTTCCAAGGGAAAACGTTGACATATCTGTATATTCTTAATTTTAATTGCAATTATACTCCAAAACTTTTGTTTTTACAAGGAATTTATGAATATTATCTGTAGTACAAACTGTCCTATAGCATTCAGACAATAAAATTACGCACCTAATTTCATATAAATCCATTCGGTAATTTTGCATGTTGCGCGAACAGCCGAACTTAGAATCAGACATAGATCTGTAATTCCTATAGTTGTGCAAAACGGACCGTCACTTGTCAACGTATGACAAAAAATATTGTTTATTAAATTAAGGTTGCCGTTCGAATGTATATATATATATATTTTCTATCTACCTCACACTTAGACTTGTTCCACACTAGCAATCCCTGCTTGCCGAGCACATCCTGATCTATGGCAATAATATCTCGGTTAAGCAACACTTGTTTGAACTCGGGTCTGATGGTGGCCAAATCAACGCTCATGAGTAGTGGAGCGGCTAGTATTGACCAAATTGCCATTTGGACCTTGGCTTGATCTAGCGATAGTCCATAATTGCCTACAAGCAACTGAAACAATAATGCTTTCATTTAGAAACGTGAATAAACCGCGAAATCAGAAATACATGAAGATGGCATGAATTTGCTAAATATCGTTCCATGTAAATAATAATTATAAAATGTGTTTACGCCGAATGGGATCGTATAAATAAAATACTTTAACATCTACTTAAAACCAATACAAATTATATCTTGGTTTAGTTCCAAAAATAAAATCATATAACCTAGACCCGATGGGTCTATCAATTTTCCAATACCATATCCGGGTCATTCCATCGTCCTGGTCCAGCGTATTTGGCGATTTCATCCTGTTGTTTCGCGAACCAGCTCATAATAGTTGTGAGGGAGACCCAGGAGTCCTGGATATCGTCCCAATTACGCCACAGGTTACAATGCTTGGCGATGGACTCGTAATTTGGCTGAAATACGAGCAGATTGGATCATGACGTCAAGACTTAAATATTTTTTTTATAATTAGGCTTAAACGAGAAGACGATCTTTATTGATTTCCATAATTTTATTTATTGGTTGGTAGGATATAAGACGATTATTAGAATTTAGTCTTCTTAGTAATTGATGAGCAAAACCAATTATGAGGAGTGATGTTGAGCACCTACTTTAGATTGATAAGCTGGCCAGCTGCAGGAGTAGACCATAGCACGACCGCTTTCATTCATCAATTTACCGAATGCTGGATAACCTGCAGCCGAATTTCAGAAATCCGAATTAAGTTCTCAATAAACGGGTAAATGCAAAAATATGTATTATGAAAACTGAGGATTCTAGAGATTAGCTCGTTAAAACAAAAAAAAATAAAAGAAAGCCTAAAGATTTTTCCAATTTGTTTACCAGTATCCATGTCAGAGACATCAACGTAACAACCGTCCAGCTTAATATAATCAACACCCCATTCCGCGAAGGTTTTGACGTCCAGTTCTTCATGACCCAGCACGCCAGGATATCCCATGCAGGTTTTGTTCCCGTAGTCTTGGTATAACGCGAATTTTAAACCCAATCTGTGCAACTGAAATACGTGAATTACTATGAAGTAAAATTGTATTATATGATTTAAAAGTTGTCCGTGTAGCTTCTTGCTGGTTCTTTTTTATAGCCCTCATTTATTTACGTTCTGGTACCGTGAAACTAGTCATAAAAGAAAATAATAATATATATATATACTTGAAACATTAAAGTTGTTTATGCCATTTTGTGTGTGGTTTAATAATTCTTGGACTCTGACTGTACATCTTAATTCAGCACATTTTTTATCTGTTATTTTTAATATATTAATAGTGCCATCGTCCATAGACATATGCGAAAATTGTCATTTGCTAATGCGTTGACACCCATTAGAAACGAGGATACACTAGATTCAGACACACGGAGAAAAAGGGATGGGTAAAGTATTTGAATCTGACACTAACTCATACAGCGTCACGGTTATGTACTAGCTGAGCTGAACTATTCTATAAGAATAAAGCTGAAAGATGACTTTATTTGGGCTTTGCCAAATATTTCCTTTGACTTTTCCAGTTGCCGCTATCTGTATAAATGGTCCAGGGGCAAAGGAGCAGACCGTCCACTTGAATGGTCAAATGGTAAGTGATGATGATGAAGATAGATATTTGATGATATATATATGATTATGCAATGGTAATCTTGAGATATTGAAACGGATAAAGCAGACTAAGAAAGGAAGAGAAATGTGGTTACATCTGCTTTTGGCACAACAGCTCGTTCAAGCCGATCTTCTGTCATTCCTAATTAGTATATTGTAAGTGACATAAATATATCATCACACGACCCATACTCTATTTTGTTATATAATACGTTCTAAAAATAAGTTTTTCATACTCACATAGTCCCCAACAGCCTTCATGCCATTTGGGAACCGTTTTCTATCAGGGACCAAACGGCCTTCAGCATCACGATTCTTCTCCAGCCAACAATCGTCAATACCAACATAATTGTATCCAGCTTGATAATAGCCCTCATTGATGATTATATCTGCCATTCGCTTTATAAGAGATTCACTGAAAAATAATTTTGTTACTATAGCCACAAGTTTTAATGATGTTTGTGTATTTAAATCATTAATTGTCACTTAGTTGTTCAGCGTAACTATGGAAAGTTTAAAATATATGGTGATTAATATTATATTTATATAAATAACATGTAGATTAATATCAAGATATAGTAATAATTTTACATCTTGGTTTAAAGCAATACGTATTTTTAAACTTTTTGAAACTTTTGTCTATTTATCTAGATTCTTGTTGTCTATACATTATTCTTTTAAAAACTTTTCAACGGTTTTTTGATAAAATATACAACATAGGGTCCATGGACCACAAAACTCAATAGTTTAAAAAAATATATTTAAAAAATATATATATTTTTTTTTCTTAATGCTAAGCATCTTTTCTGGCTTAAAAGTTTTTTGACGAGAAGGATTTTGAGGTTCGCTTGGTTATTTGTCTCCACCCCCTGCTGGCTCAGTCTCCATACCTTATACATTCATCTGGATAATTGTCACAATCGACTATACATCTAAATCTCTGCCAGGTCAACCACCCCATCGGCGGAGTAAGCGCTAGACCATTATCAAGCGCCACACCGTACGAGATGACACCCAAAAATATGAGTAACTGCCATTCCATCTGAAAAAATAAGATATATAGATTAAATAAATAAATATATATTTCCTGGCTTAAAATTCATTGTACCGGAATTTTGTCCGACTAGTTTCGACCACATTCGGGTTTAAAAAAAAAAAACTAAAACTCGTGGCATGACGGACTCGCGGCGAGAATTAGTGTCCATTTCCGATAATAATACCGCCGGGTAAATATATATAATAGTCATCATGGTTTACGTGATTATAAAAATTACTTAAAACAATAGATAAACCTAACTTCAAATATAAATAAACGATAATTGCGAGTGTGTTATTTTGAAACCTTTAAAGTGTTGGTTGTTTATTTACATGTCACAAAATAATCGTTTATATAATAACAATACAATTTTGGTCTGCAATAAAGAATATATATAATACAACACTATCGCTTATATAACTAGATATCATTGATTTATAATGTAGATATTGAAAATAACAAAGTTGTAACAATAATTTTAACTGTCAATATAGTGTAGGTTAAGTACCCTGGTCAAGTCAAGTACCCAAGTCTAGTAGTTCAAGTATATAACCAGCCAAGTATCTACTAACTTGAGTAGATACTTGGCTGGTTATATACATTGTTATTATTTGTTACACGTTATAAAATTAATATTTTTTTAGAAAAACTGTAATATGGACTTATAAATTTAGTTATAAAATAACTTAAAATAACTTGAACTTATAAAATATTCATAGTTTCATAATAACAAACCTACATCGAAGTAAATGTTTAAAATCAATAAGCTAAGTTTAATAAAATAATTTACTAACAATATATACTAAACATAAAACACATATTTAAATACATAAAAATATATAAATATAAAAAACCGCTGCGAAGGACTCGCTAACATATTTTTAAGATTCCTACTCATAAGCTGTTCTATTATGCAAGTTTTACAAATCACAATTTATAAATAATTTAATTTAACAAAAATTGTAAGACGGGCAAAAGAGCACGGACGAAATGTCAGTGGGGAATAATAATAATATAAAAAATATATAAAAATACTGATTATTTATTTACATAAATATGGTCATATGCCATTATAAGCCACATTTAATCCTACCTTCAAATGAACCTCACTTTATATTTCACTGAAGTTCACACTGCGTCTCAGTCCTGATTCATTTGATACATTGAAGTATATATATCTTTTGTTAATTGAAATTATATTTGAAGTGTCGTTAAACTCTCTTAAATGTGATAAGACGGAATGGCACCCGCATATATTTATCTGAAGTATTTTGTTTATTACGGTTCAAACAATGTTCACGATGCTCGAGTATTTCATTGTAAAATTATTTTTACCTACAATTTACTATGTCACACTTTTTATATGAAAGTATATATTGCAATGTACGGACGACAATTTTAGGACAGATTTATAATTTTTTACTGTTACAGGTTAATATACCTTCCTCTTTGAAAATATATTATTTATGTGCAGATAGAATGGTATATAAAATATATAAAAATAGTAAAAACACATTAAATAATTTAAAATATTTCGCAAATATTATTAAATAAGCTGTTAAATATATGACGCCAACAAAACAAGTTTTAAATATTTGATCTGTTTGCCCTCGTGTTCGCTAATCACGGAAAATCTAACTATGGAATATACTTTTGTAAAAATATATGATGTAAGTCAACATATTAAACGAAATAACCATTTTTTTTTATACAATAATTTTGGAAGTCAAATCAAAATAACTGCGAAAAATACGATAGCAATAATTGTTTGCCTCGAAATGCTGACTTTCAGGCGCTGCTAATATATTATGTGGATTTTGTACAAATAGTATGAGAGGTACTGGAAGAGTTGCTGGCAACAAACAAGCTGTTCAAGATAAGGAAATATTTTAAACTATTCGTTTAAAATATTTATAACTATTCGTTATAAATATTTTAAACCGACAATTGTACAAATTCTGTCTTTAATTCATTATTTAAAATTTACAAACCCATAGAAAAATAAGTTTTTTTTTTAAAATATATTTCTTGGTACATTCTATCCTTCGGCCTCATAATATGTTGTTATTTAACGGTGGGTTAGTTTTATATATTATTTTTATTGATTTTTAATTTTATGACTTAATAAAAACCAGGTAAAATATTTATATAAAATAATTTTATTGTTTTGAACAAAGTAATTGCTGCATACTTGACACAGAACTGAAAACAATCGTTTTGACAAAAAAATATATTTATTATCAACTTTTGTGTTTTCCCTTAAAAAAGTCCGGTGTCAAACGCACCCTATATATTGATTGAAATAAAGATTACATCTGTACCTAAAGTCTATCAAAATCTGTCCAGCATATCTGTAGTACCTATGTTAGTACGTCAAATTAATTTTTATGCTTTTTCCGCAGTAAATTTCATTTAATATGTTGATTGGGATAATAATTAATCTATAAAGTATTAATCCACCCAAAACATTTTCGTCATGCCAGCACAGACAATAAAGGAAACATAAAAATCTAAAATTGTAAGATTATATCGTTAGTTTTTGTTTTACAACTTTCAAATATTTTTTTTATTTTTATAAATTTATATTTTTATTATAGACTACCAACGCATCCGTTTTGTGCATGAATAAAGTGCGTCGTTAATTCGGTGAAAACAGTATTCGTTTCGTACAAGAACATGTAATCGACCAACGTATTCGTTTCGTACAAGAATACGTTAACGAAAAGCGTATTTATAACTTCTTCGAAAACGTTAACAAATAACGTCATACACCCCGCAAGCACACTGCACACATCCCTCATGCGTGCCGCACACACGCCGGATGCACCCTGCATATGCGCTGCACGTATACCGCACATTCGCCGCATACACCCCGCAAGCACCCCGCACATGTAGTACGAAAAGCCCAATTAATATTTCAAGGGAATAATATAATATAGCCTATATCGAACATGAAAGTTAATTCTAAATATTGGTTAAGACATTTAGACATTATGAGATAGATTTGGATAACTTACTTTGAAAATTACCTTCAACAAATGAATTTATAAAGTATAAACCCACAAACATACAAACTATTAGAATAGTATGGAACTAACAAATAATTGTGCCTGTCGGATAAAAAATAAATAATTCGCAACAACAACAAATATATCGTCTCCTGGTTTTAACCTCCCCACCAATTTTCAGCCAAATCGGTTCAGCCGTTCTTGAGTTATAAATAATTTAACTAACACGACTTTTTTTTATAACCCTACTAATATTATGTATGCGAAGGTAACTCAGTCTGTTACTCTTTCAAGCTTAAACCACTGAACAGATTTTGATAAAATTTGACCTTAAGGAAGAATATAGGCTACTTTTTATCCCGTTCAACTAAACGTAGTTACGTTTATTTATATACTTTATGGCGTTTTATTTATTTGTTATTTGACAGTCACCATTATCTGTCAGTTCTTTACTATTCTAATAGATGGCGGTATAAGCGAATTCGTTGACTACATTGAGGATGTATCCAATAGATGGCGCTTTGATAAAGTACAAGTGTTTCATATACGCTAAAACTTAATAGAATAACCGGCCACGTGTTGTTGAGGTTAAAGTATAAGTTAAACTTATACTTTATAGTAAACATACTGTGAAATTCAATATATATGATATTTTTTGTTCTATTGCGCCGGATGACAATCTGCGAGTATTTAGCGACTATTAGACATCAGACTAATATAAACTTAGCATTGATTAATATGACAGTAATCAAATAATTTATTCATTACGAATTAAAAACAGATTTTCAGCTTTCAGCACTCCTTTTCAATATAAACTTTAACTAAGAATTATCTCATATTTTGATCAATCTATCCTAATATTATAAGGTGAAGTTTGTATGTTTGTGGGTTTATTATTTATAAGTTTATTTGTTAGAGGTAATCTTCAAAATAAGTTATCCAAATCCAAAAATTTCTTAAGTAATATTTAGATATAACTTTCATATTGGATTGGTTGGATTCCCTTCAAATAATAATGGAGCTTTTCGTGGAGAACAATTCTGAAATAATGTTGACCAAAAAAGCTCGAGCGAAGGAGTTCCTTACGAGCCCTGTGGTCCTGAAGTCCTCGCAGACGTAGTCGCGAGCAACAGCTAGTATGTATAAATACATATATATAGATTAGTTGATCTAACTGTCAATTTCTTACTCAATTGTTTTATTTATGAGTGAATATTTTTTAATTATAAAAGTGGATTTAATGAATTTTATATAGAATTGTCGGCCAGCGCTCTCCCGCCTCACCGCTACACATTCCCCGCACATGAATGCACGCCGTGCGCGCATGATATTTGACCATTATGATTTTAAAAACCACAATAACTCCTTACATATTGGTTGAAATCAAATACTGTCAAGGGCGATTTTGTTGAAATATAAGTGCCTGTGATAAATAACTTATTCATTTGGATAAGGATTATTATCATGTTTATTAAAATGTATTATTTTAGAACTATTTTGAGAAACATATTTTTAAAAGCTAGACACTCACTGTCGCTGACTTTATTTTAGAACTTTTTAGAGGGGAATAATTTTGTAATACATGATTTTTGTGTTACTTTCACACGCACGCAAGGAAAGCTCTAAATTTTGCAGTTTTCGCAACATTTTTTAGTGCTGCTCCCCTATCCCCTATTTATCTTAAGGTGATACTATATCACCTATAGCCTTCCTCGAAAAATAGACTATCTCACACTGAAAGAATTTTCTGCTTTATATATTAGTATAGATAAGTATGTACCTATATAAAAACAGAAATATATTTTACTAATATAATTTAGGAATCCATAGATTAATAATTTATATTTTAATGCATATCCTTATTCAAAATCCAATATTAACAATATTATTGCAATAAAATATTCCGTTTTAAGTATCGCCGGAAGTCGTGGTCACGAACTGATTATGTTAATGAATTATTCATTTCCAATACACTATACTTTTTAAAATATCATAAAACTTTCAACACACGTTTGAAAAGACTGCCAAAATTGGACAAAAATATATAAGACGTTTAAAAATATACACATATTTTTAAAACATTTTCAAACTAGAAAATAAAAAACATTTGTTATTTTTGGTGACACCTACCAGGGACCTGAGTCCTAAGACTTATAGCTAATATTTGAATTAACCATAGATTAGTTCAAGGGTCGGTGAGCTATTATCCAATTAAATACTTTCGACATACATACCATTCTTCCCACACAGTAATAAAATGTCTGTTCTTTCAAATCTCTTTACGTGGGTCGTGGTCAGTTGCAATTTAAACATCAAACTTCACGGTTCAAAGATCTAAATCATAAAAAAAATCAATAGGTAAGTAGCATTAGTATTTATATTTGTTTCATTTTACATAATGCACTTAGAGTATGCGCTTTTCAATCTACTTTGTTATTATATATTTTTATCAATAATTGATTAAAAAATATAATACTTTAACTATAATTATATTTTAAAAACTTATGTACATTAAACCACAATACAATGATCATATAATTTTATTACAAATATATAAATGTAATGCAGATTGCATAGAACGGAACGGAATTGTAAAACATAAACAAAGAAATGCTTTGCGTGACGGTCGAGTGACGTTAATTTAAATATATATGAAAAACAAACGAATAAAAATGTGAGCATACAGTGTTTTGAACAGTAAAAATTATTATTATTGGTTACTATTTATTTCCTGCCCTCTTAGAAAGATGTAAAAAGTGACATCGAATACCGTAATCTATAAATAAAAGGTGATATTGCTACAGGAAATCCCGCAGGAAATGAAGACCTACAAGTAGCTAGCTCGCAAACTTTCAATACAGTTTCCTTTCGCGAATACAATGGAGACGACGTTTAAAGAGTTATTTAAACTTTATGATTTAATACAAAACGACGATTCAAGGTATTTTATTATCTATATCAGATTATAAGAGATAGGTATTTAATCTTTTTTCAATGTTATTAATTTGTTATTTTCAGATCAGTTGAACGATTTTTAAATGAACATATTGTAAATATAAATTTAATTTTACCATGTAAAGGTATTGGAGTGTTGCATTTAGCTGTAGGTATAGAGCCTTTGGAAAAATCTCAAAAATGCACAGAAATGTTATTGAATCATGGTGGAGATCCTAATTTAAGGTAAATATATAAGTTTTTGAATAATTATTTTTTTTAATCCAGACCTGTTTTTATTTATTTTTTATTAATAATATAAAAATAGACATTAAAATTATTGACTAATAAAAATATAATCTTTTTGTTCAAAAGTAAGCAATATGATGAAACTTTGACATCTATATCCTAACAGTATCTTATAATTTATTTTAGAACAAAATATTATAATTACATTACATTACATAGAGTTACATTAATGTATATTTTTTTAGCAACGATGACGGTATTACCCCAGTACACATAGCAGCAATATGGGGTAGGCTTGACAATTTAAAGCTGCTTGTTGGCTGCGGTGGAGATCCATCAAGACATGACCTGGATGGCATATCGGCATTTGATTATGCAGTCCGAGAACAGCAATGGGAAGTGTATGACTACTTGCATAATGTTATGGAGGAATGTGATATGGATGATGCGATGATTGAAGAGAAGTGTTCATACACTTTGAATTTAGGTAAGCTTTTTTATTTTAAATATAATGTGTGTTGTCTCAATGTATTTAAAACAAGTACACAAAATATTTTTGTTTTTGATTTCATAATAATTATATGTTTTACATGTTTAAAACTAGAAACAAACACAAATATATTTATTCGATAACATCTTGTTGCTACACAAATACATATAATATAATAATCATATATTAGCCAAACTTACAACACAGTTCATTCATATGACTCATGTTAATGTTTATAAAAGATTGCCTCACATTATTAAAACAGAAAAATCTTTCAAACAGTGTCATATATAATTATTTTTATATTTTACCTATATTTTTTTGTTATTTTACCTGCATATTGAGTCAACAAAAAAAAAATTGGCACACATTTTTTACATACAGTTCAAACTTTATTTATATACAAACCAGTTTCGGTTTTCCTGTTAGAATGACATTTCATAGAAGGATTAATATATTGATAAAACCAATAATATATTGCTATAACTATATTACATAACAGAGAAACTATCTTTTTCATATCTAATAAAATTATTTCATTCAATTACATAGAACTCGGACCGACCGCTTTATTATTTTTGACTATTTGGAAATAAGAATAACAAATATAAAACTCAATACATAAAAAACAATCAATGTTTTAATTTGTTCTAGCTTATATTTTATCAAGTTGCAAAATTTTTATTTTTTTATAAAACCAAATAATAACATTGCGCAATAGCAAAATATGCATACGCCGTTTGGTCTTACATCGAAATAAATAAATACTGCGTTAAAGCTTTTTAAACATTAAAAATAAAAAATATATATTAAGAGGATGTAACCTTTATAACACGATTAAATCACTTAAACTCCTTTATTTAACCTCTTTATTAAACTTAACTCTTTTAACCTGTACGGTTGGAGATAATTGCCTCTAATAAGACATTTGTATAAGCTGTATGCTTAATAAGTAACATCTGCTCATTCTTAACAGGAATGAGAACATCTTGCGTTCAAGTTTTATATGCAGGTGCAAATTTTTTTTTACGCTAGTTTCAAAATAAGGTCGTGGATTTAAAGTTTTTATTAATATTTTTATAAAATTGGACAGCAATGCGTTCTGTATTAAATATTACATAATTATTGTTTTTATTTTAAAAGTAATAGTAACGACATCGTTTTTAATTTATCACTTAATTGATTTGAAGGTCTCGAAAGTTCAAAGTAGATATATAATTGTTAAACGAATAGATTTATTATAATAAAATTATACATTTTCTAAATAACAAAGTAATCTTATCAGTACCTAGTTAACATTTAATTAATCGAAATCACTTTTTAACTAAATTATTTCATTTTAAATAAGTATATGTATAACATATTATATTATTTGATGAAAAAGCCAGATAAGCGAATTAAAATAGAAGTTAAAGAGAGCGCCACAGGGCATAGGCCAATTTTGAATTTGACGTGGGCTTTGCGCGGGCGGACACCTGACATCTAAGATAATTTATTATCTACATTGATTTAAATAATCATTTATTGCCTAATAAAGTGTATCCGTTTCCGTTCTTGGAAAAAAAGTTTTTAAGTGTTGTAATATGTATTAGGCATATATATACATATATATTTTTACTAGTTAAGAATGGAGTTCTTATATGATTTCTGATTAGATTATAGTTAATAAATAATACGTCTAATATATATTACTTAAATGACAATTTGAAGGGTAATTGGATAGGTTATATAAATTATAGTTTATTGAGATCTAATTCAAGATTCCGGAGCTCTGATTCATAAGCCTCGTAGCGCTCTGAGGTTTGTCTTGCGTGTCGATACCGGTTTGCTCAAGTCCAGCGGCATTGTTCACAGAGAAATTACTCAAGCCTTACGTGCCCCTTTTATTATACAATCTACGGCGCACTATTGGACCCAGACAAAATAATGGGTTAGAGTCTCCGCCAACCAGATGCACAAGCACTAAGAACAGCCTTCTCACAATGCGATATTATGCAAATTGAACTGGCACTTAGTAAATTGGATTAATGATTTGTTCATTACCTTACTTTGACTTACGGAAACTAAGTTCGAGTTCAGCCAAATTGAGGTTTGGAATAATAATAATAATACTCTTTGCTGTACAAAAAAAAAAGATTAAAAAAAATACATAATCTAAGTACATATCTACATATATTAAAATATATATAATATTTTAAAATGTGTTGATGATAAGTATGAAATGAATTGTTTATACATAAAAAGAAATTGATGTATGAACAGTAATAGGTATGCTATGAATAAACATAAATAAAAAAAAAAGAAATATATAATCAATCTAAAAAAAAAACTGCGCATGTCATTACAATGTACAGAATTGAAAAAGGATGAATGTGTGCGTATAAAATGGTAGCAAATTATATAATCTTTTTTGATTGCAAAATTCTATTATTGTAATAGTTTGTAGGTATACTTTTGCTTCATTACAATTTTCGTCAGCGCCGGATTTCAAAGCACTCAAAATACCATAAATACCGATTTAATCTCAAATAGCTTAATTAATAAGTACGTACTAAATAATCTACAGATCTCAGCCCGAGCGGCGCAGACATGTGGCGTCTTTCCAAAAATGGGCAAAATGAATAATAACAGATTCCGGCCCACAAGATATAACTGTGGATCGAACTGAATAGTACAAATTACACAACGTTAACTAAAATAGATAAATGTTATATTCAAAAAAATATACTACAACGATTTAACAAAATATAAAAATAAAATGTTTTGAACATTTCTTTTGCCACAAAATGATTTTATTGACTGTTTGTCTTATTACATTATGATTAGAAATACTTATATGTCCGACAAAAGACTGTTTTTTTTATTAAGAATAAAAATCATCATCAGTTTTTTTTATTATAATCTTGATGATGCCATAAGAACTAATAAAACATTTCTTTGCCATGTCATAGTCGAAACTGTATTTTTTTTAACCAAGTTTTAATTTCACTTCACATTAAAAAAAATATATCTCGACGATATAAATTATTATAATTTTTGTTTCTTATTTAATAACACACAACTTTAAAACTAAAACAATACTTTAAAATGTATAACAATACGTTCATACATTACCTGTTACGTGTATTCTTAAAAATAAATATTTTCTTGTATTTAATTCCAAACATTGAACAATGGAAGCTCTCGATCCCACACTTACATTCTTTTGTGGTGCATTTTGTTTGAAATTGCTTTCTACAATTGTCATTGTGTTCGTATTTCAGTTTGTGAAGAAAGCGATCAGCAAAGTTTTTTCATTTCTTTCATTTAAGAGCTCAGGATTTACAGCTTTTATAGTTTATTGTTACGAAAATTACTTACTTTTCTTAATTGAAATAACAAAAAGATTATATTTAAAAATATTAACAGTTAATTGTCTAATTATCATTGAAATATAATATCAGACCGAGAATCTTATTTATAAAGCGTCCATCTTGTATTCTAACACCGAAAATAAAATTATTATTTAATTTATCTTTTAGAACGAGTTTTGGTAACTACAGATCAAATGATAGCTGAATACGAACCGTTAAAGGAAAATCAATTAAACACCAATGTTATTAATAGAAAATCTGACACAATCAGGGACTGGCTGGAGAAGAACAGCTTAGTTATAAATAAACTTTACCCAACAATACATGGAGATACCTATCTCATAGAAGACGAATCTGAGCCGTGGCGAGATATCGCAGATGAAACCCAGAACACTTTTATGACGTGCTGTTCCACAAAACGCCCTGAAGTAGAAATAAGTGGAGTACACCCTCTTGATATAACCTCAGACAAAAGCAAATGTTCTAAAAGTGAAAGTAAACGCAGGTCAAGCGTCTACGAAAACTTCTCCCTGCCTGGCTCTCCAAGCTGCATCACGCATAAAAATTACAACTCCAAAAGCAGTGTAAAGAAAAGAAACGCTTCCAGTGATTTAATCTCCGAAATGAACAAACTGACACTAGATAGCCAATTATTAACAGAAGATGATTCGCAGAGCGATTTAGACAAAGCGATGATGATGGTACAGAATCGTACCAACGAGTTTCTATCTTGTGATGTAGGAGCTAGCAACACCAGGCGATCATCAGCCAGTAGCGGTGTTAGCAGCAATCCATCTGGAAGTATTGTGTTAGCAGATGTTCATCAAGAATATAAATACGAAGACACAGAAGAAAATGTCGTCCTTATTGAAAGAAGATTGCGTGTTTCTTCGATGGTGTAAGTATAGATTTTTAAATGTTTTTCAGTTTTTTGTTTCCAGATAGATAGATATTTGGAAATACAAAACTTATATGGCATCTATCTCCGTTCTTTAATGTCCGGGGACAGCGATCGGAGCTCTCACTCAGCGTGTGAAATGTAGATATAAATATCTATGTAGTTCTACTGAAAGAGAGATATAATGCGCTGGTCGAGCAAGCCGTATAAAAGTGTCAATCATTAGGTGTCATCTAGGAGCCCCCTTAGCTTAAAAATATAAACTTCCCAATTATGATCTTTCTTCGCCCTAAGAAATCATATTCCCTGATTAGAAATTCCTGCTTTAAAACATACAATAATTTTAATGTCATTCCATTACAAGGATGAATAATACTAATTCGTTTTCCCTTTTTGGAGCTTTTGCCTCCTGGATTCTCTTACTCGATGCATTTTGGATGGTAGGCAGTTTATATGATAGAGTTTCTTCAATTTCAGACTGCCAGTTGAAGAAGCGTCAGACTCACCAGATCAAACGATTTTATCAATAGCTTCATCACTGCCCTTATCGGTTGCGTACGACAATGATACTCTGAGGGCTGAGCTGATCCGTCTCGGGGTCACCCCAGGACCAATTCAAAACACCACCAGGACTCTCTACTTGAAGAAGCTTCAAGCTCTTAAATCAAAGCCCGTAGTAATCGAGCACAAGGAAACAGGAAAAAGTAAGTTTTGTTCTTTCAATAATAAGGTTTGAATAAAATTTGTTCCATCTTTTTCTATTATGTCATAATAACTTGTCATATTAATTTTAGTTAGTACAAAATTTATTAGTTAAATCATGAAATTTGTAACATTATTTTCGGGAATAGGAAAATTATTTCAAAGAGGTACTATTTTAATTAAATATTCACGTTAGATGATTTACTTAAATGTACAAACTTACTTGCACATTTCCGCCAGAGGTTATAAATAGATTGTTTTGTCTCAAATAATAATACTTTAATACAATTATAACCTAATATTTGTTTATTGAATTTCTTTAGAATGCAATTCGCAAAGTGAATCAAAAATATAGTGAGCGAGTCAATATCACGATTCATTGTTATTGTTACAGCGTATAGCGTGGAGTTGGCAAAATCACTTCAGAATAGTGAATGGTTAAAAAATTTATCCCCATACATCAAATTGCAATCAAATATCCAGGCAGAATTCGAAAATCCGAATAGAATTTGGAGAGAGGGAAACGCAAAGACCTCATTCACGTATCTGCTCCTGGATCCAAGAATCACCGAAAATTTACCCGCCAAAGCCAGCCACCAGCCGCATCAGGTGTCCTGGGCCACTTTTATCAGCTCCATCTTTTATATTGGAAAAGGTATGTTTTTTTTTAATATAATGTATATTATATTTCTGACTTCCACAATATATCAAGGTTATTCCAGAATTCATTACTACAAATTAGTCAAGGTTATTGAGTAAATTGTCGAAATACGATAAGTAAATTAGCTGATGGAAAAAAATATTTATATATTATTGTATTATATGGATATGAAGATACTGAAAGTTCTCTAGATATACGAATTTATTAACGCTATTCATCAATCTTTAAAACTACCGGAGGAGCTATTATTTACTATGCTTAACTCAGTATAGGAAAACTTACAGATTCAATCATTTTAAAACAATCAATTGAATCAAATGAACTTGAATCAATTGAATAAAAATAGGTATTTTTGAAACAATTATTTATTGGGTTCTAATAATCATTGACTCGAACAGATCAGATAGTATCGCACTTTATCTATCTATCTAGTCTATCTAATATCAATCTATATCTAATTTATCTACCGGTTATTCCAGGGTTTTTGCTTCTTTATAGATTTGATCCTTTATTATTCATTCCAAAAAACATTAGTGAGAAGCTATCTATACTAATGAATAAAGTTGGAGTGTCTGTTTTTAATATTAAAATAACCGCTTTTTCCGACATTAATGCATACACGGACATATACCAAAATATATATTTTTAAAATGTTGTCTGTCTATCTGTCTGTTCCGGCTAATCTCTAAAACAGCTGGACCGATTTTGACGGGACTTTAATTGGCAAGTAGCCGATGTGATAAATAACCTAGGCTTCTTTTATTACAGAAAACAAAACAAGAAAAAAATATATAATAAAATTGGAATGTCTGTTAGTAATATTAAAATAACGTGTTTATACTTTATGTATATGAATGTATGTACGGTACATATACCAAAATGACTAAACCAGAATAAGTGACAACGAATAAAAAATGACCAAATAAGATCTAATAGACGTAATATTGTGGAACAATAAAAATTAGTGGGTTCCATTATGATGCCAAAATAAATTTTTCTGCTGCGTCTGAGAGAGGCCCTATGAATGTATGGTAAAACTTCTGTAAGGCTTTATGGTGAATAGATAAGTCAAAGGAATGGGCTTCCCCAGTAGGGTTTTAACCCAAAAAATCTTACACCAAATATTGTATATAAAGAAAATTTTGAATAATATTTATACTTTAAACTGAAATAAATAATAATTTAAAAAATGCAAGAATTAAAACAAACTTATAACTTTTTTTGTAAAATTCCACGCAGACAAGTCGCGGGCACAGCTAGTTTAAAATAAAAATGTTAATATCTATTTGATATATTAAAAATGATAAAATCATGGATATTTTTAAAGTTAGCTAATTAAAAAAATACGCTTGACCTCAAACGACTTACTATTTCTTAGAACATGTGCCTGCGATAAAACATTCCTGGAACAAAAATTTAACTCATTCGACATAAAACTCATGAAAGCAATCTGCTGTTGACACGTGTCAGACTCAACATTGTTAACACGTATTGTGTTTATAAAACATGTATCAACTAAAATATATATATATATATATATATATATATATATATATATATATATATATATTTATAATATATATATAGTTTATTTTTATATTTCAATTATTTTATTTACGTATAAATTATGAATGATAAAAAAGTTTATTGTAGGTTTTTTCCGTAAACCTTTAGAATCCGGCAACAAGTGTCGGGTTACAAGTATGCCAAGTGTGCTTTTTAGAAATAACAAACGATGACAATTAAATGCCAATCTTTAAACATTTTTTTTTTTATAAAAACTATGACAGATTGGTTTTAACTACATCTTATTAAATAATAAAATAAAATAACGTTTCAATAATAGTAAACGATAAAAAATAGATTCATCATATTTTTTCAGGTAAACGTTCAAGACCATACTCGCATCTATATCAAGCGCTGACTCCGTGGAAGTGTAACATTAGAAAATCAGGCAAACAGAAAATTCAACACATTCTCGACATATGGTCTGATAACTTGGGGGTCATCTGCCTCCACGTGTTTCAAAACGTGATACCAGCGGAGGCCTACACTTACGAGGCCTCCATGATAGACGCTATAGGTCTAAAGAATCTGAAGAATGAAAAAGTCGGCAATTATTACGGTGTCGCCGAACAAATGACTCGGAAAGAGAGACACATGCTTGGATTGTTTTTATTGTACAAAGCTCTTAATATTTACATACACGAGGGTGAAAGACAATTGAGACCGGACAATATTAAAGGAGACTGATTTTTTTTGTATATAAATATTTAATACCGCTAGGTAATAGTTTTATAAGGTATGACAAATTTATATCTTGCCAAATACTAATATTTTGTACCTTTGATAAATGAATTATTATTGTAAGTGACAGCCAAAGATTGTAAATTTTGCTTTTAATTCTACACATTTTAACAGAACTTAACGTATATTTCAGTATTTTTCAGTATTTACATATTTTAGTGTAATTTATATGTAAAGTAAGTTTAAATTATTCCTTTTGTATTAATTATTTTTAAACTTGTAATAAGTTACCACTTACTAAATTATGGATTTTTTAGGATCTCGATATTATTTTACATTTCATTACTGAACAAACATTTATTTGCTTTTCTAATATTGTCGCTAGTCAATTAACATGAAAGCATAATACATAACGGCAATTATACTACATTGATAGTTTTTAACATGGACCCATGTCTCAGCAAATAAATCGGATAATATGAACATTTTGTTTTATTTTTCCTACCATGTTTGAATTCTAGTTTTCTAAAATAAATATAAAAATATAGAAATCAATTATTTACAATACAGTAAAGGAATATCATAATTAATCTTTTTACTTAATATTAATACTGGTATTATGCAAATAAATATTGATTCAGTTGAAACTTTGAAAGTTTAATATAACATACTCATGACGTTTTTGTAATAAGAAAATAAAATAAAATGATATCAAGTTTTCGTTTTTATTATAAGGACAAAAATAAATATTTAAGCTGTGTCATGAATGAAATCCAGTGGATTGGATAAGAACCCTAAAGCCTTCTGAGCTCTACGAAATAGAAAGAAAAAAAGCTAGAATGAAAACAATATTTAATGCCCGACTATGCAGCTTTTATGCAAGTCTCTTATTATATACTTAATTATTATTAAGTATATAATATATATATATATATATACGCATGGGATATTTTTGTTTTAAATCTGCCATACGGCACTGTTGCAATTTAGATGTCTGTGCACGCTGTATTCTATTTTCATTACTACTTTTGATGCATATTGTATTTCCTTCTACCAAATATAGAATTTTAGAAATCTCATTCTCTTAAACAGCAAAACACGTATCATGATGAAAAATATATATAACCAGCAGATCCAATCCAAAGATCCAGAGATTTTACTTCTGCATTAGACAACATCTAATAATATAAGGTGGCATCCCCGCAATACTACGTAACAAAGATTGCAATAATCTGACTGAGCCCTACGAGATAATACAAACATTTTTAGTTATCAATCAGAGAAAACTACATCAGATTGAAACGAATCTATCTAAGACCCCTTTGTTCGAATTGAAGACATGAAAATATAAAGAATCCCATCTTGCAACAGGTCCACAGAGAAATTCCTGTCATCATTTATGCATAAGTATGTTCTCACAGACTGTGACAACAGTAATTCAGACGTGTGAACATCAGCCCTATTGACTTGTGGAAAACAGCAACTCGGACTCCAAAATGAAAAAAAGGAAACATATTAAAACTTTCAAATTACAGAGCTATTGGCTTATCCAGTGGGACGTGCTGGGTTATGGAAAAAATGTCAGGGACTTCTTCAAAAAAATAACATGTTTTTTGGTCCTCATCGCTCTACTGTATCTAAATTTTTATCTTGTTTGTCATCATGGACAAGACTTTAAAGAGAGAGTTCCTATTTACGTTACTTATTTCGACTTTGAAAAAAATTGTAAAGATCAAACTATAAAGCTTCTGCATGAACTAGAATTTCTGGGGATACGTTCAAAGTAGACAGGGTAGCATCATTGTCATGGCAAAGAACCTCCCAAAATAAAGATAAAAGAGAGTGAAAATATCGGTATACTGCAGAGCTTCATCCTTGGCCCCGTCTTGTATATTCTATATTTATTTCTTCCAGAAGCTACATTATAATATTAAATTGTTCGCTGACGACACCAAAGTGTTCACTAATGGACTGACCGATTACGCTTATCTTCAGACTTGAATAGCGGAAAGGTCAAGGTAATAACTGACTTTTGAATTTAAATGCCTTTTAAATGTTCCTACCGTATTACATATAGGATATCGTAATATGTGTATTTGTTCCATTAGTCTGTCAACTATGGACAACCAAGGTACAGACAGATTTAGCTGATTGATATCAGAATACACGCATTTATCACCTGTAAATAAACTAACTGCCTGATAAATAAATAATGCAGTTAATAATAATAAAATTAGATAAATAAAAGATAAAGTTGAATCTAAAACCAAAACACTTGCTCGGTAAGGATATAAGAAAATGAAACACCTTATAAGAAATAATTTATCTTTATTATTCCTTTTTAACGTCTCGAATTCTTTTCTAAGAAATCAAACTTGGCTTCACTTACATCGAAAAATACACAAATGATATATCGATACATTATAATACAACGTCATGTCGCACCAAGTCACTGGTTTATATTTATGCAAGCGTAACGCTTTTGCGCCGATTCATTTAAAATAATCGTCAGTCTATGAATGCACGAGCACTAGAGATCCTGTCAGCATGTTTCCGTTACACACTAAACACTATCAGAGTTTGATACTTTTTAATATTTCAATTACAATGAAAAAGCAATTTCAATATACATCCCGCATCTCTTACCAGATGCAACTGGTATTTTGTACATTCTTGAAAATTGTTAACAGTTAAGAAATCTTTATATAAAATAACAAGACGCATTATGCCTTTTATACTTAATGTAAACATCTTTTTTATTTAAATGTTATATGCAGATGGTCACAAATTATACACTTTTGAGTAGACGTAAATTAGGCCCATACTGTCAAACAATTTAATTTAAGTAAGAAGTACACAATACTGACCTACGCGATTCAATAGTGGCACTACATTTTGTATGTTTCTTCGGATCTTACTTATGTTAAAATCGACGTCGAGTCTTCCAATCTCTAAATATATTTGGGTTACTTTTACATACAATATAAATAACGCCAACTAGAACAACAATAGAATTAATAATTCATAGTTAGAGGCAATATAAAAATGCAAACAATAGGACCACGGCAGCCGTTATTTCAAACTTTCGACTGGAAGACTATTTTATAACAATTAATTAATATTTCGTCAATAATAAAATCAACGCTTTCATTATGAAGTACGCCATTATTAACTACAGTGCAGTACATAAACGTACGGAAACTCTAATCCCTTGTATTTGAGAATATTGGACTATGAGATTTATTTTATTTTACTAAAAGCCAGACATTCATACGCTCAGCGATATTAAAACACTCCACGATTCTATAGGATGCTTTCTACCTTATAAATAGTCGTTCCTCACTATTATCGAGACAGAGTACGATTTGTGCACGCTACGACTCGTACGAAATGTTCATCACGTTCACGTTACCTTAAAACCTATGCTATGTACTTATATATAATTTAAAAAATAATTTTATATCTAGGTACGCTTTATTTTGTTTTGTGGAATGCTCTTTTATAAATAAAGATCTCAGTAGACTGTATTTGCAATTTTTAAAATATTTTTATGGGGCTTTAAACATCAGTACAATGCCCAGAAGAAAAATTCGATGTTTATATTACAATATTAATCAACATGCTGAACACTACAGTAAGGTAATTTACAGATAAATCTAATATTTACAAAACTAGTTTGTGCTCTCACTAGTCCACTTAGAGATAAACCTTACTATGGATATGACAATAAGAGTTCTTTGTCGATTGTCCCTTAACTACTCACACAACATCCACGAGGAGTCTTCAACACCACACTCTCAACTAAAACTCAGGTAACTATAGTTCACTTCTTAAACATTCAAGGCGCACATCACGACACGTTCATAGTTCACGCGAGATCACAGTGTTTATTTATGGCGAGTCACTTTTGTTCACAGTTTATAGTTTTAAAAAAAATCACATATCGTACAATCCGGTATCACTTTTTCTGGAATTGAATGTCATCAATTCGACGTGTTCGCGAGCGAACGATGCGTTTCGCCTCAGGCCGGTTTTTAAACGCCGGCCGGTCGAAACTATTGGCGTCTCCTGTATTTTTCGTTAGCGTTTACTCATTTCGGAGGCGTCGGGAAGGAGTTGACGACCGCCTGGGTACTCGCCAGTACGGCAGCCGCTGGAACACACAATCTTCTATTAGTCTCTCTCTCCACTAGGTGACGTCCACCGTCCCATTAATATTGTCGAATGACATCTTTCTACTGGGAAAAGTTAGACGTGTGCGGGGCTCGGCCGCTTTTCAACCGAATGCTATCGTGCCCCTGCAACCAAACACACGTCAACATTAGCGGAACCAAAGAAAGATGTATTCGATACGAACAACAAGCGTAAACAGACATCGGGAGAGCGGTCCCCGTCGACGACAATGCAAGACAACTCAAGACTAGCTAGAAGTCATAGAAGCGGTCGAAGTTTGAAGAGTCATAGCGCTCAAGGTTGGGTTTCCTACGGATACGTACCGGGGAAGGGCGGCGGGTAGAGCGGGTAGCCGAGCCCCACGTGGGTGTGGTGGTGGGTGTGCACGTGGCGCTGCGGCGGCGGCGAGCGCGGCGCGTCCTTGGGCGGCTCGGGGCGCGGCGGCTTGCCCTGCGGCGACTTGGCGTGCTCCTGCAGCTCGTGGATCTTGTGCGGCGGCGCGTGCGGGGCGTGCGGGGCGTGGGGCGGGTGCGGCGCGTGCGGCCCGTACGCGTACTGGCCGCCGTGGCCCGGAAGCAGCTCGAGCTTGGAAGGGGCGCCGGGGCGGGAGAGGTCCTCGGGCGCGTGGTAGCGCGGCACGGTCCAGCCGCCGCCGAAGCCGGGCACGAGCATGGGGCTAAGCGGCGCGCGGTACACCGGGTCGAAGGGCAGCGCGCCATAGTGCGGTGGTTGCATATACGGGGGGAGGTAGTACTGCGAGGTGGGCGGTGGAGGGGGGCCCTGCGTCTCCGTCGTGGGCTTCTGACCTTCCTGTTTGACCTGCGATGGAAATGACGTGGTCATATTATTTTGTTAAATATTTTTGTGTTTATTTTATAATATATACTTCGTTTCGTGTTAAATAATTAGAAATTTGCATGAATGTATATTGCATACCTTAACCTCCTCCTTGGGCTTGTCGTCCTTGTCCTTGGGCTTGTGTGCGGGCTGAGGGCGCCCCCCACCCCCAGGGCCACCCCCGGCGCCCCCGCCCGGCTTGCCGTCACCGCCCTCCTTGCGACGCTGCTCAAGACTCATGTAATACCTGCAAGACCGTTATTCTGGTTAGAGATAAGGATCTTTTGTACGTTCATAATAAATTATTTTATTAGTCATATAATAAAATAATATTAATAAACAATAGTACAATACCTAATTATTTTAACAATTACACACTGATTTATCAGCCACTAATCACAATGACATAAAAAGTAAATTCTATATAAAATTAGCATGACGTAGATTTAAACATCTTACCTTCTTAATTCCTCTTCCCTGGCATGCGGCGGTCTTTGGAAGGTGTAGGGACCCATTTGGGCTTTCATTTCTATACTCTCTTTCAAGATTTGATGATTGTCATTCGGCCTTGAGGGATCCTTCCCTTCCGAGGTTCTCGATTGTTTACTCTTGTCTAACGGACTTGGGGTGGTTTTTGAACGATCTGATTCTTTGGATTTGTCATCTAGGGGTGCTCCAGGAGGAGGTCCCGATTCCACGTTGTAGGGAAAATTTGGAACATAGTTGTAAGGGTAGAAGTGAGGGGGCAACACTTTCTGCGATCCGCTTTCTGGTTTTCCATCCTGTAAGTTGATTGTAATTTTATCATTAATATGCCGTCATGTTTATTACTATCACTGATATAAAAAATTGTTGTCACATGTTTTTGCTAATGTGGGAGTATTTTTTTAAAAATATGTATCCAATGGAGAATAAAATGTTTTACAGTTCGATAGATGAAAATTTTGTTACCTTATGTTCAGCTTTGGAATCTTTGGAGAGGTCTTCTTTTCCCTTATCCGATGGAGGGGCGGTGGCGGGATGCGACGGTGGCAAGTATGGTGGCTGTCCATAGTACTGAAATTATGATAAAATAGTATGTTACTTTTGAGATGCCGTGCGTATTTTTGAGATAGTCTACAATTACTCTCTTTTTACAGATCAACCAGTAGAAGCCATGACGTCTCCCCAAATTTCACCATGACAAGCACCGATCCCCGTCGCGAGCTCGGTACAATAACACGCATAGTTGTTTAATGAAAAATGTGTAATTGTGGCTGAGATGTCTATTCAACTCAACATTTCGGTAAACGACGCCTTTATAAGATAATAACATTCAACCGATCTTTCGGCGTCTTTCGTTAAAAAAAATATAAAAAACTTTTTAATCTTTTCCTAATAGTGAATCCTAATAGAGATTTACAGAAGAAAAAACATATTTTCAAATATATATTTTCACTTGAATTGAGAAAGAAAAATAACAAAGTATGTTATATACCTGATGGTAAACCGGGAAGGGTCTGTGAGCGGCCTCGGCGTCTGCCGCGCCCTCGGTGGGCGCCGCGTCGTCCGAGATGTCGGAGTAGGCCGGGGAGCGCACGCCCGGGGTGGGCGAGCGGCGCGCGCGGCGCTTGCCTGGAGACTCGTCGGGCGGAGACTCCGTCGACTTGCGCTCCTCCGACGGCATCAGTGCCGATCGTGGCTTCACCTGAAGATATATCTTTAAGTTAGAAACGCCAATCAGCGAAATAAACGAGTGCATTGTGAAAAGAGGACTTACTTTGAATTGCGTTAGCTGCGTCGTCGGCGGCAATGCTGGATGAGATTCTGGGGGAGGAGTGGAGGGTACGGATGGAGTGGGCGGTCGTTCAGACTGGGGCGGGGGCTCCGGCGTCGTCGCGAACTCCTCGAACCGAGGCTGAGGGGGCGATTCTACGGGTTCCGTCTTTTCTGGAGATTTCTCTGGCGACTTATCGCTCTTCTCTTCTGGCGATTTAGTGGGAGTGGGGGATTTGACGGGTGTTGCAGGAGTCGCCGGTTCCGATAGGGGCCGTGCCGGCGACGCGGGTTCCGCCGTGGGTTCCTCTTGATCTGAACTTGAACCGTCTTTGTCTTCTTCATCCGGGGATCCATGTGCGTGTGACCGATGGTACTTTAAACCGTTCGCATGCTTGTATTTCTTAGAGCAGTTTGGCTCTGGACACTCGAGCAACACGGGGTCGGGGGGCGGTGAGGAGGTAGTAGGTGGTGGACGTTTTGCCTTCGGAGTCGGAGGTCGCTCCTCGGCATCAGAATTCCGTTTTCTTTTGGAATCCGGTCTGGGAGGTGTGAATGGCGTAGGCGACGGCAGAGCTCGTCTTCCTTTAGCGCCGCCATTTCGTAATTTGCTGTGAACTGAGGAACGTGTCTCCGTGAAGTTCGTCATGTCGGTGGGCGCCGCGCCGCGACTTCGTTTCGCACGACCTTTTGGAGTCCGGGCGTCCAACTCTTCCGTTGGGGAATCGCAAAATCTATAAAAATATTTATGTGAAAAACATTGATATAGTATTCTATATTGTATATTTCAAGTGTAAATTTAAGATGAGGTACATAAATAAATGATAGAAAACACATAAGAACATTATATATATATATATATATATATATATATATATATATAGGTAAAAAAATGTTAAACTAACCGCGGTGGGGCCCAGTCATGCCGCGTGCAGTCCAATAGAGTCCCAACGTAAGTCTTCCCTCGCCACGTGACGTTCACTACCAACACACCTGTAAAAAACCCAACAAGAATTATAAACCGATTAATAATGACGAAACTCAAATGAGGGTGGGCATGACCAAATGGATGCAGTTGAGTTATTGGCGAAGCGATCCTATTTGTCACGGAACGCTCATTTACATAGAGGGGAAGCGAAGCGTGCTCCAACGCTCCAGAAACGTGACTTTTGCCGCATATTTAGATTTTAGAAACGCGTTCGGAACCCTCCCTCCCCCCCGCGCTTAACACGCTCGCGTGCTAACTTATGTAAATTTAATTAAACAATTTGATCCCACCTCTATATTACGCGTATTAAATTTATAATCTAGATTTTAATATACTTTAACAATATAACGAATAGAGTACAAATATTTTTAAAGTCAAATTTATTCTATTCAAACACACACATATTGTGTTAAAAATTTGTAACCCAAGTCATCCCTTTATAATCCCCAGCGGGCTATTCCTTTTATCCCACGAAGAGCTCATGAATCGCAAAAGGTATTTTTGAATAAATTGAGAGGACATGCCACTATTTATATAGCAATCTAAATAACAGATATTAGAAAAACTTATCAACTTGGTTGTACTAAACTAGACAAAGAACTAAGTACACAAATCTAAACTACAAATATTGGGACAACACCAAATTTTTTGTAATACAATAAATAAAAACATATCAAACAGTGAGCTCGATCACTCACGGTTATTTATTGTTTTACAAAACAATGAAAACATAAACATTCACCTAAAAGCCATTAGTATGAGTAAAACAAGTTATTGAATAAATTATTAGGATAATAAGGCATATTTAATTATTATTGATGATGTCATATAATATTTGCCATGCAATATATTAACTTATGTTATTCGCAAAGAAGTATTTATGTGTGTTTTCGAGTTAAGGTACAATACTGATATTTGTAAAACGTAAGTAATAAGTTACAAATATTTAAAAAAAAATCGCCGGTCATAGAAAATAATGGAAGTTTATTTTGTATTAAACTTCCGATTAAAGACTACTGTCAACAGTTATTATTTATAATGCCCTAAAATCAAAAACAAAAGTCCGATGAAGACAAAAGAAACACTTAAATAATAACAAAGAAAAACAAAGATTTTATAACGTAAATAAAAGGATTCTTCAGACCGCTTTTTGTTAAAAGTTTTCATCATTACGGTATTATTTCTCTTTCTTCTTATTAAAAAAGAAACTAAAGTTTCAAAGAGCTAAAGTACCAGGAAAGCAGGAATATTAAAAAGTGGGCAGATGGAACTTCCGACTCAGGGGTTGTCGGGCGCGCGCCTCCGTTTTATTATTTAGGGGTGAAATTCACTCGTAAATGGTTAACATGGACCGCTGGTCACGGAAAAGTTAAATTAGACGTCCGGTCCTTTTGTTTGCGTGTGTAGGATTCGATTAGTACCCTTGTCAGTAATGCTTCACACAGGACTTTTAGCCTACATTAATAAACAGATAAGTATTCTATTTTGAATAATAATGTTAATTCATATATCATATCAGTATAAATGTATATCTTTAATACTTTGGTATTGTACCAGAATTAGAAGATTTTTTAAATGTATAAACATAATCGTAAAAAAAATTCTTAAATAGTTATAGAATTTTTATTTAATTATCCATACAGATATTTTTATTATTACGGTGCGCGCTGTTAAGTAATGTTTCCTGATTGAGATCGCTATGGCAATACCAGGAGAGCAGAGCGCTGAAATAGGTTCATTTAGGGTGCTAATTACCCCGGGCCGTAATCAACTGACTAATGGTTGTCGAGCTCCCGCTTTCACGTTTAGCTACTTTGGCCGTTCCTTTGATCTCCATTTTAATCTTTGTGTAATAAAATTTATTTCTTTTTACGGGTATTTCATTTCATTTTAGACGTTTTAAAAGTTGCTTTAATCTTAATTAATGTACATTTTTTTTTTGTAACTTTAAAGGTATTTACATAATACTAATGCTGGTCTTTGAATTATATTTATTTATCATAAAAGTGCCGTGTAATTAGCAAAAAATGCGGAAATCGCGAATGGAAAATTGTTTTATATGTACGTATAAAAAGGAGATTTCTTAATAGGGTTTCATTAAATAAAAACTTACATCTTACTTACGACATAGCTATTATTATTGCATTCAAATACATAAAATGACTTTAATTAGTCCTGAGTCTAACAATTGTTCTTTCCTAACATTTACTGACACGCGTTCCCCACCAAAGCAAACTTTGTACTCTTTAAAGCTTGTTGACAGAATTTAATTAGAATTACCGCCTCCAGGCCACTTTAGAGAGCGACCGACCCCTTTGAATATAACATTATATATTTTACTTAAAATGTCAAGTGCTTTGCAATTCTGTACATGTATGGATAAGTTATGAAATAATTTATCTTAATTATTTAACTTTTTATCTTTTGAAACAAAGATAAGTTTTAAGAAAATATATATTCTTAAAACTAAAACTTTTATAAAACAAAACATTATTATTACTAAAATATAAATTCCCAATGTGTAAACAATTTTGTAAGCTCTACTAGGATAAAATAAATACGCAGGAGGGCGTGAATCTTCCCCTGCGAGTTGATAAATTTAGAAAGCAACGGACAGATGTTGATTTATTATCACGTTTTATAATAATTATACGTAACGCTGGGGGACATATTGTATTTCAGATGCAATACAACAAAAACGCAGAGATTATATCATTACATTCGAAAATGATTCTTATCATAAAAAAATAAGTTTTAAAACGGTATATCAACTACAAAGTACACTCATTTCTCCTCAATGATGGACGATACTATTTGAATGAAAAATATAGTTCATCAAAATATAAATGTATATATTAGTAAGATGCATGGAATACAAGAGATAAATTGCACGAGTCTAGAGAAAAAGAGCGCGTATACTCTTTTTAATAGTCACAATTCTGTTCAATCAAAATATTAACTGAGATGAAACTGTTTGTTCTAACTTGAGATAATTCTGTAGACCTATCGTCGTTGGATACCGATTGTCAGACCAAAAACAATTATAGATGATAAAAGACACTCATTTGTCCGCCTAGTTAATGAAGATAGTTGACTAATTGGTATAGGTCTGAATGTCGTGACGCGTCGAAAATACCCATTGTTTTATTTTATATTGAATACCCGACATAAATCGAGCTAATCATAACTTGATTATTATTATTAACATATTGCGTCGCGTCGCAATAATCATATTAGAACTTGGTCTATGATAGAGGCCATTTCTAAATTGCGAGAGCATTTTCGACATGTTAAAGCAGTACCTGAAAGCCGAATTTTTATTCGTCGAAATATTAAATTTAATGTTTTGACGCTTTTTGTACATAATGTCTTCCCAAATTATGCCGTAGATGATGATTTGTGGATTGTAGTAATGCCGACTAAATTTATATTTATTTTGTTATTTTCTTTATTGATGAAGTGGAAGGAAGGAGATGCGTGGACTGCTGAGCGGACACAAGTACTAGGCGTGCATAAGCGTGCTGGAGGTGTCGGAGGAGGCGCTACAGTGCGTTGGGTTCGTGCGCTAGTAACAACTCACCACCTTCCGTTTCGTGCCACACGATGCCCTCCAGCGTGACCGATGTACCAGGCTCGCAGGGCCCCAAGCAGTCTGGCTCGGTGATCGTTCCCACCGAAGTACCGACGCATACTTCTGCTGTCTCCTGAAAGATAAAACAAAGCAACGATTACATTTATATATGAGTTGTTAAATACCAAATAACTCTTTTATTTTCAAGGCATCTCAGAAATTAAATAAAAACATACTTGAAAGAAAATGTATGCAATTTATTCCAATCGATGTATGCGATTCGAATACAATCACTATCGTCAACATAAATTCTCTGTGTCGTTTAGAAAACAAATAACATTAAGTTATGTGTCGTATATAAAAAAACAGAAGCATTATTTTTAATACATATTCATGTAAACAGAATAAATAACATTGGTTTAGAAATAATAAACACCATTATTATCTTTAGTGACGAGTTTAGGAGAGACCTTAAGGTTAAAAAAAATATATGTAAAGAAAGACCTTTTTATAAGAACATAGTTATTGAAGATAGGCATTTTAAAATCAATCATTTTATAATCATTTTAAAAACAATCGTAACATTTGTCTTTATAACTATCATTACTTAATTATATATATATATTTACATAAGGAGGGATATAATAATGATTATAACCTATCCACTTTGCCAAGATGATACAAAAGATTTTTTTTTTTTGTAATGATAACGGCAATCCTCGAAGCACTAGGGTTGCATAAACGCAAAAGCGTTCTCGCTGTAATAATAAAATGAAGCCATTTCCAGTCAGCAGCCGATATAAACGAGACGCAACGATATCGTGCGTCTCTATCACGCACATGTTAAAGGCATTGCAAATTCGATCATTGGAATACTGAATGTGGATATGTTTGTAACATACTCATAAAAAGTAATGACAAATATGTATATTTTTATGAATGTGTATAACTATTGAATTATCTAGAAAATAATTTATATTAAAACGGTCGGTCTAGACTGTACTTAAATGTTAACTTTCTACGAGACAAAAAGCTAAGCAGTTTCAACTGGCTCGCTAACGTTTGCTAAAACGGGCTACTGAGTTTGAAACTTAAACGAGTTTATTATACGTATTAAACGGACCGTAACACGTATCGTGTATAATATAATAAATACAATAATAATGTACATTAATAAGCCACTACTAGATGGTATTTATGTGCCCATTTCATTACACAATCCAAGCGACAATCAACTAGTACTAACATCGCATTGTAAAATGGTTGTTAGTGCTTCTCTCTGATTGGTGGAGACGTTTACTCGCTATTATTCAAGGTCAGATAGTGTCTCTTAAATTGTATAATGAATAGTGGTAGGCATTTGCCACGTCGAGTTAGCGATAACAGCGCATACTCGATTATCTCATACCCACGCGTCGTATATAAATAGCGTAAACGCTGTATTGTTTGTTAGACGAAGACAAATGTGCGCTCGTCTTACGCCCACTCCGTCCGTTACACGAGACAATACTCTGTTTATTTGTACAGTTAAGCCGCATATTAATATTTCGACACGGCACGCCATCAGAGCCTTTATGAGCATCGCTTTTTAAGTCGGGGAGAAGTATTGTGCTCGAGCGAGGGGTCCTCCTGCTATGAACGCGACTGTAAATAGGGGTCGGCAGGGGTCGCCAGCTGCCAGTTTATCTCGCGAACTTTACGGCGGGAACTTGAAAAAACTTCATTTCACATTAACATTTCAATAAAACTCGAGCGTGCCGGCGTATCGAACGCAAATAAGAGTCAGAGGAACGGTGTCAAAAGACAATGGACAGTAAATCAATTCAAGCGACGGGAACAAAAGAGCCCGGGAATGTAATGAGCGGCCAGACTTCGATTAAGACGCCAAAGGGAGTCGTTTGAAGATCTATCTTTGTGGTGTGTCGCAGGGACTAATTTGTAGTCTTCGCTCCCCACTGCAAAAGGAAAGCGATTCGCTGCGACACCTACATGCCTAATGGCCCGAAACAATGTCTCCTCGGCTCGACCTCTGACTCATATCATTATTATAACACTCGCTATTTATGGTATCCTATTACTTGTAAAGTATATCGTTTAAGAAATTTGCCAAATATTTAGGCGATTCTGGATACAATCATTTAAATAAACGGAGGCGTATTTAAAATAATTTGGGGTAAATGGTACGTTTTCAGTTAACGGTTATTATAGCTGCCTAAAATAATATAGGATTTTGAATTATTTACACTGTTAATTATATCTTAACACCTTATTTATTATTCATATCAACTTAAACCATAATAAATTAAAAAAAAAGTAGTTAATTGCAAAAGTAGACAAAAATGGCTTTTTAATGTTCGAATTAAATTAAAGGTCGTTATTATTCTAAAGATGAACCAAAAACATTTAAAAACTAAAACTTTAGTTCTCACGACTCGCCCTGAATACAGAAATTAACATGTAAATGATAAAACGTGAAAAACGTGAACGTGGATAAAACGTAAAATGACTCAAAACAGTACAACATTGCAATAATTACTTTTCCTTTATAAGCCTTAAGGGCTATGTTTTCAATTTAGATTTTAATTATATTTTGTAACCAAATCTTTCATCAAAGTATAATTAAAAATTTTCTTACTTAAATTTTCGGTTAAGAAATTGTTTTATAAAAATAAATACAACAATATTTTTATAATATATTAGATAAAATCAAACAATGTATATAAAATTGTATTAAACCACACTAGCTCTAGGGTTGAATCCCCTTTTGCACGCTCCCTAAATAATTAGCTTTTACGAATCTCATAAAATCCTTTTCATCATAAACATTATCTCTCAAAGTTATAAAAACAATGGATAATGAATGATAATAATCGCGCAATTTATTTATAATAAGAGCTTGTTTATTCTTATCCAATAACCGTATGTAATAAAAACCTCTATAAAATCATAACCAATATCAACTTGAAGTGCAATAAAAAATAAACTTCACGCTTCGAATGGCGCTCGGGTCAGATAATAAACAGATGTTATCAACAGGTTAATGCAATCTCAGAGACTTCAACTATACGCATACTTCATCAGACGATAATTTAATAATTAATAATAGTTATATAAATATTATTAAGTACATTCTCAAAAAGGATTGATTATAAAACAATTTACTCATTCATTAAGAAAAACAATTATAATAAAATAGTACAAAAGGCGACCCTATCACTAAAAAACAATATCTACCAGGCCATCATAACATTATAAGATAATATATTAAATATAATACACATAGTTACAATCTATAAATACAGATTAAACCTAGTAATATAATAGAAATTGAATCAAACATATATAAAGCATTAGCATAAGCTTACTAAGGGTATAATATCTAGGCTGTTCTCATTTACCGCTTTCTTAATTCTTTGGAACGAGTTAATGGCATAGCCATGTGGGAAGTTCTAGTTCTATGAATATGGATGTTACAGTCATAAAGGGAAAGACGTTATTGCGGCCATATAAATGTAAAATGATTAAACATTTATGTGCATTTATTTATTTAATTTAAGTTAGAATATAATTAAATAAATGAATTATTAATGAATAAATTTACATTTATTCATAATACAATAAATTGAAATGTTTGCCTTCATGGAAATATTTTAAGGAAATTAATATATGGTATCCTTTAGTTACTGATGTCTTGGTACTTTAAAGGCCACGCTCAAAACTAAGGTCATGGTACAAATGTTTTTTTTTCGTCTTGACATGTTCTCTGTTTTAAGGGTCTTTTTTATATTCCAATAAATATATATCATTGTTTAATTAAAACATGAATTTCAGAATAATATAAATTACCAAACAAATTAACTTGATTGTTTTCCAGTAAATAATAATTTGTTACGCTGTAATTCCCGTATTTATGGGCTTTATTTCATTTAAAGCTAAATTAATACCAAAGTATTTTCGTATCGTGAGTTCAATGACATCGTAAAACTGAAAACAATCACACCCTCGATAGTAAAACATTATCTCGCTGGCGTTTATACTTTATGTCGATTAAATGAAAATTACTATATAAAATATATAAAGACAATATTACAGTTCTTACATTTTTTACTGAAATTATTTAGACTATTTCTGATAAACTGCAAACGCGTCTGGTCACAGACGAGTCCGTAATTTATTGTTTCATGTCATTTATAGGTCCTTCAAATGACACACGCCAATCAATCCATCCATCAACAATCCATCAAGCAATAATCACCTTTATTGTTGTAAAATAAGGCTTATTATAATGATTATATAACAAAATAGTTACATTTGAAAACCCAAGCCCTTCTCTGTGAAATTTTAACCACTGTCATCTATCTATGACTAAATAAATTAATATAATTAAAGAGATCATTAATTAAACATTAATACAATTTTACAATGAGATATTTTAATTAAATTATGAACGGATACGCAAGAGGAATGCTTTCATAGCAGAGTCCGATAAATGAAAACTAAATGGAACGAGTATTAAATGAATGAATGAACATATTTGCGATGAAAAAAGCGCATATTAAATATGTACTGAATATTGCATATTAAAGAAACTATTATATTTTTTATAAAATGATTTAATTTTTATTAAATGTTGAATAAAAATATATAAGTTATTTTTAGTAATAATGGTTCTAATAGTACTCTAGTAAAGTGCAATAAATAATACAAGGTAGCGCGGTTAGTTTTAAACACTTACTTTGTAGTTAACAAAGGTAATATAAACTTCTTTGGCGTAGTTTCAGTCAAAGAAGTTAGTGGCTCGCCTTTTAGTAATTTATTTGCGTTAAAGCATTTTAAACAATATTATGGAATTATGTTTATTTGTCCTTATATATTTGATGATAATAGATTGAGGCTGTTAAAAATTGAGCATAATTTTATCTCAAGAAATATTTTTTTACACAAGCAAAACCGTAAGTTAAAACTAGTATATACAAATGCTTTATTAATATACAGAATGCATATCTTATATTGACTAATTTACTGAAGTCATAAAAATAATAATATTTTTTATATGGAGCCATTAAAAAGGTATAAATATTCCAACTTTATAGAGGTATTCAAAACATTGTAAGAATATATCTCAATAATACCTATCTCATTATATTTTATAAGAAAAAAATAAGAATAGATTTAATATAAATAAATAAATTGATTTGAAACGTAAAATAAAATTAATAAATTTCAACTCATCATAGATAATGTTTATTCCAAATTAAAAGTCCATTAAAATATCAAAATAAACCTTAAAATTGTTACGAATCCAGATGATTCAGATATTCACCCCGAGGCTAAAATAATCGGACAGTCAAAGGCGACGCAAATATAAAAACGACCCCTCTTAAAGTCACCCTCGATGCCGGGGACGACATTTCTTACCCCATCGTCGATATTTATCCCTCGTCTAAGCCTCTTTACGGACACAATATAGAAACAAGACTTTTCTCCAAATAAAGTCAGATATCAGAATGTTTTATATTTAAATTTTCTTTAACAACGATGTTATATATTTTTAGCCGGCTGTATGAATGTTACTTTTATCGGAATTTCCAAGACTAGTTTCGAACCCATTACGTTTTTACTCATGAGCACGAAGCATGTTCTTTGTAAATTGCTCACTTCATATTGACGTCTGGGAAACATTGTTCACGTTTATGAAATACCGGACTGAGTTTGTTGTGTGGTTCTTTTCAGAGCAGGGCTCGTTTGGAACACTTGTAACTTCAATTTAGAGTTGAGAAATGTCCTTATAAATATGGTATCAAAATGGGCTCCGGACACCATTTGACGTACACATTACACAAATAATCTCCAGTAATGATTAAAAGTGGAAAATATAAAGATAAATAAAAATGTATCTCGATATAAGAACGTGAATACGGCCGGTAATATATATATAGTTTGAGATGTATCTTTTATTTTAAAGTTCAAAAGGAACTGTAAATATTCATGATTATATAAATATTCGCGAGACAGCGGAGCGCGTTAATGAAACAAGATGCCAACTCCACGAACAATAAGCTTTTAAATTATTCCAGACGCGTCTCGCGTCTTTGTACTCCGGCTATTATTTCAAATTATATTTAATTGCGTAAAAGCAAGCGAAAAACAAGAATAGCTCTGAGTTAATTACTCTAGCAGAGTGTTCACGCAGCTTCCCGACAGCGCTGTAACAAATAGAACTTCAACCATAACATGACAATTAAACATCTACAAAATAAATCGACCGTGTAAATTGTACGACAAGAATGAAATATCTTTTTTTACGGCTTGGTTGGGATCGAGCAATTTTAACGTCGTTTTCATTGAAATTCACATTTCATCCGAATAACAAAGGGTTGGTCTTTATGTCAATTGTGAGGAGGGTAGAGCCAGCGGTCGCTCGATGCCATCCTCAGGACTGTAGGTGAAGCTGCAAACTATTTATATCTCCGGACACACGGACTCCCGTACCGTGCTCCGGTATACATATCTCGTATACGCTACCAGATACTGAATTATGCATGAGACAGAACGAATGTTTTAAAAAGTTAACAAGATTTCCCGAGCTTTTTCTTTGTTCTGCTATTTTACGGAGGAAAACAAATTGCCTGTACTACAATAACGGTAAAAACATAATTCACTAACATATATTAGACTACGATGTTATGAATTATGAAAGAAAAACGCAATTTTATAGAGTACCGAGACGTAAAAGTATATGAGTTACCATTTGTACTTAAATTATTCTTACATATTTGCAATATCAAGCTAGATTGATCTCATCTATGGTTAATTTCAATGTTACAGGCTCCTATTAGCATTCTCATACAAACTTGATCACGCGCTAATCTTCTTACCAGGGTAACAACAATTAAACTGTAGTCCGACTAAAGTTGGCTTTTAGTGTAGCTCTAAAAGTTGCGGTTTACTTCGTACCGCAGGCTCCGGTGCGGATATCTAGCCGATAACAGGATTACCGAGCCCTCCCTTGTTGCCGGGTAATTCGCACGCAAACTTCTCCCCACCCTCCTACACGATACTGCTCTCCTAATACCTTCTGGCATTTTTGTTTTATAAAAATAACATTCGAGATAAAAACTATATATATATTATTATTATATTATAAAAAAAATTAAGTCGTTTCTTAAGTATATTGAATCAAAATATTGTTGATTTCCTTCAAGTATTCCCTAGTTAACTAATTATACTATACCAATATTTAATCGTTTTCTTTTACATATTCCTTAGTGAACTAATAATATACTAAACCAATATTTAGTCGTTTTTTCTTAACATATTCCTTAGTTAACTAATAATATACTAAATCAGATTATAGTACCGTTAAAGCTTCTGAAACGTATAAAGTAGCCAATAAGTAACTAGATAAGTATGATAATATGCTGTCAACTCTAAATACGCAGGTGATACTTGTCTATTGATCTAGGTAATATGATATTCAACCAGACGGTTGTGTGTCAGCCAACGGTTTCAATATCGCTTTCATTTTAGTCGCAAAGCAGAAATTTCACTGTATCTTTGTATAACCCAGTAGCTATTATAACGAAGCATTACTGCATATTAAAAGCGAATTAAACAAATTATAATATTATAAGCGAAGCGAACACTCAATTGATATCATCATTGGCATTAAAATATAATATTATACTAGCAAATAAAGTCTGAACAGTTGACGGCAGTCGTGAAACCTTTACGACTGTATAAAATGGTAATGGATTAAGTTGATCGCCGCAGTCGGCGTTTAACGAGCGACCTGAGCCAACTTCCTCAATAAAATAATAGTCTTTCGGTCTCGTACCCACGGGCATAAATACGGCTTTTAAAAAATATTAATGATCACAGAACACGAACGCCTTTAAATAGCGTGGGCGTATTATCTTCATAACGATACAAAGAAAAATATGGCTCATGTTCACCACTTATTCATTTCATACAGTTCATACAAAGTACGTTCGATATATTTAGAATTTACGTAATATTTCTTAAACAAATAATATTGATATTAAATATTGGGTTTGTTTTAATATATTTAAGATAGTGTTATAACATTGTAATGTTATCTTAAACGAGCTGGGTCTATAAGGATCAAAATTGTTTATCGCTGTATGGTAATATGAATCCGTTTATAGCCTCGAATGATATTGTAATACGGCCGGGAGTTGGGACGGAAATTCTAAATAATATTGGTTTTTATGCGGCAACGTGCGGACGACAGCCGCATACAATGTTTGCTGTTAATGTTTATTTTACGACGGGTTATATCGAGGTTTTCTAGTGCATAACTTTTATCTGAGATTATAAATATATTTTAAACGTGAAAATGTGAATATATTTTCGAATTTATTAAATGCTGATAAAATAAATGCTTTAGCATCCTTCACGTGAGTACTCTGACCGACTAAAAAATATTCATAAAAATTCTCTTTAAAATAATTTAATATATATTCATATAAAAATATTGAAGATTGAATTATTTTATATAACAGATACAAAGACGAGACAAGTCGTAATAATAACAAATGGAAAGTTATAATTATAAGTCCATTTCACCTCTTAAAATTCACTACACGAATTCAAAGGGCAAAATAATTAAGAGAGGAGGTTAAGAATTGTAGGGAGATTTAAGGAGGAAAACTCCCCTGTGTAAATGAAGGAGCCAGGGATTTCGGTGTGCTACTATTACCACGTAATATTATTTCGCCGTCCACTTTGTGCCTTGATTATATTTCACGTCTGGGATTAACTTTGATTAACAAGGGATTAATTTAACCAAGAATAGGTTGAAGATTTAATGATATAAAACGGTATTTCTCAAAGTCAATTCTTACATATTACTAGAAATATGCTGTTTGTATTATACAATTATATATCACGTCTGGGATTAACTTTGATTAAAATTAAATATATGCTGTTTGTATTGTAATTATGATGAAGAAAACAAACAATAACATTCATTATTGAATTAACAGCGGTTAGTCAGACAACTAAATGAACTTGCAATTAATTCCAACTGCGTTTTAACGGGTATCCAATTAGGATGCCATTAAAATGTAATTATACCGTTTTCAATTCAGACGCGTACCGTTTCTAGAAATAAATTCACATTATACAGAGACAAGTAAATGAGATTGTTGACTGTATGACAAAAAAGATAAACTGCAAATCTATACATTAAAAGTTTTCTTTTTATGACAACCATTCAGTGACTAAGTGATTAAATATTATTCATTTAATTGCATTCCATTCCTTAAATAGGATGAGTTAATTGCTGTTGATACACAACACCTGAACATTCATGAATAAAGTAAGATAATAAACACAATTGTACATACATACTTCAAGTGTCAACTTTTTAGAGTTCTCAGTAGGTATTGAGTACCAGGATACCATAAGTTTGATGAAGTTATACATAAATATCACATTACCTTTCTTGCCTACAGGTACAGGTAATTTGATTCGTCGCTGATACGTTGACTTACCTGAAACAAACAAACGACAATTAAACATAATTCATATACAATTAAGACGTAAATCGAATTCACATTATATACGAATTGATCGCTAGTAAATAACTAAATAATAACTAAAGTCTAACATTTAAATTCGATATTTAATTCACTCTCAGAGAAAATTAATATAGGTACTTTTAATATTCGATTCAAACCTGAGAATAGCCTAGTCAGTACATCATTAAGTAACAAACAGCCGGCCAATCGTAAAATTTCATGGCGTCAACCTTTTTTTGGGTTGTTTAAAAGGTAAATCCGGCGAAGTCAGGCGTGCCAGAACTCATAACGAAGTCGCTAAACAGCCTTAAATTGTTAAAAATTAACATTCAAATTACGGGAGCGCTGTTAGTAGAATTAAAACGAGTTTCGCTCATAAATCGTCTGAAGAGGGTGGCGAGAGCGGCTTGCCTCTTTATTGGCTCCACGTCGACATTGCGCTAATAAATGAAGCAGAAAACTTCTACGAGTGTTATGTAGTGCCGTCGAGCGGAAGACATCAACCGCAGCATTTAACCGAAAACTGCGTCTATATCTAAATACGTAGAGGTGAAATTCCGACGAGGACAAATTTTATGTCTCCTATTATTCTCCTCCTTTTCTAACATAAACGGGAGAGACGGAGCGAGCGTATTATGGGTTATGAAATGAACTCTGCAGCTTCATGTTACCCTAGTGAAGAAAATGAAATTATGTCCGCCGCGTGCAAAGAAAGCGCACGACAAGTCCAATTCAACGAACCAACGAAACGATAAAGTTGCTTCAGATTTCAAGAACATTCTCGACTGTTTTCGCTGGCTGCCTCACTCAGCCCTCAGCGCTAAACAAATTACCCACCCTCCTCTAGTGCCTGCGTAATGTTTGTGACGACGCTCTTTATATTATAAAATGAAGGAGCCTTTCGTATATTTCAATTATAATTACAAAAGACTAGACTTTAAAAACATTTCCCCGAGCCTTATATTATTTATATTCATGTACTTCTATAATTCTGAAGCTCAATCGGAATACACTCTGTAGATCGTTGATCTAACTTATTATTGGCTACAGCGTAACAAAGGATATAATTATGTTATTCAATCATGGCTTTTAGAGTTATAGTAATAAGAGCTAATATTACTTCCTGTTATTGTAGGAACCGAGACAATTATCAGTGCTATGCCGTTCAAGCATAGTCCAATCATTATTGTAATTAAATTGAAAGCACGCTTTGATGTCTGTGATCACCGAGACATGGTTGAAATAATTAATATTAATGAGATTGCTTATCTCATGTCTAAATACTTCACATTATTAGATACTAATTGACTAAAATATACGCTGATATTTTAAATGTAATATCTATTTTAGTGTAATATAACATGTTAACCTGTCAACGCACAGGTAAATTAATATTTAATATCTTAAAGCTTGCTTTTTACTTTTATTTCCGAAATGCTCATCTCGTTTAATATTAAAATGTTTTCTTTTAATGAAGTCGTTAAATTTTCGAAATTCACATACTAAGTGATCGTCTACATCATAATGCAAAGTTTTGTTCAAACTTCCAAGTTTCTAAGCCCAAAAGTTTCAACTATGCACTGATATTTAAGTCAGTCCGTTTTCTAGCATAATATTTGATTAAAGATTTCTACAAATAAATACATATATACATATTCTTATAAACATAATTCCTTAGTAGTATAGTTACCTATAGTTCGCGTATCTGGTATCAGTAGCAATAAATGCGTTAAGAGTCGTCTCGGGAACAATAAAACGAACATACACATACATACCCAAGAGAATGGTAACTTACATTATAAATAATTATATACAATAACTCCATAATAGATAATTTAAACGTAATAAATATTATTTCAAATTAATATCATGAGTACATGTCATAATTACCATTAGAATAACAAAATACATGTCATCAATCTCATATAAACATAATCTAGACTAGAAGTGGCTTATTAACATAAATTACATGTAAAGTTTATTAAAATGTAATTGGTCGTGTCTAAATCTTTAAAACCCAATCAATGTGTCTATAATTAAATTGACATTAAATAATCTAAAACACGCATTGCTTTAATACGTCTTATCTTATTTCACCACATTTTGACGCAAGTCATTTTAATTTTAAATTCCAGCACAATATGTGAGAGCGGGAAGTAGATATCAGAGAGAAAGAGACGGATGACAGTGCTGTGAAATAGAGTCGCCATTATTTAAGAAATTCTAAGGAATTTGTTTTATGCTTCCAAAACATTTAATATATATTCGTAAATTAGGGTTTATTTTGACATGAACATTTAGATAATTTATTAGCATTAAATAATAATAAATAGACTAAGAAGATAATGCAACATTTAACAGATTTTTAACACTGTTAGTTGTTCATGATAGCCTAGTAACAAATTTGGGAGTTCTTAAGATTTTATAACAATATTCCTAAGTATAACAAATACGGAAGATATCCTGACTTAAAACTGGAGCTATTTACAGATATACTTACTATAAATAAATATCTATATATATATAAATATCTCGGCAAGCATATAAAAAACGGGCCACCCTATTGCATGGCGTGTCGAGGTTAATAGCGCCATTTGTACGAGATGTTATCTCAGCTTAGGCATACTTTTTGTTTTATTAACATTTTTATATTATATCCCTTCTATATGAAAATAATATTTTGTATTTTTTTCCTTAAAATATTTACTTGCTACTAGCACTAGAGGTTAGAGTCGAAACGGTTACCACTTTTATTTAACTTTTCGACCAATATTTTATTAATTTTATGATAAGTCCGTCATATATATAATATAGTTTTAATATTAGTGTTCTTATTTAATTTTAACTTAATAATAAACGACTTTATACAAAATGTATGCCACGAAAACAAAATATTTGACTATGAAGAAAGATAATATCCGTCACTAGTATACGAATCGAATTATGCACAGAGTAATATTTAAAGTATATAAAATATAATAACATTTTATTTATTCTAAGTAATACAAACAAACAAGCATCACGCTTCTTCGTTTAATATTAAAAGCAAAATCTACAATATAAAACTTATATATATATAATATCTCCATAATATAAAAACAGATATGTATTCTAAATTCTGAACGAAAACTTTACTCAAAAAACTTTTAACAAGCAGAGTTTTGTTACAACGATATTCTTTAAAAATATTTGATTTGTAAAAAACAAAACAATCAAATCATATTAATTTATTTTCCATAAAAAGCAATAGCTTCATTCGATTCCAGATTAATTAAAACTGACGTACTTATAAAGCGTACAATTATTTATATTAATATTACTTTCAACGAGACTTGTTAATTTTAAAAAGGTTTCAATTTATATGATTGAAATGTAATTACATTTATTCATTTAAATAGATTAACAAATTAATGTACAGCATATTTAATATTTAAAGGTTTATAATTTGTTGATCGAAATGTAATAATTTGTCAATTATAAAATATTTATTATATATTTGTTTTCAATAACGTATATAATTTCACTTCGTGAGCAATTACAATGTCGAAATAATGACAATTTACGAAGTAAGCAACATTAAATGTAATATTCATATATTATTTAAATGGTAATACGAACATTTACTGATTAAATGACAAATCGTCGTCACGTAACCGAAGCCCCGGAGGCACTTAGAAGCTATGTAAGTATCATTAAGCCGTTTGTAATAAAGCAAGTAGGTATTTGCATGGAACGGAGCTGGATTTGAATATGCAAATTACTTTCCGTCTTTATTTGGGCCGACGAGTTAAATTCAGCGTCCTTATGCAAATTTGACTTCGGATTTATACATGAGTCGATGCCCGATCGAATCTTTAATTATACAAATTGCTGATTTGATGGCTATAAAAAATATACATATCTATACAGTTTAGCAATAACTTTGTTGTGAGTGGGAGTGAAGATCATTTAGTAAAAAAAATAAAACAGAGGTTGAAAATATTGAGCACGCTAGCGGACCCATAATAGCAGCTTCCACGCTAGGTATTGGGGTTCAAAGCCACACATGCATAAAACAGCGAGTACACAGTGAGCAACCCCACTACTGACTACTGAGTGCTCGGCAGCCGTGCGTGTACACAGCGCGTTACCAATACACGTATCCATTACACAGTGGAAAAAGTTGATTAACAGTGTAAAAATCCGTCGACCGGAGACAAGCCTGCTTTAAAATCTTATTAAATACGCACTCGTAGCTGGCGATAAATATCGGAGCCGGCAATTACATTTTTTGTATCCTTTTAGAGGAATTTTCATTGAATGTTTAAGTTGGCTTTGCATAATTCATAAATAACATGTTCGGATTTAGTTAATGAATGCAAAATATATAAATAATATTAAAGTATATTTTATCAATATGTCTGTTAACAGACACGTCGGAAATAAAGATGGAAGGAAAAAGAATAATTTGTACAATAAAATAGTCAGTCTTCGCTTCCCGCCGCCCGCATCAATAATTCATGATCCTCCGCGCCATTGAGAAAGTGCTTTGTGATCGCCATACTAATTATTTAAACGTTGAATCGGTAATATTTTATTAGGGGCGACCGCAACACGGCCAGCACTCACCGCGTTAATGGTACAGCCGAGGTCAGGAAGCATTACAAAACAGAACTGTACCCCTAGTACGAGTTTTGATATTACCAAACGTTGATAGTTTTCGAGCAGTCACGAAACTTATTTATGGTAATAATTTATTTGTGATATATAGTAAGTAATCAGTCACAACTAAGAACTCATTTCGTGGATACTCGAAAACTATCAAATAAATTATTACCATAAACAAGGTTTCGTGACTACTCGAAAACTATCAAAGTTTCGTAATCTAAACTCGTACTAGAGGTACTGATGATATATTACAGAACATAACATTGTTAGTGCTTTTAACGTTACAAAGTTATTTGCGTTGACTGTAAATCAAGCATTACATCGCTTTTTACAGATAAATTACACTCGGAAACACCTATATAAACGAGAATAAACACAAAAGATCTCCGAACACTAGTTCAGAGAACGTTAGTCATCCCCTCGTTTACAACAAACACAAAACATGTGTTCAATAACTGTATTTGTGTTCAGTCAAGCGTGTCGTTATTTCGGTTTTATAGGGCTGTCGTTTTGTTCAATCTAAATTGTATACAAAAACTTGTTTCGAATTAAAAATAGTTAAAATAGACGGTTAGCGTAATCCCTCGAACACGAATCGCGCAATTTAAACTCCAATACCAGGAGTTCAGAAGCATTTTAGTGGTCTGCGGTGATTTATCCGATTACTACTACACAAGTTTTGTATATTATTTAAACGCTATTAAGTATTCAAATATGAAACGATGTGTGTGTAATAAAACGAAAAAGTAAATCTAATACTTATGTCTCCCTAGACTTGCTCAGATCAAAGCCAATACTTTAGCTGTACGTTAAATGCATAAGAACAAGAAAAGGTCTACAGGGATATCTATTTCTTCGTCCCCGGCGTCTGGTAACCACGGGGTGGGAGGGAGACAGGACACATCCCAGACGAAAAACACTCGCAGGGGTGAGTGAGAGGTGGATATTTCATCAACTCCGGCTTCAAGATGGCAGACTTTTGCGGTTGATAGTTTATAGTTATTGCGAGAGTGTGCGACGGCAGCTTTATCACATTGTTAGCGTTGTTATCCACGTTCAGAGTATTAAGTTCAGATGACACTAGCTACGGCTTCTATAATACTCTTTAGTCTTTACACTAAATCAGACCATGAGCTATTTAATAACAATCCCATGTTATCCTATAACTTACAAAGTATTTCAAATACAAACTCATAATCCTACTTTGTGTTACAATAAGCTGTTTAATAATAATTAGCTGCTAATTGCGGGATCTAATTATTATAATCGCGGTATAAAACACACGAGTCATGACATTTATCAGATTATTTCAAGCAGGTTTTATATGTAATTATTTTATTACGTGTTATTTCAACAGCATTTCATTTGAAGAATAAAATCTTAACATTAATTAATTATATTTTCATTCCAGCAACTTCAAAGTGTCTCAGTGAAATAAATCTCTTCGCGGATTATGCGGGATATTCCGAGCTCTTTGTGAATATACATTTCAGTTCCTGAAAACGTTGTGGAGTCTATTTTAAATAAGTTATTTTTATTATATATGACATAAATACAGGTGTTGATTGAAACGTCTGTCTGAGATACGAGTGGGGTTAGATTGTTTGGGACAGGATGGTTCGTAAAATGAGCTGTGTTGAGCCAATTTGATGAGAGCGGAAGCCCGGGCTCACAAAGCGAAGGAAATAAGCGGGTGCGGACCCGCCGTAAATCGTAGGGTGCGAAGAATGCGTAATTCTGATTTACCGACACCCTCCAAATTGTACTTAGGGTTTTTGAATGGACGTATTGTGTTTTAAATGATCATGAGAATATCAAATGATGTGTAAAGTTGTCATATTATATGCTTTGATTTAGACGACTTTCACACTGATACTCAAATTAAAAAAAATTAAGCAAATGTGTGTGACTAAATAAATCATTCATTATTTTTTACAATTTGTTTATTTGAATTATCACTAAAAAATAACTAAATGATTCATATTTTTTTACACGATTGTTAGAAAAAAAAACTCTCTCGCAAACCGTTGTAGGTACCAGGATAACAGTTTCAGCGTGGAGTACGTACGTACACAGTTGTTCGTATCGCCCTAACACAAAGGAATCGCAAGCACGTGACTCGAAACTCGATTCTATTGGATTATTGTTAGGATTTATCAATACCGTGAAGGTGCAATTCTCGAAAGGAAACGCTGAAACTGCTACTTAGATGAAAACGTGAACCCTCCAACACTCCATGAGACTCCAATAAAAAATGTACACGTGACTAGAAAACAGAGCAGTATTATTATTATAATATAAATAATAAGTTGACTTCATATTTTATGATGACAAATTCGCGAGAATCTAAAAATATGTAACGTCAGCAGAAACAACTGAAGTCGTGTTAAGTTTATTACAAAACAACTATTTAGTTTCCTGTTTGTTTTATTATTGAGGCCATCGTAATATATTTAATAAATGTATATATGAGGAAGATTAATTAACTTCAAACATGTAATTAATAATATATAGTAGCTTGTGACACGCAATTTTTGGCACAACGACGGGATCTATATTAGTAAAACAAATTACGAAAATAATGGGTAATAAGGAAAACGTTAGCAAAATTTTTTATGATTTTTTTGTTTTTTAAGAAAAACAAACCATGTATAAAATATTACGATAAGATTACATTAATGAATAGCTAATGATAAATATACGATGAACAAAGTGATATGTAGATTTAGAATAAAATTATTTTCCTCATTAAATTAATTCAGATGTATTATAAATTGTAATGAATAAAACCTAACGAACTATTGTCATTCATTTAAAAACATAAATAAAGTTTGGAAACCAAAAAGCAAAGTTTCGTCGGGATTTTGTAAGGAGTTTTATTATGCTCATAAAATATTAAAATCTTATATATTAATTTAAGCAAAATACATTTTAATTTATTTCACTATAAATATATTCCGATTTTACACATTATATGATATAATTTCTGACAGCAGTCCGTTATAAAAGACAACAGATTCTTCAACTTGACACCCGACGAAAATTGCTTTCCGTTAGAATTCAATTAAAACTTTTATTAATTTGGCAAAGAAAAGACAAAGTTACTAGATACTGTTACGAGACTTCGCTAATATAATTTACAATGAGACGCTCGCTACAAATCTGATTAAAGCGTCAAGATATGACCGACTTTACAAATTATATCATCTCTAAAATGTACACATAATGTTAGTAGTATATATAAATAAAAACTCTTTAGCACTGTACTCAAAGCATTCATTAACGTATTCATTTGGTATTCGTTCGTATTCATTCGTATTCTTTGTGGTAATCAAAAATAGAGCGAGCTATTAATTACGAATAGTGGGCGATTAGTCAGATGTAGGGCCGGTAATTAGTGGGACGCTAGCCGGCCATGTGCTTGTCACTCGTTATATAATTAAAACATTATATTCTTAGCAATTACGTAAAATCCAACCAACGTTTTATATCGTCAAAACCGCCGACGCGTAATAGCTCTTTTTACGAATGTTCTCCTAGTAATTTAGATTAATGAATACTTGCGAACATGAAGCAAAAAATGAATTTATTTTATAAAAAAGACCGTTTAAGCCAACATTTTAAATGTTTTTATTTTGTAATCGTGTAACGTTCAGCATCACCATAATAAATAACGATTATGAATACATTTCATAGACGTTCACAATAACAATATAAAAGTACATTAAAGTCACTGTTAGATAACACACATTGAAAACAAACAGTGGCAAAGTGAATTACATCACAAGGCATCTGTGTTGCAGTCGAGCGTTCGTTGGCAAATTGCCGTATTAAAATTTTAAACCAGTATTTTAAACGCTTTTACTTTGTTTAAGTTTACTGGGCTTCATAAAATGTGTAAACGATGTACTTTTCTACGATGCATCCTCTTCATTCGTTGTTATAATGGCACTAAAATGTATGAAAGTTTATGTTGTGAACACGCCTTTAATTCTTTGTAAATAGGTTTTAGTTTTTATGGAATATTTAATCTTTAAAACATAAACGTTGGAAGAAACTGTTGTCACGAGCACAATTTAAATCCATATAATTGTTTCTTTCTTTTCTTAAATTGCCATTAAAAATTATATCTATCTATCTCTTATTCTATGATAGCTTATTCAGTAAATACATTATATGTACTAGGGTCTAAGAACCCGAGAGGACATAATCAATCGCTATGAGTAAGAGAACTCCTATATTCGTATTCAAACTACAATATTATATAGCTTTGTGCAAGTTACTAATTAAGACAAAATGTTTAAACGTGATTGAGGAACAAACGTTAATATCAAAATATTCGCAATAACAAATAGGACGATTAAGTTATAATTGTATTATTTAATTAAACTTCCTATAACAAATTGCGTATAATAAAAATACTCGTAATTAACGGATACAGATATTAAGGACCAAAATAGGTCTAAATAGCCGCCCTTCCAAAACAACTTTTCGATGGCGATATATAAATAAAACAACCTCCATTGCGTTTTATTTTTTGTTGCCGTAAAGCTTCAGAATTCAGATTTTATAGAAAAAAAGAAAAAAAACGACTATCACTTTGTAGCGTGATTATAATGAGAATTTATAACAGGCAAAAAAAAAAAAAGGTACGCTAATGAAGTGTCTCATGTATTTAAATTTAAAGCTTTTACATTTATTTATACCAGGTAATTACTTAGAAACCAAAAAAGGGGGGTATCTTGAGGTAATAAAGAGGTTTTGCTTAAACCTCAATGACTAGGATGTTAGAAATTCCCACAGTTTGAGAACAGTAGTTTTAGTGTCACGAGCGAAGTAATCAAAGAGTGGTTAGCGTCCACGATCCTCTAACAATTTCCTGATTTCCTGGTACCATAACCGTACACACGCAAGTCCTTATCCCGATTGAAATAAAGGTGATATTGTGTTTCACATAGCTACACCAACAGACATATTCTTGTGGGAATATCGTCTCTATAGTCATACACATAAGGGCCGTATATAATATGTTATGTAAACTTATAAAATGGCCTTCCTGACGGGTTCGCCTCCGCTTTTAACGTGTGTACAAATGCACACATCCTGTTCTTTTGTTGCTTGGAATAGCCTTTAAGAATTGTGTTTTCTTTATAAGGAAAACATTTAATATCAGACAACTTAATTTATACTAATAAAATAATAAAATGTAAAGTAGGGTCAATAATTTATTAAAAAGTACATAAAATTGGTAATAAAGCATTCGGCATTCGAGACGGCAATAACATCGTCATTAGAGGTTAATGCATCGACGTGTTGCCATTTCAAGATCTTTATATCGTGAACAATAAAAGACGCAATAAACACAATGTGACTGACTCTATCTACAAAATGAATCAATTAGCTATATATTGCTTTTTATAGACGTTCCAATGGCATATTTTTTATCAACCTAAGATTATAAAGATAATGATATAGAAAAAAATATATTTTAATCCTAAATATGATTCTTTAAGCAGTTAAGACTACAAAGTATAATAAAAATAATTATATGATAAGCGCAATAAATTTAATTAAGTTATGAATCATTTTCGGATAATAAGTCTGACGGCTAATCTGCTTGTTAGTTTAGTTAGTCAACAAACTTATATATTATATTTTTTAAAAATGCATTCAAAATTAATAAAGCCATTTTAATTGCATTCATTTAATTTACAATCATTTTTAATAAATTTGTTTAATTTGTAATTTATTTTATTGAAAACAAAAGGAATATGTATTAATTAAGTAAATTCCCGTCACTAAAAAGACATGCTAGAGAATAGTATTACAATGTATAAATTATTTAATAAATTATGAGGCGAGTCAGTGATAAATTAATTGATAAATTTATCATTTATATTCTCGAATGACATGGAATATAACCCGAATTAAAGACCGTATGTTGTTTATTCCTATCATCGATATTGTATAATATAAACAACAAGTATATATATATTGATAAGCCCAATCTATAAAAAAAATATAGAAATTTTATTCATGATATTTAATTGGTTTAATTAAATAATATGAAGCAATTTATCAAATAAATTATTAATCATCGGTTGTTAAGTAATTTATCAAAATCGAAATGGGTCTAATATGACATATTTATTGAAATAATTAAGCGTGCCTGGTTTATTATTAAAACGAATTGTATGTACAATTATATAAAAACAATTTTACAATGGCCACTAATTGGACACGTAAATTAAACTATTGCTTATGAAATTAATGAAAATATGAAGTAAGGCTTGAATAATCTATACAAAATGTTTTCTTATCGAACCCGGGACAGTACTTGGCGTAAATGATATTTAAGCCTTGTTTTGTAACAAGTTTACCCTACTCCATACTTGTTACTCACCCATCCGGTCTTACCTGTATACATAACAGTTAACACTCTGTTTTTATTTCTTAGAAACAGTTGGTAGTTATATAACCCAAAAGCATAATGTCACATTCGACCCATAAAATACATAAATCATAGAATCATTAATAATAAAACATAGAATTAAATATTATTAACAGCATCGAATAAGCTTCAACATTATATAAATAGATTATAAATCAATTAAGCGTGTATAATTAACACTTCAATTTATCCGTGTGTATTTTATGTGGCTATAGAAGTTGAATCAAATAACCGGTGCTTACACGAGCGATTCAGCAAGATTTATTCGAACACGGCGTATTCGACTGAAAACTGACGCGGCTAAAATCGATTTTGCTGTATTTGAAGTGAACCTCGCTCTGTATTCGTGTATTCGAACAATCTCTGTATTCGTGTATTCGACCGTGAACAATCTAAAACGTTGAGAGCACTGTACTAGATAGAGGATCCCATTTGTATGGCAACGATGTAGTTGGATTAAAAAACTTTACCAATCGAAATTCTCGTCTATCAATTGTTTTTAACATCTGGAATACAATTTTGAACTCTATAAATCTGTTTGTGTGGAATGGAATTAGTGTATAAATAACATTGGTTATTTTTAAAATAAACACTTTTATATATCTTTTACTTGTTAAAAATAAACAGAAATAAACACGTAAGTAATTACGCTATTCGCATTATTCGTTTGAATGTGAATAAAAATAAAAAGTTAATGTGAAAACTCGTCGCAAAGGTACGGATAATACGCTCTCGGCAGAAATAAAACCGACAAATGGACCGTCGCTATGCTCTGCACTCCTTTTGTCGCCGGATTCCCCCAACCACTGGCAAATGTCTTTATGAGTGCCAATAATTCACTGTGGAATTTAGGTTAAAAAATCTTCATAAAACACTTAACCGCAGAGATTATTCTGAATAGGTAACTGCATAATGCTACCGACGTACAATACAAGCCGGTTTTGTATAGTATCTTAGTGTTCGGAATATTTGTTAATGCTCTTGTTATTTAAATTGCTTACACATATTGCAGTCATAACTTTCGTTTTATTTGAGACTACATTTACAATTTCTTTGTTCGTTATAAATGTGTTGCGGCAAAATAAATTTATAAAAGCTTGTAAAAACCAACGAAATGTAGCAAAGAACAAATAAATTGGATCCTTAATCAGATATAATGTACAATATAAACATTCGAAATAAAATTCTTTATTGAAAGAAAGATTTTTACGAAACGTTATTTCTTTGTCAAAGCTAGCACCGACACGGAAGGTTAAGATTAAATTTAAGAAGCTGAAACATGAATGTTTTACTTTTTTCTTGTACATAATGTTTAAATTTATTGTTGAAGGTAATATTTATAGCACAGAAGGTTAATAAATTACGCATCAATGCCTGTTAGTAAAGCTGATGTTTAAGTAAACAGTTAATTTAACAATATTTGAGAAGTTTACCAACTCGCTAACTTTTCTTTATATAGTTTGTTTCCACGAATAATTAATAATTCTGTATTTAGCAAGAAATATATTTTCTCTTTTACAATATCTGAATCCATCTTATTATCTCATCTGTCTATCTTTCTAATCTCTCTCTCTCTATCTTCTTTCTACCAGTTCGATTTTATATCGATAAATCTAGCAGTTTGTATCAAAACGGTACCAGGGTAGCATCAATGGAGAGGCCATCGAGTGAGATGGCCAGTCCGACGGCGGTCGCCGGCCAATTACTGCGGGCGTCAACAATGATTTACGATATAATGGCCAGCGCTCGCCTACATTGTTTAAATGCTTTGCGACGGATGAATCTTTTCAATTCCTCATTCATCGAAGGAATTTTACATTTTAATGTACAACGAGTGAAGTTAAATTCATTTTATAAAATATGTATTTTTATTTGTATATGACACCGACAGTACCATTGTTTAATATCGCCGATATGCAGTTGGAAGACAAAGGCTGCCGGGTTGTCTGGGTCCTTCATATTTGTTTCAGTTGGAAGCATTTTTAATTACATGCCTCCCCCATTCTACTTGCAAAAGTGTCTGCTCAGTAATAAATAGTATTTTAAAATATGTGCATTACGAAATTATGCTAAAACGAATATTAATATATATATATATATATATGTATATATTAAATATATTATATTCGTTTATTTTTTTTTATTATATATTATTATTATAATTATACTTTTACCTGTTAATGATTACTAGGAGAACAGAAAAGGTAAGAATAATATAAGGTGCTTATCTGTTCATTAAGCAAGTACAACACACATAAAACATTCTATACACGTATGACATAAATATAACATTTAAGAACAGCTGTTCAGCCATTAATTTACTGAGAAATTTATACGAACAAGAAAAATAATTAATTTAAACCGTTATATACGAGAACGCGTAATTGTCATTTGACAAGTAATTTATCGTGCTTTGTAAAGTAATTATATTATAAAAAATAACCTTAGTTAAATATTGGAATTACCTCAAATTTAGTTGAACTCGAAAACATTAAAAATATTTTTAATACTTGATTCTCTTCGCCGTTATTTGCTTCATAGATAAATGATTATTGTAAGTAATGTTTTATTAATAATTTGCTATTTGTAGGTACTTAGATAAATAAAGCTAAAGTTTTATTAAATTGTATAACTTATTCATATACAAATCTCAATAGCATATTTACAAATCAATAACAAATAAATAACCGTTCAACAAATAAATAACCCGTAAAACTAGTCCAATAAGTCCATCAAGTATTAAACTAACGTTATTATGAACAAGTCAAAGTACTTGTGAGTGAAACCTTAAGTAAGCCATTATAATAAGTACTCGAGTCATGTTAACAAGACAAACAAGATCAACACTTGACCGCGATTTTACAGTAAATACTGAATAGACTTTATGTCTCTTACAATAGAGACTATAATAAAACCTAAAAAAATATTCACGTTTTCAACATTGTGGAAATTGGTTATTACTACTAGGAAAACATAAAATATAAGAATATATATTTAATAAATATTTACTGTTTTAAATTTACCCAGATAATTTCATGTTATGCAATCGTAACGTATTGTAAAGATATTTTCTGCTAGTAATTGTAATTATTATTCTAAAACAAGCGTAAGAAAATTATTCATAAGATTTTATTTTAAAATTACATATGCAAATATGACAGTCAATTATTTATTATACCCGTCGGATCACAAGATTATAATAAAATAATAATAATATAAAAGCAATAGAAATAAATACATAATTTATGAAACGGATAATGTGACGAGTTATTCTTAATTTAAAATAAATTTCCGAATTCAGAGGGGGTTTATGTTTACAGAACGTCAGAACATAATTCCATTTTTGAATTTCGTATCGTGTACTCGAGTCAGGTTTAAATAATCGCCATGCCTTATACAGCCTGAAATAATGGTGTCACGCGATCTGACATGTTTGTGTGCAGTTAGTTGCCTCATCTTGGAAGGATACTTTAAAACCTTATTAGTATCTCCAAATATATATTTGTTTAACACACGAATCATTCATGATCGTTCATGTTAAATGGTTGTTAAAATACGTTATTATTTATTATTGCATTTATTAATAATATAATCTACATGATATTTCGTATTACGCAGATTGTCTGTCGAAACAATAGTGTAAAAGTATACATTGACACGCGACGCGGCGCGAGGAATTCGTAAATTTAAAAAATATGACCGCAGCTATTTTCATATAACATGTTCTTATAGCATTGTTTCGTTTCGTCATAGCGGCTTCAAGGCCTTGAGTAATTTATCAATCTTGGTCCGTCCTGACAAATAAAAAACTACAAACAATCCGAGATGAGGTCTTGCTTCCAATGCCAACTTGTACTGAACGAGTTGTGAAGCATGCACTCGGTATTTTCATTAAAGAAGCCGTCTCATTATAGACCTGCTCGGAGTTCATGGGGCCCTGGTGGCAATTATCGCGGTACGAAACTTTATTCAATTCGTTGTCGCCCGCTGGCTGCGCCCGAGGAAATTATTCCCTCTGTGGATTCCGCTTCATTTACGACTGGCTTCACTCCTCGCTTCCTTGCTCCCCTAGTGACTACCTCCGCATTAGCTTTACTTGAAATTAATGAATACGTTTTTTGTAAACAGAGATCGAATTTCAGTAAAGTAAATTACTACAAGTACTGAAATAAATAAAATAACGTTACAGAGGCAAGTGTTAACCGCATGGAAACTACAAAGTAAATAGGACAGAGAAAAGAATTTTAAATAATATGTTGAATTCCTACACGACTCATATAGAATGAAAGAGTTTTGGAAAAATAAACTTGCATTTTACGTCTGAAAATGCAGCGTACAGTGTTCTTTTGTTCCTCGACGTTCTACGCTTCGCTTTGTTATTTTATATTTTAACTGCGTGTGCTTGGATTCATGTGTTTCATTCTTTCAAAATCAACACATTCTTTATTAAATCCTTTGTTTTTACTTGACTTAGTTTAAAAGAGCTGGTATTTTAACAAAAGAAACCGATTCTTACAACGTCATAGCGGTATTTTTATAGAGGCAATTATAATACCGGGTGCAAGGCGCAAAAAATACACAACCAAAAGATAAAAAGAAGCATCGAATTAACGGACATCAACTGTGACATAAACACCGTATTTACCTTATTATTTGCTTATTTAATTCAATATATAAATAACTCTTGCGTCGGCATATAAATAAGCAATTAAGTAAATTGTAAAGACTCACACACACGCACTCCTTTCATTTCAGACACATTTATCAGATGGTGCGTCAAACGCATTCATATAAAAAAATAAATGACTAAATATTAATCGCTAATTTAAGATATGCTTAAGAACACTGCTACCTTAAAACAATATAATAAAGATAATTATGGAATATACAAAAAAGATATATTAATAGGATATAAAATGTATTCATATATCTATTTAATTTATCATCAATTATATATCACATTCGAAAAACAAAAAAAAAACAAATCGTCAATCTTTCTTACAAAGTTTGAACAATAAGTTAGTTTTAGGTAGCGTGTATAAAATTATAAAAGTGTTTACACACTGGTGATTCAGACGACCGCTTCAAGCAATTTATGTTGATTCCACATATCGCAATGCGATACGAGCTATTTAGGAAACGTTCACCGACCAAGGGTTTTATCATGCATCGTAAATGTCTGGGAAATATGTAAAATATGATGAATTGTAATTTAATTCTTAATAGAATATATTAGTATACAAATTTGATTATTGGGATGTTCGAATTGAATAAATATTGTAATAAAACGGACGGCGTTAATTATATTCATATTTCATTCGTCTAGAACGATTCAATTGGGAGAGGTGCCATGAATGTCGACATTTATTCGCGTTAACACTTTCCTTTTTTAGCGTAAAATTGTGTATCGGGCCCCTAATAATTCGGCAGTGCTGGCAGCTTGTCAGATGACTGAATGAGTTTGGATTTCGGCCACAGTTTACACTACGCAATTCATCGCTAGAAATTCAAATTGCTTTTCCAGCTCACGAACTCAACAAATATTTTGCTTTGGCGTAACTTGTCTAATATTTAACAACCGAGCTGAATAAATATGATAATTATAGTAAAAATATTTGTCTTGATCGGTCATCGCTATCTGAATAAAGCTGTGATTGAATACTAAAGATAATTTAATAAATAATTGAACCATCAGATAAAAATAAATAAATATTATTCAGAAATAAATTTCCGGAATGCAATCGGAATGAAATAGCTTCAGCCGTATTCCGTAAATGTAGTCATACTGAGTTGTATTTTACAACCGTTTTGAATGTAACACGTCGCTGTCAGTTGTCACAACGTAAATATTATTAAAACAAATTAAAAGAGCAAACACGATGTCTGCTCGCTCGAACACATTTTTATGAAGACTCTAAAATTGTCCGTCTCTTGGTATTACTAGAATAAATGTATTTCGGATGTTTTTGTTTTCACACGATAGGAAAAAGAAATAGAAAAGTGAAACATTTTTTTTTTGTATTTAAGAAAATATTAGGAACTTCTTTAAAAAAGTGCTTTGTTAGTTTTAGAACAGATTACTTTAATTGGAATGTAAGAACAATAATAAATACAACAATAGATTTGAATTCAACTACCTGAAGAAATTCCCGAAACATCAGTATGATGACATATTTAATATTAGAGCGTGTTACAATAATAATACGCCTTTTATTTGTAAACGAAATAGTTTAAATCTATCGAAGTGATAAAATCAAAGCACTGAAGGATAGAAAGACGAGTTTAAACCCGTAGCCGTGTTTCAAAAATACTCTCCGTTCAAACATTGACCCAAGCTCACACAATAACATAAAATATCAAATAAACGGCCATTCTCCGCCGCTAGGGTTCAAATAATAGCAGTCTACGTCGCATTGGTGAAAGATATCATTAAAAAAACTTTTTATACTGATATTATTACGTGTTTGGAATTCAATTATTGAAATCAAAATTATATTTGCATAACAAAAGCAAATAGGCGAGTCGATGAATAATTTATAAGTTACGGTTATTTTATATCTGCCGTGATGAATTGCAATTTGGAAACTTTTTTTAAAATTGCAATTATGTTTTTGCTACATAGGTAACGAACCATAAAGGTATATATGTATATGTAAAAAAACCTGCTTCACTCTGTATATATATTTTGATGATGGTTTATATATTTAGTGAAGCTATACTGTATGACATGTTCTAGAAACGCCACAGCAAGCAATCTTTATATTGCTTGCTTGCTGTGGCTTTTATTGCTTGCTGGCCATATAAAAATAGTAATAATTTGGATTTGCGATACACAGACCAACGAGGCGAGAATCTGTGCTGTGTAGTACCAGGGGAGCAGAACGACGCCGAAAGTGCCAGTAATATGAACAGCATACATACGGTGCAGAATACCGACGCCCGGTGGAATCGATACAGGGCCGCCACCCCAGCGAGGGGATGAATTTAAATTATTCACAGCGGGTATAACTGCGTGCTGCCGTCTTTAACAAACAAATTACGTATGCGAGCCTAATAACGCGATACACCCGGCTCATAGAGTCGAGATGCCAGGCTTTCAATTATAATAGGATAAATGATGTGGGTCCGGCCGCCACATGATATAGAATTACTGATACCTCGGCGTGTCCTCATTCTGCTAATTGCGACAAGAATGCAATAATTACATTTAGCTAATAACCTTCATCTGTGTACGATATTAGTTGTGATTGCTTATATTTATATAAAATAAATAAAATACTAAGACAGTGTAGTTTTTATAAGAATTTTATACATAAAAGTAAGCTAAAAGATTTTAAATTAAGAAATGTTATCGAGACATCTATGAAGCGGTGCTTTCCTTTCATCCCTAAACGTCGGCACAAAGTAAGAAAGTAGGGGAGCATAACGTCAAAGAGATTGAATATTGATTGTCGAGTCGACAGCAATCTGAGCGCTCTGGAGGGGAGGGATATGTCTCGTGACAATTTATGTTATTGCCACAGAGCTGGCTGCGACGATACGGGACCCTCACACGAAATTGTTAGTTCGACCACAGGATATTGGGGAATTAAAGAGTGATTGATTAAGCGGCCATAACGATAATGGATATTGAAGCCAATGAAAAATTTTAGGGGTTATAACTCCAGCGCATTAAATGGTAGCGGTCCATAAACACTCGTATTAAAGTGTGTGAACTAAAGCGTTGTAATCTCTGGCTCGGAACAGAAATAAAAACATGCCGTGTGTGCGATTCGAACCTCGCCCACTTTCAGATTAAGCCGCAAGATCAACAAATAAATTTTAATCCGACTGAGCTGCACTCTCGCATTTCCGGCGGCAAAAACTCGCTCGACTCGACACATGGTCGAAAAAAAAACTAAAGTTATTATCTTAAGTCGAACCCAACAGAACCCATTAGTAAACAACACGGACACAAAAGAGGGCAAAATAGCGGCTTATAAAAAAAAGATAACAAAAAATCGGCTTTTGATCCCCGGCTCCCCTACTGCATCTGTGAAGGTTTTATTAGTCTGCAGACTAGTTGAGCAAACGATTTGTTGATTTTACGTGGTAAATGTTTTTTATTTTTATTAAGTGTTCTCTCGGACAAAGCCCAGTAACATAAACATTTTTATCCGATGATTGCATTTATAAACTCTTTGGAATTGATAACATTATTTCAAAAATGGAACATAATGACGTAAACATTACTGCATAAACGAGGGAACTTTGTCCGATGTTTTATCCGATGATTTCATTTATAAACTCTTTGGAATCGATAACATTATTTTAAAAATGGAACAAAATGACGTAAACGTTATTGCATAAACGCGGGAACACTTTAATCGTTTAGTTTTAACAACATCAACTTCTTGTCATTACAAAGCTTGCCAGTTTGGTAAATGAAACCGCTCGTGGAGCTAAATCTGAAGTTCTAAAAGCGTTAACGGGTAATAACATTTGTGTTTATATATTTGGCGAGCGTTTACCGAGACAAATCTGCTCTCGGCGAAACTTTCCATTCTAACAAAGAGGCGGCCAGGTATACGCCAGCTGCGGATTACAGCTTCGACCAACAAAACCACCGACTTATCGTCAAACCCAGTCGTTATTTTACAAGCGAGCTCGACTGATGTCCCAACTCAATCGGAGATCCAAACACAAGCGCAACTTAAATGGGTTTATGACAACTGAGACGCCGGAATTTATTGTTGAGGGACCAATGAAACGTGTTACTCGACGACAGATCTTAAGAGCTTAATTTGATTGAATTATTGTATTGCTAAAGAGGCACTAAAGTAATGCATTTATACGATCACGAACCGTTAAAAGAGTAACTGTAAACATGATAAATATCGACGTTATAGACTCGAAAGGAATCAAACTAACAATCGAGTCAATTAATAGCGAATTAATTTAAAACGTGGTATTAAATTTATTATCGTATCAATTGTTCATGACATAATAAACAAGTAGCTAACAAGCCAGAGGTATAATGAGAGGCGGAAATAATGGAGTTTGTTAGAGAGCAGGCTGTCGACGCCGCGGGCGCTGCCCGGCCTCACATCCTAATTACGCCAATAATTAAACGTACAGTAGTCAAGTCGACAGCTGCCGCCATCTCCTTATGCCTTCTTCACTCCTGGTAGTTATATATAAATAAACCAACCAAATTTTTAAGGAGCATATATTATTAATTCGAAATGAAAATAATTATATTTATTTCATTTAAAATAATAGGTTTCAGTTTTTTTTCGTTATTGCTTGAATTTCAGTTTACCAACTAATTATTTCAGAACATCTGATAGGTCTATAAGGTAACCTGTTCCAAGAATCCATTTATTTTATTATAACATCAATCAATTATATCGATTCGATATTAAAATTTTAATTCGCAAAGAGATCAGCTTATGGGCGAAGCAATAACGTTTTTATGAAATGAATGATGATACGCCCGGGGCAGGTAACGCGATACGTCCGTTGTGGGATATAAATAAAGTCGTTGAAGCGAAAAATTTATCTGAATTAATCACGTATGTCAGCATTGCTTTGCACAAATTATTTCCTCTCTGTTAAGCATTACACGATTACGAATCACCCATTATTACATTCTTATATCTAAAAAAACGATATATTAGATTCTTGAAAATATCTTTAAACATGTTTAGCCATGTTAAGCTTATTTAAATTAAAAATTAATATGTAATAAATTCGTCCCGTCGCTCTACCAATTGAGCTACCGTATCATATGTATGTATCGGTGTATTTTTCATTGTATGTTTATTTTAAAATGTATCTTAGATTGTATACAAGATCTTCGAAGTATAGATTAGATGTCAGTACTAACAGCAACCAGTTGGCAGTCTGTTCAGTGAACACAGTTCAAGCGGTAATCAACATGTAAATTTATTCAGACCGATCGTATAATCACCAGTCGGTAATATTAACCTTATTCTCAATATAGATGTTTAACATTATGCTTCACTATAGAGCAGATCTTATTAATTTGTCACGACGTCAGTCTCAGTCCGCTATAAATTATTATTCATTTAGATTTATACTTAAACTGTACGTCGGTTCGATTTTGCTGAATGTTATTTACGAAATCATTAGACATTCGTGACACTGATTATATTATTTGCGTTTAGTGTATGTAGCGTATGCTCAAATTACCATGACTTGACTAGGCATTTTAGTTTTAAATAATGTTGAGCAATTACTTAGGTATATCTAGTTCTTTGTAAGCTTTTATCTGTTACATTGCTTGCACAAAAAGTAACTTAATAAGTATAGTTCGTTTTTTTTTTGCGAATTCGAATAAATATATACAGACTCTTTCAAACAAAACAATAAACACACTTTATAAATGAAGCATTTGTAAGGACCTTTTCATTATTTAAAACACATTTATAAAACTATATATCTCAAATGACATTGATAGCTTCCATCTTAGACAGATCACACAATTACATGCACACGTCAAAATAAAGATGAGGTGCAAAATTAGAAATTGATACCGTCTTTAATTATCGCAGTGTTCGCCAAAGTTTTCCAGTTAGGGAGGCTAAATTGATTCCACGAGCACTTTAGACATTTTTAGAACCCTTGACAGTGATTAATGAACGGAATTTTGGAGATGTGAACGCTCCCCCAGCGAAAAGGGAGATCTCGAGGAATACAGAAAGCAATTTAGTTGTATAAAATATGGTTACAATATCTCATTGCTCAAGCAGCTGCAGTTGTAATTTGATGTGGTGAGGCGATGAGACCGTGAGCAGCTCTGGGGAATTCGAAGCTAAGCACCACGCCGTGGTATTTTTGATTAATGACGAATACTGTACTGAGTGGGCAGGTGCGTGTTTTAAACGTGTTTCTTTTTCGATTTATTTCATTTCATTATACAATTTAAGCGACACTATCTCAAGATTACCAACATGGCATATGAAATAGCTGTTAATGAGTTAGTGCTTCTCTCTGATTGGTTGAGATTTGGAGTCGCTTTTCTTAAAGATCAAATTGGATAATGAAATGTGGGTAGTACTGTATTGACAAATGTATTTATAAGTATGTAGTTAGTTCACGGTCATGTAAGGTCCAAGTTGAATAGCTAGTGAGTGATTTAGATTAGGAGATAAGTAAAACAGGCCGCAATCGCATTAATTTGTAAAGAGCATGGTCCAGGGGAGGCGGGAGTGAGTTAATGAACCGCTGCGGCGGGCGACAGCGCGGATTACTCCCCGCCGTTTGCACTCAATCAGGCTCGCAAATACCCCTAAGCCCCGGCAATTAAATACACTCCGAAACAATCAGATACAAACCCGATAAGAGCAATCGGACAATTAGCGATTATTGTAATTGACAAACTGAGTGACACCACTGAGTCACGCTCGGGCGCGTCGTGCTGTCTGGATCAAGGTACTTTTGATAAATCGATACCGGCGATCATTTATTATTTAATTGATAAGGTGTTTTTATTTATCTATTTGGTCAAAACATAGGTTCGAAAAAATATTTAAACATTTTCCTACTTGTAACTGTGGTGATAAAATCGCCTGAAATGATAAAATAACATGAGCACCTAACATCAAATGCGATTACTACGTAGCAGTTAATTGTCATCAGAAAATATTAATTGAAACTGGAGATAGCGTTTTACAATTAATTATGTAACTTGCCAATTTCTTCTTTTATAAAGACTTATCAAAGATTTGATTAAAGAAGCAAAAAGATATAAAACAATACCTTAGATTCAGTTTTTTGTTTCTTTGAAGGGGGTTGATTGTTGTGTTCCTGCCGCGAGTCATCGGGCTCGGGCTTGACGGGTAGTGCGGGCGCCGGCGCGGGTGACGCGGGCGGCGCGGGGGATGGCGCGGGCTGCGCGGGCGCAGGCGACGCCGTGGGCTTTGACTCGAGGCGCGGCGCGGTCGGCCGCTGCTCGGGCTTGGGCTGCGCTGGCGTCACGTGCGTCGGATGCGGGGTGTGCGGAGCCGCGGGGGGCAACGCGCCGGACTGCGGCGCGGGCGGCCCGGGCGCGTTGGGCGGAGGAGGAACCCGCGCCACGCCGTTCACGTCGTGCGGCGGGTGAGGGTGATGGTGCTTGTCGCGGGCCTTGTCCCGCCGGTGGCCGCCCGAGCCTCGCTTAGCGGCAGCGGGCGGCGTGGCGGCCGTCGCCTGGGGCTTGGGCTCGCCGTTCATTTCGTTTGACTTTACGATCTCGTGTTTCGCCTCGGAGCTTTTGGTGCCGGGCTTGGTGCGCTTGATCTTCATCTTGAGCGCGGTGCGCTGCGCGTCCGGTTCGGCGCGCGCCGCCATGCCGCCCGCCTCGTCGGTCTTCTCTATGTCGGCATCGAGGTCTATGATGAGGTCGCCGATGCCGATGTCCCACTCGTTGTCATCGTACTCGAAGTTGGCGGGGTGCGCGTGGGGCGCGGGGCGAGCTCCGCCGGCCGGCGCGCCCTCCCTCATTGGCGCCGCCATGCGCGCCGGCTGCCCGCGCCCGCCCCCCGCAGCCCCGCACACGCACACACCATTGTAGCCCTGTCACAGATAACACATCTTAACATAACTCTTTAAACATACACAACAAATCGAATTATTATATTTCATACGCAAGATAAGCTTTGAGGGATCCAGTGACATATCTCAATATCAAAGTATTCTACCGGTAAATATCTGTCTATCTATATCTACGAAGTTTAACGGTTCAGTGACACTTCTCTTTAGATATATTTTTGGTACATAAATATATTTAGGTTGAAGTAAATGAAATAACAACTAAAGAAAACCTGATAAATCAATTACAGGTATAAACAAAACAGATTTAAAATAAAAAGTTAATTTAAATATACATTTAAAAAGCAGAACATATTCCACGTGTTTCTAAATTATAAAATATTAACCCTAAGATTTTAATATCGTATGAAGTAAAAGTCGATTCAAACGAGCAATAATCGTAAAAAATGTCATAAATAATGTTGTAATCTTGAATACTTATCTACATAATTACAAATCAATGTAAAACTGTCACTTATAGACTCAAATATAATACGCTCGATTAGACTCAAATTTATGGTTTACGTTCGATATTACAGGAGAGGTAGTGAAATTAGTTGAGCAATTATAATTATTAATTTGAAATTAGAATTTCAACCTTTGTAAATTGTGTAAATAAATGATATTGTTTTGAAAATCGAATCGACGGAAAATTTTATTTTAAATCATACCGGAAAACGATAGGCACAGGCTTACACGTATATTCAAAAAAAAATGATAAAATTCTTTCACGAGCGGGATTCGAACCTGCAAGTCCGTTCTTGTAAGCAACTAAAGCTAAGCTCACCCATTACTTGTGACAAAAAAGGCTATTTGTCAGTAGATATTTGTTAATGTAGAATAACCAACGTAGGTTTTATTAGAATACTTTTTTAATACAAACTGATTTCGGCTCAGAAAGGCTTGGTATAAAGTACTTCTATTTAAAATTCTAAATGCATTAAGTAAGAAGCAAAAAATATAAAAAGTATTCAGTAGCGTGGCGTGGTTTTATATTTTAAAATCCTGATTGCCTCATGTTTACTGTAGAGTGTATAACGTTAAGATAGGCAGGTATTAAAATGAAGTGCAGTGTATGAGAATGTTTGAAGTGGTACCACTAATAGAATATTACACAGTGAGGCTATACGAGCAATTTATAGCAAACAGATTATGCGTTTTTATATAACATTGGTTAGGGACTTATGGCTCCCTGGTACTTATTATTGATTTGTTAACACATTTTAGTTAATTTGTTTCACCTTCACCATTTATGGAGTTAAAAAAATCGTTAACATAGTAAGTTAACAATAAGTTATATTAATTTTAACAATTAACAATAAAACTATTGAAAAGACTGTGGTCAGTTATTTATATTTTCAGTACGTGTTTGTGGTGACTTAGTGGCCGAGTTTGTGGTTGCAGCCACACTAATTTGTAATCACTTTTATGCAAATTCTTGAGTCATGTTACAAGAACCACGTTTATTAATTTATATTTCGTATGTACTGAAAAAGAGGCTTCAAAGTACAAAGAGATGGATATGCATGAATTGTAGACCATTAACAATAGAGAAACGAGTGTCATTCATTAGAATGAGAATACATAAAGAATGAATGGGAGATACTGACCCAAATTAGAAACTATAACTGTCAAATGGTTCTAGATACACAAACCATTTAGTTATATTATTATTAAAGTTTCTTAAGAACTGAAAACTTTTGCAACATAACTTGTCTACAAAGTTTTCTGTCGCTGGTCGCTGCATAACAAATTTATTTCGCAAAGTTATAAGAACGTAATTATTAAAGATAATCTGTAGCTGTAATGTTATGTATTTATTCAAACGAGCAAAAATTTATTCGTAAACATTATCATAATTAATACCTTTGTATTCTAAATTGTATTTTCTTATATTTAAACAATAATAAGATATTATATTATGTGTGGGATAAAAAGCAAAATCGTGAATCACAGAAATGCTTCTTGATTTTGACAATTGATTTATTAATCGTGAAAGAACATACAATTAACAACTAGTTTGACATAACGTGTGTGTCTCTAACGTAAATATTTCATAAAAAACTTTAAACGAACAACAAAATAACTTCGCACTAAAAGAAATGAATGCAGGTGCAGTTCTATTCCATTCATATAGTTGTTCTAGAATCTAGACGTCATATAATGGATAAGTGACGTTATAAACAACGTAATAAAATACAGTTAATTCCACGAAGTCTAACGTAAATTATTATCATAGAGTAAATATGGACTGGAGGCTAAGCTTCCGTTATGCGGATATTTATGTCTATCGTTAGTTTTTTCACATCGTCGTTGTTTGTTCACTGGGCTCGGAAAACAAATACCAATACTCGAAATCGAAAACATTTTCTTGTATATAATACAATCTATTTTCTTTAAACGATGTCGCTTACACAACAATAGTTCTTTATTCAAATGTTGTCGTTATTGTTTTGTTGGTATTATTGAACACATTTTTGTTAGTATATACAATCAAAAACTTATAACTTAAGTAGTGAGGGTTCCAGCTTTTGGAATCTTATTTTTCATTTCATAAAATTAATTATTTTAAATGTTGGCAATATAATTTTAAAAAATGCTTCGAAGCATGAAACAGAATAGAATTATTTGGCAATTTTCAACAATAAATAAATTGTAATTTTAAACAATTTTTTTTTATCATCATGTTTCTAAACAAATGACTAGATTTATTATCATTAATTACTTGAGATGATAATATATTGACTTAAATTGACTTTAACTCTATTTCAAATATCAAAAATAATAAATACAGAACAATAGATTGACAAATCATTTAGAATAATAAATAAACATGGATAAATTATAAAATTAGAATACCCATTGTAAATATTTTACTCTAAGCAACATTATGTTCTTTTTTATTTTTAAATTGCTTTATTCATTGTATAACTCAAAAGATATAAATAGCTTCTCAATTTAATATATGACAGTGATTGATATATATAATCTTTGCGTGTAACACAGAGAAATCTTGTCAAATCGTAAATGATAATACCAAGCACATAATTCTCTAAAAAATGAATGGAGGTAGTTACGACTCGACTGTCACAATTCGGCACGCTAACGAGTAATGACGCCGATAAATCAGGTATTATAACCAAGAAGCTATAAAATATATACATCATCTAATAACATGAACGAAACAACATCGAGAAAATGTTATAACAATAACATTTGTCATTTTAATAATATAAATATGAACATTTTTATTTTATACGAAATGCTATTTATTACACACCAAAACCAATTCGAAGACTATTCACATCGCAAATCACAAACTCTCATTATTCTTTATTCAAATACTGCGTCGAAAAATGGCGTACATAAAGATTATTTAGCCATTATTCATCACTCAAAGCGCTTAAATAACGATAGAAATGAATGCGAAATTCAAAGAAAAGAGCCGTGGATAAATCGCGGCGGAATCCATTATACTCGAAGCCGTATGTTTGTCAATAGGCCGGCTGATTGGGGCTCCTCGACGCGCTGCGAGCCTGGTACTAGTGATTTACGGGCAAGCCGCGCTACTTGGCGCTCTGCCCGAGCACAGAACCCGCTACGGCACTTTATATGAGAAAAATTGCTTGTGACGCGGAAACGAAATATGCCTACTATGGGATTCTGAGATATTGGTTTAGTCTATTGAAATATATTTTTAAAGAATTGTAAGGAATAATGATTATTTCAATTCTTTTTTATGTATACTGGGGAAACAAAATTAACATAAGTTTCTTCTGACATGAATAGTCTTTTAAACTTTTAATTTACACCTTGTTAAAAAATTATTACAAACGCCTTTTAAACATCAATTCATAATAACTGCATTAATAAATATGTAAATAACTCTTAAATAATTGACTATTAAACTTACATATAATTTATAATAAACAAACAATAATGATATAATCTCTTTAATATACATACTTTGTTTTAATCAAGAATGTTTAGCAACAAGTAAATTGGTTCTAAAAAGTTAATATACCCGAGCTAAACTGTGAGCGATAATGGAGTCTGGTTGATTATCTCACGTTCTTATAATGGCGTTACGATCGAATTGAGCCGCGGGGTGAGGCTTTAAACGAACCGGCCGGTTAGCGGCGTCATATTCATAATTATCAGACCTTACTTTAATAAAAACTAAAACCTCCTTTAATCTACAAATTAATAAAACCTATTTACTATGCTTTAAATAGAAAAACTGTTTCTTTTTATTTCTAATCTGGTCTTATCTGCTGATTACTGAGATTTCTAAGAAAAAACTGAAGCCTTACTCACGCTTTACGCAAAGTATTGTTGAGAGTGCTTACTAGGAACTTAAAAGTGATTAATTTTTTGCTAGACATTGATACTAAAGATAATAATAGTGCAGTTAGTGTATAACAAAAACTGTCAATAATATAATTGCAAAATAAAATACTCATGACAATTTCGACAAGTGACGGGACAATAAAAAGTGATACAGATAATTACGAGTGATGCTTATAAAACCGGTTTATTTAATAACTTGATAACCGTAAAGCAATATTTTTTTATTTATTTATAAGATAACAAGATATATTATAATTGTAATTTCCCATCTTGGGTTTTAATTAAAATAATATCAACACAAAAACAAGTTTTTATTTAAATTTGGAAACAAAAAACGAAAGAATGTATTTATTTTTTGTATTTATAAATTTCAAATTCCGTTTTTGAACAATTTCAATTTAACTATTTTAAAGCAGCGAATTCTTTTCTTTTATATTTATTAATTTCCACAAAAAACAGGTAGCGTAATATGAACATTTTTTCGTGTAAAATAAAACTGATATTTATAACGAATTAATAGGTATATTTTTTAAGAATATAAATATGATTTCGAATTGTCATCAGTGAAATCAGTGAAGTAAAATTAATGAAAGAAAAAACCATATTTTATCATTTTATTTTTTATAGATACCTAAGCATTGAGGTAAATGTAAGTTTCTTATATACGGCGCCTAATGTCCCCTTCTCAACATTAATCATTCATGAGTGGGAACAAGATGAGGGGTCGGTACAAACTCTTCAAAGGTTATGTTTTCCTTTTTAAGAATAATCTAAAACCGGTTACTCCTTTTAATATATGTATGTATATCCAATTAATTTTAATGTCGTTTTAAATATCATGTTTAAGTTATGTATTTAATATTAGTAATATATTACTTGTAAATGGTATATTGATGATATAAATTTTACATCAGGAATGTAATTTTGACGAGCATTACATAACGTAAGCTGTAAAAGTTTACAACGATCGTGGAACTTTCTATTTACATGTTAACATGTCTTTATTTGTGTAAGAATGTTTACACTTCACAAATAATAGTTAGGAAACCGATAAAAACAATATCTACAATGCTTGGAACCGGTTATGCATTTTGACGACTGTCGATAAATTATTTTAAAACATAATTGGCTTCAAATATGAATAAAAAAACTCTAAATACGATCGCTCGCTCGTAGTTGGATCTAAATTCAATTAAATACAATCCTTTTTTGCTCTAGAGACCTTTACAAACATTTTTATAAGAATTATCCAGAGATATCTTTGATTTTTAACCTTTGTCCCGTAATTTTGTTCAATATACTGTCTTTTTACTAAACCGTAATGGATTCTGACCCTCTTGATGTTTCAGAACAAACAAAGGAAACTTGAAGCTTCAAGGAAGAGATCGCTTCAGTGTATTGTTACATGTACGTAACTAATAAAATATTTTATAGTAAGCCTTTGTCTAATAAAACAATTTTATAACATTTTCAAGGAGAAATTGAAAAACATCACGAACACCACTTCGCGTCTCTGCAATCCTGGTACAAATTATTTAATGTAAGGAGTGATTTCATGATGTTGATGACTTTTAAATTTATTCATTTTTAATCAAAACGCCATTATGTTTTTCATTTTCATCCATGATTTATTATTTACTTTTCTGTTTTTATTTCATTGTCTTTTATGTTTGTGCTGAACCACGATGGGAGGAAAACAGGAATAGCAGGGAGTTGCCTACCTCACATGAAAAACAAACGGATTATGTTTCGTTTCTCCATTATCAAACAAGATATATTTATTATTTTTGTTAGACAAATAACGGTGTCAAGTAATACTTGAATACCAAATTACTTACAAACCAACCATATCTTTCGGTAATTAAGTGTAAGAAATTCAAAATCTGCTAAGTTTTAATTTTATTGTATCTTATCTTTGCGTGTGGCGGACAAACATAAATAAGTATGGCATAAAAGAGCTATAAATAATATTGTTATTGCTTTATAAATATATTTAAGTACTTAAAGATAAAATGGAGATTGCATTAGGCGATGTAAGCTGTTATCGAACTGGCTGATAGCGAGAACACAATATAATATAATTATCTAAAGTTACCAAAATTAATAATTACAATGTCAATCTTACCGTTCCCAGCTAGATCTATCGGTGACTGGCGATGGCAATCCCAAAGAGACACAATCCATTCAGCACTTAATAGCACTATAGTTACACTATCACTGCGGAAGCGGCACCATCACTTCAACACCATCCTTGCACTATCAGCTCGACTCGCTCACCTATGGACAAACGAGTGTATGAGCATATATGCACTCCGAGACACAGGTTATTTGGTACACAATGGCCGGACTCGGTACGAGCGTACGACAACAGCGCGCTTCTCGAGCGCACGCTACTCGAATACTGAGCGAGCGAAGCCGAGCGGAGCGACAGAGCGGAATTCAAATAGCCATGCTAGCGGCTCGACGCGACTCCACCGCTCGCAGCAACAATCATTTCACGCTTCACTAAGTGGAAGAGTAAAGTGTAAAATTACACGCAAATAATGCCCACCTAGCATAACGTTACGTTTCTTTTATTTTACTCGTAGACAGTATCGACTTACGGTCGCTTGCGTTACAAATTAAATGAAAATGAAAAAAATCGATTTAATTTAATATTCTGTTTATTTCTTATCAATGTAAGATTTTAATAACGTATGAGGAAGAATAATTAACAGAAATGCAATGAACTGGGCCGAGGCCCGAGCGCTCGTGATACTAAAGATAGAAAGAGAAGCACGATTCCGTGTCAAGCGTGTGCAACATGGCGTGGAGGCGCGGGCAGCCGGGTGAGAGGGGACTCGGGGAACATGGCTCCCAAAATTATTACACAAACATTTATGCATGAAGGGATAACAAAATGTTACTGCTGTTATACGGTTCTGATTGAAGCAGATTTATTCATAGCGTAATTTAATACAGCTCCAGTTTGATTGATAATTATAAAATGTTTTATGCAATTGGTTGCGGGGTCGCACACCACATGCCTCTATAACAGCGCACGGTGGGCAATAATCAAACAATTATATGACAATTCAATGAAAGTGAACACTTGGGACATTAAAAAATGTGTTTGATTATTCAGCTCGTAGTTTATATGCGTTAATGCATACCTACCACATACATTTATAGGGAATAACTGACAATGATAATACGTCCGGATAAAGACATTCACTACAAAACAAAAACAACACTTAGTTATCTTTATAAAAAAAGAATTGTTTTTTTGGGTATGAAGTATGGTAGAATTAAGAATCCCACTCCCCGTTTAACTCCCCGTTTCAATGTTATAGGATGAAGTGATTTTATAAAGATGTAATTATTTTATCAACAAAGTAGCAATAACCGCATAGAATTATCTGAAAACATGAAAAAGGACATATTTATTTAAATAAATAGATATAAAATACAGATTAGATAGTATCTTAGAAATATCGTATAATGTTTCAGCATCGTAAATAAGCAATTTACTGTGTACGGTGAAATCTATTTGCCATTCCCTTTGATAGAATACGAAAGACATTTAACTATGTACTCAGATATTTGAGACGTAAAAGAATATTTTCCGATATATCCGAACTCGCGATCCGATTCATATTGTAGGGGAGATTCTTATATTCTTTTGTTACGATTGCTGCGGTCGTTTCTTTGTTACGAGTAGGAATACTCTTTGATTAAGAAAAAGTATAGCATTGCAAATGATAAAAATAACACCACAATAATTCAAAATGGTGCTAGGGGACTTTTATCAATAAAATTGTGTCAGATACATTTAAATTATAATAAAAGCAGTATTCTTATTCAGTCTTACAATACAGTAACAATACTGTATATTTTTAGACGGTAAGGATTGCACAGTTAATCACCAGGGCGACAGCAATTTGTAGGCAGTAACCACAACTGCAACGCGACGCCACTCTCGGTCGCCCACTCGCTGTAAAGTGATTGATAGCGCGGTGTCGATTCCACGTTATCGCTGATACCCTGATCCCGTGGCTTGTCCGTTGAGATGATTGCATATTCACAAGTCTGGATAAGATTGAAGATTGCTGTTTGTCTATATATGTATATGAGCTGATAAGTTCACAAATTACTGAATATACGATTTCTTTGTTCTCTGCTCTAATTTTATGTATATTTAATATTTACTGTGAGAAAATATTTAATCACAAGATGGTTTTAGGTTAGTCAATTAATTTCATATATTTTTATAATGAACATTTACATGAGTATGTAATTATTTATATTTGACAAGATAAACCAAAGATTAATATGATAAGTCAAAGAGATATGGAAATGCGTGGGATAATGAAATCAATCATTTAAATCAACGAATTGCCATCATTTACTTGTTTGAATAGAATCCTACAGAATTATATTCTATGTAGCCTCATGGTTACATTAAAACACGTTATTGTATGGGGTCTCCTCTAAGTAACAGTAAGTGTCGACTGTCGACTGAGGCGTGTGTAGAATTATTAACGCCCCAACCATTTTCGACAAAAGAAGGAACAGAGTTTGGGGTACCGCCATGGCTCCCATGCCTCTCTAATACATAATTATTTAAGAGAATATTTATTTACAAAGGACATAATACATATATATATATATTTAATATTAATATATAAGGATGGGATATAAATTTAACTTGTCTAACTATATAAAAATACCAGGGTATGATAAATAAGGAGATATTAATAGTTATTATGTTTATGTCACTCAATGTTCTCACTAATCGGTATGAATTTAATGAATGCGTGCTATAACTTAGCTCATGTAACTAGTTTGAGATAAACAACTGTCGGGGGAAAAAATAATTAAGCGCACGTATTAAGTGTCACCTGTTTCATGTTAATTTTACCCTATTTTCCCCTTAAGAGGAGTTACAGTTATTTATATGAACTACTGCATCGTCTACAAATAAAGAGTTAAACATCCTTTCAACTTCTGTGCTCCGAGTCTAGATATCTTATAATGTTAAAAAGTCTAAGGAATAGATTATTTTTAAATTGTTATTTTTTTATTTTATCTTTCAGCACCCGCATTAGAAAATAAGTAAGTGTGTCGCGGTTTCACAGACATAAATAACAGACACAAAGTAGACCCAGACTCCAAACAACAATTTGTGAAACGAATTGTTCCGTGTAGGAATCGAACCCACAAACGTTGGTCCATCAGTCAGGGTCACTAACCACTATACCAACAGGTTCTTGGATTATATAAAATTCTTGTTATTTACAACATAAATTGCAACAACATTAGCACAATTCCCAAATAATTTTAGGCAATAGCATATCAAATTTCAATGAAATCCGTTTATTTACGTGATGTGCAAACAAACAGAAACACAGACAAACATTCTCTATCTAGTATTAAGTAATAAATAGCAATGACTTTTTCAATTTAAAGAATTAAATATACAGATTAAACTCAATATATTGCATAATATGTATTGAAGTAATAATATTTTTAAATCATATCATAAGCCATATTTACACAATTGCTTATTCATTTCACGGTATAACGTTCTCATAAAAATAAGTATCGTACGCCGCAATATTTCGTGATAAAAGTATTAATATTTTTTGCTTATAGAAAACACGCATCGATAGGGGTTTGAGAACTCCGAAATACCTTTGAAACATTTCGCGATATTACCTTTGATCTTTCTTTTCATGTGAAATGTTTCTCGTTTCTGTAGAAAATTGAGTGAAAAATGATTATTTTTTACCTTTCAATAAAAATATTGTTTTATTAAAAGAGTACATTTTCCATTTTTTTTAATACAATACGATTCAAATTAAGAACGTCTAAATTGTTAATGAAAGAACCAAATTGAATTATAAAATAAAAACACTCACTTTTAGAAATATATATAACACTTAACATTAATATTATTTCTTATCTGGAAATATGAGTGGATTTATTTTTGCTCGCAAGCCGCGTGTTGTGTTAACGCCAACTTTCATAAATAAATATAGGCGTGACATTCGTTATATGACAAATTGCTAGCGATTCAACACATTAGTTAATATAAAAACTATAAACCCCGTTCTAAATACAAAAATATAAATCATATTTACTTTGTTATAAAAATAAAGCAAAGCAATTGTACAAACATCATCTAATCATCAGAGATTGTACGATAAAAAATTGTACTTTGTATCCAATGCACCCACGCTACGAACAAAAATTATAATGCCAAGTCATTTCTTTGCTTTTATGCTCGCCTGGTACCTGGTACTAATAGTTCGATGTCGCTGTTCGATGCGCGTAGATAAAAAAAATATATGTTTTTTATCTTTTTCACTATAAAAGATAAAAGAATACATACAATAAAGAGCGTATGATATAGTAACATTGTGTTAGTATTTTATAAGATTAGATAATTTTACAAATGGCTCCACGCTACTTATTTGATATTAGGGAAGCATTGAGAGATTTATCACAAGACATTGTGTGGGGGATTACTTAGCGAACTGCTTGTTAATTCAATCCTCGCTTAGGCGCTTTAGATTTATGTTACAATCATAAGCTAGGTTCATTTATACATAATATAACAAGGATTTAAATTTAAGAATATATTTTATTAACGTACAATGATGCAACTTATCTAGGTTTGGTAATTAGATACTGTCAATATGCAGTAATTATTAAATTGGAGTCGCTTATTATGAGTCCATCACATATCAACCGCAATAAGAAGAAAATAATTGCATCTAGTTCTATCACAGCACATTCGACTCACGAACAAAAGCAATTTGTGTCCGCACGAAGTGGCTTTGTACGTGCGTAGCGTCGTAGGTGTTTATTAGCCATAGTTGTTAGATTGTGGACGTAAATGTACAGACGAGCCCCCCCCAGCCATGAGCACGACCCTTTGAGGTCAGTCGGTATCGCTGCGCTAATCTTGAACGCTCCGGTCTCACTACACGTGTTTCTCTAATTAATTAATCACTTTATATGTAGAGAAATACGTTTCAATATATGTTTCAAGCATTCAGTGAACAAGCTCGGAGATTTAAAGACAAAGTAGTATTTGGCGGACGGCCAACACCACTTACTTGTGGTTTACTTCACCCGCATTACCAAACAGAGCAACTGAAACTTTTATTAAGCATTCGAATGTAGTATTAGAATTATTTTTATTTATAAATGTGTTAAGAATACAAACAAAAATATCTATCAAAAACTGGCTCGCCCACCTGTCTAAACAATATTGGCGTCGCTCCAGAACATACCGATATCGATGACAGCGCAAATATTTATTTATTACAAATTTCATATCAATTTGCAATTTCAATCAGAGCAATTGTGACGAAACATATCGAATGCCTAACAATTTCCGCTCGCAGTGAGACGTTTAGCGGTTCACTTATTTTTATCGTTGGTTGAACAAATAATAAAATGACTCAACAAGGAGGTTCAACAGTTTTGATAAATATCCTTTCAGCGCGTTTCCATTACTCCGAGGGTGACATATGTCCCATCGGTCGTCACGGCATTCCCTCATTAAAATATCCCCCAGCGTACGTCGCTAGGGTCACGAGTGTCTCGATACGGAGGTTAGGATAATCGATTTTATTGCCAATCGCTATAAAATAAACGAGAGGACACGCGTTTGTTTTACTAATGGTCCACATTCTGCCACATGTATCAATCACTGTATTATTGCAACACGATAATAAACAGCTGAATGAATTATAGCTGTCACTTGTTGGCATCACGAGCGGCCGTGTGACGTGTCACGAGAACTACTATTTATATTCAGGCCTATAATGTAAGAAATAATATTTCAAATTATTGTTCTGTCACAAATACATTTTAAGAACTTTAATTGATGTTCCAATTTCATTATACGATCTGAGCCACACTATATCAACTGGCGTACATAGCATCGCATAGTGAAATTGCTGTTAGTGAGTTAGTGCTTCTATCTGATGGAAATGCATATTAGCTATTCGTCAAGGTCAAATCGTATAATGAAATGTGGCTATAATTTAAAACAAAAGTAAAACACTTTAGATAATATCTAACAATTAAGAAGATAGAGCTTCGATAGCATTTTATAAAAGACTCAGATAATAAGATGGGTATTGTTCGAGCAAGGCATTATCTCCCCTACTTCGAGCGTTGCTTTAATGCACTCGCATAGTAATGCAGCGGTTGAGTCCGCCGTGTAACAAATTTGTTTTAAGAATACTGCATTTATGATAAAAATACCGCTTTCAAGAAGCTCCAATAATTTTGAAATTATCTCGAAAATATGTCTTGTAAATCACTTTTTATTATATTGAGGAGTGAATTATTGTTTCGCGAGAAATTTAAAATTTTATATGCTTAAATTGTTTGTCATTAAAGTGTACTTTATATGTAAATATAATTTGTTATATAAATAACAGTACGTGACCAATGAACTCTTAATATAAACATCATATAGTTATCTAAAGAATGGTGGAATTAAAATAATCTTATTTCTTGTTTCTCGTAAAAAAAAAACTAAAGAATCGTGAATCTATTATCATTCGAATTGCTTATTGAGTAGAGTTGATTAATAAAATACAAATATTATTACGGTAATTAGCTGGAACATTACCGCCGAGTGCAAACGTTAAATTCAAACGACAATATTGTTACGTATAACTAATTTGCAAAACAAGCTATTAGGGGATGCAGTCAAAAGCGGCAATAGAATTAAAATACTATTACGCCAATACAAAGTTGATTGAGTCGGCGAGGGGAGTGCGCGGTCGACGCGATGTGCCGGCAGTCGGCAGCCGCTTGCTCGGCTCGTGTAATTTGATTTGGAGTGGCGCGGGAAGAGGGCTGCGATCGATACAGCGGGGCCGGGGGACGCGGCTCCGGGGGTCCCGGGCTGCGGCGAGGGGGCCAGGCGCGTGTTGTTATGGAAACCCTAGCTACCCTCGCTTCCAGATTTCGTCCCAGTAAATTAAACAAAGGATATCGTTTCGTCCGACTTTGCGGTTACAGTTCGGGTGACAATTGTTTTTGGAGAAATCGGATAACAATAAGATAAGATTAAGTCACACAAATCTTGATTAATAGAAACGCTTCGTTTAATTTGGAAAATAAGTTTGAATTAAAAAAAAAACAGCTGGAACGTATTAAAAGGTTGAATATGGCGGATAAATTTCACACAAAGACCTACGCTCCTTTGGGCGTGGGGTTCAATAAGCTTAGCTTTTATTAAACCCATCTGTTGTACTGATTAGTTACTGGATTTACAGTTGCATGAATTACGCTGTAAATTTTGACAGCATATTATTGCGGTCGAATCAAGCTGGTTAGCATAAACCAAATAGCATTGTTATATTTGTGGTACGAATAGAGGTTGATAACTGACCTCAACGCAATTAGATAAACGAATGAATAAGAAATGGTTACGCAAAAACTGTCTGAACGAAAAATCTAACAAAAAAATTGCATGTATTTTGGCAATTTATTAAAGTGAAAGATAATTAATGTTGATTTGTAAATGTGTATATGTTATTTTTACGCAATAAACAAGTTATATTATAGAAATCATTATTCTCCTCATTAGTCATTAATATCTTGACATTATAGATTAAAGTGAAGACTTTCCAGACATATTTAAACATAAACAGCTGACATTTATACACAGATGGATACATGTATAATATATTTTATATCTATTTATAATGCAACTATGTTCCTTATACGTTTGTCATATTGTTAAAAAAAATATGTACAGTTGCCTTCTCTTAATGTTTTTAATACGTACATATATAGAACCAAACATTTATTTTTTTCATTTTTAATTATATTTTAAATATTCATTCATTCATATTTATACACATATAAATTTAAATTACGTACTATAAAAGCTAATATGTTTTCATATAATTTAAAAATGTATTATTCATTAAAATAATATTCTTGCTAATAATCAACTAACCTTCATTTGGTTTTAAAAAACAATGGGTAGTCTTAATTAGCTATAAAATATGCAATAAACGTCACTTCAATAATCATATAATTTACTTGTACATTACAATTTATGGTTCTTGGCGTCTTTGGATATTTTATATCTCAAGTATCCGTTATTATCTTGTTAAATGAAACGAAGCACCGTTTAAATGTTAGTCACTTGCCAACTTGACTCGACTCCGACTGGACTGTCAGTGACTTGGCGTCAACTTTTACAGGCATATTTTAATGTATATATGAGATCTTTTATCTTAATAGGGCTTAAAGGCAGTGTACCGTAATAATTCTTTCAAAATAACATTTTATCTTTGCTCAATTGAAATAATCTCACATATTTTAATATAGACGCTGACTTGTCTTTATTTCTATGGATACCGTTTAATAAAAAGGCCGTTTTAGTTATAAAACTATTTAAGCCGTCTCAACATCTCATTTAGAGTCAACTTGTCCAGAGACGCCCTGGGCTCGAGACAATTGAATAGGCTCATTTAAATCGCCTAGACCAGGAGATAAGCAAACATGAAAGGGTGGGCGATGATGCTAATACAGTGAACTTAACCTGGCCGCCGGCACCTTGCGGCGTCCCGCCAAACTGGTTATACCGACCTTCGCACTGTCTCGCTTCCTCGCACTCATGTTGCCCTGGTCCTTCTGATCGCCACGTTCGATTGATTTCTTTATGATCGGAATGTTCTATCAGTCAATTTTTATCGTTTTTTCATGAAGCGTGAAATTTATTAAGTACTTGTTTCATAGATATTATTTAAAAGTTTAATAAAAAAAAAATTGTTTCCATTTACAAAAATAACAAGTATATTATCATTTTATTTTAACTGCTACCTATTTTAAAATATATTTAATTAAACCGTCCCCTTCGATACTTCAAAACTCATCGGAAATTACAAAGACATTTGAAGTATGAACTTTCTTTTAATTGAACTTGGAACCATTCAACTTGTTGCCAGCTTTGAGTTTTTGCAATTTAATTTATTTTATTACAAGGTTAACGTTCTGCAATGTGTTTGTCGTTTTCACGAATGTTTATGGTTTTATATATCAGTCTGAAAATGATCGGATCTTGGTCGATTTATATCCGCATTGTATACGATAAGTGGGCGTATTATCGGACCGATCTAGCCCTAAGCCCTTGCGGTGCCGGTGCCAGAGGGATTCAGAGTTTGTATGTACATTTTTGTAGAATAGCTTTTTAACCGATAGAAATTGTGAGCCTCTCATTATCTCTACTATGCATAGCATTAGTAATGTTGATAACAACAGCCTTTAAATTGTAAATATACATAATATACAATACATTTAAATTGGTTTTGAATATGGTAATACAATACAATACATGCTAGGCTAGACTTGCTTGCAATGGCCGAGCTTGAATGGCTACGCTATGGCTAGTACAAGTATGAGCCAATTGGCCTTAATAAAGAAGATGGCTTGTGCCGCGGGGTTATTTGCTTTTATTAAACTATTTATAATCTTTATTACTGGAATAATTGCATTCTGCGGTAATCACATTCACTTCATAATAAATTCGTTTAAAATCTTCAACCTCTAGTTTATGTCGTACTAAGTTATTTAATATATTTTTAGTGAAATAAATTATATGTACTGAATGGCTGTTCGTGCGTCTGTGATAATGATTAATCATTGACTTTAAATAAGATTAAGATAGCTTTATTAATCATCTACAATCAATTATTTGTTTGGCAGACACATGCCTTACAATTAATTCTTATACGTTGCTAATAAATATATTAAAAGATATAAAGAACAAAACGATTAAAAAAAAGGGTTTAGTGTAGATATACAATTTGTCGGGATTTCAAAAACAAAATAAAAATGCTTTTTACATTTTTTTTTTGTAAATGGAGACTTACTTAGATTCGCTTCAATAGAGTTACGTCACTGTTAATGCGCCTGAGAAAGTTAGAGATAGGAAAACAAATGCGAGCTCTTATCTACGCATTACCGCGAACAGTGATTTACGAGTCTGCGCTACACATGCTTACCAGATACCGGTTCCTTGAAGCGAAAAGACAAACCTGCCTCGACGTGAATTGAGTGTTAAACATACTCGGCGCGCATAAATGGCCAGGAGTTTACAAAACTCAATGACGGGTGTCATACATCGTGATCACCCAACTTGAAAATGTAACGATATTTATGCCAACGTTTTAAAACAATGCTAACTTTTTACAGATTGATATTGATCACCAAATACTTGTAAATGGAATTTATAATCTCCAAAATTAGGGTCCTTCTGCGAACTTTATTGTGATTATTGTCAGGTAAAAACGAAACCGAGAGTCGGATTGACTCATGCGTTTGAAATTTAGATACGGATTATGGAATACACCATTTCGTGAAACTCGAGGTAACATTTGTGATCCAAGATATTAAATAATGACGTAAGAGAATTGTCTGTATCCTTTAACTTGTTTAAAAAACAGTTTTATAATACATATTTTGTGATACACACAAAAAAAAAGAACTAAATAAAAAAGCACAGGAAAAAAATTATAGATAATAGCTATAATATAGAGCGTATTGTCAGCGTAGGTGATAAAGATAACATAATAACGTCAACGACACGATCGCCTTATTGAAAATTTGAGTACCCCGTGGGTTGTGATTAAATGGAGCCCCATTAAATTAGCATAGCGTTTAGTTTGAGAACACGTCTTGGAGTCGAGTATTGAATGTGGCGCGCCGCGGGCAGACGGCAAATTGCTAGTGGGCGGCGCGCTGTGATCCCGCGACCCCTCGGATAAATATTCCATCTATTGCACTTGGACTATATTATCCTCCCACCGACTTAAACATTTCAATGTCAACTAACTTAATAAACAAACAAAGCCAGCGGCTAAACAGAACTCTCAGAATAAAAAGTTTATAAATTAAAATTAATCCACCCGGAAAACAAGGATATGAAAAATCCAACAAAAGAAAATATTTCAAAAGAGGAATCGGAGATGAAGGAGCAAAAAAGTCTCCGCACAGCGGCCGGCGGCCCGTGTTCCGAGTACCAGGCGCGCATACTGCGAGAGGAGTGTACAATTAAACCACGCCGAGATCTAATCAAGTGTGATTTTAATAGAGTGCGGCTGATCAGGCAAGCGCGGGCTCGAGCACTGTCAGGTGAAGAGATAAAATCTACTCACCGCAAGACATTACAAATTTGCTTAAAACTCAAACATTATATTAAAGTGTGTAATTTCTAGCAATAATAATTGACTTGTATACCATTTTGTTATAGTAATGACTAAAAATTAGCAACTAGAAGATACGGTTTCAAAACATGACAAGTCAATCATAGCTGCAGTACGTGTAACAAATAAGTAACAAGCATCTCGAGAGGCAATAAGTGCAGTGCGACGTCAATAACCGATTCCACGAAGGGAACAGCTATCGTTTTGTGCACAAAGGCCGTGTATCGGTTTCGCGACCGCCCGTGGCGCCCCCCGCGGCGACGCTGCGCCCTCAAACTTTAACAAATACGACGTGGTGGGGGCCATCAGTGTCATCGCTCGATGTATTACACTTTTAATAATACCTCGTGCATTCTGGATCGTTGCAATTGAGATGTTCAATTGACGTCGTTTATGCAACACGAAATATAGTCAAGAAACGTAATAGTAACTAAACTTAATATTTATGAATACTCTTGTGTAAAGCCATAAATAACAAATTAACATTAATATCCACGTAATTAAGACTTCCGCTTGATAGTCCATCCAACTTAATTAATAGCTCAATTTAAATATAATTATAATATACACAAAAATAACGAGGACATATAAAACATTGCTCAACACAAAAATAGTAATATTAAACACGATAGCTATATAGGACACTGAATATATTATAAAAACATTTTAGTGACCTACATCTTTTACCGTTACTTTCAAATCCTTTATTTTTAAAGAGCTGTAATTAAAACTTAAATACACGCCGCAATGCATATTGCACAAAGCACACAACTACATAAATAATAAAACACAAGTGAGGCCGGTTAAGTGGCGCCCGAAGCTGTTGCGGACCGGACTGCGGTAACACTTTATCAATCTCACAGTTTAAATGTGAACGCCTATGATTGCTATTTGCTATCATAATCAGACAGCTGCACGGCTATACGGCTACGCAGCTAGTTCGGCTAGTTCTACACGGCTAACGGCTATCTCCGGTTCGACTAGCCGTCTAGACTCTAGCCGATTCGATTTTTATACGCAAATATTTTGTCAAATTAACTTGAGGCCTTGTTAATTTATTGACTTGAGTATTATATTTGACATTGCTCTCGTTTCACTTGAAATATCATTAATTTTATAAGCGATTTTGACAGATTTTGCTGGTAAATATTTGCATATCAATATAATAAACATCAGCATATAAATCGACAACTTGTATTTCTAATATAAAATATGCGTTTTTTAATACTGTATTTAAACATAATACTCATATTAAATTATTTTTTCTGTTCCGTTCTAAATATTGAAATAAATTCCTTTACGGCCAGTACCTTTTTTAATAAAGAGTTTCCATATATGTCAGTATTACGTATTGGTAACACTAATCCAATATCAAATCAAAGAAAATTGTAAATCAAAGTTCTATTTTATCTTTAATTGCATTTGAATTATTTCTAGAGAACATCGACAACACAAAGCCGGTACAAGTTTTATGAAAGCAATCCCATCTCTTTGTATAAAATAAAAATTGAAAAGAATTTCTAAAGGAGTGATGCGAAAGCCCCAATGCAACCTTGACAGCGAGATTCTTTTGCCATGTTTTTCTTTACTTTAAACCAGAATTACTTTCCCGCTTGCTTTGCATCTTTTTCACTATTTCGCTGCCAAAAGAATTAAATAATAATTTATACAGTAAATATTGAATAAATAATAACTTAGAGTAAGTCAGGGTTTATGGAGATAATTAAACTAATAATTATATTTATTATGTTATTATACGCAAGTTAATTCACAAGTGTTCTTTAGTAAAATGTTACAAAAATAACATTCTTTATAAATTCAACGCCGCTCCGTCTTAAACAGGGATGTAGTGCTTACTTGACACTTCAGCGAGGTCACCTATTTACTCAGTAATCTTTAAACCTATGGTTTCATTCGTGTACGTTTTGACCGGTTTCTTTTACTAAACTGACATTTCAATATCAACTGTCAAGAAGGTGACGGCTCCACTATTTATTTTTCAATAAACCGTGCACCGTTTTATTCGTAGGTAGTTGTCAGATTTTGTTTCATTTGTCAAACAATCCTCCCACCGGTAAGAATTTTTATCGATTCACATATAAAATACAGCTACTAAAGTGTTATCCAAGAAAGCTATTCGAACCAAGCAATAGATAATCTTTTATCGATTACAAGTCTACGATCAAGTTTAACAAGATTAAAATCCCGACTTGTACAATTATCACAACTTCTTATGTTTCACAGTAATCTTTAAAAGATATACTATTAAATAATGTAAGGGTAAAGCAAATATGACTATCTATTTAACCCAAAATATGTTACAGTATTATAAAACACGTATGCTTTAAAATCTTTGTTAAAAATAAAAAATGTTGAGAAATTCAGCGTCTTAGTGTTTAATACCTAAATATGGCCATTGTAATGTATTTAAAGTTGTTATAAAATATATTTTGACTCAATTTACTCACTTAATTTACAAAATTGATATGTACTGAGACAAATCTGTGATAGTTAGTCGTATCGAAGACATTTGTTACGGACTTGAAAATTTATTTTATTATAGCTCAGCTCAGTAAATTCTATAAACTGAAATTAACTTTAAAAATGGTTTATCTATCTTTTTTACTATATAGAGAACTAAACCTTGATTTATTAGATTAATGAGCATAAAATAGCCATAAAATGTTCCCTCCAAACAGTAATATGCTCTCTTCACTTGAATACTTCGCTTTTGTTTAAAGAATAGTATAATAATATTATATTCCAGCATGGTCGGCTAGTTTTGTGGAAATGAGAGGCGGCTGCGTTCGTTATGACGTTAATGATTATTCAAACTGGGTCGTAAAATTAATAAGGTATCTGTTACAGCGGTATCAGGCATAATAAGCGTCGTATTACGAACTCGAGAATTAAATCATACAGATTATATCTTAGATAAAGACACTTTTATTAGATTTTTATTTTCATTGATTTTGTGATGTGATAAGATGTATTTATATACGTAGGTAGAATGAGACGAAATAATGCAAGATTATTTAAATAAAAAGACAATCGTTGCAGTTTATTAACATAAACCTTATATTCTATGCGTGAAATACTTAAGAAGATAAATATGAATGGTTTACTTAACACTATGAGAAAGCTAAGCAATTAAATATTAAAGAAAGGCATTCTATGTTGGTCCTTGAGCCTTGCCTTATCGGCTCCCTTGTCGTCTAAATGGGAAGGCAAACAGGCCACCGCTTGTTGACACGAAGTGATTCGGCCGCTTTATAAGTATTTCGAGCGGCGGCCGGCAGAGCCATTATCCCATTAGGGAAGGCATTACTCACTCTCAATGTGAAGCTATTAGCCGCAGTAGATACTCGCTGTACGCTGCACATTGCTATTTCAGTGCACACAAATAACAATTCTACTGTTAGAAGATTAAATATATTACAAATTGAAACCACAACTGAAGTATGAAATCAAATCCATAAAAGCTTTTGGAGAGCAGAGCAATGCCTCCCCGCCCTCCCCGGAACCCCACATGCACCGGTTGCGTGCGACGTTTAGATGATTCCGTGGAATCAAATTCATTTACCGCAACTAAATACAAAGAAGGCTTACCTAAAGCTGCTCCAGGTTGCTCCTCGCCGCCAAAACAATCCACGGCTTTGTTTCAATATGCGATCGATAAGCACCGACCGTACCGTAAAAGCAAAGTAAATTACTTTTAATCACCATTCAGCACAAAAACGAACACGGCCGACCCGTACCACAATATTAGTCGCTTAAAACTTTACACATGCATACAGTACACCTCACTATTGATAGTCGATCCTTGGGGCCATGTAATCAAATCCATAGTAGGTATAAACAAATAACACTGGCGATTTCACGGTGGAAACACTAGTTCAACGTATCGCACGTCAGCGCCGCATCGTGTCGGCGGACGACCGCGGAACTTCGGAACAACGAGGAACGCTACGTGTCCCCTGGCCGCGAGGTCTATTCGCCACGAGAGCAAACGAGATGACATATACAGACTACTTGATGTCGGAGAGGGATGGGAGAGATGTTACGATCGGCATAAAAATGTTAGAAGGGCGCATACTGATTAGAACAGCGGCATCGTCTGTCGCATTTATTGCCGTCGCTTATTTACCCAAGAACATTGATAATGATAATATAGTAGTGATAGTATTACCATGTGGTGTTAGTGTAGCGTTCATTCATTTCATAGAATACATATCTGACCGAGGGTATTGACCTCGGCTTATTATATTTAAATAATTAGCTTCTTAAATTTATCAAAATAGGTACTTAAATATATTTTTTTTAATATAAAATTTTAGAACTGCTATTCAACAATTAAAAAAATATATATATATTTTTTGTTCTATGGTTTATCATCAAAAGCGATAGGCGTTAAAAAATTTCGCAGTCGTTGGTGCTTCGAGAGAACACTTGTTAAAACATTAAAAGTTATTAATTATGAAATAATAAAAAAAAATTACCTCATTTTAATGGTCTCATTTCATATGCATCGCATAGTGAAATAATAATATAGTTGTTAGTGAGTTACTACTTCTAATTGGAGACGCCTGTTAGCTATTTATCAAGGTCAAAATTAAATGTGGCCATAAAGAATAAGGTATTCAAAAAAGCAAAATAAAATAATTCATAGTTAATCACCTAAGATCACCGATGTGAAGGACGTCCCCCAAGAAAATTAATCTTATATTTTTGTTTGGTTACTTACTCCTTATTTTACAGCTCCTATTTATTTTTCACTAATAATGTAGAATTTTCTTTATCATGAAATTCGTACGTTACTAATAAGACGGATAATTCGAAATATCAAATTCTACGGACAAGAAAACTTGACAGCTGTTCAAGATCATAATGGCGCCGGTTTATTTAAATAGTCTCATAACTATTACTATTTATTAATTTATTTATTACTTCGCCCGCTGTCAATAAATAAACTAAAATTGGTAATAATTATAGTGTATATTTATTATGTATTTATTACTTAGCTCGCTCAGTCAACAAATAAAGTAAAATAATTGATAATTATAGTATTTATTTAAATAGTAGATAACTGAAAAAAAATGCAATGTGGTGCATTTACATATAAGTACCTCATGCAGAATGTACGGTCAGACCTTGATGGAATTTAGTGTGGTTATTTATAGCTGTTGTCTGAGTTCAACTTATAGTGTATTTGTTTTAACGAGAAACACAAAACTGGGGTTGAATTTACTTACAATAAAACTAAAAAGGTATGAATTCGTATACATTTTCTGTCATATTAGTAGATTGCATTAATTTGGACGGGAGCAAATAAAATCGCTGGCAGCAGGTTCGTATCTATTATCTTGATGTTTTAATTTACAACTATAGATTAGATCTATTATTTCGATGTTTAAGTTTGAATGTGTAGAATTACTTTTAGTATAATAGACATATTTTAATAAATATTTAAGACTTTTATTTTATATTTTCGATATAAAAACAGTAAAAGACAGCAATAATATTTACATTTATTGTTATTCTACATTATTCTTTAGCGCTATATTTTGGAAATGTGATCTCATTTGCAGACTTCACAGTTTATAACTACATGAATTATACTATTCCTTAAGAATAAATAAATTAGAATAACTTCCTTATATTTGATGAGAAATTACAAGTTTTATTAAATAACATAAGAATGCGGTTTCGTACTGAATACAAACATACTTTTTAAACCAAGAGCACATATTAAAATCGCGAATCTTTTAATATAATTCTACTTTATTTATTTAACTCACGCAATAATACACATACAAAACAAAATTATAATATTGCGGACAATTCAACACAAGAGAATTCACATACATTTTCAAAATATTAAAAATAAAACGATATTACAACTGATTGGATTGATATTTGATGGATCAAAATTATTTAAAAAGAACACACACAAGAATCTTATTATAACGCCGTCGTATTCCAATATATCCGCAAAAACTGCACAACAGTATTTATTTAACACCCAATCAACAACTCAGAGTCAATCAAGACAGGAATTAATATATAAAACATTTTTACTACACAAATAGTTTATCTCCGACTGTCTCGTCGGATATTCACGCGGGCACGGGAATGCGCAAAAGAGTTCAACTTCTGTACACTATGTTCCAGTGATCCGGGGCCCCGCAGCTTAGGGCTGCATCAGGGGCACTTCGGGGTAGTGATCCGGTTCCTCTTCAGAAGAATGGCCGCTGGCGTAGGAGGGGCGGCCACTCTTCTCCCGCAGTCAGTATCTGTAAAACAAAATTATAATTATAGTATATTATGTATACTACTTAATTACGTATACTATTATTTTTTTTATGTATCTGAATTAGTAAATAACAATGGACAGATAACCAAAGACTATATTTGTGAAGTTATCAAATGAAAGAATATGAAAACATTAGACTTCTCATTTATATTCATTTTCTTTGTTAATGTATCAATAAAATACCTACGAATTGTCACAATATTTTTAATAGCTTCAAAGAGTATCAATATTTATTATCGTTAAATTTAAGTTTACTTGTAACATCGTAAATAAAAGTGAAATGTAACAGAGATATTGTGTGTTCCGGGTTCAGCCACTATCTCTTGTAAATCAATTAAAATAATCAAAAAATTAACGATTCTTTCGAATGATAAACTATATAATTAACGATACCTTTTAAAGTTATCAATACAAGTGACCAAGACATGCGTAACACGTGACGCCAATTGTAAATACGTATCTTCAACGATAATTCGATCACTGATCATAATTAAATATTGTATACTTCTGTTAAAAAATAATTTAAATATTTTTATCTTCAAGATCGTCTCAATACTCCTGAATGATTTCAATATTCACATACATATGTCATGAAACTTTGGGAGTTGTATTTTCTGAAGCAAAATCAAGCTACACTCGTCGAGCTTAATATTTATCTTGACTTTTTTTTTCTTTACGTTAACACAGTTATTTCATCTCACTGATATTTTTTTTCTACGGTACTTTTTTATCAACTCGTTGATTTCTGTTAATTTTTAACTTCGTTTCTGAAGACACGAGATTTAAAATTTGTCCATCAACTCTATTTGACAAAGCCAATTTATGACAACAACGACAATGAGATAATATTATTTGCGAATAGAACTGTTTTAATATTCAAAGTAATACGATACTAGGTAGTGTATGACGTATGAAATGATGTATGAAAAATATAAACAAGGCTCTTTCAAATAGTGCATTGGTTTTGTGTTAACTTATTATCCAACAATTAAAAGATAACAATATCTTTAATATTAAATTCTAAATGTAATACAGGTAGGAAGAAATGTAGATTTTCTAAATGGGACAGAGATGGTTGAATTAACAGTTTTTCTTTGAATCACTAAAGACGAATTCTTTTTGACGAAAATATTGCCAAGTTATTTTACTATAGTTAAATTATACTATAATGTGATATGGTATGTTTCTTTGAGATAGCGCTGCTGATACCATTTTCGTTTTACTGCTGCTGCCCTAGCGGTTTATAATATCGTCCCATAAAGAAGATCTTTAAAAGATAAGTTAAATCCAATTAATGTACTCACGGTCGCTGGTCAGTAAAGATAAAGTTATATGAATAATACAAATACCGTGAACAAATACATCTCGACTCAAAAAAGGAAGTAACCCTATTATGGGGCTGTAATCAATGTATATACTTTTATAACAAGGTCCCAATACACGTTAAAGTACCCTTACCCTTTAGGGAATTTAAAAAAGTAACAAAGGAACTTTTCTGTGCTGTGCTCTGAATATTTAGAGCATGATGCACAACGCTATGAAGCGATCGCGAACGGTTAAATTTATTATAAATGTAATTTATATTTGTAAAAGCCCGTTGAGTTTCTGCCTCTACCTCTTATAAAGTCTGAGGCAATTATTTTCCAAGCTGGAGGTAGCTTGGACAGTATATATATATTTTTTTTCTATTATTAACTTACTTTAAAAAATGAATTTGTTTGAGTTATCGCAAAGATACGGCGGAAGGTGTAAAATAATGATATTTGAAATTAAATTATAACATCCAGCGAAGACAAGTTGAGTGATATGGGTCGTAGTTGACGCGCAATGTTTCAGTATTATTAAATTTTGTACTATTCTAGGCTGATAAAGTAAATAACTTCGTCGTACTGTTACCACAACGCATGATGATGTTACTTTACAAATTTTCTTTGATGATCCTACTTGAATTTGGGACCACCGGAATACCATTCCAGTATGATTTTAATGAATAGATCTGCCTCATAAACAGAATGGCAAGCGTTCGTTGTTGATTACATTTCAATGCATAGACGTAGGCGATATCTTATGTAAAATTCATACATTATCATTCCAATTGAATAGCGTCAATGCCATTTGTCCGGCCTTCCGGTCGTTTAAAGATTAAAGGCAGTTGGAAACTGACCCTGATTTTCATCAAAACATCAGATTCAACGAAGGTCTCATTTCAGGCTGAATGGGTATTTCAATAAACCATTTGTCAAATTCGTGACGCTACTAAGTCTTATGCCATCCAAGTGCGTTCAAATCATCCCGAAAGTGTGGGTTTGGTTTCAACAAAACAGCGTTACGTGCCGCACAGCTCAGGCCTCAAGACATTCTGAACGACTGGCTTCAGGACGTATTCATCGCAAGTTGATGTTAGGTGCATTGCATTTTGTTTCCGTTGGATTTATTCTTATGAGTTTTTTTTAGTTGCAGGCATATGCCAATAAGCCGTAAGCGTACACACAGCCTTCATAGCCAGTGTTAAACCTGCCATCGGTTAAGTTTTGTCTGATTTCAGGCACCAGTCATGGAAAATTGGACATTTCGGATGCACGGCTATTTTCTGGCTAGCAGCGAAGCTGTGACGGACCTTACGACGATGTTATATTCCAAACATAAAAGCTTCGATAGACCTTTCAATGTAGTAAAAGGATTCGATGATATTACACGCGTTTTATTTATATAAGAGGCGCTAAATAAAAAAAAAACAACACTTTAGTAAAGTACAATAGTTGTTATATTTAAAAAAAAGATGCGTTGTCCAAACAACCGTAGGATTAGAAAAATATGTAATCTAGTTACTAATGGTACGTGAAGTAAAGTTATGGCCGTATTTCATAAGACGATCCAAACCATACTACTGAACGCCTTTTTTTTCTTCAATAATGAGCCGGACTTTTAGCAAGACATTTACCAGTTGTTTGAAAGCTGGACGTTCAGAGATTTTTGACGATTTCACTGATTTAAAAGAGTAAATACCTGTATCATGCTATAAAATGTTATAAGTTTACTTTTCTATATCTGTATAACATAATCTTACTGCATTTTTTATTTCTCGAAACCTCACAAAAATTGTAATAATGAGACAATTTACTATATTACATATACATTTTTTGTAGCCACATTTAAACTTTTGGTTTGATGATTTTTTTTTCTATTGGTTTCATTATGTACTATAGTAATTATTACGACTTTTCTTAGCCTCGGCGTTGAAATGGAAAAAGAAAAAACATTACCTTACGATTTCCAAACGACTTAGTCTCCCTTTCTCTTATTTAAATACGACTGCGTGCGAAAGAAAATATGATTTAAACAGTCGAGTATTGTGTGCGTATTGTATTCACCCCGTGGTAAAAACTCAAACTAAACGCTTCTAAATTGCACTAAAACCTTAGTTTTTTTTTAAATTATAAGTTACATTGTCTAATTATTAAATTTTTGTAATAAAATATTTAAGAAATGAAACTGTAGCAGGTATGTGTAATACACACTTAAAAATATAAAATAATAAGGTTCTTAGACAATTTGACTCGCATAATCGTAAATGTTTTATTTGGATAGATTAGAATTAATCATTCATTTATTATTTGAATGTGACATTACACAATCATAGGTAAATAAATATTGTAAATGTAGCAGGTAGTGTCCGACGGAAACTGGTTTTTTAAACCGTAACCAAAACCGATTTTGGGCAATGGTATCTATTTCCGCCGAAACTGAAACTTTCTTACAAGCGTCATGTTTTGGGGAAAAAATAAAAAAGTAAGCATTATTATTATCAGCCAGTTTTGATTTTAATAATTTTTAAAAACTGCGCGTGCTACCACTGCCTCGTGAATGGGGGTTACTGAGTTTTGTAAAACATATCGCTTTTTACAATTTTTTAAATTACCTCCAACTTTTTAAATTACCTCCGATACGAGTCATGTGTGTCTCTATCCGTGTCGGCGTAAGGAGCCCAGTGGGTGGGAGCGGACTCGTTCTCCTCGCGTTCGATGGTGTTGGTCGTGCCTGTACAGATGTTAGAAATAAATTAATATCCAGCCAATGGATATAAATCAAAAGTATTTTACAAGCTTTTTAATAATCCTTCTTGTATCTTAATATCCTCCACTCTATTATTTCTCCCTCGAAGAAACCTCAACAGTGACAGCTGTGTCTCGTCTCGCTCTCTTTTATCTTCAAGTATCCATATTTGCAAAAGACGACGAGCGACGGTTACTACTCGTTTCGTTCGGTCGTTTCTTTAATGGCCGCAATCATATCATATCCCACCGAGCCACTCACATATGTCGCTGGAGAGCGAGTGCGGCGACAGCGCGTCCAGCGCGTGCGCGGCGGCGTGGTCGTGTGCGTGCGCGTGCGTGTGTTCGTGGGCGTGTTCGTGTGCGTGGTCCCGCGGCGCGTCCCGGGGCGAGGCGGGCGCGGGCGGGGACGGGCTGTCCAGGGAGATCACCGCGCCGCCACCGCCCGGGGAACGGTACCCGCTCGACGACACTGCTTCTGTGGGACCAGCACTACTGTTACTACTGCTTATTGTACACCAGAGTTGTCATTCGAACGAACTGGATTGCATCAAGTTACATTCATTTTATATTAATGTTATTACTCTGTCTCAATGTCACTCTGATTGAGTGCTCGGTTTACTTTTAAATTTAAAAATAACCTTACTACTTTTTAATAATATTATCACTTGTCGAAATATAATAATTTCAATGAACTCTGAAATTACTAATCGGGCGTATATATTTTTTTTAATTATTATTAAAATACAGTTGCAAAATTGTAGAATTATCCTCTCAACTATCTATTAATATTTTTATTTTAATAAACATTATCATACCACTGGATGTCGTATAGTTATCGTCAGTTTTAATGATTGTCTCTATGACGGGCGGTGTACTCTTTGGTTGGGGCACTTTTCTCTTCAGAGGTAGTTCATCTTCAGAATCTGACGTCAGGTCGACTAGCACTTCGGCCATTTTAGGAGTGCGTCCGTCACCTACTGCGGCACGTTTGGCTCCGTTGTTACCGTCCAGTGGTATCACCTCTGTAACCATCATGTACATGAACACATACATATAAAAATATGATTTTCATTATTTTATTAACTTTATGACTGGCTTTAGTAGCTTGGCTCTCGATGGAGTACAATAAGTATAATAAGAGAGAATAACTTAAAAAACTCAAACTCAAACTAACTGACCGTAAAAGTGCCCGAATCATAAAGAAGTGGTTCTCACCCAGGTCGTCTGCGATGAGTGTGACGGGCTCGTTGGCGGCGGGCGCGGTGGGGGGCGGGGCGCGCGGCGGCGGCGCGTGCGCGGACCAGTTGCCGTCGGCGTGCAGCTGGATCTCGTTGCACTCGCTCGCCAGCCGGGCCGACGTCAGCACTTCCTGGAAGTACCTGCGGGGGTTCGCTTTATGTACGAGTGCACGCAAGTACGCCAATAAATGTGACGATGGTGATTACGCAGGGTGTGAGTACCGAAATAGTGGCTGCCGGATATGTGTGGAACTCGAGATGGTTCTTCGACAGGTATGCCATTGGGTGCGGGCTAGAGTTGATCGGATTTAATGACAATAGTGGAAGATTGCCTAATGTGAGACTTAATATTCACAATCTTTCTTACCCATCCACCACCAAGGAGTCGTACGGCGCGGGGCGATCGCAGACCGGACACAGCCAGGTGGGTTTCCGCTCGTTCATCTGCAGGAAGAGCGAGGCGTCGAAGCACTGGAGGTGCGGGCAGTTGGCGGGACGACACGGACACGACATGCGCATCTTGCCCAGCGGACACATGAGGGACACTCGGAGGGACGTGGTAGCTATCTCGCTATCATAATCCTCTGATAACTTTTCTTTTACTGAGAACAAAATATTTTTTTATTTAATATATATTTTGTTAAAATATTTAAGTCTTTGATATGGAGTCAGTGGTCTTTTTTGATTTTGTATACAGGATTTTCCTAAAAGTCGACGTCAAGCTACGAAAGAGGAAGTCATTATTTTACCAAGGCAAGTATTAAAAAACCTCAAGACCATATCTCGTTTACATTCAATCCAAAATCTGAATCCATACTGTATAGGGAAGAGATTACAACACAAGCTACTGTAACACATTCATAATATTTGCAATGCAAGTAATATATATATATATTTTAATATATACTGTAATAACAAACAACTTACTCAGCGACCGTGTATAGTCTGGATTCTTGGTACCCTTATTCTTCAACCTCTGCAAAAGTTCAGCCGATGTCAACTTTCTGACCATGAACACACTTAATACGTAAGCTCTAGTGAAGTCAGCGGCCCAGGTGACGTGGATGGTGTTGGCGACAGTGGGGGATAGCTTCACCAGAGAAGAAATGTTCACAGGCCGTGGTGGCCGTTTTGGCTCCGGAGTTGGTTTGTTGGTGGGTACTGGGTTCTGTAAAATTGTACTGCTTTAGTTTTTCAATAAGATGAATTTGTTATTCATATTTGCACTTAGTTTTATTTTATAAATAGTATTTTATTATTTGAAACAGTACCTTATATTATACTTACTGGTAAGGGACACATCTTATTATTAACTTTAACATTAACACTAGGTGGGAAGTAATCTTCTTGTTCACATGAAGTTTCTAGAAGGCAGAACCGTAGCTGTGCCTGATAAAGAAAATATACTGTATAATTAAAAACAAAATATAGAGAGAGCTATACAGAGGTAGTTTAGAAGAAATAACAGTATATACTTAATAAAATATTTTTTATATTATATATTACCTGTATGACATAGTCCAGTTTATTACTTGTGCCAACTATGTCCTTCCCGGACGCGATCTCGGTGGCCTGTTGAGGCGTGAGGTGGAATATGAACGTGCCCTCCTGCATGCGGCCGGCCTGCATCGGCATCATCGTCGATGGCTTCATTAGTTCTGCCAGCACATCGTAGAATGGTAACCTGGACAAAAGAGTGTTTTGTGTTTTCTAAGCCTTCTAAATAGCCACAAAGATTTTAACTGTTATTGTTAGTTATAAGACATTGCCAATATATATCAATAATATATAATGTCAATATATGTATACCAATTCTCAATATATGTCAGTGAGGCATCATCATATAATATCATTGTGAGTGCGAAACTTATAATTTATTAAGGATGTCAAACAAATCGTTTTTTTCTTTACGCCAAAAATGTATAACTTCTTCACCTGAGCTGAAAGGTACGAGTAAGGTGATTATCAAATACTAAATAGAGGACGCACTTTTTAAACTTAACGTCCGGGTGCACGGGGAAGGGCGGCAGTGGCGTGGTGGGCGAGGGCGAGGGCATGGGCGCGAGCGTGGCGCCCGAGCCGCTGTAGTGGTACATGCTGCTGGCGTACAGGGAGTTCTGCCGCGCCTGCATATTGGATGAGGTTTAACTTGGCCCATTGTCAGGAGCTTTTTTATATTTGCGTTTTTTTAATATGTGGTTCTGTTTTAGGACTTTGATTTGAATAGAACTTATCTATGATTATTGAGTCATGTAGAAACGGTTGTTTTATTTTGTGATATAAAGTTTTTTTTTTTTTTCAAAATAACTTCTGTCGTTTTGTTATGTCCAAAGACTGTTTGTGGTGTAGGAGTAATTGTGTGCCCGAAGTCTCACCGAGCCGGGCATGGTCTGTGAGCGCGAGTCCTGCGGGTTGTACCCGCTGACCGCAGGGTGTTGGTACATGGCCCGTGAGCCCGAAATCGCCGGCGCCAATGGGTCCTTGCCCTGCGCGCCTCCGGGGCCGCCTGAGGACAGCGCTTGACTGTTCCTGGTTATTAATAATACTTTAGTTTATAAAAATAATTTTCTAATTTGTGTTGTTATTACTTTTTAGTTAAGATTTTGTTTATTTACATATAAAAGTCTATGATTGATATCATGCATATTAAAACTCGCACTCAACCCAGAGAACCCACACCGCAAGCCTACACATGCGTCTATGTTCTATGAATTTATAAAACTTAATGGATTTCAAGATTTCTTTTATCTTGATGGCATCACTGAATACCATCAGACACATTGCAGTTCTAAGATTTCGGTTTATCAATTTAATTTTTTATCTTAATATAATGTTCTCTCAGTATGCAGGCATACACAACAAAGTAGTCGTAGCTATAATATTTTTCTGATTTAATACGATCACAATTGCTCGTGTATATTTATGTTTAAGTATAGTTTATTGACTCAATACAATATCATAGCACTCATAATACCTCTTGTGTAGCCTACTAACTTATGTTAAGGGCAATAGCCATGCTGACAGCTGCAGAATATCGCCAGATGTGACACTTGCCTAGAGTTGTTGCTTTTTGGCGGACGAGCCCTATGGTCGTAGGCTTTTAGCCGCGTTCTAAGATCGGAAGAGTTTCCATTTGCGGCAGCCTCACCCTGGGTAGAGTTGACTACCCTCGCTGAAGAACGTGTTTTAACCATTGTTGACGACCAAGTGTCTCATGTCAACTGAAATTCAGCAGTCCAAAAATGGACAGAAAAACTATAAATCTGCTATCCACCTAATAAGATTTTTCTGGAAAATTTCTTGGACAAAGAAAAAGCCAATGTGTATCCTTATTTCTCTTACCACAAGTGGTGTTTATGGGACAGGGGGTAGTAGAGAACATCTGCAATTGAATAATTACCCATTAAGTCTACAATGGTTAAAACATGTCTTACAGCTTTCTACTAGGCAAACCTTCAAATCGAAGAAAACTTTGATTCAGGGCTGGCGGTCCCCTTATTTTACAATATCAATTATTCCACTGCAGCTGTGAAGCATTGCTAGGGAGAAAAATTATAAAAATATTAAAGAATTTAGAAACTGAGAGCATTGGGACGACAGGAGTTGAGTAGTAAGAGAAATAAGATGGACATCCTGTCAAGGAAATTTTCCAGATGTTGAATATATTATATTCCTCATACTAAAGAACATTTTATGAGGGGGCTAGGACCACCACAGTGTGATGTTACTACCATACTAAAGACTATTGTTCATATTTTTTTGTTTGTAATAAGGCAGAAAATGATCTTTATATGATGTAAATAATCAAATGGCACAACAGTCTCAATATTCTATGGTGTAAAAAATTTTAGTAGGTTAAAAATCAAATACTATACATTAAATCTAGATTAAAATTAAAGATAACAATTCATGGCATAGTTCAGTTTAATCAAGAGATTATAGTATTTATGATGACACTAACAACAAAATAAATAATACAATATAACTTTAAGAAAAAGATTCAACAATGAAATAATAAATAAAGCTTTTTATAGTTTGAAATAAAAAAAATCTAAATATTATTAAAGTAATTTTTTACTATTTATTTAGTTATGTATGCAATTATTGTGAATCAGTTGGTATATAAATGTAAATAAATCAATTTAAAATACTGATAGTTTTATATTACCCTACATTTGCAAGCTGGCTTTGTCTATTTATTATTTTATTTGGCGAATAATTATGTACAGTAATTTATACATAAATATTTAGAGACCTTAAAATTGGTGTAACAACTGTGTCAAAGTAGGAGAGCACACTTACTGTAGCTAAAGCTTTAACAATACTTCAATGTTTAGGTTGATAACAATATTTAGATTAATATATTTGTTCAACTACAATTATAAATTTTATGAAGTTACAAAGGTAATCAAGATTTACCGAAATGATCAATTATACTTGAATGTATACATTTTGGAAAGCAAGTTCAATCAACGGTGAATTAAAAATCTCTTATAGTAGGAGCCGAAGGAAAATTATTGTTATTTATAAGAATTATTAAAAAATTGTAAAAACAAAACTAAATCTAAATAATAAAACGGGATAAAACGTATACACAATTTAAAACAATATGGATGTCAGAGAAAAATATTAATAATACTCACCATGATATCGCGTTACCGTAATCGTAATATCTACTCATGATAAATTAAAGTTAAAATTACACTTTTGTTATTTATTTCAATTTAAAAAAACCATTTACGAATGTCCATCACAAAACGCCATAACTTGACGCTTGTTGGTCAGCCTGCAGTCGCCACATTGGTTGGGCATAGACCAAAACCTACGTTTTTCTATGGTCGCCTTTATTCTTTAAATAAACCGTTTTATATTTAAATAAAAATTAAGAGGAATATAAAAAATTAATCAGTTAGTGGACATAAGAGATCATCCATTCTATAATAATTTCTTAAGGTGATCATTTCATCACTATTTACAAAAAAATATTATTTGAAATACGACGTGGGAAGTACCAAAAACAATAGAATTGAAGACATCACATCCTTTTCCGTCTGTATAGGGTTGTACAAAATATTATTTAAAAAGAAATGTATAAAAATTCACATATTTTATTTTAGAAATCTATGTTTAAAATTCTGGTGTCCATATACCATTAACATTGAAAATTTAAAAAAAAACTTGTAATATCCGTGAAACCGTATTTCAGTAAAAACTTTTAAATGTTATCATTCATGATTATATCAATGTATTCTATAATACTATTAATTAGTTATTATGTAATACCGGAGACTACTTTCTTCGAGTACTACTTTTACAATAATGCAATATTAATTGAGAACTGCTTATTACAACCGAGGAAGTAAAAGCATCATAATATGGGCTATAATCTATAAATTATATTATTGGTATATTATTGTTCTTTTCTATATTGTAGTTTTAATAGCTGTGAACTTTTAACTCATTCCCTTCGTAGTTTTTAAAAGAATAACAAAACACCAATACACACTCACAATAATTATAATAATAGGACATAGGCATGTGTTCATATTATGATAGATATTTAGATAGAAATAAAATAAAAGTTTTTTACATTCAAATTAAATCAGAATTACCAAATTATTTTATAAGGAATATTAATTTTCCTTAAAAAAATACTGTAATTAATATATATAATGGAGGCTCACTAAGATAGCAGTAAGTAAAACCGAGGAAAAAAAAGAATCAAAATAAAAAAATTAAGAAGATGTTAATATTCCAATAAGTCTAACAAATTAAAGATAAATAAATAAAGCACGTGAAAAAATTCAAAACAAAGTTCTGATACTATTATTTATTTTTAACTTTAATATTATCCGAAAACTCTGATTTTCACAAAATATCATACGTACTAACACTACAATCAGAATTTACATTTGCAATTGTAGCGAAATAAAAATCACGCATTGGTTCAAAAGCCCCGTAATACAGTTATATTTTTATAGATTGTCTTAAAAGATATATTTTATAATATGGATATCCTCTTATACATATATAGATAGGAACATTCCACAAGCTGTTTAGGTTATAAAGGATCATTCAGTAAAATGCTTAAAAGATCAAAAAGATTGCAACGTTTTTTATTAGAATAATATTATTTTTTTCTGTTTATGAATGATGAATAGGATAATATGATTATAATTTATCTACTATCTGATAGATAGTTTTGGTATAAATGATTTATTAATAGAAATATGTTACTCAAACTAGAATATACTACTTTTAGTAAGAGTATCCGAACGCTTCGTTTAAAAACTTATTTATTTATCAACACAATGTGCTTGAACATTTATGAATACAATACTTCTATTCATAACTTCTAAAAGTATAAAAAATATAAAATATTACTCGTAGTCTATTAATACTCAGAGTCATTTTATATTGTTTACATTCCAGTATGATTGATTTATAACATACGGTTTTGAACGTTGCGTAGGAAAACCACATCTTTTTACAGGAAGTACGTTCAAACGGAAGCGTTTATCATGCGTCACTGCCGTATCCTGTATAATAGGGCTGTCTCTTAAAACATAGCAATATTTCTTGATACATATATTCTATAATGAGCCTTCATGTTCGTCAGTACATATTGTAGAAGTAGTGAAGTCGAAATCGTAACATTAGCAAGTAAATGGGTTATGGGTACACCACTTCGACCACAAGGGAGCGGCTTGTATACCTCGTGCAACCAGACGTGAACGATGAACATCAAGTCTAGCGTGAACTGGTCTTGTGGCAGCATCAGCACGATCTGACCATAACCTTTCCGCCAAAGCAGCCGCTCGGGGCCATAAATGTGCATCTAATCCTCCTGCACTTAAAGTTGAGGACCAGACCGTTGCCTCACCTCCTTCCATATAATTTATAGTCTTACGAGCCCAAGGTCGATGTTCATATATTCTTTGCCATGAATTAAAAGGCGGACCCTCCGTATCCTCATACCAGGCTCCATAGCCACTGTTTAAATCCCATACATCTTCATGTGATATAATTGTTGGTAGTCCCGAGACATATTTTTGAGACCATTCAACGTTGCGTGCTTGGAGGCCTAAATGATGTACAAAAGATTTCAGATCTACTTTTATACGTTCCGACAAGTGTGAAGACCATAAAATTGTTAAGTTTGGTAATTTTCCGTTAACCATTTCTAGCCGTCGTAATGCTTTGCTTGTAAATTCCGCCCACAAATCAGTGATGTCCGTTGAATTCAAATGTTCTTTCCAACATCTGTCAGAAATGTCGTCACCGCCTAAATGGAATATGTCATCAACACCTGTAAGGCGAATAATATCTTCGTATATACGCTCTATAAGATCATACACGTGAGAGTTCTGTGGATTAATCTGTCCACAGGGAGGTTCTTTACAATAAGCATTCCAGGGCTCTGCTTGAACACAATACGCTAATTTATGAAGGCCTATTTGTGGTCCCCAATCCCAGGCACTACCTACATGGCTCGGCAAATCAACTTCTAGAAGAACACGTACCCCGCGAACGCGTGCATGACGAGAAATGGTCCGGACATCATCCTGAGTGTAGACTGCCCCGTACCCATAAGCTCCATACCGTGAGAATTGGGGTACACTGTTAAGCTGCAATGAAAACGCTTGGGAGTCCGTTGCATGCCAATGAAAAGTATTGAGTTTCGAAGCAGCCATGCCATCAATGGTTCTTAGTAGTTCACTCACTGGAAAGTAATTTCGTGCTGTATCTATCAAGATTCCTCGATAGCGGAATTTAGGAGCGTCGTCGACAGTGGCGGCCTCCAGCATCATCAGGGAGCCGGCGTAATCGTCCAACCATACTAGCTGGGATAATGTCTCAATTGCGTGTCGAGCACCGCAGAATGAATATGACGAAATAGAAACTAACAGACTTCCTGCAGCAAATTTTGGACGAAGCCTTAATTGATAGCTTTCATCTGTATCCATACGTAGTCTGGGGTCGACGCTTCCAGTTTCATTGATTGCTACACGTATGGTAACGGATCGCCATTCCTCAAACCCGCGAATACCTTTCTCACTCCTACGTAAATCTTTAACAAAGAGTTGAAATGCGTCTCGTAGAAGGTCTCGTACGACTTTTGAGGGGAATGATACTATTTGTAATTTGAAGAAATCCGAGCGCACTGGCACGGCAGTGGTTGATAGACTGACGGACCCCGTGGGCTGCGGCCAGAGCTGCATGGATGAACATAGCATGTTGCAGGTTGCTAGTGTTTGTAGTTTATCCAGGTGTGTCGCTTTAGTAGGGACGCATTTGTCATCGATACAATTCCAGCTCCATAATGGCAGTTTGTGTCTACGAATGCAAAAAGGTTATTATTTATACTTCGACGTACATAAGTAATGACGATCGATATTTAACGATCACTGGTAATGATTCAACGTGGAAAAGGAATAGAAATTCAGTGTACAAACATTTTACTGAAATAAAGATCTACTTACGGAGAAACCACTGCATTTATTTTTAAAACGTGTATCGTAAGTAAACTAATTATAATACGAAGGTAACACATTATTGCTTTGTGGCTGTTTTGAATGTTTCATTTCATAAATTTTCATCATTTTTTAAGTTTTCGTATATAATTTAATTACCTAGAAGAATATTCAAGGCAAATCATTCTTCAATGTTCTCATTTAAAATCCAATAAATAAAGTAAAGAAACACAAATTATCAATGGTATATTTATTTATAATATTGACATTTGAATGATTTGACATTTATTAACGAGAATGTTATAAGCAACGGTACTATCTATAAAGTTGAGACATGGATATTATTAAAATGAAACTTTTTGCAGAGACTCTTTGATTTTGTGCATTCCAATAATTTAAATTTATATTTAAAAGTATTAACAGGTACTAAATGGTATTATATGTCAAAGTACATTGACCCTAACATATTTCTGGTACAATTTTGGAGGTCAAGAAGCAGGTAGTTAAATTTTCTTTCTTATAAAATATCAAATATGTATAAAATATACTTATACAATAATAAATATAATTATACAATACTATCGTGTTGTAAGATAACCCAGCTAATAGATCCGATAAACAGCTTGTGTCAAATTGCGTCCCAGCTATTGAAATGCATATAGCGTATATACATATAAGTTATTTTTATCAATACATTATTATATAGGGCCATTATATTATGTATATGTATGTATTATCTTTAACAAGACAAAAAAAATGCAAAAAAATACCAAACTACAGACTAAAGTTTAAAAGATTTTTGGGATTTCGTTAGCCAACCTGAAGTGTAGGGAAGTGTAGGCGTAGTTTATTACCCCAAAGATCTCCAAAACAACAAATTAAGACAAACGGTGATTATATAAAGTATATAATGTACACATAATAAAAAATATGAGGCAAAATCCGTATATTAAATGATAAAACAACTATATATTATATTATTATAATATACTAGCTATTGCCCGCGACTCCGTACGCGAGGACTTCAGAACACAGTGCTCGTAAGAAACTCTTTCTTTAGATCTTTATTTGTTTAACATTACTTCCAAAATTGCTCCCTTCGTAAAGCCCTATTATTATTTCAAGGGAATAAATATAATATAACTTTCTATAATTATATTATACTATATTTTTTAATTCAATATAAATTAGAAAAATCTTTCTTATGTACTCGTAGATTGTCACGCGGCGCTGGCGCAATAGAATTTTTATTTTATGATATATGTATATTGAATTTCACAGTATTACATTTCCAATAATATTTAAATTTAACTTATAGTTTAGGCTCAGCAACACGTGGTAAGTTATCCTTTTAAATAAAATTTAGCTTATATAAAACGTTTTTACATTAGCAAAGCTCCATCTATTGGATACTTCTTCAATCCAGTCAACAAATACCGCCATCTGCTAGAATTGTATGGAACTAAGAATGAAATAAATAAATAAATTGAGATATAAACTATCCTATCTTTTAAGTTGGACCAAACATTAGATACTTACAAATTTTCATTAAAATCGGTTAAGTAGGTTAAGTACATTAATTATTATAAATATATATTATCAAATAACATTTATTTTGATTCCATTAATTAAAAAATATACACAATCATGTTGGTACTATAATCAATTTATGTTTGAATTAGGAAAATTCTAATTTTATTCTTCCTTTTTTTAATTTAAATCAATTAAGAATGATTGAAGTTAAATTTTTATGTACCTACCTGTTTGAACGGTGCATATTTTTTTTTTAATGAAATATCAAATAATATTTTCTCCGATAAACTGAAGAACATTTAATATTCAATTATGAAAGAGTATCAAGAGTATTCAATCCATGAAAGAGTAAAACGATATTCTTAAACAAATATATATTTATTACGATATATAATTATAAATATATGATGTTAATATTCCTTTTCATTGTTACGAGAGCTAAGAGAAAGAATTCTAATATAAATGAGCTCGCCGCACAAAACAACTCCTAATAACCACGCGGTAAGACCGAATGCTATAATAAGAATATTTTTAATCAAATAAATATTACGTTTCCCGTAATTTTTTGGATATAATAGACAAAGTTCCATTAGAGCTGGAAAAACCAGAGCTATGAGAGTTGTGCACAAATTTCCAACAAAGGCTACGAAGGCTCCTTGTATTGGTATTAAGTAGCCCACGAAAACTGAAAAACAATTGGTTTGTTAACTACATTTTTTGTGGAAAAGTAAGAGTATAGTATCAGCTTACAAAATAGAGACTATTGGGCTGTTGGATACATAAACACCACCCAGCCACGTCAGAGAAGGGTACGAAACTTATCACATCACACTCCTTCCTGCATAAGGATTTTCCGGCTTGTCATAACATTTCTCGGTTTACTTTTTTCTTGATTCTATACGTTCGTTCACTGGTAATATATATCCCAGCCAACCCAGCTTCTCTTAATTCAAAGTCAAATAATAGTACTTACTGAAGGAGACATTCTTTATTGTTAGGAATGTTTTACGTTACTTAAAAAAAAATACACATTGAAAAACAATTGGAAAGCTTTTCATACATACAAGTCAGAAGAACGAAAAGAGGTCTCGCAACAAACTCAATTGTTTCTAAGGTTTCATTTGATGGTGGGGTTTCGACGTCCCTATTCTTGATTATCTCAAGTATTATTTGTATTCCGGGGTAGCATTGGATCGGGTAGGCAAACGCTATTGAGACCAAATATATCCCCATAGCAACCATTGACGAACTGAAAAACATTTCAAATACAACAATCAATGTGTAAGAAATTTAAAACGTACAATTTATCTATTTCCTTAATGAATTTTGGGAAACGTCATCATTCGTCAGCTCTCTGATTTTAACAGTCGTCCTTTGACCTGAATTTTAGTAAGATATAAATATATTTATATTTACCCGGCTGTATTCACGTAGAAATTAAATCGGAATGTGCCCGACTATCCCGAATGGCTTTCCCCCCCGCCGCCGCCGCCACCTTCGCGTCGGGCGCAGAGAGCTGCGGCACGCAGTTCTCGCCGCGAGTCCGCCACGCTCAGAGCTCATGATTAAGGACCCCGAACGGGTTCGAAACTAGTCGGGCACATTCCGATTTAATTTCTACGTGAATACAGCCGGGTAAATATAATAGTCATGATTCACGAAAGTTTAAATATAAAGATATAAATAATTCTAATTATTGATGTATGCGTTCGGAAATCCGATGATTGCCAAGAAAATCTGAAGTGTATTAAGAAAATAGAAGCGCTGTAATGGTTTCTTACACGTCATCGTACGGCAGCGACCTTAACACGTTCTCCTCCATTGTACCAAAGGACCAGTATCCCAAACCTCCGAACACAGTCAGTGCGACCGTGACAATGAACATTTCGAGTCTGATCACCCCGAACGGTTGCGTTAACACGCTTGGATCTTTTAAAGCCTTGTCAAGGGACAGAACCTGGTGTATGAAACAGATTTAAAAAAAAATGCTCCTCAATCCACAAATTAAGAAAAAATAGACCAAAAGCATTTTCTAGTGACCCTCACAGCTGAACGAAGGTCGTGGATTCGATTTCAATACGGGAATTGTTTTTGTGAGATCAACCTCCTTGTTCCAAGTCTGGGTGTAGTTTTTTTTTTATTCATAGGTTTATTACCCACGGACATATCGTCCGTGCTCTTGACGATTTACTTTGTTTTACCGTAACTGTTACTTACATTTGTGAAACCTCGAAACTTATTTATTTTTTGATGCGGAAGTTTTTATATAAATACCAAATCGGTACTGTGTTTGTGAAGAATCAATAAACAAATCGTGTACAATGTAAGTTTCTATAATTTCAAGTCTATACCGATATAATATATTTAGGGAGTATTTATTACCATTTAATATAAGGGATGGTGCATACAGTCTACAATCAACCCTATTATATGCGCATATCGTTCATTTCCATTCTTCCATTCTCCTACTGTTAAAGGTACATTCTAATAATAGTAAAGTTAGAATTAATTTAATTGATTTAATTACCACACCCACAGCACTCAAGTTGAATAAACAAGTGCCAGTCACAAAAAATAAATTCACCAAATCAGTTTTTGCATACACAAGAGCCCCGTGAGGCGACAAAAAAATGTGATATAATATTAAAAACAGGCCTATAAAATTGAAAAATGTTCCTGAAAAAAAAAATAACGATTGTTATTGTACACCAAAAACTATATAAAGTTTAAAATGATCTTTTAATACAAAGAAATACCTATCATAGACGTATAACTAACAAGTTTTAATGTATTCATGTAATGTAGGAGTATCAGGTAAGGTAGGAGTAAAATAGCCATTGCCGGGTAAGAGCTATCCCAGTCCAATATCTAAAATAGAAGTAAACTTAATTTATAAAAGCTTTTTAAAAGAGTCTCCCCACCAATCAAAGATAAGCACTAACTCATTAACACCCATTTCACTATACGATGCCATTTACGCTAGTTGAGATAGTCTCTCTTAAATTGTATAATGAAATGGACCCATTGAAATGAAATGAATTGAATGTTATTACCCTATGACATGTTAGTAGAAAATAGAAATCTCTGATATGACATAGAAGATCTAAATATATTAAACACTCACGTCTCTTAAACTGTCTGACGTGAATATGACGAACACAGTACATATTCCAACTTGACTTAACAACATGAAAATTGCTATAATGGTCCTGAAAAACAATAATAATAATGTAAGTATTATAAAAGATAATCAAGGATTAACTTTTGACCATGGCCTGACTATAGGGACCAATTATTATTTTTGCGTACTGCTAAGCGTAAGGTTTCTTGTAGTCTAAAATATCCACTATTGACTTACGGGCCGCATCTACCAATTCCGTGACAAACACTTGGCCCGTGCAATAAAGCCATACGAAATCCGTATCTATATGATATTTGAGGTATCTTTAACTGGCGGCATATTTCATTAAGGCACCACAACTGGAAAATAGTGATACTGATAATGTGCGATTTTACATTTAAGACAAGGAGAGCCTGCGTAAAAAAAATATGTCAGTAGAAGAAATGAAAGTGGTACGTCAAGACCGCATCTCTTAGCGCTCGGTCCTCTCTTTCTACTCCGCAAGGGAGAGCGCGAAAATACAGACTTATAGATAAAATGTTGGAATCCTAATGTATTTTCTTAAGGTGACAGATGAATAGTTAAAATAGGAAAAAATACTACTATGAAATTAAAACATATTTACAAATAAATTACCTAGCAAATATGAGATTAACAATATCAAATACTGGAATTTAAATCTTACCTTCTTTACTACGAAAAGTCTCAAAATTTACACACCCTACAACGGAGTCTGCTCTCATATTGTTCTGAGCTCTATAACCCTTAAAATGCGGGTTAGTTTAAGCAACTATTAACAAGAGCAAGAAAACAAGTCTAGAGATATGCTATAAGTTCGTAGCTAGATAGGCAGGTAACATAAGACATACTAAAATTCAACTATATTTTTAACTAGAGGATTAAAATGACGCTCTACCTTGCGGACCCAACCCTAAGAGTCGTGGTTCTGACACTCCATATTCTTCTACTAGCATTAATTTCTTCATACAGTTTCTGCTAATATTAAAAGTAAGCGGTCAACGCGTAATGCATTCACTTATTGCATTCCTTCTAAAAGGATTTTTTGTGTCAAGGGATTTATCAATTTTTTTTTTTATTTTTATTGAAATTTCTGATTGTGATCATTGATAGTACTGCCAAAGTTATTATTATTACATATTCAATCAGCACTCTAAAAAGAGTTAATGATTATTTACCAATGTTGAATGCATATGCATAATAAGAAGACCCAAAGACATGCTCATTATCGGACCCAGGATGATGCCGGCTTGACTGACCGCTAAAGGTAATCCAAGGATACCAGCACCAAAAAATGTTCTCATAAGATTGAAATGGGCCATCCAGAGTCTTCAGTGTATGAAATTATGATATCGACTTCGATTATTAATTATTTATAACAAATTTATAAAATAAGGACAGTTTTAAAACTAAATTCAAATAATTACCTATACGTCAATATGAAATTTAAACGTATTTACTTAATTGGGTTTTTCGGGTCTCTGTGATCAGCGGGGTCAAAACCATTAGGCGGTGGTCGTTCGGTCGGTAGTGTGGCGTGTCTGATATCGATAGCTGCTTCTTGGTTTACCGGTTGCAGTGTAAGCTTACTTACTCTTTCAAATGCGGCCCTGTAAATGTAATGTAAACCAATGGTATCTTTTAATTCTAGATGTAACAGGTTACATCCGTGTAGATATTTTAACAAGGGCTATTAGAATTTAGTATGAAAAATTTTAATGCTAACATTTTAACTATCTAGTTTTTTTACTGTAAAATTATTTTATCTTTCTACAATCATTACTCCATCCATCCAATTAAGATATCAAAGTCTAGAATCTTTACAGAGGAAATAAGTTCGTCCAAATTCGTTTAGTTATTTACACGATGATTACGTTTAAAATATCGTACATTTCACATATTATAATAAAATGAACTTTGAATACAATATGAAGTTACGCATTTATAGTAAAATGACAATTGAAGAGATATTAAACTAATATTTTATACATAGCTCAATTTTGAAGAAACAATACTCTAAAAATAATCTTTTAAGCTTATAAGAATATTTATTGTGACATTTAATAGAATTAGTTATGACAGCAATTTTCATATTTATATTTTGCTACTCGAGAAATAGGTCCATTTAGTAAAGACTATTCTTTACTATCTATATAGCTTATAGGAAAGGAAATTAAGGTAAATTTACTACTCAAATATTCTATTATATTAAGAATTTAACGTGAAAGTCTGAGTCTGTTTTACCGTGTCTAAAGTTTCTAATGCAAATATGATAAATATATCTTTATATATAATAAGTTTTCAATTTCTACTGTTGCCTACAACTAATCACGGGATATGTTGTAACTTTCGCGTTTCATAAAGGACAAAAAAGTAAAATACCATAGCTGAAAAATGAAAAATGGGCACTAGCCAATAGCAACTTTGTCGATCTTCTTTTTTTGGTCTTGTTTATTTATTTATATTTGTTCCACTTTGAATCATTATCAGTAATAACTTGTGTACGTCAAATGAAGATATAGGAAGGGCCTATTTTGACATACTATACTTATCGAAATAAACCCTTCTGCAAGTTTTAACTATTCATCTCAACGGTTTTTGTGTTGCCATCTGCCCACCTTCGGTACAGTCGGCCTACTGCTTTCTCTCAGTGGGTAAATAGTACTATAAACCTCTCCAAGTGCTTGGTAGTAATGTTACCTTTGCTCTACATGTGAGGATTTAATTCAGTGCATTTGTAATTTGCGTCCAAATTTTTTTGTCCAAGTTTTAGTTCGTCTTTTCACTTCATTTTCATTGTCGGTATTTAAGAAAGACACTCGTTTCCCGATATATACGTAAATATTTTATATTTAATTTTTATTTTTATTGTTAATTGATTTTAGTTTTGCAGTAATACACAAAAAAAGTAAAACATACTACCTACGATGTAATTTTCATATTTAAACTTTCGTGAACCATGGCTATTATATTGTTACTGTATTCACGTAGAAATTAAATCGGAATGTGCCCGACTAGTTTCGAACCCGAAGCTTAAGCTTAGCACGCTCAGAGCTCATGATTAAAAACCCCGACTGTGTTCGAAACTAGTCGGTCACATTCCGATTTAATTTCTTCCTACGATGTAAATGAAATTGTTTTATGACGAAGATGATATTAGTCCAAATCAAGTACATACTCCAGTGGAGGGAAAGGTTAATAAAACCTATTGCCCTGTGGTGTTTTAGTGAGACAAGCTGAATGAAGAATTATATATTAATGACATATTACATATTTTCTGTATCATTATTCTAAATTATTTTGTGTATCTATAACCGTAAAAGAACATTAGAACATTACTACTACGTAACAATAATAGATACTACGACTTATAACCAAGTAGTTGAGTGAAAATATCGATTTACATATAAAATCGAATGGGGAGCGATAACATTTTTTGACAGTTCCTGTCTTTCTCTACATTGTCTATAATTTGTATTTGACAGCTGTAATAAAAGTTAGCTGCAGCGATTTTGAGGCGGAATTATTGCATTTCGTAAAATACTTTCATGTGCAATTATTACTCGACTGTACTTAGAATCCTTGGTTATGATGATGTCAACAACAGAAGGAGAATTGGATGTCGCAGAATTGGATGAATTAGAAGAGGGCGAGGTTAGATCATTACCTTCAAACTATCGTTTATTACGGATGAAATATTACGGTTCTACCTATCCTTAACTTACAACTTTAAGTTGTGTGGTGTTTAATGCATCAAAACGTAACACTAGATAGGCTCAGTGTGTTTTAACAAATATTATTAAGACAAAAGAAATGGGTGACACCCTAATATCTTTTGTTACAGTTAGAAGATTCCGACGTGGAAGAGGGTTCATATATTCCCTTAACGCGACCTGATGGCATTAAACTGCCGTCCCTAGTAAATATGCAAATTCAGGATGAACAGAGTGATGAAGATTCAGTTCAAGAATCCTCAGGTTCAGATTCGGACGATGAACCACGACGACGCGCAAAGCGCACAAAAATACGTCCCAGGCGGCCGCGGCAACAGGCTCAATCTGCTAAAAAGGACAAATATAATGTTTGGTGCAAGGCATTGGAGGTGATTAATATCAATACTTTTAATTTTGTATTTTGTTGCAAGTGAAGTGATATAATTAAGATATTTTCTTTATTACACTATCATCTCCAACTAGTTATAAATTTTTTACTATTGTTAATATATCAAATAATTAATTTATACACTTTTTAACTATTTTAGGAAGATCTTTTAACAGAAGATATGGTCAGCTGTGATGTGTCAAAGAAGAGTAGATATGGCGTGGAGTCTTATGATTATACTATTAAGTATAGGTTAGATGATAACTATATTTCCAAAAAAGTATTTACCAATAACCATAAACATAGCAGTAAGGATCACACCACAAACAAAAGAAGTTACACTGATCGTTCAAATGCCAAACTAAGGCTTGGGAAAAGAACAAACAGTGAACAGCCATCAGAAGGAAAACAGAATCCAAGAATGTTGCTAGATTTAGTGGTAACATCAGAGCATCCTATAGAACAAATTGCTCTTGATATAGCAGAGAAATTGTCTGAAGAGAAAACTGACTTAGTGGGTGAGTGCTTACATTGCAAATAATTTATAATTTTTGTAGTTATAGGGCCCTTGTTAAAACATCATTCAAACCTTTTTTCCTTAAATCATCTTCAGAAATTGGTAACTTCTATCCATGGCTTTGTGTGATCTTAGGAAATGTTATACTATAGTTACTTTCATATTGATACCCTGCAATGACAAACAAACAAAATGAAAACATTTTTGAAATAAAATTTAATGAATATTTGTTTAGTTTTGTGCATGTTACAAATTGACGACATATTTTTGCATTTGAAATCAAAATATATATATATATGTTAATTATTAATGTTTTCCAACTACACAGGTAGAATAGTAGAGGTTCTTGGTGCTAAGAAGGCTATAGAAATATACAATGAGACGCAAAGAATTGAAGCTGATGGTGGTATGCTAGTAATGGTTGGTTTTTTGTAATATAATTGTAGTAGTATGGATATAAGTTTGTGTGTAATACAATATGTTTTTTTATAGAATGGTGCTCGAAGACGCACTCCAGGAGGCATATATTTCTTTTTATTAAAACGAGATGATGACATCTCTCAAGACATGATAAATCAAATTTTCAATGAAGATCGTAAGAAAACTGCACGCAAGATAAAACAAACCCGTGCTAGAAGTCGCCAAAAAGTTATGGAGCAATTGAAACAAAGTCTAACAGGTTCATGAGAATCTTTTAATACTAATATGTATTCTCCAAGTGGCATGTCCAAGTGTTACATAAAATATACACTTTCTCATAACTATTACAAGGCACAGAGAGGCTGTTTTTTGTTGTTGTTATTTATTTTCTGATATTAAACAGTAACATTTCATAGCAATCAAAGCTTGACAATATTATTTTTCTCGTTTTCCAGATTCAGAACTACCTTCGCTACTTTCCCGAGGTGAAGCAACAGTACAATCAGAACACGGATCTAATCCACCGCCATCTCCAGTGACTGACGCCAGAGACTATTCAAGCGACACTGACGGCCATTCCCATATGGAACAGCCACCCTCTCCCTCCCGCCCTCGGTCCCCGCTCCCTGACCGAACCTCCTCCAGACAAATACAGAATTATGATGATGAAGATTTCCTAGAAGTAATGTGCAACGATGATATGGACATGTTCTAAGATAAGAGGCAACATTATGGTGCTTGTCTCAGCCTACTTTTGTTTATTAAATTTGTGCTAGAATGTGACATAGTTTAACATGTTTAACAGCATGCATACCTTGCATCTGAAATGTGGCTGTGAACTTTACACCCTGTTTACAAGACTCAAATATGCCTTGGAAATTGTACTGCTTTATGAATTTATTATAAATTCAAAATATTTAATTCTAACCATTGTACATATTCTGTAAAATCCAAAAATTGATTTAAAATCTTTTTGGTAACTTACAAAAATAAATATATAGATTAAAGATGTTAATAAATGAATGAATGTGACAAATTGATATTGACACAGCCACAGAAAGTGTTTCAAACAACTGTCTGATTTCTTTTTGGTCTAATGTATTTTTAAATTTGAGTCTCTTATAACTTATCAAAGAACTCATAGCTAAAGTGTATAGAAATAAATAAGACTATAACTAATTTAAGGCAATTTTTGTTACAATATTAATTGCTGAGCTAAGCATGTATTATTTAATTTCAGGGAACTACCAAAAATGATGCCTTGAAATTCTCATATTCTGAATATTCTATAATCTTTGTGATCTCACTATAACAGTTGACTACAAATTTAAATTTGTGCCGCCATTTGTAGTCTTATATCAAAATTTAATTTTCTATTGATATGTTTATTGCATATTTTATATGACTAATAAGCACCACAAATTACTTCTAAGAAATTATTGCTTCTTAACTATATATATTATTTTTAATAATAATTTTAAGAACTATTCTGTACTTAGGGTAGTACTGCTATAAAAATAATTTGTATTTTTATAAATTGGTGAGCTGCTTTATAAATTATGGGCATTAAAGGTGCATACACAAAAGGTTGGCTTATTGAATACAGTATGTTTTTTTAAAGCCATGTAGTTATTTACCCTACAATGATATCATGTCTATTGACTGCAGACGGTTTTATGAAAACTGGTTAGGTGACTTGGGCTATTAAATAATAATGCCCCATGTGTCAATGCACCCTTACAATTTTACATCCGCCTATACTGTTATAAAAACCATATCTAGATGGTTCCAAAACTTGAGCTGTGTACTATAGCTAGTAGTGTAGACAATAATAGTTACTATTTAATAAGATGTCTAATAGAATGTATGTATTTCTTGTCATTGTCTTAGTATAAACCCAATAGCAGGATCAATTTCATTATTATCCAAAATTGGCTGTTTTTTGATTGTGTAAATGTATTGTTTTGTAAATAGTTTCCATGTCAGGTCCAATACTCATAAGTATAGGGTGAGTTATTTTGAGTTAACAATAACAAATTCAGTAATCTTCAAAAAGGTTATACCAGGCATGAAGCAAGTCTGTCCAATCCTGACAGCTATATAATCTGTTGTAAATATTCTACAGCAACCATATCGTAGGAATGTTGATTTGACTGAGTATTCAATTTCTTTTTATTTATTTTATGCTACACATTAGATCTTAGAAGACCATGCCTGTAAGTTGTCTCCATTGTGGTTCTAGGGACTATTTATTACTTTGTTCTGTAATCCACAGGATCCCTGTTTGTTTTAAGAATTGGTGTGAATAAGGGCTAGTTACAACTGAATGTTATAGAATGGTCAAAACGGACACTGGTATTTGTATAATAAAAGATTTTTTAAAAAGGTGGTTTCTTATTTATTTATAATAAAATGGTGAGTTGGGATATTTTATGATTCAACTACATATCATGTTTTAAATATCCTCACTATAAAATGAGAGTATTCTAAAAATTGAACATCCTCTTGATGGTGTACATCTACAAACAATGCTGAAGAATAAAGTATCAATAGAATGAAATTGATTTATAATATTAAAAAATATATATATAATATATTTATTTAAATTGTCATGTTTTCTGGTCATATAGATTTTCTATAACAGAAGTCAATTGATTTTAGCAACAGAAACTTGTCCATGTAAAATTGGAAATGGATGTGTCATGACAATAAAAAGTGAACTTAAACATAAATTGAAAAATATTAAGTACCAACAATATAGACAATATTATATAAGTATGCTTAGAACCGATATTTTACAAACTGCACAACTAGAACTATATTTATAAAGTATTTTCCCTAATGACCTATTTGTTCTGTTACAATTATCAATTTTGTGTTATTCCTAAAGATAAGTGGTAATTGTGGTTTTAACATGAACACATATGGTCTTTATATTAATATACAATAGGATTTTATAACTTAACTAGCTTTGGGTTTAAAACTTCATAATCACAGTTAATGGGTATAATCTAAGTTTGTACTAATAGATTTAAAAAATTATAACATTGAAATTTTCTAGTCATGGAAAATCCAGCATCTGAAATAAAATAACAAACATGAAATCTGATGTGTTAATATTGTCATAGTACTTAATGTATACATGTTATATTATTTATGGGTATATATTTAAGCTTTTGGTCACTTTTTTTTAAGAGAACAAAAGTAAAATTTAGATCTTACCAATTGGTGAAGACTTTTTATTACATGCTCATCAGTAACCTGACTACTTTCTGCCTTTTTAGCTTGGTTAGCAGCCCTCATACATGTTTCAATTACAATACAATTGGCAACCTCCACTACCTTCTCCAGAGCCTCACTAGTAATCATACAATTTCCAGAAGAACTATTTAGTAGGTTTCTTATTAGTCCCTAAAAACATTGTAACTTGTGATACATTCTCAAAATTCAAATATTACATTGTTGTTTCTCTGCCAACTGGGCAACTTGCTGTTTTTAACTACAACTAAATGACACAATTATATAAAAACCTTTATAAAATGATCACAAACCAGTACATTGGGGATATTTGGGATTAAAATGATGGGACTTGACCATTGTTCCTTATACTTTTCTCATCTATCCAGATATGTAGTATAAATGTATGAATACCTACATATAATTTGAATATGGAGCCCTAAGAGAAAAATCTTGTAACAGATGAGATAAAAGAAAAAGACTAGTTCATTATAAAAACAAACTAAAGAATTAAGAGCAAAATAATTTAGGTACTTTATACATGTAGTACATGAATTCAAGAGCATACTGAGCAGCTAAGAGAAAGTGGAGTGAGTTTTATAATTATTATTGCAAAAAAAAGTTAAATTATTTAGCAAACTAGAAAAAAACATGACTTTGTTAGAAGAAAATAATAGAGAAGACATACTGAGATATATAATAAAGAAATTAAGACTATGTAGCAAAAAACTAGTAGTAATTTTAGTAAAGGTACAAAAGACAATGTTGAAAATATACACTTGCAAAAATCTACAGTTGTTGATGTTGTGATTCCTGCTGGATGAGATATAGAAAACATATAATGATGTAGAAGCTATTGAACAGAAATGTCCAATCATTACCTTGAGAATTGAACAGACAAATCAAGTAACCACATAAAAAAGGAAAGTTTTTTTAATCTTGTTATAAATTTAAGCCAATTTAAAACGATCTGGAATATTTACATATACTTTCCTAATAAGACTTTGTCCAATTCATAAGTTTCTAGAGCAATTCAATTATTTGTATAATATTATAACAAAATATATATTTTTTGGAACTATTGTTAATTAGCCAATTCCTACATTTTAAAGTTTTTGAAAATATAAAGCAGACTTCAGTTTGCTTCTTAAATAATATTGTTCATTAAATAAAATAGCTACAAGAAAATTAATGTAAATATTTTTGGTTTATTTGTCATATATTACAAACCAAATATAAATATTATGTTCCGCTGGTGAGATTTTCTTCATATTTTACAAAATCCCACATACATTTACGTCGAAAGAATACTGAAACATTAAACTTTTTAAATAATATACTTACTCTTCTTATAGTACTCTTTTTAAGAGAAGTTACAGACTTTGATCCTGTTTCACTTAGATTGTTATTGGCAGCCATAATAAACTAAAGTTTAGTATTCTTCTAATATATAGTTGATATATAATTTTATTTACTTTCCACGTCTCAAGTCCCTACTCACATGTCTAATCAATTATGTAATAGTTAGAATTCTATCCTGATTTGTTGACATTTTGCATACTCAAATTGTGGCTATGGATTATCGAATAAATACGTTTATGGAGGGATTTATTAGAAAAGGATTTGTTTTGTCTGTGGTTAGGGGTGTGGTCAGAGTCCATCAAAAAGTATTAAATACATGGAGCCACTGTTTCAAAGTACAAATTTCGTTTCGTTTTCTGCCAAAAAGTTATCGGGTGATGAAAATACTACGGTTCAAGAGGTGCTGAATTGTGCGTTGTGCTCTGTGGTTGTGCGTCTTGAATCTCGATAAGCTCTTCTGATGAGATATTTAATTATGAAAAAATTTACGATAATTTTGTCCAGGAATATAGATGTTTAGCACGAAAACTAAAAAAAACATGGTGCTATGGATCAAAAAAAATAAAATAAATATGTCTAAAAAAAAGTTGCAAAAATTTCTTAAGAAAAATGACTTTTTTAAATTATCAACCACCAAGATATGGTTCGAGAAGGACGCAAAGGGTTTCGTTACAAGCGTCTTTTTGAGTTCTGGATCTTCCTTCACTCGAAAAGTTATAGTATTTAATTTGAAAAAGTTATTAACCTAAAACTATTAATATACTAATAAAATTTAAAAAAAATCCGTCAGAAAAGTATTTTTATTGCCAATAGCAGCATAGGTGTAAATCGGTAAAAGTCACAGCTTCGTTACAAAAATCAGTAGGCGTATTATGGCAGTAAATGTCTGTTTCGTTACAAGAATATGGCACTGAGCGACATAGGGTATATTACATGAAAAAAAAAAATAAAGGTGCCTAATAAATATGCAATAATGTAATCCAAGGTGTGAAAAAAATTTCATAAAATATTGTTCATCGCGTGCACTGCGGAAACTATGGATAGAACAAAAAAATGTTCTACAGTGATAGAACGTATCAAGATCACATATTTACAACTACTGTAGTTACACCACTATAACTACTTCTTTACCTTTTAAATGTATAACTTTTATAAATTATTAAATAAAAAAATATATTATAACTTTTATAAATTATTAAAATCGAACATTCAATAGATAAAACTAATTTCAAATTGTCAATCTAAAGAAAATAATGCAATAATAAAATAATGCGAACTTATCCGAATATAAAAATATCTTGACCAATATTCAGAAATTACTTTCACGTTGGATCTAAGCTATATCATATTATATCCTTGAATTAATATTAGGGCTTTTCGTAGAGAGCTGTTTTAAAAATAAAGGTGACCAAAAAAAGCTGGAAAGAGGGAGTTTCTTATGAGCTGTGTCCTGAAGTCCTCGCGGACGAAGTCACGGGCATCAGCTATTTAAAATAAAGGAAACCAATTTTTGAGTCCTTGAAGATAGATACATTACCTAAAATATTTCTAAAAATCATTTTCTTGGCCAGAAGAAATCGACATATCGACTACATCTTTTGTTCTATAGCCGGCATTAATAGGTATTTGTAATGTAACTTGTTTTTTTTGTTTTACATGTGAAATGTTGATAGAATCGTTTATTCGAAATCAAGTACAATATAATTTTGAAATAGACAAATTTTACTTGGGACTACGGATTTGATCACTTATTAATAATCATTTATGTTTGTAAAGAATGAAGCAACACTCATATCTTAGAAACGTCAAAATCTCTAAAGTCTAAATTGAAAATAGAATAATTATATCTCTTCGTGAGATACTCTATTGTTTCAAAGTGTTATTTTGTTTTAAATATTAATTATTTTCACTTGAAACCCCTGCACATATAATAAAGGTACATTTTAATACTAATGACCATTATAACATCTGATTAAACTAGTTGTTTACGTAATTGAATAACCTGTAGTTTTTTTCTTCGTAGAAAAACAATGTCTATATCACCATTTCTTCGCAATCCTATTACGGATATAACTGGCGGGATGGTGTCGCACCAGATGTTAGGCGAGTGTCAAAAGCAAGAGATGCGTTTCATGGACTGCCTCGAAGCCTATGGTTTGGATCGCGGTCGCATTAAATGTGCGAATATATTCGAAGACTTTCATGAATGTCAAACTAAGACATTACAGTTCAAGAGATTTATGGTATGTTTTCTTAATTTCATGGTATTATCAGTTCCAAAATCTCACAATTCAAATGAAATAAACTTACACCTTTTTTTTCAGACTCATTTTGATACTTTAAATTACAATATATTAGGGGCCTTAACTGAAGCATTATAGATATAAAACAAATTATTTTACATTATTGAAGTGATAATTAGCACAACCACTACCATAACATTTTCATTATTCATTGTCTTTTTTCAGGCAATGAGACGGGAAAGAGATAGACAAATTGCTGAAGGAAAACTTAAGGGTGACGAAAAATACTTAAGCCCTAAACTTGATAGTTTTTAAAAAGCTTGCTCTGTAGTGTGATGTAAATAAAATTAAAAGTATAGAATTATTTATAAATTTTCATATTTTTTCATACCTTACCTATCAATCTGAAAACATTTAATTGGTAAAGATGTAACGTTAATATAATATATATTCATGGTAAGGAAGCTTAGCACTGTTTGCTCATATTCATAGATCCTATGTAAAAAAAAGGACCTCTGGCAAGTATGAAAGGTGCAGTTAGATTTCCTTATCAACCTTTATTTCCATTATTATTATTGTAACATTAAAATTGTATCAGATTAAAAAAGTTCTTATATATAAAATGTATACTTAATTTTTAGAAATCAATATGCAAAAATACACTATGCCTCTATTATAAATATTAATAGAGCTACAATTTTTTGTAAATTTAAAATAATCTTAAAAGATTAACCAGTCTTCTGATATTGCCCATGTGCAGTACCATACAAGATAACAGCTAGCTACATGAAATTTTACTTTAGTAATTATTTTTTGTTTATTATTTGGTCTGTGTTGGCGGGATTGAAAAAATATCTTAAACATATAAGGTGCGTTTTATTATAACAATTCTTGGGACTGATACACTATGCCTTTATTTTCAACATTAACGAAGCTACGGTTTTGTCATGTTCTTATTAAATTTTAAGAAAGCAGAAAATTAATCCGTCGTCCTATTTTCTTTTCCCATGAGCAATCCCATCCAATAAATTTTACTAGATCGTTCAAAAATTGCGAAAAATGACGTCTTGCATGTTTGTGTCGGACTATAAACTCTGAATGAATTCGGATACACATATGGATATATATAAAGTTTTCAACGGAACTCTTGATGTTTTTGGTCTCCAGTTCATAAACGATAGCCTATAAAAATTGTCTGGACAAAGATGGTTTTAAATTTCATACGAGGCTCATTATTCTACTTTGATTTTTGTTGTTGAACTTGATTGACAGATACAAAAAATCCTCTACAGACACAAAACATTCTCTACAGAAACAAAACATTCATTTATAAACATGTTAAGCTTATTTTAATTTAAATAAATTTAAGTAAGCTATATAAGAATAAGATACGGGCAGGTATGCGAACCCGCGACCTCTGGAAAACCGCTCTGCCAATTGAGCTACCATAGTACCTGCTGCTGCTGCCCGTATCGGTTCATTTTTCATTCTATATTTATTTAAATTTTAAAATACATATGCTAAATATATAAATATATATATATGTAATCATAATTCAAAATAGCTTTATTCAAGTAGGCATTTACCCGCACTTTTAAATCCGTAATTACTTTTTATAAAAATATCAATGTAGTCAGTTCGTGAGTAAGTACCACCATTTTGGAATGCTGCTCTGCTGTGAAGAGCTGGCCAGAAACACAACAGTTGCTTTGTTAAAACTCTTTCAAAATGTTTTATATACCCATACATTATAATATCAACCCTGCAAATGAGTTAACAATCAAAGCACACACATAAGTTTTTAGTTAATTGAAATTCGATCAACTAAAAACTCTTGTATGCTAAGCTAAGCTAAGCTTTAGTCAAAAATATACTTTTAACTATAGATTTAAAACTAAGAAAAGATAGGTCAAAGATATCTTTTGTAATTTTATCATATATGCGTACACTCAAGCCCATGAAGGATTTCTTAACTTTTGGATGAACAAATTTGGGCGTTACAAGTGTATTTTAATTTTATCGTGTGTCACTGTTTTTTATATAAGTATACTCGTATACCCAAATTTTGACGTACAAATAATACGTTATCAAATATGTATTGAAAGACGACCATAAGAATACCAATTTCTTTAAGAACACTTCTCGGGGAATCTCTATATTACACATGTTATAATAATTTAACAGTTGAAATAATAATATAATAATTTAACAGTTTTTTAATATTTATTTTATATAAAGAAAAAAAAATTAAAAACAGTGAAACGTGCGCATTTATTAAGTATGATATTATTATATGTATCATATTAAGTATGATATTACTACATTTACCAGCTTTCCAAAGTATCAAAGTGTCTTAGTTCGACTACATAGAAATCTTTCATCATATCATACTCTAAGAGTAGAATTATTTCTTAGAAAATCTTTTTTTACACACTCCATGCATTCTTCGGGCGCCCTCTTTACTTATAAAGACTATAAGAAAGATATTCATTAAGACTCTTTTCCCCTATCCCTCCGCATTACTGGACCACACCATGAAAAACGATTATCGATTATTTCATAATATAGAATTATTTCATAATGAACGATTATTTCATCTTTTTTAAAACCGGTGTTACTTTCAAATTTCATCATACGCTCTCATTTCTAACTTTATCCATTCGTGTCACTACACGTTCATCATTCATTCAACATTTACATTTCATCAGCAGCATGTCCTTGTCTTTCATCTATTAGTATTCCTATCATAGCACAGAAGTATGATCCATACAATACGGCATGTTATCTTATGAAGGGGAAACCATTCAGTCCAAGGGCAAAGAAGAACTCCCTCCGTATTGTTTTTTTTTTTACTGTACGGATGCTATTGGGATATACAAACAAGCAGACGGGTCACCTAAGCAACTGCCGTCACCCATGGACATCTGCAACTCAGGAGCTACAAGTGAGGTGCTGGCCTTTTAGAAGGGTGTACGCGCTTTTCTTAAAAGTTGAAATGTCGTATCGGTCTGGACACCTTAGGCGACAATTTGTTTCACAGATTCGTCGTTCAAAGCAAAAAGCAATTTCACCCACGCTTCGTTAATTTTGTATTTGACAGTTTGAACTATTTTGTAATCATTTTGAACGACGGAACCAAGGTACCGAAAGTCTGAGCAAACTGGTTAAGGAGCACCCCCAACTGCCGAGCACAATTGCTTTAAAACTGGGGAGACCCGAAAACGCAAAAAATATGTACAGTTTTCATGTAGCTGATTTTAAGGTCAACATTCTCCAATTTTCGCAACTTTTACAGTCTGTTCTGGACCGCAAAGCCATTTTAACCGACAAGAAAAATTTTGTGGAAGCTTTATTGGAAGCTTTATTAAAAGGATTATTTAATGGACTATGACTATGACTATAAATGGACCATGACTATGACTATGAATGGACCATGACTATGACTGTGAATGGACCATGACTATGACTATGAATGGACCATGACTATGACTATGAATGGACCATGACTATGACTGTGAATGGACCATGACTATGACTATGAATGGACCATGACTATGACTATGAATGGACCATGACTATGACTATGAATGGACCATGACTATGACTATGAATGGACCATGACTATGACTGTGAATGGACCATGACTATGACTATGAATGGACCATGACTATGACTGTGAATGGACCATGACTATGACTATGAATGGACCATGACTATGACTATGAATGGACCATGACTATGACTGTGAATGGACCATGACTATGACTATGAATGGACCATGACTATGACTATGAATGGACCATGACTATGACTATAAATGGACCATGACTATGACTATGAATGGACCATGACTATGACTGTGAATGGACCATGACTATGACTATGAATGGACCATGACTATGACTATGAATGGACCATGACTATGACTATGAATGGACCATGACTATGACTATGAATGGACCATGACTATGACTATGAATGGACCATGACTATGACTATGAATGGACCATGACCATGACTGTGAATGGACCATGACTATGACTATGAATGGACCATGACTATGACTATGAATGGACCATGACTATGACTATAAATGGACCATGACTATGACTATGAATGGACCATGACTATGACTGTGAATGGACCATGACTATGACTATGAATGGACCATGACTATGACTATGAATGGACCATGACTATGACTATGAATGGACCATGACTATGACTATGAATGGACCATGACTATGACTATGAATGGACCATGACTATGACTATGAATGGACCATGACTATGACTATGAATGGACCATGACTATGACTATGAATGGACCATGACTATGACTGTGAATGGACTATGAATGGACTATGACTAGGACTATGAATGGACTATGACTAGAACTATGAATGAACGATAACTAGGACTGTGCATAATAGTAATGTTGAAATAGAACAGTTTTGTAGAGATATAATGTAAAGTTAACAACCTGCAACGCCTTCGTTGCTGCATGAGCAATATTCCAAAAGACATATTGTGAAATTCTCTTTTAAATCAAAATGTTCATATTATGGTTAGTTATATAGTTGTATACTCAATAAATCGAAAACAATATACTCAATAATTCCACACAGACGCTAGCAATCCAAATGACAAATCGATATCTCGGTTTTTATACACGCGGCAATTAAAACTAAGCAATGTACGAACAAGTTCAAACATGTTTTATCGATTTGAATTTTGTTTATACGCCGAATTAATTTAGTATTATCTTTAGCTTGTTTGTTTAAACTACATATAATTTCATATCAGCAGTATGTGGCTGTTTTTATGATTCGTTCTAAAAAAAATATGAGTCCTTAACAATTATAGCGAATAAAAAGAAAGCTGTAGAAAGTGTTAATAAGAAAATTGACTTTATAAACTATTTAATATAAGTTTTATTTACTTACATTTGATAATGTAAATGTGAATTTTACTAATTCAATAATAAATAAGTGGGTTCTTATAGTAATTCAAAACTCATTTTACTAGTTTCATTTATTTAAATTAGTAAAAAAGAGAATTAAATTGTGACAAATTTAATTGTGTATAATGAGGTTAATTTAAATTGACTTGACAATCCGCGATATGTAGGTGTTATACAATATACAAGTTACTTGCAGTATATTAAACAACGCAGGTTACTATAAAAATATATCTTGACGATAAAAACAATATTGACAACACAAACGTATGACAACTGACAATAAAGAATTCGTTGTCGTTGAGACAAAATAGTTTAAATTTATAAAATAAGATATCTCATCTAGTTAATCGAATAATTAATAAAACAAACAAATGAGCGATCAGGTTCTACCATTCATTCGGTGCGCATTCACAGATCTGACGGGTACAATCCTGTCAGATCAGATGTTGGGGAACTGCGCCTCCCAGGAGATGGCTGCATTGGACTGCTTTGAGGCTTACGGCTTAGATCGTGGGCTCAATAAGTGCCGGTTGCTGATGGATGACTTCTTTGAGTGTCAAAGTAAAACAAAACAGTTTTTAAGATTTATGGTTAGTAACACAAGATTTTAAACTAATATGGTTATTAAAATGACAGTAATTAATGTTTTACGGGATATCTATCAAGTATTTCTTTGTGATTGGTGTTCAAGCGTCATGATGATACATGATGATGATGATACATTTTATGAAAATTTTTATATATTTAGACGTCACGTACACACGTTTAGTTTAGATATTTGAATGTAAACGGTAAAATTTGCAATCCGTTTACAGAACTCAACATTTCCAACATTAATCTAAGTCGTAATCGTACCCGAAACTTACCCAGAAACATATCTATTTAGTGAATATACAGAAGCATCATATTAAAATGTTATATTGTCTCTGTAATTATTAAGTATTTAGAATAATAATAAACATTCTAATACATTTGTTAATACCGTAATGGGACTACTATCTTTCTCTGGCGCTTTCTGCAACGTTAGGTCAGCTTACCAGTTACCGATCAACCACCAAATAGGGCTTAGCCAATACAGGTATAATATTGTAATTATATATTAAATCGAATTCTACTGTAAAAAGTACTCATATCACACCAAATTTCATATAGGCCTTATTTTTTTATGGATGAACAAACAGACAAACGGACTAAAAAACAAAAAATATTCTTCAGAGGCTTACATAACCAACACAATATTTTCGCTCGTCTGGTTTATCGAAGTTTAGGAATTTAAGATGGACTTACAAACAACGTAGAAATAAAATATATATTTTTTGATGTAAGTATTGATACAAAGTTCTTATTCTGTCTGTTCACTGATTACTTAGTGATTTGCCTCTTGCTATATAATTAGTATTTCAAGAACAAAGGTCTTATATTTCCTTAAAATCTGATAAAAATACGCGCTACCTAACTTTTGTTATCTATCCATAGTTTTCGCCCGCGGTGGCTTGTATGGATGGAAAAAATGGAATATTTGATAAAATAAAACATAATAATACTAAAAAATAAAATAAAGTCAAAGTAAAAGTTCGAACAAAAGTATAGTACCTATGATATTTTCAGGTTATATCTGGCCAGTTCAAAATTTAATGTAATGTCGGTCTAGTATTTTTTCACATCGAAACGTTTAAGTACCTATAATATTAGTAAGATTCTATCTCATAGATATATAATTGATTAGGAACTTTTATCTTATTATGCTTATGCCACCACTTGGGTACAAATATAAAAAACGAGCTCAATACCATTGTTTCAACTAGAAAATATTAAAAGGTGAACTTTGGAAACATTAAAAGGTGAACTTAGCTGGCATTGAATAAATTCGAATATAAATGATGCTGAGATGCTCAGTTACTTCTTATACTGAAATGTTTATTGATTTCCAGGCTATGCGGAAGGAGAGGAACCGTCAAATTGCTTGTGGACAATTAAAAGGAGATAAACAGTATGTGAATCCGAAATTAGATAGTTTCTAACATAATATCTTGATTAAAACATTGACTTATGTGGGAATAAAACGTGAATTGTTTAATGATTTCTCTTTTTTAGATTTAAACTGCTTCAAATATACTTGAACCTTAAAAAAATAATAATAAAATAACCATAAATCAATCCAAAATCTTTGTTCAGAGTTAAGTCGCCACAATACATTAATAATGTGTGTCCGTTGTTTGGAATTAAGATCTACCAAAGTTCTCTAAGATTGTAAGAATAACATACAAACTTATAAGATCTTAAGCTTAAATTAATTTATATATTAAATATTAATGGGTACCTAATCTATTTTTGGGAAAGATCACGTTATACGTAGGTAATAGTGATGTAACGAATTTTCGCAAATTCTAAATATTTGCGAGTATTTAGCGAATATGAATATCAGAAAAAAAAATATTTGATGATAATAGTAGTAGTAGTAATTTATAAAAAAAATATTAATTTCTTATGTTTTTTAACACAAGAAAAGTAGCTTAAGATGTTAATCAATTTCTCAGTCCTTATTGTATCGTTTGATATTTTTTTTATTTTCTTTACTTTGAGTAATGAAGGTAATAAATTTTCATTACAATTTTTGACATTAAAAATATATAGCGCAACGTAAACAAATAAAAACAAATTCTACTATGATATTTGAACAAAAACTGAATATTCGCATTCGCGAATGTTAGTAGCAGATATCCGCATTCGCATTCGCATCCGCGAACGTCCCAAAAATGTACATGTGACATTCGTTACATCACTAGTAGGTAGATACTCGCTAGAGGCACGCTGGATCTCGAGGGCACCGTCGATTTCAGTTTTTGTGGTACAGTCACGGTCGGTCAAAGACGTTTTTGCGCGTAATTTTGGCGCCAAACTATTTACAATAAATTTTTGCCTGTCAGATGATGGATAAAATGATTTTATTTTGATAACTTACTTGGTCACGCAAATAACTTAAGGTTATTGCGTGATATTTGAATATTTAGACTCTTGAGTCACAAGAGACAACGAAAAAGATATTATTTTATGTTTATTATATTTTTTTAGTATTACAATGTTTTGAAAAAAATAATATTTTTAACGATTTTTTCGACGATTGTATAAAATATATTTTTTAATTCTATAATTTCTATTTCATTCTGTATCTAAATAGTTTCTAAATCTAAATTACAGGTAAATGTGCGAAAAATTGTGTTTTTTTTTCTTATGTCGCAGAATGCATGAACTACAGTTTAAATTTCATAGAAGAATATGTTTAGTCGTTCATGATGTCATGAACGACTAAACATACATATAACCAAACCATCAGTCCTTTCTTCAGATCCTCAATGTATTGCTTGTAAATATAATAAAGTGAAATTGTTTGGTTTGTCTTATTTCAGTTCAATAAAATGACAGCAAGAAATATCTATACTAATATACAAAGCAGAAGAGTTTGTTTGTTTGTTTGAACGTGCTAATCTCAGGAACTACTGGACCGATTTGAAATAGGCTATATATAACATTACGCTTAGATAAATAGGGGAGTAAGATAAACGGTGAAAGTTACGCAAAAATCAACTACTACAAAATTTCCTCTAAAAGTTCTAAAAGAACTAATATGTAAGGAGTTATTAGGGTTTTTAAAATGATAATAGTCAAATACCACGCGCAGACGAAGTGCATTAATGTGCGGGGTGTGTGGAGCGGTGAGGCCGGAGAGCGCTGGCCGACAATTCTATATAAAATTCATTAATTCCATTTTGATATTTTTAAAATGTTCACTTATAAATAAAATCATTGAGTAAGAAATTGACAGTTATATATATATATATAAAAAAGTCATATTAGTTCAATTATTTATAACTCAAAAACGGTTGCAGCCGATTTGGCTGAAAATTGGTGGGGAGGTAGCTTAAAACCAGGAGACGGCCAAAGGATTCTGTTTAAACCGTTCGACCGCGATTATTTATATATTTTATTTCGAATTATTTATTTATTATCTGACAGTCACAATTATCTGTTAGTTCCATACTAGGTATTTTAATAAATAGCGATAGATACAAGCGTATTTGTTGACTGGATTTAGTAATTATCTAATAGACGGCGTTCTTTTAAAGTACAAACATTTCATATAAGCTAAAACTTAATAGGATAACCGACCACGTGTTACTGCGGTTAAATTATAAGTAAAATATGTATTATAGGAAACACAACACTGTGAAATTAAATATATGTAATATTTTTTATTCTATTGCGCCAGGAGACAATCTACGAGTATTTAGCAACCATTAGACGTCAGACTTATATATACTTAGCATTGATAAGTGTGAAAGTAAACAAATAACTTATTCATTACGAATTTATAATAGATTTTCAGATTTCTCAGCACTTTTCAATATAAACTTTAACTATGAATAATCTCCTACATTATACGAGTACTAATATTATAAAAAGGTAATGTTTGTATGTTTATACTTTATAAGTCCGAATCTAAAAATGTCTTAACCAATATTTAGAAATAACTTTCATGTTGGATCTAAGCTATAGCATATTATTCCCTTGAAATATTAATAGGGCTTTTCGTATAAACAATGTTGACCAAAATAAGGTCGAGCGAAGGAGTTTCTTACGAGCCTTGTGTTCTGAAGTTCTCGCGGACGGAGTCGCGGGCAACAGCTAGTATTTAATAATCCCCCGAGCCTACGTCAAATGTATTATAAATAATTTGAATTTAAATAAATAATAACTGCCACATAAAATAATAAAACGTTATAAAAGACCAGACATTACGTATGTGCATATAAAAGTCATATTTTTTATGCATTAAGTGTGACCTAGACTTGAGTCCCTGCGAACAGGCGCGCCGGCACCGGCCGTACAACTTATTGAATGTACAATTTTGCTAAATAGCATATTAATAAGAAGCTCGTTTACAACATAATATAATATACTGACTGACATTCCACAATTTAGTTTACATAGGTTAATGACCGGCCTTTGCTTATGAAATACTATTGAAGGTTACATCAAATCCGTCCAGGTAGCTGACGAAATGAGCGGCGCCCTCTGGCAAAAAATAAATAAAGAAAAAATACGCTGTCAATATATATAATACGGAAACTGATCAAAGGTACTCGACCTTCTCTTTTTTATACCGAATTATTTTAATGCTAATGTCCTTTTATTTGAAAGAGGACAAAGATCTTAGGACTCTCGTCCTGATCTCTCTCAAAGTTCACGCCAGTAGGTCCATAACGTGCTATCAGATTAATATTTAGGGGTTACTAATCTCATTTAAGGTTTTTAATTTATATTAATGAAATAGCTTCAACATTCAACTAAAAGATGAATTAAATAAAATACGAGACGTTTGTATAAGCGTAACAGAATTATAAAAAAACAGGATTATGACACATTTTAATAAATCCGTTTTTAGTTTTAATTATATAGCATTCCAAAGCTATGCCAAATGTCGACAGTTGCAATATGTGTAGAAACCAGTAGATATACTCGCAGTTATTTTTTTACATTGGAATAAATGTTATTCTGGCGGCCGAATCAATCTTTCAGCAACTTATAAATACTATTAATAATTCATATTCCACTGATTTTGACTGAGGAATTTGAATGGGATGTAAATGTGTCGTATAATGTTCTAGGCATACTCTGTGACATTGCAGCGCCTGTATAAATGATTTGTCTGAGCGTATTTTTTTTTCAATATAGCGGACACATTCATGATCCTATAATTATTTTTTTTAAATATCAAACACCATTATTTGAAAATATCTATGAAGGAAAATTGTCCATAAATACTTATTTGTTTTTTTTTTTTAATGCTTATAATGATTATGAAATATGTTCAAATTTTGTTTATTAAGTTAAATATTTTTTTAACATCTTAGAGTTTCTTTTGTCGATAACATGATATAAACTATTTACAGAATATATATATATATATTTGAGATCTCGACCGTGTCGGGACAGAAATTATAATTTCAAAATCAGTGTTTTGTGAATATTATTGGCCTCTTACTGGTCCGGTTTTGTCACTTTGAAAACAATAGGAAACCTTTTTCATTACGTTGGGGAAATGTCTTCTTTTTAACTATACAATATTTGTACAACACAAAATTTGTTGGAAACATTTGGATTCTTAAATATTAAATTTGTTTGTTTTAAATAAGTTCTTATCGAGCAATCATACAAAGGAGCTATTTATTTTCATAAGCTAGTTATCTCATTCTTCTTCGTTACTGAAGTGACATAACAAAGGAAAACAACAATATATATATATATATATATATATATATATATTTCTTTTATTCACAAAAAACAAAACGTAAAGAGAGCAACCGTTATACAAGCAAGGTTTATATTATTTACCGTTTCATTCTTATTGAATTTATCGATTTTAAAATACATTTCAATTCGTTTATATTGTGGATTAAGTGCTTGTCAAAATAAATGTTAAAAAAAGAATGCCGTAAATGAATATTAAAAGTGTTTTAATGAGGTCGATGGAATCTTCTTTCTAATTATTTTGCTTTTTTTATCAGCAGGTACTTACGATATAACCAGAGTCTGGTTACTTTTCAAATACTCCATAAACTAGAGAGCTTCAAAAAAATATAAAACAATATTTTAACGAATTTAAATAGAATTTTAACAGCCGATATCAAAAAAGGTTTTACTTTTCAGCGTTAAATAATAATTGTAATATATATGATATTCAATAATGATTTACGCTTCAAATGTTTTTGATGAATTCAGTTTTATTATTTTATCAATATTCAATATCATCAAGTTGAAATAGAATTACTATTTAAGATTTATTTTAACAATTGTGTACATTTTGTAGAACTAGTAACATCGACTCTAGATTAAACTTAAAAAATGATTAAACTTCGGTTATATATAACCGAGATGTATGTGCATAATATGTAGATGTATATACATAAATATATAATCGGAGATAATATATAATCTCCGATTCACAATTCACTCTAATTGTAAATTTCAAGTCATTAAGTTATAAATATAGAGATTACATGAGTCACTTATTTACTTTTACTGTCTATTTATATTTTATTATTTAAACACATTTTTTTATTAACTAGATTGGCTGCATGCTAAAAAAAAGTGTTAAAATATATATATATTTATATATGCAACATTTATCTCTTTAATTAACAAAAAAGATCTTAAGAAACATTTTCAATAAAAACTTTGTTTCATTCAATAAGTTTGTACATTCAAAAAGTATGTAAATAATTTTGAATTTGGAAAGAGGTGTATGTAATTTTTTTATTGTAATAAATATGAGCTGGCACTGATTTTGACTACTTTTTTATTTCAGAACCAAACTATTAATTTCTCCAACGGCATTTTCATATATGTATATAATATCGTCATGTTATTGCTTATTTTATATTTTATCAATTGGGATAAATATATTTGTAGTTTATTAATATGCAGATAATATCTGTTTAATTTTAGAACACAATTTTGTTGATTTTCCTGTACTTGCAAAATCTTACACAAAATGTCTCATACCAAAGTGTAACTGGGAGAGATCTAAAAAAAATAAGTAATCCCTTATACTATGTATTTAATTTAATATTAAATTTTTTGTTTTTTTATTTTATTGTACATATTTGTAAATTAATTTTTTTAAATGGTACAAATATATTTTTTTAAGGAAACACGTTTAGATACGATAATTTTGTCAAGCCCTAGGATTATTTTCTGTTGCTTGTTATTAGGGAATAATAAAATAGGTACAAACATACATAAATTGTATCTACGTATAGATACAGGTATATAGACAGACAGTGATTCGTTGTGATAAATCAATATATAAAACACTTTAACAATCTATATTATTAATAAACTGCAATCTTAACAACATTTTAAATATGCTTTGATTATTAACGGGTCACCGGGTTAGAGTATTGATCGTAAACATTGATAAAAAATACCATGTTTACGATTAAAATTACGCATTCAAGATATTAAATGAATGAATATTATGACGTTATGTTGTGTAATATGAGAGAAATATGAATTGATGTCTGAGGAGTCGCTGGTGACGCCTTCGCTAGTGGTGGAGCGTCTGTCCGGCGCTAGTCCAGTGCTGAGCTGTGGGCCAATCAGTGTGCGCACTTCTTAGACTTTTCCGCCGTGCTGAAAATATTTTCATGTATATTTTTAAAAAATATATATATAAATATATGTATATAACATTGTTTTATTAAAAATTTGAAGTTGAAAATGAGTACGAAATGTAGAGTTTTTAAACATAGTGACTTTATTATAAATGGCAGGTTGAAAATAATTTTATTTTTAAATATACTATTGTGTGTTGATCGCTCGAATACTGAAGAACTCCTGGAACATACGCTACCAGCGTACTTCAAACAGACTAAAGCTCTCGCGAGAGCTGTGTGCTGGGATCTTTCTGAAAACTCTGTAAGTAGATAAATACAATTATTTATATTTATGAAAATATTTCATAAAATTATGGTAAAAAAAAAAAGGTTTTTTTACAATTAAGTTTTCGTACAAAACCATTTTTTTTTTCAATTAAGTTTACGTACAAAATATGCTTTTTTTTACATTAATTTTATGAAATACCATAATTTTAATTTGTAATTCTAAGGAATACAAAATGAATCGATAACTAAGCTAAGATAGAATCAATCACTCACTTGAAGTATAACACAATTTGTGATAATATTCAATCAAGTTTCTCATTTTACTTTTTAACTATCTATTATTTTCTATAATTTCCTTCTGTTAGAATGCCATTTAGCATTTTAGTTTAGTTTTTGTTTTTTGATTAGAATAAATAATCAAAATAAATAAATACATACATCCCGAGGCTTACGAGAACCGTTTTTTTTCATTAAGTCTCACCTTTTTGGATTATCGCCTAATACTAGCGTCAGTTTTATCAAAATAATCTCCAATCAATATGCCGTCCCAATATGTATTAGCACCTCGTACTCTAAACATTCTTTACTAAAAGTATTGTATCACTTAAAAACTATTTTGGAAGGAGTGCGATAAACCTCAAGTATTTTTTTCGTGTAATATAATTATAGTAATTATTTAGTAAGAGAAAAGCAAGAGTATATTTTGTTATTAATTATATGTTTTTTGTACAATAATAAAATTCATAATAATAAATGCACCTCAAAGAGCAAGTACTCAAAAAACAAATACGTACCTACTCAAAAAGCAAGTACTCAAAAAACAAATATGTACTTAAAAAGCAAGTACTACTAGTATTGTTATTAAATATTATCTTATATACAATACAATAAAAATTATAATCGAAAATGCACTTTCAATGTCAGGTACCTACTTACCTAGTAATTTGAATGTTTGCACAGAAAGGGTTTAGAAACTTTAAACTAAAAAGATTTGGCAGTTATTATGAAAATAAACTATAAATATGCCAAAAGCTTTATACATATAAAAAAAAAATCTTAAATATACATCCTTAGTGGAGTCCCCTGAATATTAAGACTATCGTAGCGGTCATCAGCCTGTAGTTGAAACCTAAATAATGTTAATTTATCTATATTTTAATGTTTATTTAAGGGTATATATACATTGACGTCATACACTGACCTAGAAAACATAATTGTTTTTATTGTAGGTTAATCGTAGAGATTTTAAGGATGGATGTATCGTTTTACATTAGCGGTGCTTGAAAAAAAGGATATTGTTACACAGAAGATATAGTCACACAAAAGATATAGTCACCATTAACCGGGATGTCTTGATAGTAAAATAAATCGTTAAAACAAAGACGCCTGAAGGTGCATTTTATAGACAGATAGATTAGAAGCAAAAAGTATAAAATACTATACTATATTATAGAATATTATACTATACTATAGAATATTATACTATATTGGCTAATAAGAAAATTTATATCAATATTTAACATATGTTAAAAAAACAAAAGTTTTTTTTTATTGTAAATGCAATTTTTAATTATATTTAGTCAATATTATATTTACTGAATCCTACCTAGTGTTGTAAAAAAGTAATGTAAAATGTATTTATTTGTTTCTAATCGATAAACTCTTAAGCTACTGAACTCTAAACCGCTTTTAATAATTATTTTATCATTAGAAAGCTGCAATAAGTCTAATTCATATGGCCTGTTAATTTTTAAGTCTGGATAGATATTTCAATAACGTCGGAAAGTCATAGCGCTTTTTAGATGTTTTAATTGTTTTCCAATGTTGGCATTAGCAATCTTTAGTTCAATTATTGAATCTGTTTTCAGAATGTATCTGTACCAGAATGTATGGAGAGATTTCTAAGTAAGTATAATTTTTAGTATACCGCAAACACATATATATATATATATAGATATTTCCATACATTAAAATAGTAGTAGGGCGAAATCTATACGTAAAATATTTCTTATGAACGAATTACTAAAAAATATATATATATTTTAACAAGAAATTAAGAAAATTAAAAACCAAGAGTAATTATTTTTTTAAAATAAACTTAAAATAAATCAAACATTCTTCTACAAGAGAATTGGACTCAAATTGTCAGAATATTTGAATAGTTTTATATTTTAGTTTTATATTTCTATATTAATAAGTAAAATTGTGTCTCCAAGAAATAATTGGACAAATTATAATATTCATTCTTTTCTTTGAATAAACGCGTTTCTACAATAAGTGCTTTTTTATTTTAATTTTCAGCTGACAGACGGGACACCGCAACCGAAATAAAAGTGGAAATAAAATGTCAGTCAGAGTCACAAGTGTTGGTCTCGGTGCCGCCGTCAAGAGATTATAAGTTAGTTTTATTAATTAGTAGTAATAGGACTAATGAAGAACTGGTAAGTAGGAGGGATATGTTTTTAAATGTCTGATTGTATTGTAAGCACTTTGCTGACGTATATAAATATATATATACATATTTAAATATATATATATATTTAAATATGTATATATATTTATATATATGTATATATATCTTATATGTTATGTATATGTGTATAATATTCGTATTACTTGTATATATTAATAGTATATTATATTCCTATTTCGTTATATGACTTTTTTTTTTTTAATAAATTAATTTATAATCTGTGTGTAGTAGGTATAAGTCATTTTATCGACATATATTCCATAGTAGCTTTCATCTTTCTAATTTTTTATATTGTGCCCTCTTATTTGTAGTTTCTGTTTAAATTGTAAAAATGACTGGGAGAGCGTGCTTCAGCATTAAGTCCGCCATTTGAAAGAAATCGTTTCTTTGTATAATAAAGATAAAACAAATAAATAAATATGAATTTGTTTTTAGATTCACAATTTGATTGATCCCTATAAAAAATATGGTTCAGTGTACCCTTCTCTGGGGAATTATACAATTTGGTTTACAACCTTAAGTGAAGATGGCGTTCCTTCGTCATGGAGACCAGGTCCTACGGTAAAACCCTGGGAAATTGTACAAAATACAATAGCTCGTAAAGACTATGACATCAAAATAAATTTTCTATTCGATAATTACGTTAACGGAACATATATTATTGATTCGACCCTTACTTGGAACACTAGTGGCGGTAAGTGAAAAATGTTAGCTTAGCACATATTTACATATTAAAAAAAAATAATCATAAGTCACAAGTAATATATTATTGGATTTGAAGATGGCGCCACAATTTAGTTTTACCTTTCTTCATTATTTATGCCTATTTATCGTCATTAATATTATTTTCAATAAATGTATGAAGATACCATATTCCCGATATATTTTCAATAAACCTACTAAAAATATATTATAATTAAATAATGCTATTTTTGCAATAAATCTATAAAGTCACACTAATAATATCAGTATGTATGTTCTTGCATACCCATAGTGAATTCACACGATAGAAAAAGTTTTTAAATTATGTAACTTAACATTTTTAGCTGATAGCAAATTTTGCAATATTAAATTTTAGATTCTCATTTAACTTAGGTATTTCTAAATTACTTATTCTGTATATTTTCTAAATGTACACGATCATAGTGTAGTATAAATAAGATCATACTTGAAACATCTATTTCTGAACTATAAATATTTTATATTTGTAGATCTTAATGAGATTATTTATTATCTTAACTTTAACGTTTTATGCGGCATAAATATAATAGAGTTTAAGCCATCTTATATAGGACATTATTTATTATTGTTTTTTAAATAAAAATAAATAAGGTTAATTTTTTACCGTATTTAGTTATTTTTACAACTTAGTTACATAAATATTTACTATTAATAAGCCTATCACATATTATAAAGCGATTGTTTCTTTAGACAATTTATCGTTGATTTGATAAAATTTTACTATTTCAATAAATCTTATAAATAAGTTTAAATGCGTTACTTAAGATTTTCTTCATTTAGGAACTGAAACTAATATTTTATTTGCAGTTTACGATTCGTGCTTCAACGTTATAAATTATTGCAATAAGGCTACTCAAGGAAATCATTTCGATAGAAATATAACGGTAAGTAAAAAGCTGCTTCAATCTGACGACTGCAATGAATAGCGTACCTACATTCCGAGATTCAAGAAAACCTTTAATTATGTCTTAACATTTAATCGACTGATTTATTATTGGTACTTAATAAACGGATTGTTATTTCAATCGGTAAGAAAATGTATCCGAATCGATTATTAATTCTAGTACGGTATCCCTGGACCATTAGTCTATCTATAAAATTTAACATCGACATTATCCTACAAATTGCGTAGAAGTTGGGCGTCTTGTCAAAATTCTATTCAAAATTCTAGTCTATTCACGAAAATGGTGAAAATGTGCTAGGTACTACTAGATATTTTTAGAAAACAATCAAAAATACATTTAATCTTTTCTTTCCAATGTATAGCCGGAACAGCATCACTCAGCATATGTGCCAAATCTCCCGCTAGACGACAATTGTACCGTCATGGTGACCGGAGTCCACGGCATAACTAAGAGAGTCTACCGCACGCCCTCTTGCCACAACGTGTCGGGCTGCGTTCCCAGTTAGTGAGATATTATTAAAAGGACTTAAATCATCTGAGTTATATTATTTGCATAGATTTTATTAGCTTTTGTAAAGGGCTTAAAAATATAACTAATGTATGTCCAAACTATATCCTTACTTGTAAAAAAATATATCATTAATCTATAAACTTTTACAATTTAATTTGAAATGAGATGTTTATACATATTTTGTTCCATACCTTTAATTAATGAGTATTTTTTAATTTTAAGAGTATACTTAAGGAACTTTAAACGATTACTATTAATAATGTAAAGGTAAATGTAAATTATCTGTCCATCGGCGTCTCATTTCGTTTTCATAAAATAACATTTTTTAGTACTTACTGACTGATTTTAACTTTGAAATCAACTATAAACGGCTTTTTTAAAGTTTATCCTAGCTTGAAGTCGAAATTTGCACATTTTTAGTATATGCCATCTGATCTTATTTTTATCTATTTAGATTGAGTAATTTTGTCTGTGAGTTTGTAGTGGGTCACAATAAAGGTTGGTATAAGTATAAACTATTTATTCCAGTGACAGAAGTGACTGAGAACGTGAGTGTAGAGGCCGTGGAGCGCGGCGGCGGGTGGACGGTGCGGGTGCGCTGGTCGCCGCCGTTGAAACAGCCCGTCGACTATAACGTCACTCTCGTAGCCAACGACGAGTACAGTGTTATTATTCCGGGGGTAAACAATGCTAGGATTTAATATAATAAAAATAAATTAAATACTATGGGCTATGGAAAAATGATACGTTGCCCGTCTGTCTGTCAATATCTATTTAGAATTGTCATGTTATCGTAACAGCTTAATTTAATCTTGGTGTCTCAGTATCGAGTTAAAAGTAGGTTTAAAATAAACTACGACTATAAATGAAACACGCGTCGTACTTGCACACATTTCAAAATATTTTGGATAGGTTACATAAATACTTCTTATGGACATGGAATAATGTTCTGAAGCGAAGTATATTAGAAGTATTTCATTGTTGGTAAGGGACTCTTACACTCGCACTAATGGCGGAGAACAGATTCAGTTATAACATATAACCGTTTTACAGAACGCGACAGAAGTACAATTTGAAGACGTGTCGGGGGAGGGCAAGTATACGGTGTTGGTGTTATCGCGTGGAGCCGCCGGGATGTCTTCTACAGTTGCCGACGGATATTTCAATCACCAATTCCCTCGTAAGATATTTTTTTAATCTTCTCAGCTGGTGAATAATTATGTGATGAGTAGGTCAAATATGCATATTAAATCATTTCTAAACATTTATTGTTATGTATTTAGTCCTTATATACCCGATGAACACGCGTAAACTTTGGTTATTGAACTATTTGTTTGTTTATCTGATTGTCACTTTTTTGCTGGAGCATTGGGCAGGAACTGGTGAACGGAGCGGAGGGCAAATATAATGCTTTATAGTTGTGAAAAGTAATTAACAGTGCTTTAATTGTAAAAAAAAGTATGCATTGAATGAATCTTTGCCGGTCCAAGGTTTCTTACACAGGAAAGAGAGTTCTTCTCGACACCCGTGTCGTATCTATATAGTATTGTGTGTAAAGTGTGTGTGTGCGTGTCTTAGGGCGGTCCCCCGGCAGCGCGGTGGGTGCGCTGGGAGGTGCGGCACTGCTGGTGGCAGCAGCACTGCTGGCGGCCGCGCTGTGCTGGCGCCGCCGCACGCACGACAATCACGACTACTACACACAGGTATTGACAAATACTCGAGCTGTCATGGGAAATCGACTTGGAGTAAAGTTTTTTATTTCGCAGGCCTCTTTTCCTAAACGCATCTGCACCTTCCTATGTTTACAGATGTTCATGGAACGCTTTAATCGTTTGCTCCACCAAGTGAACTTCTTCTTGTTTTTCCTCTAATATTTAAAACAAAAAAATATATATTTTTTTAATTTTAATTCGTTAGGGAGTTCTCGACAAAATTGCGGAAGACGGCAATATGAATATCGGTCCGGAATCCGGATCAGAGGATACGTGGGAGGTGCGTCCGGAGCGGTTGCTACTTCACGAGGTCGTCGGCGAAGGCGCTTTTGGAGTCGTAAGAAGAGGTACGATGGCCCCCGGCGAAAGGGACGTCGCCGTCAAAATGCTAAAAGGTTAGATATCCGATAGCGTTAAATTAAAAACGAACTTTTCGCGACCGCACCACATAAATACCCCTCTTTGGACCGCAGAATACCCGTCGTTGGAGGAGGTGCGCTCGTTCCGCGCGGAGATGGAGCTGATGAAGAGCGTGGGCGCGCACGCGCACGTCGTGAGCCTGCTGGGCTGCTGCAGCGGACGACGACCACTCATCGTGGCAGAGTACTGCGCCAGGGGGGACTTGCTCTCATACCTCAGGTACAATAACACAAATCTACTACCCACTTGGGCTTAAACCCCTTATATTTTTTTTATAGTACTTCGTTATTCGCGTTACTGAGACGACGACTTCTGTCATGATTTCACCGTCAATATAAATGAATATATGTTTATTTTTCAGATGTTCCTGGGACATGATGATATCACGTCGTAATGCAAAATATTATAATAACAACAAAGAAAACTATCGCAATGATCTGTTTAAAAGCAAGACCGCTGACAAATTCGTAGCGAACCGCCTCTACGACATCCAAGGAGTCTGTGACGCGGAACTCACTATGTTAGATCTCCTCTCATTTTGCAGACAGATTGCTATGGGGATGGAGTTTCTCGCTTCCAATCGGGTGGTCCATAGAGATTTAGCTGCCAGGAACGTACTAGTGACGGCAGATCGGACACTAAAAATAGCAGATTTTGGTCTATCACGAGACGTGTACCAGGAAAACCAATATAAGCAGAAGGGTAACGGAAAGATGCCGGTCAAATGGATGGCTTTGGAATCTTTAACACATCGAATATACACAACGCAAAGTGACGTGTAAGTATCTTATCCTACATTGGACAAAAAATAAGCAAGCTTTAATTAAAAAGTATTTTTTTGTTGGTTGGTTGCAGGTGGTCGTTCGGCGTGGTGGTGTGGGAGGTGGTGACGGTGGGCGGCGCTCCGTACGCGGGCGTGGGAGCGGCGCGGCTGCCGCGGCTGCTGGCCGCCGGATACCGCATGCCACGACCACACAATTGCGGACCAGCGCTGTCAGTATCCCACTATATACCCGGGGATCCATTTACACTAGCTTTACTTGCATCTCGGAAATTAAGATTGACATACTCTGAACTTTAAATATATTATCATTCATGGGAAGCTCGAAGTTAGATTATTATCTTCTCTACACTAAATGTGCAAGTGTTCGTGCAGCTACGAGCTGATGCTGTCGTGTTGGCGCGGGCGGGCGCGCTGCCGGCCCACGTTCAGTGAGCTGGTGGTGCGGCTGGACGCGCTGCTGTGCGCGAGCGCCGACCACTACCTGTCGCTGGCGCTGCCGCTGCCGGACGACGCGCCCGACCCGCCCGCCGCCGCTTACAGATACATACGGATGCTCCTCGCGTCAGTACCGCCTATGATGAGCCATTTTTTTCTATGTCTAATCAAAAATCCATTATTTGTGGTATCTGCGGAGAAATTGCCTGGGAGATGAATTTACAAAAAACTATTTAAGTTTGATTTCAATTGGATTGCATTGATAATTTTGGCCGATGACCTTCTAGAGATTTCTCTCTTTCTCAGAGATTTCTTAGATAGCTTAGATTCGAGTATTGTTAATGAAGAAAATTGAAGCCCTATCCTTTTAAAGGATAATTTGTTTTTTTAACATTGACATTAATCACCTACCCCACAGCAACTAAATCAGTTGCTTCGTAATATTTCATATTTGGAGTTCATATCAACTGAAAGGCTTACATATAAATTGAAATTCGTCCATACGAATATTATCTTTCAAATCTTTGCTGTCTATACTTTTTCATAGACAAATTATTTAATAGAAAGTAAATAGTACGATATTTCTTATATTCACCGTATGACAGTATTTTAGAATAAAAAACTTTTTTTTTTAATAGAGGCAAACGCGGACGAGGCAAAAGCTACGAGCGACCATTTGCGCCCACCAACCACTACACGGAGCAACCAGCCGCCGCTCCCACTCCGCCTTACTGCACGCACACGCACACGCACTCTGCACCCACGTGGGAAATATCTAAAGGAACTTAAATTAAGGAAATGCATTAATAACTGTTTAAAAGTTGTCGGTCTAAGGACAATCTATAGTATTTTATTATTTAGAATTTAAATTTGTACGATATATTATTAATGATCTTTAATTGTATTTTTCTTTATTACTTTTATTCGAATGTTGTACATATATAAATAATAGAGTTACTTACGTCACAGGGTATTATAGTATACTGTAAATAAAATTTAGTAATAGATGTAGCTTTTATATGATTATACACATATTAAAATAATAACGTAATAAATGTTCTGAACGTAATATTAGTTTCATTGATAAGTAGTGGGGTATAGGGTGAAAGAATAAAATGAATCATAATATTAATTAAATATATTACTTTACATTATATACGTAATCTTAAAGCTAAATATAAAAATATTAAACACTATCTTGTAACATGTGTTGCCACTCACACGACCAGTTCATGTGTACCCAGCCTTACGGAAATGCGTCATCAGCAAACACGGACTATTGACACAGGTGTGTATTGACAACGATGACGTCACAGCTACGAACCCACCAACCGTTGAACGCAAGCTATTTATTTAAATGTTAATTTTGACCTACACTTTATATATACAACAATAGCTTGAAATTAGAACAATACCACAAAACTAGAACAGACTAACAAACTTCATTTCATCGAAACCAAACGGTGTATGAACAACACGAATAAAGATACGTTTACATTATTTTAATATCTATTTACTTCGAGACCGGATTTATCCCTTCGCTTTTTTCAATAGCGCATTTAAATTTATTAATCTAGTATTCTTTTATAAATCTATGATATGACTTATAATTACATACATTCATAATATTTGTTGTAATTTATTATAATATCACACTATTTCGTACACAATATCGAAAGCCCTACTCAAGCCCACAATAAATTGAGCTTTGGCGATAGTAGATAGGATTTCAATAATTTCTCACACTTTAATACAATATGGTACAGATATTACGACACCGTTAATATATAATATTTTATAAAACGTAATAGCAATTTTTTCAGTCAAAAGCCACATATTTATACATATGGCAAGAGTCAAATAATACCAATAAACATTCATATTTTGCGATCTTAAACACTTAGCTTTATAAGTATTTATGATTGAAGCATAATAAAAAATGGCAACATCAGTATAATTTAAAATCAAACTTGAAATAAAATGAAAATTATACATTATTTTATTTTAAATATAACATCCGTATTAACTTACACGAATGAGATCACAATAGAACATAAGACATATAGAGAGAAGATACATTGTCTTGAAAATAACAGCCAACAGCCACTATTTGGATAAGTACATATAGTATACCTGTAGGGCCATTTTAGACAACTTACTAAAGATAGCAGATATAGTTATTTAAGATTAATAAATTTCTATCTATCCGTGGATTTTAAATCAGCACAGAGATGTTTCTCTGTAGCTTTTATTACATTTTCATAGATAAGATATTGACAACGGGAATGAGGCGATTTTGAATTTTTGTTTTATTTACTTTAATGTTTAAATGATGAACTCAAATAGCTTTAATGTATCTTTATATATATTTTATTTTATTACTTTTAATAAGTAGATATATAAATGACAGCTATTCCTCATACTTAATAAACAATAACATTTATTTTATATATAAACAAATTATTTGCACACATCTTGTGTATTGACGAGGTAATTTAACAACACGTGTGATTTGTATATAGGCATATATGCCGACTTTATATGCTGTTTTAAAAAATAATTGTATAATATAAATGTTATCCGTTAATTTATCTATTTACAAAAATACAGAAAATAAAGTTTGGAAAGCGCTATAATCAATTTATATTTAAAAAAAAAGATTATCCTTGGACATTTCATAACAAATGATATATAAGATTTTATTTCACAAAATAAAATTTTCTATTATTTTATGATATGATTCTTTCATTGTTTTCCAAGTGTTACGAGTTTCTTGAAATAAACAGAATTTGGACAAGAGAGATTCTATCCTTTTACTTCAAAAATATATATATTACAAATAATTTTGCTATCTATAGAGCCTCACAACGAGTACGGTACTAGACGGTATTTGGCTTCAACACTTTATATATGTACTGGTATTAAAGTTTAATTTTCCGACTAAAGCAAGTACAAGGCTAGTGCTATTATTATAATCGTTTACAGATTGTTAATATCACGTTTTATTTATTTTTAATATAATAGAATACTATAAATACATAATAGAGTTGGCCACAGGCAACACTGTCAATCGGTCACTAGTATCACGCACGGTGAGGTGGTGTGTGTGCGCGCGTGTGTGTGCGTCGGTCAGTCGAGCGGCGGCGGCTGCGCGGGCGCCACGGACGGCGGCGCCGACAGGTAGCCCGCGGTCTGAGGGGCCCCCGCTGGACACACACTACTATTAGTCTCATATTATAGCTATATATCGATTATTGCAGTAATCCTTACCGGTTATAGAATGATGTTGAGGGGCGGATATGAACAGGTCGTGTCTCTGAGCGGCGTAGTGCTCCCACACGGGCGAGCGCGTGAGTATCGCCTTAACCCGCTCCGCGTGTGCGCCCGCTCGGCTCATGGCTTTGAGGGCGCCCACCACGCGCGCCACGCTACCGCCCTCTAGACCCGCCCCGGAGCCCCGGCTCTCCAGGATAGAGAGCAGCTCGTTGATAAGTTCGCATTCTAGAGCCTATTGAAATATAAACTAGGTTAACTTTGTATATAAAATGTTGGTATTCGTCTATCGTAATACTATGTATGAATAATTTTAATGAAATGAATGTACGACTTGGCCCTCTACTTAACCAAGTGCGTTCAGTGCGAATAGTTTTATAAATAAATGATCACCTGCAATACGAGCTTGTCCGTGTTTACACTAGAGGTGAATATGGCGGTGAGCGCGTCGCAGGCGGGGCCCACCACCTCGCGGCACGTCTTCACCGCCGTCTTCAGACCCACCATCGCGTCCGTCTGCACCAGCGCCGCCACGCACGACTGGGGAATAAAGTTATATTATTTCGCTATTCACTATACCGGTTACGCATTATATTATTTTATAGGTTATAGGTAAGGAGATCTTAGAGAGTAGTTTTAATAACATAAGAATCCGGTTATGGAAAACGACCATTCCAAATAATACTAAATTGTTAAACTATTAACCAGAACGGGACTAAAATTAGAAATAATATTGTAATTTAATATTTTAAATGTATAGAAAACAATGTGGCTCGTACCTGCGCATGCGCGAGCGCGGCCAGCACGGGTACGGCGTGTCGCGGACGCGCGGGCAGCAGGCGCGCCAGTCGCGGCAGCTCGCCCAGCGCGGCGCACGCCTCGCACAGCGCGGGCCGCGCGCGCAGCAGCGCCGCCAGCGCACGCGCACATGTGTCGCCGCGCCCGCCCTTTTATTATTATTTCAATGCATGATTTACAAATTCTTTGTAATTTCCCAACTTGGCTCTGCATTTACTATATATTTTGGTATAGAATGCTCGCGTCAACTACACGACGGTCTACTCATTCTACTATGACTACATTGGTAATAAATGCCAATGTATAGCTAACGATATATAGTTGAGTTTTATATACATCATTGAATTTTTATTTAATCATACTATTGTAAGTCGACCGATTACTTAAACCGCCCTGTTTGGGATTTTCTATCACATCATCACACAATGTTGAAATATTGGTACTATTTACGAGTGATTATTATAACGTACTTCCGACGAATCCTTATTGAGCGAAGTCAGAGTCTCGGACACAAGATCCTGTAGGAAACTCTTGGGATTCCTGAGACTCCAGGTGGGATTCTGCAAGAACAGCTTGAGGTACACTCCGCCCACAACCACTTCTCCGGGGGGCGCCCAGGTCTCCTCGCCGGACTCCTTTTCCCGTTCCTCATACGTAGCCGATGGGTCCCGAATTTGATTTGTATAGTGTCTGAGCAGATAAATAAAATTTATGTCACCTATTTTCATTTAAATAATATTTTCAAATATTTTATACAAAAATTGAAAATGACTACTTTATTGTTTGTTACAACGTTAACTGTACAATGATAACGACCATTTATACTGTACAAGTGGATGAGTAGTGTCGGATGAGTCCGACATAACAGTACCACCATCTAGAGTGGTAGAGTCATAACCTCCTCTCCTATCCAGCAGTACCTGTCCCTCCGCTGCGCGAGGCCGGCCCGCACGCGCTGCCGCAGGTCGTCGCCCCACACCAGCTCGGGATGCTCGTGGTTGGAGTCGAAGGCGTGCACCGCGGCGCCCGCCCCCGCGCCCCCCGCGCCTCCGCCCGCACCGCCCGCCTCGCGCATGGCCTCCGCGAACACACCCGGCACGTAGCGGCAGATCGTGAGACGGACCTATAAGTGTTCAACGTATATAATAAAAAAGAGGTGAGCGACTCCGTAGGCGTAGACTACAGGAGGGCGCTCGTCACGAGGAACCACCGATATCATCCGTATACTTGCAATATTTCTTACAGGGAAGTGAAGAAGGAAAAATATTGGCAAGGAAGTATGAAATGAAAAATCGTACTGCACCGACCCGTAACATGGGACGAGAGTGGGGAGATGGTGAAGATGAAGATAATGAGTAATCGTTTAAGACTACATTATATACGTTACCTTTGGTCCATGCAATTTATCAGCCATCATTCGAGAGAGCAGTTCTACTGCCATTTCTCGAGTTTCCGGTATCTTAGAGTTACAGAAGAGGTCTAATAGATATATCACAGCACCTGTAACATGATTGCAAACATAATGTTTTTTCACTTATCTTTAAATACATTTCGCGGCTACAGGATATCTTTCTTTATCTTTTAAAAACTGCTTGTTAAGATTTTATAAAAAAAACACTGAAATTTTTTACCATTTTTTAAATAAATATAACTGAATTTGGAATTGTCAAAAAGTAAGAAACGATTAAAATATCTATTAGCGTAAATATTTTTCTTACGTAAATATTTCATTACGGGCCCGCAAAACCGGCCGTGGTTACCTCCTTTTCCCAAAATACGAATACAAGTATGCAATACCTTTAGCCAACGCCTCGCGGACGATGGGCGTGCAGGTGAGCAGCGCGGCCAGCGTGTCGAGCGCCGGCGCGTGCACGGGCGGCGCCAGCAGCGGCAACAGGTGGCCCAGCAGCGCGCCCGCCGCCACGTCCTCCACGCACGAGCGACTGCGCGCCGCCGCCCGCGCCGCGCCCAGCGCCGCGCCCCCCGCGCCCCCCGCGCCGCCCCCCGCGCCCCCCGACGACGACATCACGCCGAATATCACGCCGAAGTGACCGATGCACTGACTCTCCACGCCTTTGTTCAAATAAACTCTTTGTATATTTTATGTTCTTGCAAGTAATTTATATTTATTATATTTAAGACTATATGGAATATTGATCGATTTACTATAATTATGAAGTGTTTCCGTGTAAGTCGATATTATTATCTTCTTGTTACAAAATCTTACCGGGATTTTTTAAAATACAGTTGGCGAGGGCGTTCAATGCGAGTGTAATGTGTTCCTCTCTCTCTTCCGTCTTCTCCATCGGAATTTGTTCTCTGATGAATTGGAGCAGATCCAAAACAAATTGTTTTGGATTCTGGAATAGAATTAAAATAATTTATATAATTTCACTTCAGTTTCATTTCAGTGTCACAGTTCACGAATATCCATCCGCACATTGCAATGTTTAATTATAATTGTAGTGAAGGAGACAATGAACATATAAATACTCATATTAAAAATGTTCATCTTTAAATAAGTTAATTTATGTAAGTACAGAACCCCTAATAAAATTCTAACACCAGGGATGCATTATGGATGTAATTTGGTGATAAAACACAAAGCCCTAGTAGCTTGGAGTGTTATAAGATCCACGGAATCCGAGAGTTTAAAAATTTATAAGATATTATTAGAAAATTTTAACTAAAAAAACACTAAATTTAATATCTTAGAATATGTGTTTAAAACATTTGGGAGTGCAAGTGACAATGAAGTGAATTAATTTAAATTATACCGTACCTCAATAACAAAGTCCGGCTGTTCGTTATATATGTGCAAGTAGACACCGCCTACTCGCAGCAGACCCTCGTGAGCGGAGTACTGCAGCGGTGGCTGGGGGCCATCGTCAACTGGTCGGCTGCGGAGGGCCTCTCGCAACTCTGCGCGAGTGCTGTTGTCCCACACGAGGTAGGGAGTCCGCCAGTTTGATGTTAATGTTTTTAAGAGCTGAAATTATCGAAGTAATAAGTGTATTGAAACAGAGTTGCCACAAATTTATGAAAAAATAATAATATATTAATGATGTGAAAGCCATGTATGAAGCATACCTCATGCGGATCAGCATTTGCGAGTTGATCACATAGATATGTCGTGAGGAACATCTGCAGCGTGGTCTGAATGTATTCGTCTTCCTCTGAGGGTGTTTCGTGAGGACCGTACATAGCCGACAGGGCCGCCACGCACTGCACCGCTAGACGGTTTGCTACCTCCTAAAGTACAGGGACGGGTTACTATATGCCGTCACAGTTCAACAGACACTACTAGCTAACAAATATTATATTGCCATCTTGAAGATATTATATTAAATTCGTGAACTTTACATGTCAAAGTGTAGTTAGCGTGCAAGTCAAATGTATAGTTATGTGAAATATATACTCCTAGAGTTCAAATATATTTGTAAAAACAGTTACGTGCGTATAATACAATATAAATAATATATTTTAAATAAATGTAGAAAGTAATAAAAAACGTATGGCACTCCAATCTGAGTCATAAGATCCGTCATATCTTCCAGTTCCATACAATCAAACTAACGTGTCAGAACTCACTTCGAGGTGTTAATCATTCTATATGTAGACGACTATGTTTAATTCAAATCCTATTCAATCATTCTACCGGTGCTGTATATAAGGAAGTTGTGAAATGTCAAAGTGGCCTCCCACCTGCTTGTTGTCTCCCTCCGAGGGCACGCCGGACTCCTTGAGCGTGTAGTCGTAGAGCAGCGCGGGCGGCAGCAGCGCGTGCAGTGCGCGTGCGCGGGCGAGGCGCGCCCGGCAGCGGGCGTCCGCCGCCAGCGCGCCCGTCGCCTCCGCGCCCGCGCACGCCGTCTCGCCCAGCTCCTGGGACGGTACGAGCGTGCTTCAGTGTGTCGTGATGATACTTGTTGTTTGTTGTTTGTAGATACGAGTTTTAATTTCGTATCGATTAAATTGTTATATAGAAATAAAAAATATCATTTTGTCGATCCATGGGTTCACCGACCTATAATAATGAAAGCGAGAAACCATGTTCTCTTTTTCTTAGATATAGCATTTGAGATATATAACGATTATATTTGTAAATATATATATATATATATATTGGAGCGGTATATTTTAAAATAAAAATAATATTTTTTGTTTAAAATATTTTTGTTTAAACTCATGAGAAAATCGACTAAAGCCATAGAGAAAGATTTAAACTAATAAGTTTACTTCATCGGAATACCGTTTTCAAATTACATGATCGAACTCCGCCAAGGTTAAAGGTATCAGCAAGCTCACCGGTCGCCTCAGCAGCGGCACGATGTCCCCGCACAGCGCGGCGAGGTCGGCGGCGGCGGCGCGGCCGGCCGGGAAGCGCGCCGCCACGGCGAAGCACCGCGCGCAGTGCGTGCACACCGCCGCCGCCGTGCCGCCCGCCGCGCTGCCGCCCAGTACCGACACGCAGCGGGACAGCGCCTCTTGCAGCACCTGCCGTATCGAGTTATATGATTATTGGCAAGACGCGAAGAGATGTCGTTCGAATCTCGTATCCTACTCGTATCGGCGATTCATCCTACTCTACCGTACCTCGAGTCCCCGCTCCCGGCACAGCTCCTGCGCGTTGAGCGCGGAGCAGGCGAGCGTGGCGTGGGCGAGCTCGCAGGCGGCCGGCAGCAGCGCCGCCTCGTTGGAGAACAGCGTGTCGGCCGCCACCTCCAGCCGCGCCGTGCGCAGCAACGCCGGGTACCCCGCGTACTTGTAGGGGGCGAGGACTAGGGGGGGTAGGGTTATTAATGTAAAATTGTGCTGTTTTAAATGAATAAGATTTTTTATTTTAAGAGAACTGTCTGACGCTGATGTCGCTGCTCATCGTCAACTTGACGGATCTCTAGTCTTAGCTATGACGATTACGAAATACTAACCGTCACTATGATTATTTTCAATAGGAAAATAACAAATTTGCTCTTTAAAAATTAATAAGTACTGGTAACAAACCCACGGCTATACAGAAACATCCTCTAAATAACGAAGATAATCTAAATCTAACCCATCAATGTTTCAAGGTGTGTTCTTGCGAGCGACACACCTAACAGACGCGGACAATTCATGTTTTTTATTTGTTCACTTGATTCTGGGATCAGTTTAAAAGGTCGTAAATTATACAGAGTATATATTTAAAAAATTAAGTAAAATCAAATAAAGCAAATAAAAACATTTAAAACCATTATCTTACCTTCAGAATATCTCTGAAACAGTATAGTCTGAGTCCGTAGTATCAGCAATATGTTATTGGTGTTCGGTCCGTCTCCGCTCCACACGTTGCGACTACATAGGAACTCGTACGCTTGGTTTACCGCTTCGAAGCGGTCCTATAGACAAAAAACAATATTAAAATTAGAAAGACGAGAGAGACAATGGAGCCCTTGTTATAAGATGATTGCACTGACCCGCCCTTCGGGGTTCTTATCCGGATGGAACTGCTGCGCCAGGCGGTAGTAGGCCTTCCTGACGGCTGCCTCGTCGTTAGTGGCGGGCTCCAGGCCCAGGGCCTTGTAAGCCTGCTCCGTTGTCATCGACCCCGGCTTCTTGTCTACTTCGCGCCTCCAAGCCTCCAGCACGTCTTTCAGGAGACCTACCTGAAAACATATTCAAAGGATGAGATGGCGAAATTCAAACTGTAAGAATTACAATTTATGTGTTTGTCTTTCAAGTGTTTTGCGTCACTCGGCATTGATCCCAATGCTATGAAACTTTGGCTAGTTAATGAACGAACACCGGGATACCAAAAAATACGCAAATTATAAAACTAAAATTTTAGAGTTCTACATAATAAGTGCAGGTTAAAGATCAATTTACAAGTCTTGAAGATACAACTATTTTATATACAATATACATATATATAAATAAGTAAATAAACCTACAGGGTCCGGTATGGGCCAGTCGGGGAACCTCTGCGTGTCGCACAGGTGTCGCAGATAGAACATGTTGCAGAACAGTTCCCGCTGCAGCTGCGGGTAGCGCACCGCGGGCACGGCCAGGTAGGGGTAGCGCGCCGCGACGTGCGCGCGCAGCCGCGGCGTGAACTCGCCGATGTGCGCAGACACCTTCATGATCAGCATGCGTCTGCACACACGGGACGAGTCAGTGCCGTGCTGTCACGGAGTATATCTAGTGGTGGGTGGTCTCCGTCGACTCAAGATAAGATTCGATAAAGTCTTTTTTGTTTTATGTAATGTAATTTAAAAAGACAAACCTCATTTCTGAATTCCATATCGCTTCCGGTGTGTCCCATTCACCGAGGAATATTTGGGCAAATTTTTCCGCGCCGTGATTCTCCAAATAACAGACCATCGCTTCCGGCAACAGCTGGCCCAGGATCGACCGCTGCATTATGTCTGAGCTTGACTGAAAAAATACCTCGAATAAGATATAAATAATAAACATTTTGCCACAGATAGTAAAAAAATAAAAAGTGTTTCCGACCTGATCAGCTCTAAACGCCTGCTTCATGTGCGTCAGTCGTAGAAACCTCGCTATAGGCAGCAGGTTGGAGCCCGTGTACAACAGCATGAAGTAGAACACCCCCGTCAGGTACAACTTGGAGATCTCGAGATTATCTTGCATTATTTCGTACAGCAAAGTCGCGACCTGCCAAAAAAAATTACTATTAATTATGTCTATATTAAAAAGTAATCTTTAGAAAATCCTTTGTTAATTTACCTTTTCTACTAAAATAGGGTCGAATGTTAGAAGCAATTGTACGACATGAGCTAAACAAGATGGTTCCGAGAGCAGTCTTTTAACTCTTGGCAATGGTCGTATTATCGCGTCTTCTTCATCTCTAGAACAACAAAAAAACAGAGTCACACAATTGTTATTAAAATGTAGAGTAGATTAAATCAAACTACTTTATAATGTAGTTATATAAACGATTCTGCATCACGTCTTGAGTTTTTAAGAAATGTCATTAGTTCCAAAACCATCACCTGCTGGGATAGTATCTGGCGCACACCACCAGGAGGTCCAGCACTGTGGCCGCGAGGTCCGTCTCCGTGAGCGCGGGGGTCCCCCGGGCGCCCAGGCTCCACCGCAGCTGGGGGATGCCCCCTAGCGCCCGCCAGCCCTCCATGCTGTTCGCCCAACACTTTGTTTTGTTGTTTATCTCACCGCTCTTGTAGAGGTCCTTTAACTGTTTAAAAATAACGACAATTTATTAAATATTTCTCTAGCTACTCCCGTCTGAGGTCTTATGAGGAGCCACGTGTCAAACTCCTGGTCAAAGCCAGATAGGATTATTATTATCCGTGTGCTTCCTTTATATTTTACGTTATCTTTTACGTAAATTGAGTTATCAAATGAGATTTGAAATCCTACTAGTAGTTCTAGAGATAAGGCATATAAACGTATAAATAGTTTTCAGCTTTATAATATTAGTAGAGATGATTAACATATAATCTATAGGTATCCGTTATTATAACAGAATAATAAGTAGTCCTTGACAAAAATATTACATTGTATAATGAAGTTACGTCATCCTATGCCAATTATAATATAGTGTGGAGATAATCCGGCCCCTACCTGCTGGAAGCTGACGGGCCCCTTCCTTGTGAGCGAGTCCCCCCGCTCCACGTTGTAGTACCACTCCCTGTCGGAGTCCCCCGCGGCCGCGGCCCCCTCCAGCACGTTGGTCTGCGTGGGCACGGTGGCGCGTGAGGTGTGCAGGTGAGCCAGCGTCATCAGTTCCACCAGAATCCTAAGTACATTCAAGAACAAGGTTAACTCAAAGTAAAACGCTATCTCTCACTAGCGTGAAGAGTAGACGAGCAGGCGCGACAATAATAGCAGCGTTGGTCATTGAGTGCTCTGTGATTTTCTGTCTAACCTTTGATAGAATATTTCTATTGATGTATTTAGTTATTGGAGTTGTTATGATAGCGGTTGGCCAGCGGTGCACCGTGCTAATGGGTCAATGTACTTCTTATCCGGTATATACGCTACTGCTCTGACCCGACCACCAGTAACGGCGTCACGGGACTTAGTCTGGAGGGTGGTCCTCAGCAAGGTCGAAGACTATCACCGGCTGTGTGTCGCCTGATTAGCACCCGAGGACTTCTTGTGGGGTATCTTTATGAGCTATTTACCCACGGTTAGGGTCATTAATATAGATAGAAATACCCCAATATTTTTTATATATTTTTTTTTTTATTAATTATTTTTTAGTTTTTTTTTACATCATATGCTATTTATTTAAATAAAAATTATAAAGCTCTGAAACGGAGTTGCATACTTACCTAATGCCGTTCCACTCCAAAATCTCGCTGACGTTCTTCTTGTGTAAAATTAATTTAGCTAGAAACTGTACGAGTCTGTCTCTTTCCATTCTATCACAAGTCTGTAACAATATATCATCAGGATTTATATATACAGACCATAGTATTAGATATGAGTTTTTAATATATTATACAAAATATTATATAAAAGATTTTCTAATTGTCGAGATAACTAATAAAAGCGATATATTTGCGAATAAACTCTAAATTACATATTATTGAGAGTAAAAATGATATAAAAATAATGAACAGATTTTAAATTGCTAGTATAGTTCTCACCCTGTCCAACATTTGCACGATATACTTGGTGTCGGCAAACGGGCCGATGTCTTCGTAATACCGTCCGTACACTATCGTCATCGCCTGGAGGCACATGCACTTCATCTCAACCTTCGGCGTGGAGAGGAACCGGTGGTAGAGGTCGTTGAAGAACTCGTATCTACATATAAAACGATATATTACAATTGATGATAAATTTAAATGACCTTTTACTTTTTTGTTCACAGATACGAAAGTGATATTTTGTAAAAGCACTCACGACTTGCGTATGGGGCTGTCGTCGCAGTCGCGCTGCTCCAGCAGTATGCGCAGGTAGTAGTCGCCTATCTTGACCTCGGCCTGCAGGCACTGGTAGTGCAGCTCCAGCTCGGCGTGGTTCCAGGCCGTGGGCGCTCCGCCCGCCGCCTCGCGCTCCGACGAGAACGCCCGTAGCTCGCTCTCCAGCACCGTGCGGAGCTCCTCCCGCGTCTGATTGAGACCCACGGGGAATTACCAATATGGATGAATTTATATGGTCTACACGTATTTAATTAATAAATTATTTTTTTTAATAGAGCATTATATAAATAGATTGAGGTAGCGTTCTGAGTAGAAATTAATAAAAAATAAGAAAATAAGGAGTACTAAGTTTAAATGATTCTTTCGTCCGTTGAGCACGACGCGACGACATACGAACGTACCGTGTGGTTCCAGATGAGGTTGGGCAGCGCGTGGTCGCGGTGGAATTGGTAATAGAACATGGGCCAGTTGGCGGTGGACTTCACGCGCTCCCTGCGCCGCCTCAGCACCACGGGACGGTTCTGGAGCTCTTTACGCTGGTCGGCCGCTCGGGTCTTCTGCGCCCAATGTTGCAGCGCTAGAGACGTATAATGCTGGAATTATTTAAATTATTAAGTAATTAATACATTACGACATAAAAAATTCCGGATACTTGGTAATTTAAACACAAATTTCAGCAAGATGTGAACAAACAATCAAATTTAGTAATGATATTTGGCAAAGGTTGTTTCAGATTAAAATGGACACATGTATGGTGAATCCCGCGGACGTACCTCGATGTGCTTCTCGACGTATTTGAGTTGTCTCTCGAGCGCGTCCCAGTGCGGCGCCCGAGGCCGGGCGGTGGCCTGCGCCAGTTGCAGGTTGTCGCGCTCCTCGTGGGTCTCCTCGTGCGCCGGAGGCGCGTCCGGGGACTCCAGAAAGGCCAGCAGCCCCGACGGCTGAGGACCAATCGTGGTTTTTTATTCCTGATTCTTTTAACGTTTTTAAATAGGATCCATTGTAAAACATCGTCGTTAAATTCCACCGATACGACGGTGTCGTACTCTACCGGAGCGGTAGACGTACCGCTCTCATTAAAAACATTTATAGTTACAATATACGATACGACATTTGGTAATAGTAATAAAAGCATTCGAAACCCTTCCCGAAGATCACATAAAGCCGTTCATCAAAATCAAATAGGAATCCGTACCATTATCCTCTTTAGCAGGTCGGCGGCGGGTGCGTGGTCCACCAGCCACAGCGCCACGAGGTGGCGGGCCAGGTGGCGGCGCTGCAGGCGCGCGGGGGCGGCGGCGGACGCGTACAGCGCATGCAGCAGGTGACGCGGTAGCGCGGCCTCCGCCAGCGCCAGCGCCTGCACACGCGCGCCCAGCCCGCCACCGCCCTCTTCCACCAGCGCGCGGGACACCAGACCCGCACCCTTCACGATTGCCGCCGACGGGTGCTGCGGTAGAACGTCACGGTTGAGCTCATCTTTATCGACCGATAGAATCTCTTATGCGACATCTGGGTCACCTCGAACAGTTTGAATATGATCCTCCCCCGCCCCGCCACCATCTCCAGCAGCTGGTCGAACTGCTTGCCGTCCGTGGTCTCGCTGTAGGGCACGCACAGCGCGAACGTCAGGAAGTCCAGCATCGCCGCCACCACCAGCGCGCCCGTTCCTGCGGACTGAAACACAGAGCGATATATTAGGGGGCTCCTACTTTCAAAACGACAATTATCGGATCGGCGAGGGCATACGTACGACATGCGCGGCCCACATGGCTAGCAGGCCGTCGAGGAAGGGTGCGGAGGCCAGCATGGAGGCCTTGTTGAGTTGCTCCTGGCGTAGGTCGGGCTCGGCGTGCATGGGCTGCAGCAGCGCGCAGAGCGCATCCAGCGCCGCGTGCGAGCACGACGCGCACTCGCGCCGCAGCGCGCCCACCGCCGCACTACCCATCCACTCACGAAACCTACCGGCCACCGGCATTACAACACAGAAATATGTCGATTTTCATCTTCCCGGGAGCGGATATAGGACGGGGAACGAAAAAAGCGGTCGCCCCTGCGCCCACCCCCCGTTGGGAAATCATCACCGTCGTAAAAATCTTATATTCCCATCACTTACTAAGTATAACACAGCTTCTGTTTTATTTTAATAAATATATACTAAATTTAACAATGAAACCATTCACTCCGGAAGATATCTAATATACCACAAAAAAATCCCCTAAATCATATCCCATATTCGCGTCATCCCCGTGCCGCTCGTTAGCGTAGTTGTCTCACCCGGGCAGCGCGGTGAAGGCCGCGAAGCCCACCTTGCTGGCGCACAGGCGGCGTAGCGCGTGGAACTGCGCCTCCAACTCACGGGGCGGGAGTGCGGCGGGGGCTGCGGGGGCGGGGGGCGCGCACATCACGGCCGACAGAGCACCCGTTATCAACTTCTCCTTGTTCTCCGCGAAGAGACGCTGGGGACAGGTAGCGAAGATTATAGCCGTATAGCTCATCAGGACGTGACACCGTGACGACGACGAAGTTAAATAAAATTTCGACTTTCAGTGTGACGCGGTCTTAGAGAAATATGACTCGTAGAAACCGAGCGCTGAAATGTATTTTTATTATCTTTATGTAGTTTAATAGTATTAGGATTTATTTCGGTTTGAAGAATTTATTTCTCAAAAAGAAAATTACAATACTGTTCACTTACGGGAGAAAACTTAAATTGAAATAAAAGGTAACAATTAACATTTAGGTAATTACATTTTTCTTATAAGAGTCTAATTTACATTATATCTATCTATATTACTTTTTCGCCTCACATTTTAATTGATTATCATAAGAAAATAAATATTAATTTGTGTAAATACTATTATAAATGGTATATATTATTCTTAATTTAATTTTCTTTTATCTTAACTCTTTCAAATTAAAGTTATATTTCCCATAACTTGTGTTTGGCTTTGGTAATTATTTATATATTGGCTTAACTTATTATTTCTGGTGTGATATTCATATTTTATTTTTAAATGTTATTTCAGAGGGGGTACTAATTATTTTGTGAACAAGTTTACATGTTTGATGTTGTTTCAAACATTTCGATGATAATGTCTTGTAAATCGTTGAACACCAGCTGCACGCACGAAAAAGTATGACACATTGTCACGTTCCACCTGAGCTGATGGAGCAAGCGAGAGCGAGGAATAAGCGATAGAGTGACACGATCAGCCTAAGCGTTGGGTTTGTGATGCATTTATCCCTCTTCCATTCCATCACAGTGTACTATAAACATTCCATCGTACGTGAACAATTTTGTTGTTTAAATTATACAAAGTTTAAAGCATAAAAAATATATAACGAGTGCAAATAAATGCAAATTTATCGAAAAGAAAATCATTTTCAATTAACTTTACCTTATTATATAACTTTATTATACAAAGTAATAATGATCATAATTCAATTCAATTCATTAAAGTGTGTTATTTTTCATGAATGTTTCCTTACTGCGTTATCACGTAAAATTATTGTCCGTAAACCGAATTTACAAACAACCATTTTTTGTTGTGTAGGTGTAAGACTATAAAAATTTAATAGCGTGTTAACCACGCGAAGGTCTTGGAATGGGGAATGTACTTGGATATTATTGGAACCAATCATATAAAGGAAGGATACCTTGGTTAATGTGAGGTTTCCAAGTTCATCTGTTATCTAGTATAACAACAATATATTTTTTGTGTGGACGACTTCAGTGGTTCCTTGTCAAACAACAGTGAGATAAAGCTTGTTTTTATTTTATTCAAGGCTTTTTGTTTGCCTTTTTTTATTTGCTATTCATGTAGAAAATTTTGATTTTATTTTAGGGTACAAGATTTGATTGATAGAATGTTTAAATCCCTTTGAAATTTATACACTATAACATCAACTTTTTAGTAAGTAAGTTAGATATTTGTCACAAATATAATGTTGGTGTTAAATTTGTTTTAAAATAATGGTCCATATCTTATTTGTTTCGATGTTAAAGTTCCAGTTTTTAGAATTTGAAGATTTTTACCAATCAATTTAACGATGAAACGATTTATTACATTATTGTTACAATTTCTTAAAAACTTCTAAAATCATAAAAAATCTTACAAAAGTAATAAAAATGTTAAAAACGTCCTTAAAATAAACTGCTTAAAACGATATATTATACAACAATTTACAGTTTATACGTAACACGAAACTATAAAAGTAAACCCCTAGATGATAAATAATAAAAAGTGTAAGTAAATATATATAATAATTTATGAAAATATTACCTTTAAATAAAATAACATACCGATGATAAAGAATCTGTTGAGGGTGAACATTGTATGTGAACTTCAAGAACCAATATGAACCCAGGGCCTGGATGATTTTTGACTTGTGAAACAAAGTAGAGCCAGCCTTAACAGGATTTTTTATAGTAGAGAATTTTCTAAAGCAAAGTAGGAAGGATTAAACAGCTGAAAATTTCACTAAAGCGAGAAATGCTGGGTAAAGAAAATTTGTCAATTCAAAAAATAAACAATATTTTAAAAGGGTTGAAAAAATATTATTTATTATTAATTTTTATTAAATAAAATATATATTTAAGCTAAGGCGGGCTCTTATGAAGCATAGGGACAAGTAGTAATAAACATTAGGGACTTACAAGATCCCACGTAAGAAACTGCCACAACAGGGGACGAGCCTACAAGCCAACAATACAATTAAGATGCCAACAGTACCAACAAGCGACGTTAGATGAGCAAGGCTCGATAATTTCTTCATAATAATATGGAATATACAAATGGTATGGTTTTAAGAGAAAATAATTAATGTTCAATTGTTTTGTAACTTATAATAAAAAAATTAAAAAATATTGTAATGAATATTTTGATAGAGCATTAATTTAACGAAGCAAACAGTCTGTTTTGATTGTTATATAGAAACAGATGACTGAAAAAATATGGATAATAAATACAGTGAAGCAAAAAAAAATAACACGTATACCTATAACAATACTCTCCTCTTTTTTTTTAAACTATAAAACTTTAAAAAACGTAAGAGGCACAAATATTGCATAAACATTAACAAGGTCATCTTACATCTTGACTGACGGAGTATATGAGGCCGCTGTAGCCGACGTTGGCGTTGAAACGTTCTATCACTTCAGCTCGGGACATACCAACTGGGTTTTGGAATAACCTGTTTAAAAAATAATACTATGTTCGGTTTGCTTTTAGGTAATACTTACATAAAATACGAAAGGTGGATTGTTTTTCAAGGAGAAGTTCTTAATGCAAGTTGGAAATGTATCACCCTCCGACCAGAGGGAGAGGAGTTACTGCTGCTATTCCTGACTTAGTGCATGTTGAAAAGAGACAGATGCTATAATAGAGGCGGGGTCAATCTACGGGGGTGGGGCGTAGGCGACAGTGACCTGAGGTGGTTGCTCTCAGTCTCCTCGTCGACGGGATGGTGCAGCGGGCCCAGCCGGTAGCCCCGCGGGGTGCGCGTGGAGCGCACGTGCACGTCGCGCTGGCCGGCCGACCGCACGCCGTCCACTAGTGACGCCAGCAGGGAGTCTCTGAAAGTATACACTTGTACATAAATGTTAAATAACAAGTATTTAATGAGTATTGTACATTATTATCTACTCAAATTTTCAATTTATTTGTTATATATTCCGGTGAACCCTTTTTGGCGGTGGTGGAACATACACAGAAAAACTAAGATGCTCTATTAAGACATATAATAGTATATATAAAAGATAAACATTCAAACCTTTCTCCGGCCAAGTATGTGCGAGTTTGTCCATTCAAATATTCAATTGAGAATTTTTGAGGATGATCGGGATCCCGAACAAACGCAAAAACATCACTCAGGGGTCTAAGACACACAACCTAAAAATATATACATGAAACATCATTTGTTACAAGGAACTATTTTATTTAAAAAAAATATACTACAAATAAATATTATCTATATAAATATATGCCTTAGTTTAATAGAGCTAAAGATATTTACAAGAATCTTAATAATGCACCCACCCATTGAAACTACGTATATGCCTCACAACTAAATTAAAAAACAAATGCAACTTACAGAATATGTCTGTGGATCTCTCTCCAGTATGCAAGTGTCGGAGAGGCAGAGTGTGCGTCGCATCGGCTCCATATGACGCGCGGGGTTCACTTTGTGTACCAGGAACTCACTGAGGCTTGTCTGGTGTTGGTCACCACTGGAAATAAGAAATCCCATATAATCCCAAGTATAGTAAATATAGATTTTAAAGAGATATTTTACTGATAACACAATCATTTATGTTATCTCATAATAAAAAATATATATATGTATATTACATTCTGTTTAGGAGCATGAATATTATTAAAAATAGGCTTATTCATTATATCTGTATAATATCATAATAAGTGAGCAAAATCCTAGAAGCATGATAACCAAAGCTGGAAACATGTTGAGAGATAACTTGTGTTGAAGGTCAAATGAATCATATATAAAACAGAGTAAAACAACAATGAACAAATTAGCTGAAAATGTATAAATAACTTTCAACAATTATATCTTATTAAGTGATATTTTAAAAATATATGCTGACATAGTTGGTGTTAAGTTTCATTTAAATTAATAAGCCATACAATTCCTTACCTGTATTTACCAAATCTTTGATCATGATAGTCATCCAATGTAATTGTGGCCGACAGAACTTTAATGCTAATACTCATGATGAGACTGGCCATCTCTAACATTTTATTTATTATGATTTGATGGTCCATTGCATTTGAAAACAAATGCAGACGGCTATATCCACCCACAGCTAGAACAAATCCTCCAGGTATGTCTCTTACAGGGAGTATTCCTTGTATGTCAGCATAGGGATAGCTTGCTAGGAGTGTATGAGTGGAAGGATCTAGCTGCTCTAATGAGCATGGCCCAACTTCCAATACTATTGGTAACCTTGTGCCACTCCAGTGATGCTTATAGGCTTGGTATCTCTTTAAATGAATAAAATATATGATTACACAATGTCTTAATTACACATTTAAAGATAACTAATTTAATTAGTTATTATGTTTTTAGGGGTTTACTGTGTTGTTATATTTCTTTAGAATTTGTGTAAATTATTATGATCAATTGGAATAAATAATTTAACAAACTTTAAGTATTGTAAACTGTGTTCTTTTATTTATATCCTAAATGTAAAAATCTATAATATAAAGAAAGAGTGCTGTTTGAATGTCTAGATATTATACAATAAAAAATAATACTTACAAAAATGTCTTTAGGCTTTTCAGAAAACAAATGTCTATATTTAAAAGCTTCAGTTAAAATAAGACATTTGTGTTCTGATGAGAACTTCATTGAATCAGATTTCTTATCTTTCTTCATAACAAGAGTGAAATCATGATTGGCAGCAGAATTGGAATGCTTTGCTGAGGCTATCGTCACCACATCCGAATACAGCCATTTGTTTGTCACCTCCAGACGATCCGGGTTATAAGTTGTGATTCCATGAGTACCAATTGAAAATACTCTCTTGTACTTGCCTTTCCAGGAGTGTTTTGTGACAAGGAATGAAGCCACATCTTGATTATCTTTTAATGGAATCATCTTAACATTGCCTATAGAAGCATTTCATATTAATCTAACAAACTGTATATTTTTTTTTACTCAAATACTTTTATTATTTCACAAATTATAATAAAGGGTAAACTAATTATTGATAAATAATTGACAGTTGTTTAAGTCAATGAGGCAAACTAAATAATTATTGTTATACGGAAATGAAATAATTTAAGTTTCATATTGCAAAAAAAGGCAATTCATCAAGTCATAATACGATTTAGCAACTGAGTTTCCTCCCCTTTGTAAATAGATCGGCGAACACGAACATTGAAGACGTGTAAACAAAATACAGAATAAAATTATACGTTAAATAATGCAAGTACAATTATAATGTAGTACTTACAGATTTTGGCTGTTTGACTAAAGTTTAATATTTCATCTAGAATTCGATAAAATTAACATAGTATACAAAACATTGATGAAAATATGAAAAAGATTATCTCAAAATTACTCAACCAATCCCGATATTGACATAACGAGTGGAGTTGCTATATACAACATAATTGAAAACAACACAATAAATATTAGAAAGTAAATGTGTAGCAAATAGATTACTTACTTTTTTGAGAAAAAACGAACTAAAAGAGCCTTTTACAGATTTAAATCAAAACTCCTTCAAATATTTACAACATATTATGTTGATGACGTACCCTGGAAAATGAAATGAACACATGCAAAATTAAAATAATTGTCAATACATACTTTTTCCTAGATGTAAATAGTATTGGGCCTTTGTAATTTATATAGTAATCAATCAAAAATAAATAATAACGTGTTATTATTTATCATGTGTGTTTGTCTCTAGGATAGAGTATATTTAAAAGAACACATTTTGTCTCCGTCTGTCGATGTTCTCCTCAAGATTAGGTTTGATTCAAAAATTAAATGGCTATACATTGTCATAGACAGTTGCAATGCTTTTAAAATAATAGAGAGTTTTAATATTTATTCTGAAACATACATTTCGGTAACTTCTAGTTTGAAGTACAGTCATGATTAATCTTTATCGTGATCTATTGAATGTAAATATAGAATCAAACAATATGACAAAAGTACTTTGTAACAATTGAATATAATAATATTAAATATATCCGAACATATCCTTTCTCCTTTAACTGACATTTGTCACTTGACACTTGATAATTCCTACTTTTGCGTGTGGCGAGTTGTCAGCTGTGTGGTGTGCCGTCACCAAGACTAATTTTACTTAGTCTTTTCAAACCATCTCTTTTGGTGCATTTCTTCAGCAGTAACTTGAACCTTGCCTCGAATATTATTCCTTTCAAAAATGGTGCTAGATCTAGATCTTTTTCGTGCTGATAAAGATGGCGATCCTGATAAAATTCGGGATAATCAACTCAAACGTTTTAAAGACGTTACTTTAGTAGACACAGTTGTAGAACAGGATACCTTATGGAGGAAATTACGCCACGATGCTGACAATCTAAATAAGCTAAAAAATGTATGTAGTAAAGAGATTGGTCAGAAGATGAAGAATAAAGAAGCTGTTGGTGCCGACGACGAGCCTGTGCCTCACGATGTATCCGATAACCTAATCGATCTTAACGGCGAACAACTGAGACCACTTACAGTCAATCAAATCAAAAAGGTAAGTCTTATAATTTAATACATATATAATCTGAGTTTCTTGATCATAATAATTTTTCGTAACAACTCTGATTCTGATACCATATGGATGTCACATGAAGGTATTAGTCTTGAAATGGTACTATTTTTTATGTTTTACTAAAACACTTGAAATCTTAAACAAATATATATTATTTTAAGGTAAGAGTACTAATTGATGAAGCAATTGCAAAGAATGAGCAAGCTTTAATAACAGCAGAAAAGACTCGCTCTGCAGCTCTTAGAGAAGTTGGCAACCACTTGCATGAGTCTGTTCCTCTGGATGACAATGAGGATCATAATGATGTGGAGCGTACATTTGGTGACTGCAGCTTGAAACAGAAGTATTCTCATGTGGATCTTATTTGCATGATTGATGGTAATCCATCTTCTCATCTATAAATTTTTAATTAGAAATTATATTAGTGATATTGTAGTTTGTTATCAATTTACGATCCTTAAAACATCCATGAAATTCCACTTTAAAACTTTGTGACTTTCACCAAAAAATAATTATATTTCTAATCTATAGACATACATACAGCACTTACATATAGCAGTTATTTAAATTTTTCACTAGAGTGCACTCGTTATACAATATACTATCTTACAATTATTTCTACTACTAAGATTGATTAATTCAATTTGTTTGAAAATATTAGGTATGGATGCTGAAAGAGGTGCAGCTGTGGCAGGTGGTAGAGGATATTATCTGAAAGGCCCAGCTGTATTTCTTGAACAAGCTCTAGTACAACTCTCTCTAAGAATGTTATTGCAACGTGGGTATACACCATTGTATACTCCATTCTTCATGAGAAAAGAGGTATGCACAGTTACACTCTTTAAAATAGTATATGTATATAATATAGTGCACATATATGTTAAGTAACTTATACTTATCTGAATATATATATCTTATATATTACCTCACTACATATCTTAAACTGAAATACAATACAAAGTTCTCAGTATATCATCTTGGGAAAAAATTAAACCATTATTATACATAAATAAAAAAACTGTCTTGCTTATTATTAGGTGATGCAAGAAGTTGCACAACTAGCTCAATTTGATGAAGAGTTGTACAAAGTTGTTGGCAAGGGATCAGAAAACAAGGGTGATGTTGCTATAGAGGAAAAATATCTCATTGCAACCTCTGAGCAGCCTATAGCTGCATACCATAGAGATGAGTGGCTTCCTGAAGCTTCCTTACCCATCAAGTTTGTATATTAATATCTTATCTTAGTTTTTTCCTTACATCACAACACAACCCAAATTAAGAATAATTATATTTATAATATAATGTCAGCACTTACCTAAAAAACTAATTTTCCACAGATATGCAGGCCTGTCTACTTGTTTCCGACAGGAAGTTGGATCACATGGCCGTGATACCCGTGGTATCTTCAGGGTCCACCAATTTGAAAAGGTAAAATTTATTTTAAACCTGTGTTTTTTGTAAACTGATAAATATATGTTAAATTGATTTACCTATTGGTCTGTTAGTTTAAAATATGAAACCAATTTAGATGTTGTTATTGTATTTTTATTTAAATACTTTATTTCTTGCCCCTATAGGTGGAGCAATTTGTCCTAACATCACCACACGACAATGCTTCTTGGATAATGATGGAAGAGATGATAAAAAATGCTGAAGACTTCTATCAGGCACTGGGCATTCCCTATCGAGTCGTCAACATTGTGTCTGGAGCATTGAATCATGCAGCTTCCAAGAAGTTAGACTTAGAGGCATGGTTCCCAGGCTCTGGAGCTTTCCGTGAGCTGGTCTCATGCAGTAACTGTCTAGAATATCAAGCTAGACGTTTGCTTGTTAGGTTGGGTTTTTTTTTTTAATTAATTGCTTCCACATTTTCTTTACTGTGTATCTCTATTGATTGACATGATTTATTGTGAAAGTTAATCCCACAATTAAAATTATTATCTCATGTGCTACTTAAAATTATTATATATGTTTTAAAAATGTACTACTAAAATTCAGGTATGGTCAAACAAAGAAGATGAATGCAGCTACGGAGTATGTACACATGCTGAACGCGACAATGTGCGCCACAACGCGTGTCATCTGTGCGGTGCTAGAGGTCAACCAGACTGAAGATGGAGTCAAAGTTAATATTACATACTTTAATATTTCAAGTTGTTGTTCATGCAAACAAAACCATGCCTTCTAGTATTAGAATTGTTCAAATTAAAACTCCTAGTGATAATAACAGCTTAGAATCTTATTAAACTAAGCAAGCACTTAAATGTACATAATATATTATTTTGGACAGATAAATATTACTATCCAAATACAATATTTCTACCAATATTTATCTAAACTATTGTGCATAGTATGGTCAAATATGTAATAGTTTTCTCTTCATGCATACTGTTTTTTAGTATCCTTAAACATTTGATATATATTTTTACACATCTAACTGAGAAAACACATAATTATTATATAACTTATTTGTTTCATTTACACATTAATTCTTTATTATTTCACTAATTATAATGAATTTATAAATTGTTTCTTTAGGTACCTGAAGTCCTCAAAGCCTGGATGCCAGAGCAGTATCAAGAACTGATACCATTCGTAAAACCTGCGCCTATAGACGTGGAGGCCGCAGCCGCCGCCAAGAAGGGCAAAAAGAATGAAAAGAAATAGCAACTTTAATTTCTTTTATATGCATTCAACTTAAGCATTTAATTTATGTTAAGCCTTAAAGTTTATATTTCTTTATTAAATGAAGCCTGAGTATAGCATATGTTTTATTTGTCCTATTGCACACAAGTAATAAAATCGTAGATAAACCAACTATAATTATGATAATATTTTTGTTGTGGTGTCAGGAGATAAGAAAACATCAATTACATTTTGTAACTATTTATTGTATATATCTTTATATGTATAATATGCAAAACTTAACACTATTTCTTGAGACATTTTTATGTCAGTTGTAGACAAAAGATTGTAAGTAGGACTTGAACTGAAGTTTTATTGAAACAACACCAAAATATTCAAATAATTACACTAAAACTAACTGGATACAATTATATGATAGCAAAATAATTATCATAAAAAATATAAGTCTAACATAAATTTTCAATATATCATTTTACTTTACTTGTATAAGGTATAAGCTCTTAAGCTAATTAATATTTTTCCAGAAACTAAATTTAAAAAGCAAAGCCCAATTGAGGAATTTATTATTCAATACAATACATTCTACACAAAAGAAAATTGAGGGCCAGTGATTGACTTTAATATAAAAATATTAAATCATTTCAAAATTATAGTAAATAACAGTTACAATAAATCTCAATCGAGATTCACATTGATGGTAATACCATCACAGATGCATTACATATCATTAACTTGAACCACCAAACTTCTAAATTTTTAACTTAAAAAAAAATTCAGTGATCAAATCAATACCGGCAATTAAGTGTAGCAAAAGACATAAAGTCATACCAAATGAATATTAATTTTTACACACAACCTATTGGAAACTTGAATATGATTATTTTAATAATTATCTACCAATAGTTTAGATTACATTATCTAATATATAAAATTATAAAATAATAAAGAGAACATACACAAGCTTATAATTATTGTGTTAATAATAAGTGTTCCATATGGTCCGTGACAATTTAATGAAGTGAACATTTTACAGTATTAATAGCTCTGTGAACACTAAATCAACAACATAATGATAGTGAAGTTTTTATCAAACAGAAACTGATAAATCCCCACTTCAAAGGCTTTAATTGCACTGCCTTTTATATTTATTAATTAAACTATTATATAGAATATTGTAAAAAAAATATTGGTATTTGCACAAGCCAGATAATTGAAGATATATATCTTATTAAATATTTGATTATTGTTAGCCAATCATTAAACATGGTTTTAGAGATAATGACAAGCTAATCTTGTAAGTCATAAAGACTGATATTGATTCAATATTTATTCCATCCAATGTTTGTATTAACATGCAAGCTGAGCCTTTTGTCTACACTTATGCATCAAGGCTCTTAGGGTAAATTGTCGCCGGGCTAGTGTACGAACTTGCTTCAAAAATGTATCCAAATCGATGACTTCTTTGCGTAAGGCCTCACCCATATAATAAATAGCATCTTCAAGAGTAGCTTCTTCTGCAAAAGCATTCAAAAGTTGAGAATATAAAGGAGCTGTAGTAACTACTGCTTCATCAACATCCACATTTTCCTGTTCACCTAAATGTTCTACAGCAGATTCTAATTCCTTTTCTTTTTCTTGTAAAACAGATACATTTTTATCAAGCTCAGATCTCTCCCTCTGTAATCGTGTCAAAATATCTTCTAATCTAGTTTTACCCTCTCGTAACTCTTGCTGAGTACGTCGTAAAGTTTCAAGTTCGGCTTGTGATTGTTGGGACTGCTCTTTAAGCCTACGTCTTAGTTTATCTTCAACTGCTGAAAGCAATGAGGCTTTAATATGTTCCTCTGTGATTGTTCCACCTGCAACATCAGGTCCGGGAATGGCAGTATTTGCTGGTGGATATGGTGTCATATTGGGGCCTGGGTAAGGAGTTCCGTTAGCGTTGCCAGAGCCAGGGTATGGTGAGCCGAAATTCGGATATGGTAAATTTGATGTAGTTGGGTATGGAGTGACTGATGGATATCCTGATTGTGGAGGGCTAACAGTTGAAAACGGATACCCCGACGGCTGAGGCATAAATGAATTTACTGGATATGGTGGCCTTACTTCATTTCGTGGTTTAGAATAAACGGGAGGTAATTCTCCAAAAGCGGCAATCATCTGCTGAACAAGCCTTTGCAAAGTTGAGCCATTCGCGTTCCATTCGTGTAGGTACGGTAAATAAACTTTGCCATTGCTATCAACGTACTTTGATGATTTTATTGACATATCAGGTGTCGGTTTAACAAAACACAAGGGGGCATTCTGTGGATGCGTGTCCATTAACCAAATACATACTGGGATGTTATATACTGCTCCTTTATAGTTAACAGGTATTGTACCATCTAGATTTAATAGTTCTTTTCTATTTCCATTATTGAACACAAAGCCCTCTACACGATAATTTAAACTCCGATATACTTGAATCAGGCTAATAACTTCTCGTGATGTAATATCTCGATGTTTATATTTGGATAAATACACTTTCAGATAACCATCGTCATTCGCCATGATAAAAAAAACACCCACCAACGATTTAAAGCAAGTATAGTGCAATAAGACAAAACTAAATTTTTCTTTGACGAACTAATCAATTTAATCAAAAAGTCATCTGTCAAAAAATCAAGAGATTACTCACTTACGATTCTGTACGGAACAGAGTAAACACTCTGTTATTAAAAATACTGTTTTCAGGGACTACTTTAATAACTGAGTATTGTTTTTAATACAAATATAATTCATTGATAATCATAAGCTCTATTCAGGTACCTTATTTAATTAAGTTATTTTTATACTGATTAAATTAAACTGTGGTTCTGATTATAAATATTTCGATTAGAATTTAACGAAATAAACCTAAGAGTGACTTTTAAAAATGAATAAATGTTAGCTTAATATGTCCATATTATTAATTCCGAAAATAATAATTTAAGAGCACTCTTTTGTTTGCATATTTGCTTTTATAAAATAATGACAATATCTATTGATCTGTAGCAATCCACTAGCTCGATCGGTAGAGCGATGAGATCGTTTTGCAGTTCGAATCCTGTCCGTAATGATTATTTTGCATTCTATATCTATATAAAAGGTGACTAAAAAAGTATTTTTAAAGCAATGAGATTTTTTTTTAAGAAAGACTCTTTAAAATTATTCTTTTAAAAAAACTATTTTATTTTCTGAAAACACAGTGAAGAATTTGTAAGCTATCAGTAAAACAGCTCCATCGTCGTCCTAAAAAAAAGCCTCTTTCCGGAATTATATCGTTTAGTTCACTTGCTATCGTTTTATACATGTTTCCGGATGTTGTTCTGGGTTCAAACATGTTCAAACATAATCTCTCTATACTCTGTTTATGCATGCCAAAATTTGATATATATTTACCATATTTTATACTCGAAACAAATCTTCGGTCATTATTTGAACAGGAAGACGGAGGAGAGTTAAAGCAATATTAGATATTCATCAGTTGACAATTACAATAAATTAATACTTAAAAATTAATTAAATTTAATAAAAACATCAGGCAAATAACGGATTTAAAACTGGTTTTTATTATATTCATTTAAAAAATACAAGTAAGCGCTCAAATGCGCCTATTTCACTATCCAGTATACAGCACACTATTTGACCCTAAAAAGTTAAATTGTCCACCACTCATATTTGAGCACTAGCTCACTAGCAGTCTTTTTTCACAATGCGATATTAGTACCCTATTAGATCTAGCGCTTAGTAAATTGGAAAATGAAATTTCTGAGCGTGTCGCAAGAAGCAATATAATTTATGAACTTAAATTACGTTGACGTTTCACGTCTGTCAAACTGATATCTCAACTTGACGTATGAAATCACAAATGTCATTACCCGATTTCTTTCCCTCTTTTTAACGTGTTGTCGACGTTCGTAGGACGTGAACAATTCGTTCTTATTTAATCCAGAGGAATCGCTTTGGATTTTGTTTGATTTGACTGTAATATTACATTGTAATAATACACAATGCCGCCGAAGTTTGATCCTAACGAAATTAAAATCGGTAAGATTTCGTGAAGTACAATATTTTTAATTGTTTGTACCGGTTTATTTTACATATGTTATTATGATATTTCAGTTTTCCTAAGATGTGTTGGTGGAGAAGTGGGCGCTACATCATCGTTGGCCCCTAAAATTGGTCCTCTTGGTCTCGTAAGTATATGTTTTAGTGTTATATATATATAGTGCTTAAAAGCATAACCTCAATATTTTAAATCTCATGTGGCAGTCTAATTAAACAATAAATTGTGACTTTAAATCTTGACATTACAATCGTAGGTCACTAGTATGAAAGATATCTATTAAATTGTTAATATTCTTAATTATATCAATTAGATAGCCCTAATATGAATATTTTTAAAGTTATGTGATGAATGATCCTGGGGGGTGCCTCCCTACCAGGCGCGTCCTTCCGGGTGGCGGATGGAAGGAACCCGCGACTCAGGATTAGTTTCCCTGTCGCGGCTACTCCGAATGCTCAATAAGGAGTCGCGGACCAGGCTGTGGCTGCCACTTTTTATTGTTATTTTGCATATTACTATTAGAACTTGAATATCATTACGAAATTAACTTATCCTGCATTATAATAATTCTGTTTTGCCTATGTAACAGTCCCCTAAGAAGGTGGGTGATGACATCGCTAAGGCCACTAGTGACTGGAAAGGTTTGAAGATCACAGTGCAGTTGATCGTACAAAACAGACAAGCTCAAATATCTGTTGTGCCCTCTGCTGCTGCCCTTATCATCAGAGCCCTGAAGGAACCTCCACGTGATCGTAAAAAGCAAAAGAACAGTTAGTATTCTTAGTTAAAGTTGTGATATGTATTTTTTTTGAACCTCCCTAGGTTCAAATTGTATAAAAAATAATTAAGAGACACATGGATTAGATCTCAAAATATCTTAACACTTGATGCTTATTATATACAATATTTTTATAACATTTTAAAGTATAATTTTACTTTTTATATAAGTTTATTACCTTGTGCCTTTTCATTATCCAGTTCTTCGATTGTTAGCTCAACCAGTGTAGTGTTGTTGAGCTTAGTCCCTTCCGATCTGTGGAGATGTACTTGCTAATTTTTGCTGTTAAATAAAAGCCTTAGATATTGATTAATGGGTGCATTAGTTTTGTAAAAGATTAAACTACTTTCAATGTATATCAATAATTTAATTTTCTATTCCAGTTAAGCACAGTGGTAACATCACACTGGAAGATGTCATTAGTATCGCCAAAACCATGAGGGCTCGTTCAATGGCAAGGTACCTCTCTGGTACTGTGAAAGAGATCCTTGGTACTGCACAGTCTGTTGGCTGCACAGTTGAAGGCAGGTCACCACATGACCTCATCGTTGAAATCAATGATGGTACACTCACTATTGATGAATAAACATTAAAGTATATATAAATAGACCTGTTTATTTTGTTATTCCTATATAAATTCTGAAAGAAAAGTATCACAAACAGCAATTTCTAGTATTATTGTTTTCATAAGTGATATACTTGAATATTTTTTTTTAGCTTAGATATCAAATTAGAAAAATATCTAAACTTATATGCTAACAAATTTGACTAAATGTTCATGAATGTGGATAGTACCACTAGTTAAGCGATTATTAATGTGTTATCGAACATACTGATTATGGAAGTGTAGATATCGTTTGTTTTGAATATTGCGATTGATACTCTAATAAATTTATTAAACTTCAGGTTCGGAAAATTTGTCATTTTGTTACAGAGCAACCTCAATATTAAAAATTAAAAGGGGCAAGTAAGTTTAATATTCGTAATGCCAAGTAATTCGTTAACCCTTGGTATGCCTAGTGATAGAAAGTTACAAGTTATGCCTGGTTGGTTCCCTCAGATACTATATATTTTTATTTGGTGGGCATCTTAATACCTTCTAAGGGTATCAACCATTCATAATAATAAAAAAAAACATAAATCGAATCATCTATATTTAAATATTTGTAAATAAGCTGTACTCATTCTTTCAAACAAAAATATCACTAAATCTTTGATAGTATGTTATTTGTTTAAGGTAAATATATGAAATCTCAATTTTTCTATGACACGTAAGAGAGAAAGATTTTATGGCACGTAAGGTACTAATATACGTTAATATATTATTATAATAATAATTAATCTTCTTCATTCTCATCAACATTTTCTTGTGATTTGATTTCGTAGATTATGCGTTTTGAAAAATTGAATGTCCTGCAACTATGGCTTTTGCATATTTCACAAATGTACTGCGTTTTGTGATCTTTTTGACTGAACAAATAAATGTCTACTTCGGACTCAGAATCAGCTTCTTCGACCTCTTGGAAAGTATGATAAGAGTCCTCTCGCCTAGAATTAAATATAATGTCATCGTCTTCACTCTCTTCTAGAAATAAATTAGCTATATCATTGTCCCGCTGTGGTCTTTTAAAGTTGAATCAAAAAATAAATATACATCTTTTAACACTTAAATATCAATAATGACAAGAAAATAAATAAAATAACGCTCTCTTAAAAAAATCACACTGTATACCTGGTGGGGTCTGAGAGGCCCGCACTTTAAACGGGTCCTTCTACCTCAAAAACTTACTGTGGACTGATCACTGAAAAAGCGGGTGGAGGATGTAGATATGTTCGTTCCAGCCAGCTACTAAGAGCGGGAACGCGTGAAATTTAAATGTAAGTGAACAACAACGACTTATGCCACTTTGGGTCTGACAGACCCTACCAAGCATGCCGAGGGTTAAACGAGTTTGTTATATTGAGGTAAGCTTGGTTTAAAATTTGTTATAAAGGTAAAAACCTGTCGTGACTGAATCACATACTATAGGTTTAAGTCACATATGGGGAACTAGCGTTATGCGGGAACAATATATAGAAGATTTGGGTTGATAAAATTCGTTCATTAGAGGTATTAAGACTTGATAGTTGAGAATTCGTTACAAAGTTGTTCGTAACAAAATCGTAATGTAAAGGTATATTTTACATTAATTCTTATGGACACTTCAAGGGTTTTACGAAAAATTGGTTATATGGTGGAAGTCGTTACATTAAGGTGTTAAAAAGAGTTCGCTCGTTATATTTCGAAAATTCCACACCCTTCTGTGTTTTTTAGAAATATACGTTTATTGTATCTAAGTCAATAATGTAAATGGTAAAAGGAATGCATCTAATCCTTAGGTTTAAAACCATATTTTTTACTAATAAACCAATAACAAGTCATATTTATATTAAAAAATATTAAATAAAAAACTAACAACATACTAAAAAAAAAACAACACGTACGTAGTCTGCTCGATAATCGCACGTCCACACACATCATACGGCGTCTCGTTGCGTGCGTGACGATTGGTACCAAATAGTTCCATCCAGCAAGCCGTGCTAAGGAACATCGTTTCACTAATACCCGACAAGTATTATTTCTTATAAATGTAAATCACACTGACTGTATACAGACATATAATATGTTTGGTCATATGGAAGGAGTAAAAATATGGCCTACATATTATAGTTTCTGTTACTAAGTTTTTGTAATTAAATTATAATGGAATGATTGCCTCGGAATAAAATGACTGATAATTTGAGCACATAATTGTTATTTATTAATTGAATAAACAATAAAGTATAATAATAAACATTTAAAGCCTGTCTACCTGTTCACTCACACAGACACACTGCACTACACCACTTCAGTCAACAGAAAAGTAAACAAGAACAATTTAAATTATACACCCATACTTACCATTAATTGTTGTAACATACATTATCATTAATCATAAATAATATGTGTAATCAGCATAGAAACTTTGTTACCAGTCAAAACACAAACAGTTTTGATAGTACTAGTTTCTTGTCGCTTAATTTGATTTAATAAAATGAACGAAAAGAAACATGTCAAAAACTAAAACCATACTTAAAAGATAAATTTTAAAAAAAATTGAATAAAATTACAATTCCACTGGCAACTTTTAAGCATAATAAAGTAACATGATTTAAAACAAACTACAATTATTTATTTAAAATTTACCACAAATGAATATACTTGTAACAGTATGATAAAATAATTACTACTAAATTATTTCGTATTAACATTCTATTCATTCATTAATGGTGCACTTCATTAGTACATCCTTAGTTCCAAAATTAAATAATATTCTTAATAATTACACCACCTTCCCGTTTCGGCTCTTCCTGGAAGACCTCTTTGGTGTTTGTATGTCTTCATCATCACCACGGACTATCTCGTTCAAAATCTTCTGTTTCCTTGAACTTTTCTCTGAGTGCTCACTTGGGGTCTGAATGCTCTTACGTCTGCTTCTAGTGAGGACAGGGCTCCTATTTTCTATAGCATCTTGACGAGTTAACTTGGACTTTCGTCTGCCTTTGTTTTCTTTCTCGTTTTCTACATCATTTGAAAATATAGCACTGTCTGTTTTGTGGTTGGTCTCCTTTGTTCCAAGGTCTAGTATTCTATCTTCCATATCACACATAGGTTTGTCCATATTAAAAGAAGTATTTTGAAAATCAGTATCTGATTCATCAAAAAGAACAACTTTTATAGACTTTTTAGAAGATTTATAAGTAGATGGTTTGTTCTTGAGAATGCTGCGTGCCGGAGTGGCGTCGAGATCGACGGGAGTGAAAGTTATCAGGTCCGGCTGAAGATAAATATCACGAGAGATGAGCCGTTTTGCGGTCAAAATAATTATCATAAATTATTGAATTAGCAATAGTTTGTTATGAAGATGAAAGTAAAAACGAGAATAAATAATCACCTCCTTGTCAGCCGAGTCTTCGCCCTCCACTTGGCGGCCTATTAGCGACGCACGTAGCATGGCAAACGACGCACACTTCTACAATCAGCATTATATTTATGAAATTCCTTTTATATACTATATATATATATATATATCTTAAAATATGTTTAATTTTTGTTTGATAACATCTATAAACTTGTATAGCCAAGGTAAGCTTATTTAATTTTTAAATAGTGGGATTCGAACCCACGACCTCTGGGAACCATCCCGTCACTCTACCATATTGCTACCTTAGATTATGCCACGTTACTGTTTTTATATGTATATAAAGACTAAAAGAAATTTATGTTGTAAAAATATTTTTTATTACATAAAAACACACCCTGTTGGCGGACTTTTCCGTTTCATTGGACAGCACAGTCTTGAGCAGACTGGGCCTGGTGGGTGTGGCCGGCAGAGGGGACCTCACCGGTGACTGGATGGAGAAAAAGCCCATATCGAGAGTCTTGCTCTCGGCGGAGGAAGGCTCAGGGGCTTGAGCCTGCTTAGCTTTGCGTGCTGCCGCTATGAGGTTCTTAAGGCGGCTGGTGGCTGCGGGGCGGGCGGCAGGTCGGGAGGCAGGACGCACGGCGGGGCCGTTGAGGCGCGGCGCGGGAGCGACGTCTGGGCGACTAGGGAGTAATGGCTCCTCACTCCAGTCACGCGCGCGCAGTTCCTCCAATTTGCGAAACCTCATGTCCACATTCTCTATCTGATGAACAGTATAGATATAATATTATACCTATGGTGACAATCAAAACCTTCTATGTTATAATAGGTCTTTAAATTTATACTAGCGATGGGCGAATAACTACTAAAAACAATCGAATTCGACTAGTACTCGTCGGCTGTTCGAGTAACTACTTACTACTAGTTGTTAGCGCGCGTTTTACTAAATAGTAAATACTAATTGTTATTACTAAAAATAGCGCGCGGTGCGCTGCGATACAAATTAGTAGTTACTAGTAAATAGTTAAATAAAATTCGATCTGACTGCGTCTGCTACAATTATTTACAACTGCAGTTACACTTGATACTAAAGGAGTTTCTTACTAATTAATTGTTACTAGGTGGATAGTAAAACAACAGTAAAATATTTGGAAAAATATGTTTTCATTATTCGAATTATGTTTTACCTAGTACATAAAATCAGTGAAAAGATTAAAAGAGATCTAACATTACATTTCACTTTTTCAATATTTTCTTCGCGAATTTTTACAAAGAAATCCCACACTAACGATTTTTTAGGCATCGTGTAAAGCAATTATAAAAAAACAACTAATTACTAAAGAAAAGAGGTGTGATAAACGGCTTTATTTAAACAACGCGTTTAAGCTTAATGCTTGAAATTTTAAGCAGACTTATTAAACAGCTGATTTTCTTAAACGCTTTTACTGATTAGTATTGTTAATATTGTATGAAGTAGGAGTTAATGTTTATCTTCGTAGTTTAAATATTCAGGTCATTAATCTCCTCCTGTATTTCATTGCAACTCAATCAATTGCATCATCGCAACCAATATAATTTTTATTGTAGGTATATTATCATTGAACAATATAATTTAAACTCTTTATAACACATTATATGAACACGAACTAAATTTAAAGGAATAAAAAAATATATAAAAACATAAAATAAAATAATCACTAACTAAAATATTCAGTTATTATAATAATCGTCGTCTTGAAAAAAGTACTTAATCAATATAGAAGTGTTTAAAGAAATATAAAAAAAAAATTAAAACAATCAATCACGTGCTAATAAGATTGACAATGTTCATAATTTCTTAAATTCTAATTAAAGATTTTTCTTTGCTAGATCTGTTAAATAAATTTAATATTAATATTTAAATAAATTTGACTAAAACATTTGAAATAGATTTAAATCAGGTCAGTAATGAAAAAAATAATTACATATCATATCCTCTCTGAGAACTGACATGGATGAACACTGTTACTTTGTTACCTGCATGAACACCATATCCCAGAATCCATGTAAATCTGTGGGGGTTACAAGTGCAGTGTTGGGTGTGGGATGCTCGCAGCGGGATAGAAGAGAGGCAAACTGTTGGAGTTTCTGTGACATCAGCAAACGAGCCTGCCCCACTGCACATAATACTGCTTCCTATGGACATTAACATGCAAATTATTTTACAATGCATTACCCGGAGAATGTCTAAGAGTTTTAATGAACAGTTTATCTAACCTGCACGGACTCCGGCAGCAATATCTGGTTTAAAGTCTTCTCCCAGGCTTCACACATCTCAGTCATACGAGAAATCTCTGAGTCCAGCTGCCGACGAAAGTGTTCAACACTGTCCATTTCACACAGATCATCATCCAATAATCCTAAAACCAAAAAATATACTATAAATAATGTTTTTAAGTTTTTTGTTGATGTCAAATGAAAGATGTAAATTGGAATGTGCAACTATTATATGTTCAAATCTAAATAATAAGTTAATTTACCTGTTAAAAATTGTAATACAAGTTGTGCATTATATACAAAATATGTAATTACTCTATTATATTAATATTAAGTACCTTTATATATTTTTTTTTTATTTCTTACCTTCTTTAATCTTTTTTTTTATTTCTTTTCTAGCATTATCCTTTCCACGGGATAAAGTAACACAAGGGCTGATTTTCTGGGCTATTTCAGAAATTTGTTCAGGAGTCTCTGGTATGTCTATCAGCTTTGGTGACCTTAACTTCTCTTCTGAACTAGATTCACTCTTAGGCACATTTTTGGGAGTCACTGTCTTTTGTTTGCCTTGCCGTGATTTTCTTGGTGTTCTTAATTTTGATATTGCAGGATCATCTTTACTTGAGTCCCCACTGCCTGAAGACTGAGATGTAGAATGTGCAGAAATAGGGCCTTTCTTTATAGTAGTCTGAATCTTGTTTGATTGAAGCTTGTTTCGTAAGACCCTTGTTTCCAGCTGTTTTGATGTATCTTTTACTGTTTTACTCTTCTGCTCTTTACTCATTTTCTCAACAGTATTTTTATCATATTTCATGTTTGTCTTTTTAGGACTTAATATTGGTAATTTAATCAGATTCTTCAATACTGGTGGATGGAATACTGCATTTTTTGGAGCAAATGATTGAACATAAGACTTGGGTTTGTAGTCAGTTTTGGAATTTTTCTTTGCATAGTTAAAATTGTTCTTGGCTGATTGTGAGCGGGTGACTCTACCTGACGTACTGGGCATAGGCTTTGAGGGAGGAAATACGGACTTATGTGGATTGTGTGGTATGCCAGTGAGAAATGGCTTTTTCTTTTGTAACAAAGCTTCCTTCTTTTTCTTTTCCTTCTCTTCCTTCCATTTCTCCAACTGCAATCTTCTGTGCTCAATCTTTTTCTGTGGGTGAGGTATAGCGACAGGACTCTCACATCTTGGCAAATTTCTTATTTTATCAAATACAGTAAACCGTGTACTTTTTCGATGCCTAATACTACTCTCCAATCGTTTTTTAACCTGTAAGTCAGAGTTCCAATATTAAATGGTTAGTATATAATTAGTTCTTATGTGTTTGTGAGTAAGACCTACCGCATGCATGATAATAAAGGTACGGACATGTCAGTCTACAAAATTAGTTTAATATGTAAATAATACCCCGCCGGCTACGCTGACAAACTGCACAGGTTTGTTTTTGTGTTTTTTCTCATGAATCAGCAACAATGCACCGAAATCGAAGCTTTGCTCTGAAATGAAGATTTTTGCTTAAAACCAACCAAGTTTGGGCTCAGATCTATAATAAAACACTCAACGAATCTATAAGTTTAAAAGAAATTATTAACTTCATAAGTTACACATTTAGAAGAAAACATTATTTGTTTTTATAATGTTGTAGTGATAAAATATAGAAAAATAGTACATGATACATACCCATTTGAAAAAACCTGAAAAGAAAATAAACACAATTATAACAAATCGAAATTCAAAAATCCAACTGTCTTCTAATACTAATTTTCTTACGTAAGGTAGAGGAAAGGAGTCATACATTCTTTGTGTCACATCCTGTTCGTCAAGTCTCTTAAGTTTTGACGCTACTGTTTCATCAAGGTATAAAAATATATTAAGATTTTTTAAAATTTTGTGGCAGGAAATAAATAATGAAATTTCAATCACAAGCATTATTTGTAGTACAAAGGACATTTTTATGTCTTTAATGATTAGGTTTGCATCGTAAATTACTTCGATATATTCCTTACCTCTACCCTACTCTCTGTCCACGAAGAATTAGGTATGCAATCAATGCGCATAAAAGATTAAACTCTTGGTTAAGAAATGACTCAAATGAACATTTTTCTTAGATTCTTTTCTTAATGCATTATGCACACAATTGGTTACTTGAGAGTTTCATGAAATATATTTTAAAACATGCGAAATATGTTGTTATGTACCATCACAATTGATTTCCTCTTAAAAAATATTATTTTATTAAAAATAAGATATTTTTCCCAATGACGATTGCATTTTGCGCTACAATACTTTGTCACGTGACTTTTACAAACGATGCCTTACGACACTATAAATACAATAAAAACGTATGTTTTGTCTTTTATTATACTGTTTAAATTGGAATTGGATTGAAATGGATTGGTGGACTTCTCTATTTACAGACAGAACGGCTGTGGGAAGACTAGGGTCTTGTTTTTGTGGCCTGCTGAAGGGACTTCACTGGTGGTTGGATGTTAAAAAACCTCATGTCGAGGGTCTTGCTCTCGGCGGATGGAGGTTTGGAGACCTGAGCCTGCTTTTATTTGTAAGTGACAGCTATGAGGTCCTTGAATCAGTTTGAGGCGGCGGGGCGACGTCAGGGTGGGTGACAGGGCGGGTAGAGCGAGCGAAGGTGCCGTCGAGGCGTTTCTCGGGGGCAAACTCGGGTTACTCGGGAGTGATGGCTTCTCTCTATTCACGCGCGCCCATTTGTTCCAATTTATGGAACCTTATGTCACCATCCTCTATCTGTTGAACAGTATAGATATTTAGGTCAAAAGTGTTTAATATTATCCATCACAGATAGATCATCCTCGAGGAGTCCTAGAACCAAAACAATAAACAATAAATAATAATAAGAACATTTTCATGGATGTAACATCAATATGTGGGGTAAATTGAAAGGTACAACTATTATATGTTTTAATCTAAATTATAACTTAATTTAGCTGTTAATATATATTCTAATACAAGTAATTTTAGAAAGTAAATATCAACATTTTATGAAAAAAAATTACCCTGAATCTTTTATTGTTAATAAACTTCGAAAATGATTAATCAAGTGGACATACGCTACTCAATACCAGCTCATCCCAGTAGGAAAACACGTACTACTATAACTGGTCTCAAACTCTATGATCTTATATATATTTTGATTGTATATTGTATATTTTTACTATATTTATAGATATGAAGAATAATTCTGTTTGAGCGTTATAGATTTCATATTCACAAATATATTTTTATTCGGACACAACACACAGTTTTAACAACTAATATTTTGCAAATTAATATTTTTCTCTACGTTTCAAAACTTTGCGAATACTGCAGATGAGGTAAATAGTTTTAACAAACTCAATTCCAACTTGTTTTTTATTATTGTGTCGAAATATTATTAAAACGCCTCTCTTTGACTCTGAAAGTTTGTTTATTGGTATTCTATGAAGGGTCAGACTGTATTTTATTATCTATTGACTATTGGTACTACCACTACTTCAGAACAAAAAATACTTAATCGTTATTCAATTACTTAGAAGTCTTATTTAGTTCCGTACCTCAAATTACAACAAAAATTATAATAAAAAATTTAGTACTCTCTGTTTTATCTATGAATTGACTAGCGGAGAACTGTATCTGTCATTTGTGTACCAACAACCCGTGTCCGTCAAAATACATACAATAATTGTTACATGCTTTTGAGCACTTTTTTAACAATGTTTAATCGAAAAACATTTAAAAAGCCAGTTAGATACCCCATAAGAACTCGTAGAAACCATAATGCCTTCTCCACACTACTCGTGATGTTGAACGATGTTAGACGAATACGATAGTGTAGAGAGCCACTTTGATTTACCTCGGCGAAGTTTAAGTCGCCTCGGGCGACTTCCAATTGTTGTCGGATTTTGCGAACGAGTCAAAGTGCCCGAAGTTGCACGAAAGGCGTTCACGAAGTACCTCTCTACACTACTCGGCCGACTTTACTTTCTCAAGTCGTACGTGGTTTTGTTTAAAATTAGTGCCCGTGACATGATTATGAGTAACATACAGTGGTCACACGAGCAAATTATGTTGTTCCTAGAAATTCTGCAAACAGAGACCATTGTTTGGGATCCCAATCACAAATGTCATAAGGATAAGAAAAAAATTAATGATGCTTGGGTGCGTATCCGTGACAACTTTGGGGGCAGTGTGCCCGTTGAAGAATTGAAGAAAAAGAAGGAGTCTCTTTTCGCCACATACAGGGGCTACTGTAGAAAAATCCAAGCTTCCTTGAAATCTGGTGCCGGCGTCGACGATGTATATCGTCCGGTTTGGTTTGCATTCGACTTTATGAACAGCTTTTTGGGATCGGTGTTTAAATGTAAACAAATAATAGCCACGGTAAATTTTTTATTATTTTACACATTTTAATATGACGGACAGCCACACGTCGGGTTAAATCTGTCAAATCTCTCAACCAACTCTCAACTTAATGTCATACTTATTTGGATCTATATCAATTGTGAACATTTGACAGATTATAGTAATCCAATATGTGGTTGCCTGTACAATTTACAACCTAATTACATTGTGTACATAACCTTTTAAAGTAATTCGTAAAATGATTTCTTATCTGAACGGCTGATAATGGTGATCTGTGTGATATATGTGTTATATCTCTCAAAGCACAGTTTTCATCAACGTCCCTCCGCCAAGATCCAGGTTGTAGTAAAACTCCATTGTTATCATATACATCAACAGTTCCGGGATGTATATATGATTTATTTCTTTTTTTAAGAAAGTTATGCAAAGACAGACATGTCATAGTAATAACTGGGATATTGTGGATATTCAAGTCAATTGGCTTTCTGAATATCTTAAACTTGGATGATAGAATACCAAAAGCATGGTCAACTATTACTTGACATTTCAACAACCGCATATTGAATATTTGTTTTGATGAATTGATTTCATAGTTGCCAGGATATGGTTTCATGATATTATTATGTAAAGCAAAAGCTCTATCAGCTAAGAAAACATAGGGAATGTCGATATTTTCAGTACCAGGAAAAGAACATGGCTTAGGAAGATGAAGCCTGTTCGATGCCATTTTTCCCCAGAACTTTGAATTTTTCAACACACCTCCATGACAGATCATCCCTTGACTACCTATGTCAGCATACAGAATATTATAGTTACTGTCAACTAAAGCTAGTAGTACTAAACTAAATGTCTTCTTGTAATTAAAGCACTCAGAACCAGAGTTAACTGGACAATGTATAAGAATATGCTTTCCACCAATTGCACCAAGAGCATGTGGAAAATTATCCTTGAATCCATTTTCAATTTCTAACCACTGCTGCTCATTTTCTGGCATCTGAAATTAAAAAATATATTAAATCTTTGCTTTTTTATTTCAGGATCAAGAAACTGGGTCAATGGAAGCAAATAATCCTTCAGTGGGTATTAAATTAAAAGACCAAAATGAACCATCACAAACTAGAATCGCCATTCGGCGACGTGACAACCCACCAGAATTACATATTGCCAGCAAGCAAATGACCGAAGCATTCAATAATTTAAATAAACTAATAAGTAGGCCGGCAAAGGATAGTACCGAGGTTGAAGATGAGTGTGATTTATTTGGCAAACTAATTACCAAAAAACTGAAGAAGTTGCCTGAACATAAAAGAGAAGATTTAATGTTTGATATTCATGCACTATTTCAAAGATCACGAGTTGAAAGATCTCCATCAGTTGAATCGTTTCGCTCCTCAACACCTAAATCTACTACATCACACCATTCATTAACTCAATCACCATCTTCTAATAAGCGGCCTAAATCTGAAAATAGTACCTTCTATTATAATTAAGTTCTATTATACATTAAGTTAACTTTAAATAAATATGTGTAAAAAATATTAATAAGTTTACCTTTATTTCATCCTTCAGAGCCTCATTTAGAGCTTTACAGACTTCAACAACAATTTTTGATATCAACTGGCTTGAGATTTTAAATAAATTGTGCATAGATCTATAGCTGTCACCACTTACTAAGAACCGCAAAGTGATTGATAATCGTATTTTGGCAGGTATAGCTTCTCTAAGATGAGTATCTTGTTTACAGATGAATGGTTCTACTTTGGAAAGCAAATAATTGAAATCATCCAATGACATTTGATGTAAATTTTCAAATTCCCTAGATGGTTCCTGAGTAAGTTCAAGAAATTGTTCCTTCATATGACTGTAAAAAAAAAAACAAATAAAAAGAAATAGAATGAGGGACAGCATCAATATCTATATCTACTAGTGTGGCTGTCCCTCACAATAAGTTAAAGAAATCTGTCAAATTTCATCAGTTGACTCTCAAATTTATTTCAAACACATGGTTCAATATCAATTGAGGAAATTTGACAAATTTAACCCAATGTATGGATGTCTCTACATTCATTACCTAGTTCTGTTGTGATGCACTGCATTCATCCACCTCCTTCTTTTCCTTCTTTTTTTTTTTGTTTTCTTCGTGTGATAAATATGCACATAGTTATAATAGGCAAGCGTGCACATTGCTACGGCAGCTGTTATTCGAGCGTCCATTGCAAACGAGCGCAGGCTCTCTGCAACACAGAGCCAATAAGCTCCTTCGGGAAGTTAAACGAGCCTGTAGGCAGTAGGCACGCACTTCGGACTTAGGCTCAACTTAACCACGTACTTCGCCGAGGAACTTTTCGAGTATTGTGGAGGAGGCATAACAATTAAATGTTTACTTAATCTTGTACAAACATTTGTTTTAAGAGTATCTAGAAATTAATGTACTTTTTACATTACAAATTTTCATGATTAAAAAATTTCAAATATGTAAATTTTGTTTATATCCTACCTTCGTAATAATGTAATAATGTAATAATTATAAAATGACATAACAACTAGACTTTATCAATTGCAAACATCAAATAATTTGTATTTTGAAAGAAGTCAAATAGTCATATTTATACATATAATATATTTTTTAGAACCAAACCAAGCAAGACAAAGGTTTTATACATTCAGCCAGATCTTTAGCTATGCATTAGTAATATTACTAGCATGAAAATATATTCTTTCAATTAAAAAAAAAATTAAGAATACTGCCGTACGAAATTTGGGCAACCATGGTTTTCATATTAGTTTTTGGGTTTAGCACAAATGTGTGCCGTCTCATAGGATAAGCATTTGCTATCACACTTGATGAAATCCGATAGTCAATTATGATTATGTATAAGCGTTCAGTTTGTTATAATGATTACTTGTATCTATTTTCTATTACTTTAGTCCGTAGTTCATAAGATAATTTAGTGATATGTCTTATAATTTCTGTAAGTTGCTTATTAGTACATTAAAGTTATTTTTATAATATAATTTAACTTCATTCTACTATTTTAGTTTTTATGGAGTCTTAAGTTCGGTAAGAAAGAAGCAGGAGAACGACCAGTATTTTTAAAATCCAAATACAGATTAACGGCTTTGTTATTGGAATAAATTTTACGGTGCGTACTAAATAAAATTTGAACAAATTATAAAAGCACAATATTTTTATCATAGTTCGATATTTTTTCAGATATTTATCCTACTACTTTTGCATTTTATCATACCTGGTATAGTAGTATGTTGATAAGTATGAACTGACAACACTTCTCCCTCCAAGCAGAAATGTCAAAATGGCGTCAACGCAGGACGCTTGGTATATTTCTTTACTTGGTTTAGCGGAACATTTCCGTACATCAAATCCTCCTGACATAAAAAGTTGTATTCAGTGCCTTCAAGCTGTATTTAATTTCAAACCGCCCCAAAGAGTTGAGGCCAGAACACATTTACAACTTGGAAATATCCTTTTGACACACACTAAAAACATCGACTTGGCGAGAACGCATTTGGAACAGAGTGTAAGTTTTTTTTGTTATTTTGCGGCATGTATGTTAAAGGCGGTCTTGTCTGAAGTGTGATATTAAACTCTGAAGCTGTTCCAGACGTTTCTAATATCGGTTTTTGTTAATGATATATATGACAAGTTGTACATAGAATGTAAACAATCTTAGGGAAGTGGGTCATAAAGTGTTTTTATTGCAGTGGTGCTTATCTCAGACCATCAATGGATTCGATGATGTCAAGTTTGAAGCGGCAAGTGTGCTTGCCGAATTATTTGAACAGCAGGGCCAGCCAACACATTCTAAACCAATATTACGAAAGGCGATTGAATTATCACAGCACAGTGTTTATTGGCACTGCAGGCTAATATTCCAATTAGCAGTAAGTACACAAACATTACTACAAATCATATTACATATATGTATACATTACATTTAAACAAAACTACAAATATTAATCACAATGTTTAATAATTGTTTACATAAAATTAAAATCATACTTAAAGATATTATTGACATTATTAATAAATCAAACGAAAATAAGATATTAAGAAAAACTTAAGAATTAAACTTGTTCTGTGTTATTTTTGAAATATAATATAAATATGTAATTTTGTAGCAAATTCATGCCACAGAGAGAGAATATGAAGTCGCTAGCAGTTTGCTTGGTGTAGGTGTGGACTATGCACAGATATCCAATGCAGCTTACACTAGAGTACTATTTCTGCTTAGTAGGGTAATGGTAAGTTAATTTTTTTTAACTCCATTGTGTTTTGCAACTTTAATATTGTTTTTGTTTCTATTTATTTATATTGAATGTAAATACAGTGACTTTTTTGGTGCACCAAGCTTCATAATGTTGAGAGAATGTCAGTTTACAGTTAGAAGTAGTATTATTTAATTGTATGCTTTTTATTGCCAGGCATTAAAAAATATGTTATATTTCAGTTACTATTAATAGACAAGAAAATTCAGGAAGTATTACCTCTACTGAACCAAGCTGGTCATCTTGTTGAGACATGGGCTGGCAGCCCACATCAGAAGGAGTATCTTAAAGTTTTCTTCCTTGTCCTACAGGTATTATTTTATATAATGTATTTCACCTGTACTTTTACAAATCTTATTATTTATTGTTTAGGTTAATAGATTTAATAATCTATATTATAATTAATATTATAGTGCAACATAATTTTCTTATTTTCAAATGTTTATAATTTTTCCAAGGTATGCCATTACCTGATGGCAGGACAGGTGAAGAGTGTGAAACCATGCCTCAAACAGCTGCAGCAGAGCATCCAGACAATCATGGCTCCGACCTGGCCGGATGATGATAGTAAGTAATATTACAATAATATAGAAATTTTCTTAAATTTTGAAAAGCAAATTATATTAAACTTAGAAGTTCAACTTAAACTATATCACACATCTCACCTTCAGCCGTTTGCGGAAGCGCCTCGGGCGAATCGTTCGTGTGGCTGTCACGGCAGCAGCTGTATGTGCTGGTTTACCTCGTCACTGTGATGCACTCCGCACAGGCTGGGTATATGGACAAGGCTCACAAGTACACAGAAAAAGCTCTAGCGCAGATTGATAAACTTACTTGTGAGTGTCCAATATTGTAATAAAACAAAAATTATTTAAATGCTATGTTATAAGCTACATAAAATGTCAAGTCAAGACCAGTGTCAAAATAAAGCAACGTATCGGATTCCTTCCCTTGCGTAGACGACGCGGATCATACGTACGCAATAGTTTTATTTTCATTTGTTTATGTAAATGTACATTCCAGCGAGTGAGGAGAGTGGCGAGGCGGGCGGCGCGCTGAGCGTGTCGGGCGCGGTGGGCGGCGCGGGCGGGCTGCGCGGCGGTGCGGCGCTGGCGTGGCGCCTACGCATGGCGCTGTTGGAGCACGCGGCTCTGTGCCGGCTGGTGGCGGGCGGGAAGGCGCACGCCCTACATGAAATAGCGCGGGCTGCGCACTTGCTCTCTACGGCTCCCAATGGTATGCACGCACGCCGACCCCATACCATTAAAGAGGGCTAACATTTTTGAAACGAAATTTTCGTACGGACATTCGGTGCTCGAGTATTCCTCATTTAATAGATCAAATCGTTACTATAATACGTTTTGCAGCGAGCGCAGCGGCGGCGCACACGCCACAGCTGCACTGCCTGCTGGGGCTGTACGCCATGTCCATGAACTGCATGGAAGCCGCGGAGGCGCAGTTCCACACCGCCATACACGTTAGTGCTTTTGTATATTTATTAAAGATGTACTTAATGAATTCTAAAAAAAATAATAATATTAATGGCCTTTAAATAGCTGATTCATTTATAAATTTTGTTTAACAGATGTCACAAGAAAGGGATTTATGGATGTTTGCAAAACTGAACCTCGCCATAGTTTACTTACGGGGGAGAAGAGACAATGATTTGGCGCAACTGATGGAACAGGTATTCATAATAAACTGATTCTTTGATTCAACGTCGTTTGCAATCATATAGAATCATTTAGTTACATCGAAGAACAAATGTTTCGAAACTTTCATAAACAAAGATATTAGTTATATAATAATAATAAAAATAATATCCAGGTCCGTCCGGAGGCGTTGCCTGCGTACGCGCACGGACTGCGCGCCGCCTCCTACTACGTACTAGGGCTGCAGGCCTTCTTCCAGGCGCGCTACAACGAGGCCAAGTAATATAATTTGTCAATAAAATTAAATCAAAGAAAAATAATTAACTTTAAAAAGTTGAATTCATTATGATGATCAATGATTATTTATAATGTACTAATGGGTCTATCAAAATATTGTCCCATTCTGAAAAAAAAAATCCAATCACACTGATACCTACAAGTCCAATTTTGATTTTTTTTACAAGAACTCAGACAAAAAAATAAATCAAAATTCTTTGAGTCATTGAGAATTTCAGTCACAAATATTTACAGAAGAATTATAAAAACGATTATTATATCGATTTTATTCATGTTTGAAAATAAAATGTTAATCAACTTGTATACATCATATATCCAGTAGTATCAATACCCAAATATAACGTGTGTATTTTAATTTTAGGACTTAAAATATAAATATGTTATCACTAACCAAATGTTGACTGACATATGAATATCTTTTTCTAGGCGGTACCTCAGAGAGACATTGAAAATGGCGAACGCAGAGGACTTGAACCGACTGACGTCGTGTTCCCTTGTACTACTCGGTCACATTTTCCTGTCAATCAACAACTCCCGCGAGAGTATGAATATGGTCACGCCAGCTATGCAGCTCGCCAGTAAGATACCAGACGTGCACGTCCAACTGTGGGCTTCCGCGATATTAAAAGGTAGCTCAGATTACTTTTGAAATGCTCATCCAAAATATTTATTACATAACATGTAAAAAAGGACTACATTGGGTTTATCTAGCCCCATTGGCATTTTCAACAATGTGAAGATTATTGACATCAAATTTCTCTTCAGATCTGTACCGGCTGGCGGGGGATACGGAGCGCGAAAATGAAGCCTATCAGATGCACTGCAACTTCTCGCAGGCGCTGCTGAAGGACCACTTCCAAGCGACGCAGCTGCCGCAGCACGTGCTGGTGCACTGGACGTCGGGCGCGCCGCCCGCGCTGCCGCCGCCGCACTCCTAGTGACTCAGTGTAGTGTAGTGTATAGTGAAGCGAGCGTGTGGTTTGTTCGGTGAGGATACAGGTTGGGCTGTTGCATTTTTTTTTGTGTAAATTTGTGTATGGATGCTGTACAAATTCTGTAATTCTTATCCGTTATGATCGTGTATATATAACGACAGTATTGTACTCTATTATGAACTATTATTTTTTGTAAAAAAAAAATATTTGATTTACTTAAATTTGTTAATAAAAGAATACTTATAAAGAATATTTAACGATAGCCGCTTTAAAATATATAATGCAACTTGTAAAGAATATTTTTTTATGATATGGCACTTATCTAATATATGATTAATAATATCATGAATAACTTTTGCTGATTTTTTAAACATAATGGTACTAAAGTATATAGTTATTTATTTCAAAAGGTCTGATCATAGGTTTTAGTTACCTTGTAAAATGCCATTATAAAGCCATGTGTTTGAGCTTAGTGTTCAGATGTATCAATCAGATGTACTTCTAAAACTAACAGTAAACTTACAGTTTTCACAACGACCCTTTTAAGAGTGTTGAGATGTGTTTGATTTGGTACATATTAAATGTCTGTGCTTGAAAGGTGTTCATTGTGGAGGTGTCTTAAAAATAGACTAGAAATTTAACACCGGGAATTTATAGATGTGTGTCCGAGTCCATTTGAATGTGTTTGATTTCATTTGAGATAAATGATTGGTGAGATATTAGATATAATTATAATTGTATTAGCTGTGCTCTTTATTTAGATTTATTTAAAACAGTGAATTTATTTATTAAATTTGGAGTTGATTTATTGAATATTCCACATTTTATGTTAAAGTACAATCGCCTTCTTTGACTAATTATTGATGTTTTTACTGTGTTACTAAGCTCAAAAATATTAACATTGTTAGTCACCCTGACAGTTTCTATTCAGTTTCAGTTAAAACATACTGGTATCAAAATTTATATAAGTAAACCATATTTTGACCTGCAAAGCAAGCTAAATAATTCTTCAATTGTGACTAAAACCATATCAAAATTATAATATCCTTACGATTGGAGAATAATTGGTTAGTTTTTTTATATTTTGTTTACTTAAAACAGATGTTTTATAGCATTAATAGATCAAACTGTACTATGTATGCAATTTTGATATCTTTATTGACATTTAACAAAATATATAATTAATTGAGATTTATTTTACAATGCCACGGAGAGAGCATGCTAACGTCATCTATGCACAATTCATGAGAACAGTAAACAAATTATATGTAAATGTGGATTTTGCTAAATTCAACGGACTGATATATTATAGCATATAACTGTACATAATTGTGTCAAATATGAACTTGAGAAAGAACAAAGACGTCTCATATTTATTATTTCTTCTTAGTAACTTGTTAGAGCGAGAATGTTGTTGACAATGAGTCTGGTTGATTAATTTTAGTTGTAATTGTGTAATTGTTATTGACGTTACAATGGATGGATCTGTCTAAATGTTAGTCACATTAGCTGTTAATACTTTCCATTCTAATATTTTCTATAGTGTAGGGAGTTGCTTCCACTGTACAAGGATCCGTCCATTGGCACGCCCTGCATTGACCTCAAGTCCTTCCTCGGAGCGACGTTACGTTGTAAATTAAACAATTGTAATGTGGACACATTTTTTTTATTTTGATAATTCCTTGAAAACAGTGAAATGTGGCCTTGGATGATGGGTACATTTGCTGTTGTTAAATATGTAAATAAAAGTTGAATTATTGTAAATAATAAAACTATAAAATATATGTTTTTTGCTATATACACTGTCTTATTATTTAGTTACCCTTATCTAAACAAATCATTGTTATAAAATATAACGATTTTACTCTTAATGTCGGTGTTTTTTTCTAAATCAAGTTCAGTTAAAGCTGCAGGAGTACTCGCTACAGATCGAGACTTCTCCTCCAGCCGGGCTGGAGTAATGTCTGGGGTCGGGAGCTAAGTTGTTCTTTCTATAGAAAGTATCCCGCAGAATGGCGCACCGACCGCGGTTCATGTCGCGCGCTTTCATACGGGATTGCTTCTGTTGCCAGCCGTAGTCCCAGTTCGAGGCCAGGCGGAAATAGAATCTGATCAGTAATTGGCCTAACTTAAAATATTGTATTTCGTAAATATTTAAATAACGTTATAAATGTGGAGTTAGGTAATGTTAGTCAAATGTGATTTGTAATGTGGTAGTTGGTCATGGAATATCGTATATATATGATAAAATAAACAATGATTGAATACACAAATCTACATACTTATCTTCTGGGGCTTTCTTGTTTCGCGTTTTTAGATATTTCTCTGCGGCACCTTTCTCAGTACATCCATATAGAAGGTTCAAAACCTCTGGTTCTATTGGTTTCATGAGACTATCATCTTCCATCGGAACTAGAGTATGTAACGGAACTGGTATTGCTTTTGCGACTGGTTCATTGTATATCTAGTAAGTATAGAAATTAAAACTTTATATTGCTTATCTAAAGGTGGAATAAAACGAGATCTTATTTATACGCTTGGGAAAATCGTGTATAGAGCTACGGTTTTGTACCTCCACATATTTTTCCATCAATGAGACGTCACGTCTGGTAAGAGCATTTAGAAATTCTTATTTTATGTATCGACCTCTAACCTTAACATTTTAATAGGTTCATTCTTTATAGTTCTAATGTTATAGACGAACCCCCAAAAGTTCTTCACCGAGCGCGATGGAGGCGTCTACGTCCCTCGCCTGGCGCTCCTTGGCCGCCTGCAGCACTGTCATTAAATTTTCCTGGTACCACGCTCGGTCCCGCCTCTTCGATTTTTTCCAAGCGTCCGCGTAGAATGCAGGGTTCATTTTGTTATTATTTGTTACTACACTTATATATTTAGATACAAAGGATTTTAAAAATGAATGTTAATGTGTTGACATTCGTGTTAAGGTAAAAAGTAATAAGTTTAGACTAAAGCCTCTTTTTATATAAGTTTATATTTAACATATAACATCCTAAAAAGTAATGCGTCATCTTTTGGCCTTTATCCTGTTTTTTTATTAAATAGTATAACGACATTCCAATTATATATGCGAATGTGAGTTTGTTTGTTTATTATGCTCTAACGCCTTAACTTCGTAATAGATCATCATAAGGCAAGCACGTTATCGGGGGAACAGAAAAAAACCTAGGTTATCTTATACCCCAGGAAAGGTTTTTCTGAAAATAACTTAATGACCATCCAACATCACACTCAACAATTTTTTTTATTTACACACAAGGCGTGCAAAACCATTGGCTAATGCTAGTTTAAAATTTATAAGTATATTAAAGAAAAACAGTAACATTTTCTAACATTATATTTATTAAACAATAAATTACTGATTTAATATACTTAAATATACACAGATCCATCAGCTGGGCCAAGATGATGTATTCCAATCAATAGAGCATCAACCAATGTCCAGACACCAAGACCTCCAAAGCTGAATAATTTTCCTAGACCCTCCTGCCAGTGTCCTAGATAGAACCTGTCAGCTCCAAAACCACCTAAAGTTAGAGCAAGTATTAGCGCGGTACCCCATTTTGTACCCGAAGTCCACGAACATCGTACTTTTTTTAGAAACTTTCTTTTTCCCAAGCACAACACGTCATCAGATACTGTGCAGTTAGTTCTGAAAAAAAAAACAAATTATAAGGACCACTTCTACTGACCATTATATTAATATCATACACTCTGACTATGTCCTCCATACACATAGACCAATGGCTATGAGTTTAAATGCTACATACTAATTTTTAATTAATTTTGACTGCTGCTTTTAACATAGTAGCAATTTTAGCTTGGGCTATTGAAAGAATAACTACATTCACTTCTTATTATGAAAATATATATATGAGATTTTTTATCACACAGTGACATAAAATTTTCCTTTCAGGCAACTCACAAGTAATACTTGGTGGGGGACGCTAATGAATTACAATTTGCTTTCTGCTCACACCGGTGTTCCCACTTTTCAGTCTGGTAGCAGAAACGGCATGCTGCTGTTCTGTTAAATGTTTTGGAGCCCTAAATAATAAAATATAATACATTATTAAAAAACAACCTAATGGCATATATTTAATTACACAATAGTTTAAAACATAAATACTATATTGTCAATGTTTGTTCAGAATAAGTTTGTTTATTACAGAAATAATAACAAAATAAGTTTCCTTTTATGATATCTAATAATTATACTTACATTACACAGAACTTTCGGCTGAACAGTGCATGTGTAGTTGTATGAGCCACCATAAATACAATCTATGTCTCTTATGCAGTTAATACATGGGTAGTTCAAGACTGAGCAGTCAGGCATATTCTCCAGGTCTATTGGACAATCCTTCAAATAATCATCATTGCTGTTAAAGTTAACTATTTTATTTTTCGTGTCTTCTTTAGTCTTGCTTTGTTTGTTCTGCAGGTCCATTTTATTGTTAGCTGAAATAGAATATTAAATTAGTTAAAAATAGTTAATATTTTTTGTTCATTTGGAATAGTTTTATCTTTAGGATTCTCCTTAAACAAAAACGTACTCACCCAAATCAGTGACATGAATTGTATTGAAGATAACTAAAAGTATTAAAATTAAGGAATCTTTAACGGCAATCCTTAATGGCCCGAGGTACATTGTGTAAGCTATTCACCCATAATAATACTAAATTATATCAATTGCGTAAATCAATCAGTTTAGAACACTGCTGAGGAGTCAATCAATATGTAGAGGTAACTGTTAGAACTGCCGAACAGTGTTTACGTTTCGTATTTACAATTGATAATATAGATAAACTAAATTCTTTAATCTCGACTTAAACTTAAGATTACGAAAAATCTATCACAAGTTGCAAATTTTAATCTTTAACGTCAATGTCAGATTATCGGACACTCCAAAGACAATTTTTTTTCTCCTGTGTTATGATTATTATTTTTTCTGTTTTGTGATAGTAATTGCTGTGTTGTGTACACGGTATGCATTATCACACATGAAAGTGAAGGCTTATCATCTAAATTTTAATTACTTTTGTGTTAAGAATTTCTTTAATTATCACAAATACTTGTTTTCTGCTACAATTTTAACATGACCAAAGTTGTATGATTTTTGGCACAATTTTAAATTATTATAGATTGTTTATGAAAGATAAAATCCCGGTCAACAGCTTGATTGTAAATTTAGACAGTTTTTAACAAATCTAACTTGGACTTATATTTTAAATACACCATCAATGGCACAAAATATAGATCCAATTATACGCGAGCTATTTTCATTAAAGAATTTTCGTTCAAACTTCAATGTTTACTTATAAAAAAACTAAGGAAAATAGTATATAAATCATACTGGTGGTGGTGGTGGTAATGAGAAACAGTAAAATTTCCTTAAGATTTGCTGAAAAAAAAAAGTGAAAAATAGTAGTAGAATCGTAGAATCGTAGAATCCTGCCCCTACAGTGTAACCATTGAAAAAAGTCACTTGTAGAAAATGCAATTCATTGCCTTGCATTTTTATACGTGATTTTAAAATTTGAAATTAAAGGTACTGCCTTCTTTTCAAGTTTAAGTATAAAAGGAAACTTTATATTATTAGTATAAAAGGAAACTTTATAAATCAAGCTCATTTATAACAGGCACGTTAGTCCGGGACCACTTGCCGCAAATGATGTACCTCTTGAAGTATGTTTACTTAGGGCAAATGCTCGAATTAGGTAATAGTTACGCACTCAACTTTGAGAGCGAAGCCAAGAAGAGAATTCAGTCAGACTGGGCAGCGTTTGCGAAGTTTGCCGAGACTTTTCGTCGCCCATACCACAAAGTCTGAAGACGAAAGTCTTTAAGGGCGTCGTACCAGTCATGACCTATAGAGCTGAAACGTAGATACTTATGGTACGATTTGTCTACCAAACCAAAGTCGCTCAGTGAGCTATGGAGAAAGCTATGCTTGGTGTATCTCTGAAGGATCGAATCCGAACCAAACGATGTTATTCGCTCGAGAACTAAGGTTCCCGATAGCTCAGCAAATAAGCAAGCTGAAGTGGCTGTGGGCTAGGCATATCTGCCCTAAATACGTCAACCATTGGGGTAGACCTGGTCTGAAGTGAAAACTGTGAATTGGCAGACGTAGTGTGGGACGCCCTGCGGCTAGATGAAGCGACATACGCAAGGTGGTTGGCCGTGACTGGAAGAGAAGAGCCGGGCCGGATCCGGAGGACAGACTCAGTGGCTCTCCTTGGGAGAGTTATGTCTAGCAGTGGATTACTTTGAGCTTTATTACTTAATTTAATTTAATTTTTTTTAATTTGATTTCTAAATTTTAGGTTATTTATTTATTTTTATGTACGCACATTTACAACAATCACTTAAATCATAAATTTTGTACATGGGATAACTTATCTCTTCCAGTTACCCGCAGAATAAGGAAACAAACATTTATAGAAACACTAAGTCTTAAAGTGCAATAAAAATAAAACATAATAGAGAGTAACACCAACGATGACAAATGAATATATAAAATATTACTAATGATTATTACAAATATACACATAATTAATTAATAATACAGAGATATATATAAATACATATCAAGTTACATAGTAAATTGAATATATTGATTTATTGATTATTCTCCCCCTTCTTGTACTTAACATTTACATATGTTACTTTTTTTATATCTTCTCAAGATACCTAGAAGATATTTCAAAATTGCTGTCGTACTTCGTCAATAACGGCGCAAAATGTCAATCTAACCAAACTTTTCTTTAGAATTATACGATTTGTCAAGTTTTAAAAACCGCCCTGACGGCTACCCAAGAAGAGTCTATCATAGACAACATACTTATAAAATATAACCAAGCAAAAGATCCCTGTCCGAGCCTATACATTTAATATTTTTAATGAATTCGGTGCATTGACAGCTGGCAAAATTACAGAAGTCTATAATTAAAACATTCATAAAAGAAATTTGTTCCTGATGATAATATGATTGAAACAACATATAATCAAGCAAAATTTATTTATTTATTCATCACAATAATTAATACAACAGTTAAGCTTAATAATGCATAAAAATAAAATATATATCATGAAAAAATCAAAACAATAATAAATTAGCAGAGCGTATCAAAACCGCTTCTAGGATTTGTTTCATTGCCCAATTTTTTGAGGTTTTCTTCGTTTTGAGCGGATACTTCTGTAATCGTAGAAAGGTTCGGCACTGCACAAGTTATAGGAAATAATTGGTTTAAATTTGCGCCACATCCTAAACCTTTCACCGCATTATGGTTAATATCCATTAAATTTGTATTGGTTGTTTCATCTTCTGACAAAAGATACCATTTTGTACTTCGACCGATTTTATCTTCATTGTTTTTAACCGGAGAATCGTCAGATAAATCGTCGGTTATAAGACTATTCTGTTGTGACAGACTACCCATGGATGAGTGATACATTGTAGGGCTGGCACTCGACACTGAAAAAAATACATTAATAATAACAAAGGTAAATATTAATTAAAAATAGCAATTTGTATTATAAATACCTTTTCCAAGCTCAGGTGCATCTTGAGCATCGTTAGAAAACAATTCATACTCTATGTTATTTACATTTTCATCGTCTTTATGTAAAAAATCTTCTGAATTTTCTGTAGAATCCAAGAATATAATTGATTTGCATTCTTCCACTAATTCTACGCTGTCTTTCGTACAGTCGTTCATACAGTCGTGAGCGTTCAGACAGGTCTCTGAATGATTGTGAATCAAATCCACGCTGTCATTAAAACATTGGAGAAATACACCAGACTCATTTACACTGCCGTCTGTTACATTCGACATGCCTTTCTCTTCTTTATGTATATTTTCCTTTCCTGCCTTTTGCTTCGGCTTAGTTATTTTCACTTTTATAACATCCTTTTTTTGTCTGGTTTTAGGTTTAGAAATATTTTTAGTAATGTTTGCATTTATGTCGATATTTTCAAAATTTTGAACCACCGGGGGACAGGATTTACGACCATATGAGCAACTTTCCGTGTGTTCTTCAATACAAGGTTCGTTGATTGCGAGAGTCAGTTTACGAGAGGTCTTACGTTTAAGTGGAGTGGAACTACGTTTTCTTGATTTTGTCTTTATATTTTCGACATTTTCCATATTATTGTTTTCATCAGTCCCACAAACCACTTTCAATGTTTTTTTTGTACTCTCCAACATTAAATCCTTGAGCTTAGTATTGATAGAGTCTGTTAAAATTTGATCTTTTATATTAAATGTATTGACTTTATTTAGGAATGTGTCGGACACGGGCGCGTCTTTTGCGACACTTATATTGTAGTGATACTCCCCTCCATCGTGTCCATTAGTCTCAATGCTACAATCTCGCGCCATAAGAGGCATGGAAACATCGGCTTCAGATTTTATAAAATTATTTAGAATAATTTGATTATTATAATTCGATTCTACTGGAAAATCATCTACACTGCTCAATAGATCTTTACTAACGGACATATTTTGTACTATAGACAATACAGGCGATGTGGGTAAGGACACATTACCAATACTGTCTTCATCAGTATGTGACAACTTAAATGCGCCGTCTTTTATCTTACTGGCGGTCATTTCTACATCATCAGCCATAATGTCATCATAAATCTGTTCACTAATAGATTTCAATTCATTTAAATTTGGACTTTCATCAATTTTCTCCATATTTCGGAACATCTTATTCTTCTGGGACAAATGTTTGTTCATCAAAAGTCGATATGATTCTGAACTATAGTTGTCGGAGTTTATTGAGGAGTTCTGGAAGGTTATTGACTTTAATGGGGAGCTTTGGTAAGAATTGCTCGACTCACTAGTGATGTCGTCAGTCAGAAAGGGGTGTGAATTCGTTCGATATCGATTTAAGCTCTTTTTTTTATAGGGTACCGTCGTTGTCCTTTTCCTTTTTCTAGGTGACATCCTCAACTCATTTTCATCGGAGTCTTGGGAACCCCGTGTTTTGTCTATGGCACAGAAGGAACGGCTTTCTGGCGGTGTGTGTACTTTACACTCCAAAGAGGTCAAGCTGTTAGGAAAAAATAACAATATTATGATTTAGCCACACATGCAAGGTAGAAGTTAAGTGCGGAAGAGAGCAATTCAAGCAACGTGCACGTCTAATGGAAGCAGGTTTACATTTGAAGCATGGAGTTAATAAAATAGAATTAGGCTGTCTATGAGAATATGATTCAGGAATGAAAAGGGTTAAATAATTATTACCACACAGCTAACATAAATAAAAAGACATATTTATTTAAAATGTATATTTAATCACCTGCTCCCATTAAAAATAATGGAATCGTAATCTTTAGTTCCTTTAACTACTGCTTAAAATATAGTAGAGTTTCTATTTATCCGACACAGATCAAGATAAAAAAAATATATTGAATGTATATAAAACTAAAAATATCTGATAGTGTATTGCATATTAAAATATCTCCAGTGCTACATTCACGTTTAATTTTAATAAAAACTTTTGATTAAATATTTTACATTGAACTAATAAAAAATAATACATTATACAAATAATTTTGATAAAATAAATACCAAGCTCTAAAATTTTCTTGATAATGTAGTTCAGTTTAAAATAGTCCTTAAGTTACAACCTTAATTCTGCATTTTTTTAAAATTATTTTTTAATTTGTAAACACGTATTCAAAATAATGAATGTCAAAGAAGTTTTCTCAATTCAGATAGATTTAAAACCTTATATTTATAACATATTATTTATATTGTACTTCTAAAAGTTTTGTGGCAGCTGAACCGGTTGCGCTGCCGAGTACTTGTAGAATTGGAAGCCAGGTTTAAATAAAACGGTAGCCCATCTGGTGTTACCGCGACCATCTGTATTGAATTCTACTCACTATCTAATTGCTTTTGCTTTAGGAGCTTTCGCTGTTTTATTGTTTCGAGAGCGCGTCGGAGAAGGGAACTTGTATCGGGCGTCGTCCATTTCGCTTTCGTCTAAGTGAGGGCTTCCAACCTCCTTTGACTTTCTCGATAACGACAACCTTGTCCTTACTTCCTTTGGCGGTTCTGGAAATACATCTTTTGTTTTTATCACATACAAATAACGATAGTATAGATTTAAATTATTACAAATATTCCTACCGTTCAAACTTTTTTTGGGTGAACTAGTTACTTGTGGTTCAGAAATATTTTTTTCATTTTTCTCTTCCTTCTTCTTTGTTATTTCTTTATCGTTATTTGGTTTTGGGTCTAATTTAATTTTCTTGGGTGACTTGGCCGAGACACTACTGGATGAAACTGAAGACTTCCTAGGTCTTCCCCTTCTGTAAAAGTAATAGAATTAAAACCTAACACGAGCAGTCACTTACTGTTGAGTGTTGCCGCCGCTCATGGACAAAACAAAGATAAAAAACTCGTTACCGGCCATGACAAAGGAACAGGGATGAAGGAAGCTCAGAAAGGGATGGGAAAGATGGGTGTTTGTGATTCCGGATCGCCTGTGACAGGATAGTACCCGGTAGAATGAGCCAGCAAGTCAAATGATTACAGGTAGGCCTTACAGACTAAAACTTTATCAATGACATATTTTAAATTAAATGCTATTACATACATTATGCTATTTTTTTTCTCCAAATATCCCCGTTCATTACCGCCGTGTAGGGCCGCAACCATTAAGAAACGTTGGTAAATAAAAATGTCGATACAATATGATACGGTAGCTCAATTAGTGGAGCGACGGGACGGTTTCCAAGAGGTCGCGGTTTCGAATCCATCCGCGTATCCGTTTATTTTAAATTTTATATTTATTATAAAATATATTTTTTATTTTTATTATAAAGAAAGTGAAACTTATACCGTCTTGTAACTTGCTCTTCTGGTAGCGATGTCTTCTTGTTAGTAGATTCCTCTATTTCCTTTTCTTCAATTTCTTTGAAAATTTCGCTCTCTATTTTGCTCACCCTTTTCTTTATTTCTAAAATATTACAGGTTTTTTTTTTATTAAACTTCATTCAATATCAAATTTAATTAAAAATATAAATCTTTACCATCGTCTATCTCTGCTGGAATTATTGGTGTTGTCTGTCCACTTTCAAGTACAACTGGTTCTGTCAAATTCGACTTTGTTCCATTACCATTAGATATATTTTGCTTTGCATTTTTTAGTTCTTTAGAAGTTTTAGTCTTTTTCTTATTATCGTAGGTATTTGATGGATTTGTTTGATCATTCACGTCTTTTTTGTCCTCTTTTTGCAATAATTGCATTACTTGAGCTACGACTGGGTTCACGTGAGACCAATGACCTTCTAATTGCAGCTCCTGAATTAAAGATTAATATAAAATAAATAAATATAATATTATTAAATATATTAGAACCTTAATTAGTTTTAAAAAAATAATATCTGTATCCCATAAGAGCCCAAAGTCTTTATTACATATAATACCTATTACGTAACCTCTATCTCAAATTAATCATTTGAGTATTGGCTCTTAGTTCCCCGGAGACTAACAAAAAAAAAAGAAAGAGGTTTTAGTAACTTAATTGAAATGTTTCGACGTCTATTACCGAAAATGTAGTTTGGAATAAACGTACAAAACAACAGATTTTCCTCAATTTATTGCTTGCACAAGCTGACTAACTTTTAACGTAAACATTAATTATTCACACTACTGTTTCTTTGAATTCCCTTCAAAATTTCCACTTTAATATAGTTAGGCACGACATTGTATCATTTGTTTTAGTCCGTATATGAATCCAAAAAAGAAACATTTTTCAGTAGAAAAAACCTTAAACAAAGTTTTATACATTATGTGGGTATTTGATTTTATCTCTTTCTATATGCGTGGTAAATATTATACTCTCTAATAATATTTACCGCTAGCACATAAATGAACCATTGTAAGAAATAATAGGGATTATTAATCTCTAACATAGAACCTTTATGACTTAAAAACTGAATAACTTAAAATATTTTGAGTGTCCCTTAAACTGATCGAGGATCAACTGTGATTCTTAGTTTTTTTCATAAAGACTTATAATTAATTTTCCATACAATTCGACCTCACCTCATTATTCTTAGTAAATTTAAATTTAATAGTCTTGTCCTCTGTAACCGTCTTACTCTGTACTGCTTCTGTAATTGATAATTGTCTATGTATAGATATCAGATATCATTGAAATATTCATACATTTAGAATCTATTATCAAAGATTTTTTTTATATTGTTTTACCTGACACATCTTTTTTTGCTTTGATTACTTCTTTTTGCTTTTTGTTTGAAATTATCGTTCTGGAAATAATAATATATAATTATATAATAATAAATTATGATCACTTAATAATTTACAATATTAATTAATAAATCTTACTCAGGTATGGCCAAAGTGTACATTTCATCACCATCTTCAGGTTTTTCCTTGACTTTGTTTAACAATCTGTAGAGACAATTGATAAATATATTGATATATAATATTATCTCATACATTAAATGATTCAATTATTATAATAGAATATACTTTGTTAGTTCATCTGTCCTTTTCTTCTCCTCCACGTACTTTAACTTCCAATAAGACTCTTCTTGATCTACTTCCTCTGCAACAAAGAAAGAAACACATAAATACCTTTGTATTACAATATGTTCATAGATTTCAGTTTCAAATTTGGAATATTATTGAATATTAAATTTATTTCTATATATTAGTAAAGGTAATGGGAGTTATATCCGACACCGCGTCTGTATGCGTGTACACACACACACGCACGCACACACACACACACACACACACACACACACACGCACGCACGCACGCACGCACGCACGCACGCACGCACGCACGCACGCACGCACGCACGCACGCACGCACGCACGCACGCACACACGCACGCACACACCAACCCCCCATGACCTTATGGCTTCATTTCCAACAGTAGATTTATTCACAATTAAGATTTTAAGGTAATTTTCTTTATTAAGATAAAATTATGAATATACTATTCATACCTTCTGGAGTGTAAGTGACATAGCTTTTTATTATTTTCCCATCCTTTACAACCGGGTAGATCTTTTTTCCATACATGACAAACAATCCTCCTTCCTCCTCCAGTGACAATATTCTGGCAGGCTTCGGTTTCCTAGAAAATGTATGTTTATAATTTAATTTATTTGAGATGCATAATTATTACTATATTTATAACTAAATTTAATGTTGTCAAAATTGATAGAATCTTAATATAAAAGGATTTTAAAAAAAAACTGAAAAAAAAAAAAAAATCTACTTACAAATATTTTCTCGTCTGTCTGTTTTTACGACCTCGCGGAGGAGATATAAATTCGGAATCTGAATCAGAAGTCCATTCACTAGACCCTGAACTAATGTGGCTAAAAATTAAAAAAAAAATTATAGACAATTGAATATATATATTCCCACCAATAGACGCAGTCAACAACCTCTAATACTGGATGAAAGATAATGTTCCATTTATTATGTTTTAAAAAATTGGCTCTTCTTGAGCTGATTATTGAGCTTAGACAAATATAATTTGGAGTTTTTATGCTGAACAGTATATTTGGGAATCCATTACTGCATAATTGCAGTAATACCACTTACAACGAGGTACATGTGCTTTGATTTAAGGGATCTTCAAACCCAAACATTTAAACTCAATAACTCACTGTGCTTGGTGACTAGAAGATTTCTTGTAGCTGACAGTTCTTTTACGCTTTTTATTAACTGCACCTGAAAAATTTAACATATATGTATATACAATTCTGTTAAGCTTATAAATATTAGTACAGAATGGTGGCTGATGATTTAGTTATATTCAGATTTAAATATGAAATATATTCTTTGTTATCAGAAATTACTCATTATTAAGTTTTTAGGTAGTAGTATGATATAGTAGTAAATATTTAATAATTATTTGAAAAAGTGGAATAGTTTACAACTTATGGGCTGAATATGTAAAAGTATTAAGGTTAAAGATAAAAGCCATCACCTAAAGACAAGCAAAACCCAGATCCAAATTCCCAAGCATATGACCCATACTCCCAAGGTTAATGACCATTTATGGGCATCTTAACTTACCACGAGAGAATCCAAAAACATTAGCCATAGCTTTATCTCTGTGTTCTTTGGGTGTGGTCACCTGTTGTTTCCTCTTCTTCAGGGGTGTCGCTACTTTTGAACTATCACTACCCGAATCAGAATGTGATTTCAGTATGACAATGTCATTGACATCATTTACGTCACCTTTATCTAGCTGTTTTTTGGAATTTGCATCATTTTCTTTTTGAGTTTCAATTTTTTTGTTATAAGAAAGTTGTTCCTCATACAGACTTACACTTTTCAGACAGGGATTCTCATTGTCCGATGTATTCATATCTACATATCGCTGTTCTGATTCAGACGCATTGACAGTTGCACCACCAACTGTTTTACTACTGTTGGTCAACTTTTCATTGCTTACAGGTTGATTTGCCTCATTTATTTTATTAAGTTTTTTCTCTATGATTTTTGGATCTAGCTTTTTCTTATGTTTATTGAGTGCCATTGTATCTGAATCAGATATTGATTGTTTCTTGAGACTCAAATTTCTTTTTTTGATATCCTTAGGTTGTAAAGTCTCTTGTGAGTTAGCTCTTTTTCTACTTTTCTTATTGTCTTGGTTTGCAACAGATAACAGGTCTTTTTTTGAAGACTTTTTCTTATTTTGTAATGCTTCTTGATTATTGGGTAAAGAATCAGTCATTGTGTTAGTATTTTGAGTAATTTCAGATGATTTCCTTTGATTGTCTACTTTTGTTATGTCTTCAGCTCCATTTGTTACATTACCTACATGGTTTTCATTAAATAATGCTGTTGATTCATTATTTTTTCTAGTTTCAACTTCCACTATATCAGTAATGGTATTTGTAGATTTTTCATTATTTGCTTCTGGCAATGGCAAATCTGTAACTTTTTTTGCAGATTGTTGATTGGTTTCCTCTTTTTCACCACTATCTGAGTCATGGATTTCAACAATAGGGTTGTTACCCTTATTATCATCTTTCTTGGCAATTTCTTCAGGTTCAACTATTTGCATCTGTGGTTCCCCATTGGACCCTTCCTCATCAGTTGCAAAGTCATCTATTGTATTTTGTAGCATAGTTAATGGATCAGAATATGTTATTAAATCTCTTAATGACTTTGGCTGAGCATCACCTTCCTTATCATCATCTTCGTTAGCCGATTGTAAATCTCTTTTTAAGTCTTTAGTTTGATAGCAGTTTTCCAAAACAAGTGTGTCTGTGGAATCTCTGGTATTTGAATCTAAGTTTTGGAGATCCTCACCTGATGGTATATCTTCATCATTTTCTATCGTCTTCTCTGCTTGGTCTGTTACTTTACTGTTATCATCTAAAACATTAAATGAATATGAAATATTAATACTTACTGTATTATATATTAGTATAAATATCAATCAAACCTTCTGTATTTGAGACTGCATCAGCAGATCGAATTTCTAATTTATTATTTAACTTGGCTTCTATATCACATCTGAAAAATAAATAACTAAACATTTTACAAATATGTAACAAAGTTTTCATGAACTTCAAGTACAAAACTATTTAATAAATCAAGTATTAATGATTTAATATTGTTTACCCTTGTTTGAAACTAGCTAGCTGATGCACTGACAAGTTGTAGTATGGATTATGAATGTCAGGTAATATCCGTTTAAGAAATGTTTCCTTTAAGCTTTGCCATGTTCTACTGGTAATCTGAAAGTATAATATATCAATATATACATGTATAGTAAGATTAACAGCTTTGTATTATTTTTGATTTGGTTCCAACCCGTCAGATTTTGATGCTAAACCTTTTTTTTTAAATAGATTTTTTAAAAGATTAAACTCTTAAAAAAATATCTTTAATTATAAATAAAAACAAAGAGTAATAAGATATTGGCATAGATAGACTGATCGTATTTAAACAAAATTTCAAACAATAATAATGCATTGAGTCATTTGACAATTTCTTTAAAATCTTCAATGCCACTTAATATATAAATGTAACCTTACATTAAAACTCTGGTATTAAAGATACTTGTGCCCTACTCCATTTACCTATCATCCAATTTGACAGAATACAATATAAAAAAAGTCTTAATCATTATATCATGGGCATTATTAACATTACTTTATCAACAATTATTCAAGCAAATACCATATAAATATAGATTTCAAATGATCACAAGGTAATACATTCAGGAGAATACCAAAACGGTTAACCACAATCTATATAACACTATTTGTGTATAAATTCTAACTGACTACACAACTACAAACCATTAAACAAACAAAATCCACCCTTGTAATTGGATTTAGCTCGTAACTTACGAGCTATTTGTGTAAAAGCTTGTAATAGCTTGTAGATACAAAAAAATACAATAATAAAATAAAAACTGATAGTTTAATTATAATAGAATAAATTAAAAATCTTGTTTTTGACTTAGGGTGAATAAAGACTTCTACTTATTTTTATGGTTTGGGGTAGTAGTTATGAATATCTTTTCAGGATAAAAATGCGAATTTTCATTTGTTTTTATTGTTAAAATGTAATGCTTACATTAGAACCTGCCAGATCCATCCACATTTTTCGTCCTTTTATGTCTGAATAGGCTTTGTGTTCTGTTAAATATTCCACTATATCTTTCATCTCTCTCATTGTATACGCTTTCCTGAAAATTCAACATTGAGTTCAAGCAATAATGCAATTGATAGATAGGTATGTTAAATGTACGTAAAAGACAAAAATTAATGGACATAACACATGTAGCTTAGCTTATTTCCGAAAGGATATATTTTCATGAATAAGAGAAAGTTAAGCTGACATAATACAAAATGTAATATTACAAAACAACTTTGAAAACTTACCCCGACATTTTGGAGCGTAATAGTTAGATATACCCCAATAATTACTAAAAAGTTTATATATCCTAAGATTTTATTACACTAAGTTATTTAATTTAAATCACACATGTTACAATAAATGCAGGATAAAAAAATAAAAACAACTTATTTTGCAAGACCGGTTACTGAATAACAAGCGATAAGCGGCATTCGGAAATAACCCGAATAACCCTCCTTAAAAATTACTGTCGTCTCAATCAGTGTTGCCAGTGTAACTTGAGGCTTCTCTTGTTAATATTAGGATACAATTGAAAATTATGATGAACAATTAAGACGATGATTTTATAAATATATATAAGACGATGATTTTATAAATATATATATATATATTTTATAAGTATAATTGTGATATAAAATTATCAATTTTAAGTGTCTTATCGGTATCTCGGTATATAAACTATTGTCCTCTAAGCGTAACCCATAACCGCTAAGGTAAGATAAAAAATGTGGTCACGCAGGTGCAGATGCAGCGGCAGGGCATTACAGTTATTACATCAATTGTCCTCCCCCTTGACTATATTCACTTATCTATATGAGATGCAAATGAATGATTGGGGATATAGAACGACTATTATAAGTTGAACCATATAAAACATTGAGTTATAGCTATAGTTCAAAAGCAGCAGCTGCTTTAACAGATGCATCAATATACAAAGCTTTATATAAAAGTAGACATTCCCTGTAGTATCACTACGGGGACAGCAGCATCGCAGGCCATACCAGCCTGCTTCCAATGGTAGAATGGAAAAAAACATTGTTTTCTATTTCAATTCGTTGACTTGCAATGTTTCACACGTGCACTTTAATTTATGCCAGACTAAGGTCAGACCATCCCAAGCGTCCACAGTGGTCTGGTCTTTATCGGGATGTGTAGTCAGCAGGAGATGTACTGGGGTCTTTAGTGATATGTGATGAGGTTTAAGACTACCTAATCATAACACGTGTAGGTACTAAAAAATACCTACAATTATGATTTTTAGAATATCAGTGGTGTATTCTAAAAGATATATATTGCATCTAGATCATGCTTGATAAAGTGGTGTATGGCATGGGAAATAACCTTTGGATATCTGGAGTTTTCGTTGGGACCTCCATCAGATATCAAAATAAAAATGATGGATTTAGGTGTCTTCCTTCATCGCACACAATTTCTTTGTAATTGTTGAGAATCGCAAGCTTATTAAAGACCACAGGTTAAATTGAAGCTGTTGAAGAGGAATTTTTGCCACCTCTAACTGCCATGTATGTTGGTTCTGAACGCAACTTTTTGGTTTAGAAACGCGCGTTTGTCGACAAAAAACACACGTGATATCTTATTGTCTCCACATTTGAAAATTAAAACAATATTTTTTCAATATAACTTAGTGTTTATTGTTTCAAGGAATGCACATTAATATAGAAGACTTCTAATATTGTATAAATGAGATTATTTTAAACGAACTTATATTACCTACATTAAATAAATCAAATAACTAGTTCTGACTTTGAGATCTTCCAGCCTTTCTCCCCATAACGGGGCTACCTCCCATTTGTCTCAATAGGCCTCTTAATCCACGAGCTTCTCTTATCCCACTATCAAACTGTTCTGAAGGTATTGCTGAGAAATCATCCACCAATGGTAAGGGGCCGCTGAGTCGTTCGGAGTACTGAGCCAGTCGGGACTGATGTCCGATAGGTGAAGATTTTTCTGGAGGTTGCTGTGACTGAAATAATGAATAATGCCTTTAAATATTTTAACTGAAACTTTGTCAAAATTACAATTAGATTCAAATTAGATTAGAAATGTATTATCTGACTAGTCTAGACTTTTTAAACATAATACCTAGTGTGAAGCATATCTCTCTTAAAATTAATGAGCTACCAGATATAGAAAGAGTTTTTAACAACATCTTGTGGCTAAAGTTATTAGTGTTTTGAAACAAAAAGAAAACTCTTTCGAAGAGTGTTTTTATTGACAATCCCATGAAAAATCCTTAAGTCTTCAAACTCACTCAGTCACTTGATCAGTGTTGCACAGTGCACTACGAGACTAACACCCTCATTCATGGGACCAAATCCATTAAAACATTTTAACGACCTATAATAATACAAGATATTCCTACTTAGATACTTTTATTGAACCTCTAATTATTTGAATTTATTTGGAATAGCAAACTTAAATAGGAACATTGTCCGTATTTAAAAACAGGGAGCTTAGTCAAACTAATTACGATGGTATCAAAAGTTTAACAAATGCAATATTTCAGGCCCGAAAACAGGTTTCTTGATCAAATCTACATTTATAAAATTGTATCACGAAATTCTTTACATATGATATTTTTTCTTCTATAATAATACTATGATTTTCTAGTTCATAAATATAAAGCAATATTAATTCCGCAAAAAATACATATAAAGCAATAAAATCCGCTTATAAAAACAATAAGAAATGTTAAAGAAAACACAATACACATCTGCCACTATCGCCTCGTTAGTAGATAAGTATTTTTTTATATAATTTAAGCTGTCTTTATCTGTTTGATAACTCTTCACCAAAAGGAAATAACATTCTGCAAATTGTGGACCAAAGTCAAGCAAAAACTATGACATATTTACATTATTTTTGTAAATACTAGAACCACAAGCATTGACTAACTTTTCCCCTGAGTCCAGATATCTCATCCTGAAGTCGCTTGACTAATGCGGCATCACTCTCATAGCTCGTAAGGGTTGGCTGTGGCATGCACTGGAAGACAGTGGCCAGTAGATTGTGTAGTGACACGAGCACACTATCCTGCCAGGCTCGTGTGAAATAAAGGCTGAAAGACGGGTTCTCTTCTGGCTTTTGTATATAAGGTAGCACTAAAATTATTTTTTAATTTAATAATAGGATTAAGACTCAAAATATTAAATGTCCAAGTATATTCAGACAAGTTGAAGCTAATTATATACTCATGTTTTTGTGTCACAGTTAAAACAATAAAAGAAATAAAAAGTCCATTCTAATTTTTAATGACATTTTATAAAAAGTTACAATAATCTATGAAGAATGTTTTAATAAGAAAATAGAAAATAAAGCAAACTTACTAAACCAATCTCTCCACTCGTTTTGTCCTTGTAGTTCTGGCAGCATTTTAGATAAAAATTCTGCTACTTTCTCATTCCTAACACCTCCAGCACTTTGGGATGCAGTCACTAAGTATAGTTTGTAGAGACTGTACTCTATTTTACGAACAGCTGTAATTATATTGAATGTAAAAAATATATAAAAATAGAATGTAGATACCTATGTTTATTAATTTATGAAAATATTGAATTTAATTTAGATATTAAATGCTGTCTGTACACACCTGGCTGAACATGTATTTCCAATTTAGAGAATATTAAACTATCTAGATGTGCCCAATATTCTTTTAGGCCGTTTAGGTCAAAAGTATTTATATAATGTACAATTTGTTCAACTATTTTGTCAACTCTAAAACCTTTATCTTTATCCGATTTAAGGTCAGAATCAAAAGACTTAACGGTGGAAGTAAAACCTCTAAACAGCAAATATTCACGAACCAATTCATCGACTAGTTGTATATGGGCCATTTCAAATACATTCAGTTTTATATTTTTCTTATAGAACCATTACACATACAAAACGATACTTTTGTTTATATTTTTGTCTTCATTTATGAACTGTCATAATAGGACAACAGTGTAATGACATAATACATCTAGAGAGGGAACAATAAGCTTGAAGCATTTAATAAAGTCTGCTGTTCAGATTAAGCTCAACCGTCTGCTTAAAAGAACAAGCCGATATCGTTGAAATGTTTTTACAAGCATTCGTCAAAACAGGACAAATTATACGATGAAAATTAACCGTTCTTTATATATGTATAAGACTCTTTTTTACTTTAGCATAGATTTTACCAACCATCGCGAAGTTTATCAGTTTTTAAAAATATGGTGAAAATCAACCGTTCCTACCATCAAAGAAGATTCTTTTTTACTTTGGCATAGACTTAAGTTTATTTACTAAATTTATATACTTAGCTTATGTATTAAACTTATGTTCTAAGCTTCTATACTTAGCTTATGTACTTAGCATATTTACAAAGCTTATATGCTCAGTTTATTTACTAAGCTTATGTACTTAGCTTATGAGTTTATCAGCTTTTAATAATACGCTGAAAATTTACCTTTGTAAGTGGTTTTAATAAAATAAAATTTAATCATAAATATATGACACAGGATTATTTGCAAAGTTAAGCTTGTTAAATAAATAACATCCTTTGATTTTAAGTTCTATGTTAAATTTCTGAACATAGTTTAAAAATCAAAATGTCAATCAAAATTGTCTTCATTCTTCACTTCAATCAGCTGTCGAATTTTATGATTGGTGACAATTTTTTTACTTTTATATCACAAACCTAATTAAAATATGTGATAAATGACGCGTTGTTTAAGTTTATTAATACAGCCAGCATAGTGGTAGTGTTGGGGGGTGGTTTGTGCGGATGGCGGGCTCGAGGAGCAAGTGGTGCGAGTGACCGCGGCGGGCGCGGCTCTCCTGGGCCCCCGAGCGAGCAGGCATGCGGTGGTATGGCGGAGGCTGCGGGCACGTCGCGTGGCCTCCGCGTCTACAAGATCGTGGTCCTGGGTGACGGGGGAGTCGGCAAGTCCGCGGTCACCCTACAGTTTGTTAGTCACAGCTTCTTGGACTACCATGATCCTACAATAGGTAAAGTCTTGATCAAAAAGACCTATTTTTCTATATAAATATATTCATTTAATCAATGTCAATCATCACCATATGGTACAATATTTTTGGTGATTTATTGAAAATATTTAGATAAAACCAATTCTTCAACATGCACATATAGTTTTAACGTAATTTCTATATTCAGAATAGTTTTTCTTAATGGAAAGTGTATGTATTTAATAATTATTTCAATAATATCATAATCATATCATATACATTTAATGTTGAGTAGTAATCAGTTTTATTAGTCTGACAATTAAAGGAAGTCTAACACAATATATAAGCTATAAGCTTTATGTGTTAGTTGCAGAAATGTTTGAAATTGATTGGTTAATATCAATGTGTATAAACACTTCATGTCTGTAGCTTTCCATGAAAACAATTCTTCTTTAATTAGATAAGGTTTCGTCTTTAATTAAATAAGGTTGCTGTAAAAAAAAATACATAAATATTAAATGTAATTTTTTCCTTAATACAAACATATTGTATTTACAATATGTAATTAAAGGTTTATCAAATTGTTATTGAGTGTATGACTATTAAAACAAAAATAAATTATACATAAGTTTTTGTAATTATATATTAGTGTTCAAAAAATAAATTCTTGCTTATATTAGCAATAATATTATATTTTTTAATTAACTCATTGTCAATTTTTGTTTGCTTCAGAGGATTCCTATCAGCAGCAGGCAGTCATAGACGGCGAGCCTGCTCTGTTGGATATCTTGGATACTGCAGGACAGGTAACGGACATCTTATGTGTACAATATTGCATACAAGTACACTTAACTCTCTTTTTGTTTTTCATTTGCATATAAATTTAAACAACAACAAATAAAAAATAAATGACAATAATGATCCTTTCTTCCAGGTGGAGTTCACGGCGATGCGGGAGCAGTACATGAGGTGTGGTGAGGGGTTCATGCTGTGCTACTCGGTGACGGACAAGCGGTCGTTCCGTGCGGCGGCCGACTACCGGCGGCTGCTGGCGCACGCACGCCCTGCCGACACGCTGCCGCTCGTGCTGGTGGGGAATAAGCTGGACCTGGCTGTGAATTTTAGACAGGTTGGATTATATTTTAAATTATGAATGGTCGGCTATTATTGAATATTATAGAATAAATTGAGCCATATAAAATCTAAAATTACATTATAGCCCGTTATAGTTAATTTTGAAAGGACCTATCAATAAACTGGCTTTAATATTCGATGATCCCAGTGTATCCTACTACTGTCACCAAATTGTTGCTACAGAAAATGATTTTTTTTATACCGAGTTCGGAAGTTAAAATTTCGCCTGACCTCGGCATTGGTTTGATAAGTCATCTTGAGCAACGGCTGCATATAAACTGCATATAAATCCTAGGTTAAAACGCTGGTTTGGAAGGATCCTAACTTTCTAGTTCTTTAGTGGGAAGAAATACATACCGTCATTGACAGCCTGTGACCTACCCGTCCGAGATGTGCAAGTTCTGCGCAAATTTCAAATTTTCCAAAATGAAATATATATTCCAATGAAATTGTACTGTTTTGTATATACAAGTTTGTGCAAGGGTCTCAAAAATTATATTTTGTTAATATTGAATTCGCAAGTCAATATTCGGATTTTTATATAATATTGTTACCATATTGAGTATATTTAAAATATCTTTAAATCTCAAAGTATTCAAGGTTGTACAAGTTAACTAATTGCTTTGATGTAAAATGTGTAACATATATTTTTTTATTGTAAAGGTGACAACTGAAGAGGGTAAAGCACTGGCCATACAGTTGGGATGTCCGTTCTTCGAGACGTCGGCCGCCCTGCGGCACTTTGTAGACGACGCCTTCCACGCGCTCGTCAGGGAAATACGCCGCCTGGAGAGACAGAGACAGGTATGTGTATTAGTTCTTTTTCATTGTTACATTTACCTCAATTAAAAGTATTCTACAACTTAAACTCACAATTCGCAATATAGAAAATCAATTTGCTAAAAATTTGGTTCTCTATCTATAACATTGTTCAAGAGACCTTGGACGGTGGTGATGTCTGTGAGATTATAAATATACAACAAACAATATTAACATATATATTAATACTAAACCCTCTCCCCCAGCAACCCCTCATTCCCCCCTCGACCGCTGGTGGGGGCCGACGTCGCTGGCGGCGACTGCGGAGCATATTCGCCTTCGTGTTCCGACGACGACGCAGACACCCCGCCTCGCCTTGAACAAACGATAAAGGTCCCTATGTTATTTGCATTAAAGTTCATTTTGGTGTATTAATTTTCGGTAATAGATTCGATTAGGTATGCCACCAATCGCAGGTACCACGATTGTACAAGGAAACAAGGTGTTTAAGTAACGCCTTTTAAAGTTCATTTTGCTGTACTGTCTTTGGGTTTTGACCATCTGCACCAGACGCTGGCCTCTCAGCAAGCAAATGAGATCTTTAAGTGCAGATGTTTAAAGTTCATTTTATCGTAGCTTAGTCATATGTATTAGTCAGGCATTCTCCCTGCTCCTAGCAAGTCAAGTACGGACAATCCACATCTAAATACCACATGTTAAATTATAATTACTAACAGTTACTGAAACTAACAAGTAAATGTCTCTTAAGTCATTCATTTAAAGTTAATTTCTTATTACTATCTTCGTTCACAAACTAAATAAGTGACAATTTTATTTTTTTATTCCCACAATTTAAGCTATTACCATCGACAGTTTAAAAAGTCTCTGATAATTTGATCATCCATTTTTGCAGACATGAATTGTCAATAAATCTAGAAGCTACTTCCCCCAAAAAGCTGTAAGTCTCTTGAGATACTGAATTTAAAGTAAATTTTTCCAATACCTGAGTTCTCGACACCAATGAGATCTCTTGTATTATTTACAAAACAAATGTAGAAATAAAGTATTTAATTTCATCCACAAGGAGCAGTATTATTAAAATCAGAATATTAATACCTGAAATCAAACCCATATCTAGATATAAAACAAATATTTAATATATTATTATAAGTAATTAACAATCCACTACCTCATTGTAATGCTTTTTATAAGTTACCTGTGTTATGTACAGTCAACTACAAAAGTGTTCATTTTTTATATTATTTTATTTAAATGAACCATTGGTGAACCAATTGGTACATTTTTTTAGGGCCGGTAACCGGCCTATCAGCAACCTTCTTACATTTATTTCTTATCCATAACTGGTCATATTTCATATTAATAAAGAGTTTTTGCCTATTTTTTTTAAACTAAAAATATAATAAAATACAGAAACAACCACTCCTGCAATATAATCAAAATATTTACTTTTACAAAAAATAAATTAAATATAAAAAAATATATTTTTGTTTTTGACTGTACATAATATTAAATTAATCTATTTAATTAAACCCTATTCTTAATTCCATTAAGAGATAATCTATTAATGTATATTTATAGTGTAACTCTACCTCTTATAATTGAATCACTAAATGTTCCTGATTGAAAGCCATATATAGATTTAAATCGAAATGTAATTTACAATAGGAATAGTTTTTCATTTTCACAAATGGTATGGCCTTTTATAAATACAAAAAATAATGATAAATTAATAATGCGGACCTTCCCAGCTCTCTCTATTTGCCAAACTTTTTAACTCTCAGTGAATTAATGGAGATATGTTACAATTGTTTGTTGTAAGTCTGTCTGTTTTGGTGTGTGTGTTGTAGCTCCTAAACAGATGGATGGACTAAAATGTGTTATCATCTAAAAGCTGGTTTTCTGTATCTTTCTGTATCTTTTAGGTTCTTTCAGTATCTTATTGCGGTTTAAACGAAATTTACAATTTAAAATGAATCTTATTGTATGTTTCTTAAAGTACAGTCGCCTATTAAAAGCTGGCCTCAAGTAACGTCTTCCTCAATGGAATCCAAGAAAGCAATAATTTATATGTATAGAGTTGCCGTTAATTGTAATGTCGAGTTTCAGTGTTTAGATAAATAATTACAATTTTGCGTGTTAGTTGTAACGAATGACGCATATAAATACAGCACAATGCATAGACTAATTTGAATAAATAATACGAGAATGAAAACCTTGGAGGATTATTTATGACTAATTTGATACTTTCAGAAGTACTTAAGTTTTTAATATTTCGCTGAAATTATTATATTTCCTATCAATATGTTCTATGACTTCCAATTACTCGTTTTGGTATAAATAATCTTTTTTTTTTATTTTTTTTTATTTTATTACTTGTTATTAATAAATAGGCACAATTTTGGGAAATTTATTCAAGATTATATTTATGCATAATGTTGTTATTTATATCCGATCCAATTCGCGACGTTCCCTTAGAATGGTAGATATAAAACCTTATTTTAAGAAATATAGCACGAATCGTGGCATGGTGAAGTTACACAAAAGTAACCCCATTGTTTGTCAAAATTGTCTAAAGATAAAATTGTTCAAATAAAAAATATTTAACATTAAGGAATAGAAGAATAGATGATAATTCGATATAGAAACGTATATTTTAATTAACTATTTGAGGGTACTCATTTATTATGTCACATTTAAATGTAAAATGTTAGTTGTCCCGATATATCCGAACGTAGTGGTTCTCATAGTCCGCCCAGTAGTGTCCATTTTAAGTTGACACTTTAAAAAAAACCCCAAAAAGGGCTAAGTAAATATTGTAGAAAAATGCAAATAATGTGATGTTATAGAAATTTTATTTATTCGACCTTGGAGTACAATTTACGTAATATAGACGTAGCGTTTATGATATCTGTGTGACAGAGACAGCAATAACATAAAGATATATATTTATAAGATATAATTTATTCTGTGTGTGTGTGTGTGTGTGTGTGAACAGATGTATTTTACTACATTTAGATCGATACGCACAAATTTTAGAGTAGTTATTGTGAAAGTTTTGACAGAACATTTTTGACATACGGGTGACGGGTTTGTTGCACGACCAATAGCATTCCACTTGCGATTGACAGTTTTTTTTTTAATTATATCAAGCAACAAACCTTTTACCTTGGTATGAGTTATTGTATCCGGGTGAGGTCCCTTAATACCACGGTGTCAAAGTAGATATACATTGAAGTATATTTAAGTAACATGAGCTTTGCGGCCGGTGCCGTAAAATAATGCTTTTAACCATATTAAAATGTAATTTATATGTACATTCAGGTTTAAAATATATATTCGCGTAATATTATAAATGTTTATATAAATAGACATTCTAAACAAGCACAAATATAAAATAAAATACGAACCAGATTTATAATCTTTAATGTCACTAAAGCTACGCCATTTTCATTCTTATTATGCCATATGTTAAAACAGTATGCATTTAAGTATAATGTTCCGTAAACTTTACAATTGTTAGTGGAGTTCACCTCGTCTAGTCATTAGGTTATAGGTGGTAGGCAATTGATATATTTAGAAATCTCGCAAAGAGATAAAAAGGTTTTTGGATTTTAATTCTTAAATTAAATACAAAAATAATTTTATCATACATTCTTCAATATTACATTTAGGACCAAAACATCAATAGTTTAGTTTTCTGTTCGGAATCTCTAACTAATTGTCGTGTCTAGTGTAATGTCATATACATGTCATAAATAGATCATTATGGAATCAATATTTGTCTATTAGCGATTTTATTAAACATACAAATATTAGCGGTATTAGTTTATTAAATGTTAGCAATTTTTTGTCAAACTGAAACTGCCAACATATATTTATTGTCTTTATAACCAAGATTATATTAAAAAGGCGCTTCGTACTTTTAACATAATATATTCCCTATTCATTGTTGAAAATGTAATCTCGAAATGATTTTAAAATAATATTTTATTTACAAATATATATTGTTGAATTGATGTTCTTTTATAGGATTATATAAATTGTATTATAACTATGTTATAAAACACCAAATAGTACCTTTCATGTTTATAGTGGATATATTTTATTCATATATATAAGCGGTGTGTAGAGATTTCGTTGAATAAATGTCTTGTTTAATATAATATGGAGTGTTTGTTTGTTACTAGTACCCTCTTTCCCTCCAACAGCCAGAACGACGTTATGATGGTGTTTTTATAGCAGCAGACTCGTACCACAGACAAAAAATAAAATAGTTCAAAATATGTATAATCTGCAGCTATATTAATATTTAGCGCGCGAAGAAGTGTCACAGAAAAAATACGGAGCTATATCATTGCATTACACAATTTAAGCGGCATTTGACGCTAAATAGCTAGTAAGAATCTTCACCAATGAGAGATTAGCACTAATTCACTAACAGCCTTTTCACAATACGATATTAGTGTGCTAGTTGACCTAGCGTCGCTTAAATTGGACAATGAAATGGAATGTAATAAGCTTCATCATCCATATTTCATTAAACTTGTTGCAAATAAACGCAAACATATATACGTTAAAAAACGTAAATTGTTTTTTAGAAGTATGTATATATATATTTATATATACATATATTTAGAATGGACTCGGCCTTGTGGAAATTTAAATAAATGTAATATATTTTTAAATGATTATTTATCTAAACCCTTGAGGAGAACAAAAGTTTGAAACAAATTAAAAATGTGCAAGGTTTTAAAAACCTATTTATTGAAATTAATGAAACGTATCTCATATTCTCCACCACGTGATCTGTTTATTGAAACGAACATTGAAAATCGTAAATAAATATTTACGAAAAGTTTTGATTTTACAATATCTCCAACATCTCTACAAATAATAAATATGTAAAAAGGCAAAATGGTTGCTCTTTTTGGCAAAAGCTAGTGATTTAATATAGTAAGAATCACTTATCCGCAGCTGCGCTCTTTGTATGATCTTATTATGGGCGTCATTCAGTATAGACGGAAATTTGAAATATCTTAATAATATATTTATAAATGATGAGCTAACTTGTTCGATGTTAAAGTCATCAATTATTTTAAAAATATATATATAAATGGAAATCGAATAATTAAAGATTTTTATCCTAAGCATAAACTATCTATTTTAAGACAGAATAGTTGAACATCAAGGAAACAGTCTGCGTTATATGAAGGGCACGTTATGTCTGCCATTATACAGACCATAAAGTTGCATTTAACGATCTATCCAGCATCACAGCGTTGGAGACAGTAGATATATTTTATAACACGTGTAAATCTTCACCAATTTCTAAGAAAAAATAATGAGCATAATTGAAAATCTAAGAGATCGCCTTTCAGCGCCTCGCAGTGAGGGAATATCGTTATAAATAACGGGGCGCGTTTTGACCTGAACTTCAAATTAAATTATATTATATTTCCGTAATGAAGAGAGCAAGTTTGTCTGATATTGGATATGTACTAAGACTATATACCTACATACGTATCTCTATCCACATTATCACAATTAGTCCACCGATATGAAAATATCACTAATCTGGCATTTCATTACTCCAGTTACACAAGAGTTGTTGTTGCCACGGCTATAAATGCCATCAACGAATAGAGCTCTCAAACTTTATTATCCTTGAGTGATAAGTTACAGCCACCGAATAAAATCACGTTTCTGTTTCGATCTTTATAATAATATGTCATATGTTTGGTTTTTCGAATGTTGTTATTAAAGAAATGAACACAATAGACGCGAAGATTAAATATTTTAAACAACTACCTTCTTTTGAGTATTTTGATAGTTTTTCTCTTGACGGGTGGACATGTTCACCTGCTCAAGGGTAGGTACCGATAATGTAAATTAATATTCATTTATTTACGTATACATTGATGGATAATATCTTCTAATATTTTATTATAAAAATCCGTTTAAATGTATAAGTACATTTATGAATTTATATAAAACATTTTTAAGATTAATTATTTTGTTATTTCTTTGATATATAGGTTATATGTATAATAATTATTATTTATTGTACACCCAGGAAATACATAAAAAATAAATATAAGACACGTGGTACAATTGGCGACTTTATAGTAAGCGATATTTTCCAAAGCCAACGTTTAAACTAAAGTAACGTGTCGTAGGCGTATTGTTTGCAAATCGATATCCAAGAAGAGGAAAAAGTAAACAAACCACAGTTATGCAAAGACAAAAAATGAAAAAACATGCTTAAAGCAGATTTATTAGAATGTATATATTTTTTTTTAATACTTAAAAGGCTATTTTTTTTATATATTATCATAAATTCTCACAAGAGCAAATACATTTAGCATTAGCTTTACGACATACCCTTCAGTCTTCAAATAATCTTTAACTCAATAAAGTAAACGTGAAAATGGACATCTAGAATTGTTCGCTGTAAAAGCTGTACCTAACCTTTGTCTGTCGGGTAAGTCAATTTATTATATTTAGTCAATTCCATTTAAAGAGATGATTTGATGAAAGCAATAGTTAAAAATTTTCTTGTAATTAATATTATATTACATTATACTACTAGCTGTTGTTACTGAAATTATGAGCTATAATCACTTAAAATCTACACAAATCCGTTCCTTTTTAGTTTTCTTGTACTTATAGGCACAAAGAGTGTGGTATTTTTTGTGAAAATTAAAGAATTTTCCGGAGTGAAACGCATCTTATAATTTGACTAACATAATGAGCTAAAAAAGTTCGTCAAGTAGTTTTATTGTATTGTAGTTGTGGCTTAGATATTTTTTTGTTTTCATTTGAAAATAAGTGAATCTGTTCAGCATCATAAAGATCATCCTGCTTGTTAACTCACCGCCACACAGACACACCAAATTTCATTAAAATCCGTCCAGTAGGTACTTTGTTATATGTTAATTATAGCTCAAATTAGTCTTTGTGTTTTCCCGTGAAAATTATGTTATATTCAGAATATACCTTTATCATCAAAAGCCCTCCAGTACATTTTTCTTAATAAAAACACAGCTAAACAGACAAATGGGTGAAAATTTAAAAAAAAAATGTTTTGGGTTTTGTGTAATGTGCTGAATACGTAGACAAAAACATTTGAATATCGGATGATACATAAAAAAATTATCAAAATAAATAAAATTATTCAAGTTTATATGAATTTAACAATTTCAATATTTATATTCTCGGCCATTGAAGATTTTCCTGTTTATAAAGTGTCAGTTTTGAATATATATTGTTGTAATGGGTTTAGGGGCATTAATTTCATGATCTCTCATCGAGGGTTAATGGGGGGGAATAGCGGGAAATGTGACCTGTTGCGTCACCCCTAGATGCTGTGATAACATGGACCAGGCGTCAGTTTCACACACACCCCTGAAGGCACCGCACGCTCGTCGGCGCTCGGGACTTGTGCGGAATTACGGCACCTTGGATATTAAACTTTCAAAAAGTTTTATTGTTCAACATAAATCATTATTTGAAATGTAAAGCTTGATAAAACTACTAGTAATAAATATTTGAAAACGATAATATTTTTATTTTTTTTCAAGTTTAACAATGTATTTAATTAAGCTATCGCGTCTTTTTATACTATCGATAATGCTACCCGTCGGTCTGTTGAACCGGACGATATATAAAGTCGGGGTTCTAATGGCGTCAAGGCTGGATTCTCCGTTTGACCTGGAACGCTGCGGGCCAGCTGTTGATCTCGCGCTGGATAAAGTAAACAAAAAGTTCCTAGCGCATCATAATGTGGAGCTGCAAAAAGTGCAGGGCAGGTATGATATAATATGCTATTTAATAAAATATGTTTTGTGGGGTTTTATGTTTGAATGTTTGTCCATCACGAAAAAGTTTTAGATCTGTTTAAATTTAATTATAAAAATATACATAAGGTCCAAGGAACAAAGATTACCTTTTATACCTTTAATATAAGGGTTTCAGTAGAAAATAAATGACACGTCTTCATCAGCAAGGGTCAGGGTACCACTATCTGTACGACTACATTTCCACTTCCTATCAGGTGGAATGTAGTCAAGCGTCAACTTAGTTTAAGTGTAAAAAAAAAACTCTGTTACCTATTATTAATTGGTAAATATGTTTTGTAATTAATTTATCATTATTACATATTAATTCAGTAAGTAGTTCTTCTTAAGTATACCGACAAGTATTCTAAGAATCAAGGTAAAAATAAAATACAAATACAGCACAGGCGAAGCTGCTGGCAAAGCTAGTATTAAATATAATCTCATTCGTTTGAACATCTCGGATAACAATGCTTCATGCATTATAGAAAGGTAATATGAAGTAGACTGTTATAAAAAAAAGCAAAAATGTTTTATATAAATATTTATATATTTTGTAGATCGATCTGGAAGTATTTATCTTTTTATTGACACTGAATAATTGTCTTACACGATTAATTAAAACTTATTTATTTTTATTTTTATTAAAATTTTATTGAACAAACACAGTGTATCTAACTAAAAGATTTTTATTAGCTGTTATTTGTTTATTTAGAATTTAGCTGGTATGTTAACCGTATAAATAAACTAAAAATTGTAAATAATTTCACAATATTTCTTGGAATTAATAAAACTTAAAATATAAAAGAAGTATACAAAGATTGTTAATGGTGATTTGTAAAATACATATAAAGGTCTGATAATCGTATTAAAATATATTAAATTGTACCTTTGAAAAACCTACGTTTCCATTCTACGAGATTAAAGATGGGTTCCAGATAAAAGATTTTCTTAAATTACTTTCTCTCAATACGAAGGACTTTCTTCGATACAGAATAATTATAACATAGGTATAAAGCTTTTCTAAGATAAAATATTTATTTGTATACGCAAGTCAGTTATAAAGTAAAATGGTTTTTATCTCAGAGATAAACGCTCAAAATTTAACAACAATTTAAGTTATATCTAATGTATTTTTTTATTTACTAAAATAATGTTTATTGTGTTGTTTGTATGTTACAGGAAATTTGAAAATGGATGTCAATAAGAAAAGTTTTAAATTAATAATTTTTTTATCATAACCTTGCAGACTTATTTTTCAAAATTCTAATTATAGACCAGAATTATAATCGTTTATTTTGTATAATCGGTAAATTAATAATTCTTATTCGTCGTAGATCGTTAATAATGCTCCTCAAAATGTTATTTTATATTTACTCCAATGCTTAGACTATGGACCTTGCTGACGATAGGGTTGCCTGGGAATAACTTTCTTATTATTAATCCTACATATATTGCTTCATTATAATTATTTTTTCATTCTATTTTGTCTCATAGCATTCTTAGTTTAAAACGGCATTATATTATTATTATTTTTTTACTGTTTAAACTGAGAATAATTCTAGAGATGTCAGTAACTACTGTGATGCAAAAGCTAAAATTATGTAAACAAATATATAATATATTTATAATTATATTTGTATACTATAAATGCATATAAATATAAATAAATTAAAACAGCATTTATGTAGTTTCTTGGCGGTTCTACTCCATGTAAGTTCATGGAGTTTTTGGAACCATGCAAGTACTATGACTTAAAATTTGTGAACAGCACAAGGTTGAAATGTTTATAGATAATTTAAAATTTCAGCATCAAAATAATTTCTAAGCCTTGGTTATTAGCGGTGATGATAGAATACCCGCCACTTAGTCGAGACATGTCTTTAATCTTATAGAAATATACATTTTAACGTAAAGTTCTAAACTTTAATTTAAGTTCTTTGTTAGAAGATGTGTGCGTAATATGTGTCATATATTACGGAGATTAGTAGTTCTTACTGCTAATGATATGTAACTGAAACCACAGAGACAAGAATTTATTTCGAAAAAGGAACAGATTTAAAAAAAAAATAGTTGAAAGTCATCGTAATAAAAAAACACATTACATAGATACTCTTTTCACTAACGGCATAAAATATTTTAGTCGTAATTTTGTAGAAATGACACTCTGTATAAAAGCTTCAAACTTCACGACTGCTATAAAATCGTAGACTATACATAAAATAAGAAATATAAAATGTTTTTAATGATTATTCAATTCTAAAGACAAATTCTAAAGACGCTCTATCTTTAATATCATTTTATTAGAATCCTCTGGCTTAAGACTGAATAGACCTTATAAGGATCTTATATAAGTTTTCATTTAGAAAATTCCATATAAATAATAATATCACCTGACGTTTTTATTTTGTGATAGTTTTTGATAACAGTAAACTACTATTAATATTAATCTATTTTTACAAATATAATAAAATAGAGGATAACATATCGTGTTAGCAATACACTATTGAACACTTTCAATTATTGCACTGGCAACTCTCGCAGCGAACTCGTTTTGACGATTGCACTCGCAAGTAATAATGATATATAAAAATATATATTTGTAATTATTACCTAAGCATTTTATATTTGTTTTTCTTTGAAAAAGATAAGATAGAAAAAATTGGTCTGTTAGCTGACAATAACATACACGTTAACATACAAATAAAATATAATAAATACAAACTATTTTGATGCTCGATTTGTGTCTTGCAGTTCTTCAAAGAAATATATAATATAAATTTAAACTTTTATATATATATATATATATATATATATATATATATATATATATTATATATTAATTTGAACAGTTATCCATCCTGCTCTGGTGCGCTGGCTCCGGGCCTAGCAGCTGATATGCACTTCAAAAACGACGTCATCGCATTCGTAGGACCGGCTTGTGCCTTCGCCCTGGAGCCGGTAGCTCGACTGGCTGCGTACTGGAACACGCCAATCATAACTGGCATGGGAGACCAGGTATATATTTTAGCTTTAAATTTACGTAGACTTTATATAGAACACACAAATTCCAAGTATGATTTGCGTAAAGAAAACCAAAATAAATAATCAGCAGTTATCCTCCTACTTTTATCCCAATTATTTGGTTTTGGTGCAATATGTCAATATGTTCTTCTATCCTATCAAACGTCCTCTCAATGGAGATGTGTCTTTGTCACATCATTGTTCACGCACTTCATCCATGACTTCTTTATGTAACGAGAAGAATCTTAAGTGTGAATGAAGAAGAGTGAGATCTTCTGCATTCACACTTTAGGTTCTTCTCGTGATAAGCTTGTTATCACTCCGTATTACGTGACCATACTACGGTAAACGATGACTTTTTAGCTTTTCTATCACCGGGGCTTTTTTGTTTTTTATTTTGTTATGCCAAATTTCTCTTTTATTTTCCCATCTTTATCTTTATCCATTCTCGTCAAAACGGCTGTCATAATTTTGTAGTTATTCCAAAAATGTTCTCATAGTCGAGAGGTTGATTATTTCACTATACTCAGTTCCAATTACACATTTAAATTATTTGAGAACAAAACCCTTATTTAGGTTGATAAGTTGATATTTTATCTGCACAATTTGTATCTAATTTGCACCAACTTTTCCTGTACGAAAGTTTTGATTTTTTTTTGTCACTTTGTTACGAAAAGAAAAATATCGTTCAATAAGAAAGCTGGGAGGAAGCTATGAGTTTTTTGAATTTACTAAATGTCTTAATCTTTAGTTGCCTTATTAAACCTAAAGCAGTAGAAATAAAATTGTACAATTTCTTGGAATGTTTAAAGAATTTTAAGAAATAATTACTTAGCTGCGACGCCTAGGTAATTTGGTTTAATTGCACAAAGCCTCACTAAACAGGCCCCAGGAGATTAAATCTTGAGCATGACGAGGCTCTAGCATGGCGTTTTACTAATTACTTAGACACGTTTTATGAAGGTCAACATTTAAAATGGGGATCTTTAAAGCATCACGTGGACGTTTAATGTAAAGAAACATTTTCTTATCTCTATAATGTCTTATACATCCCTTTACAAGGTTAGTATTGGTTTTGTTTTATTTTTCCAATGTATTTTGTATTTGCAGGCTCAAGTCCAATGATTAATACTATTACAAATTTATATGATGAATCTTTCATGTAATATTCATGAAGTAACAAAAATAGATCGTTAATAACATTTTATTATTGTTTTTCACAAAGTCTGGGATTTTACTGAAGCCAATTACTGGTTACCGGAGATTATTGTCCCGGCAATTAAAAAGAAAATCATGTCCAATTGTATTTCTAAATGCTTGCCAATGGCTGCGACAAGTATATAAAGATATCAATACATAACAAGACTGAATCGTTTTATTTCATTTGCAATTAATTTCTTGCAAAAACACCTAATATATATGAACATTTCATTAACATGTCAATCGAAGAAAAAAATCCGTTTTAAACTAACAAAACCAATTTATGTCATGGAGACTGGGACTCTTGTTATAAAGCTCTTGGGGAAGAATGGGTAGTATTAAATGATATTTATCGCCGTATTTACGGCTACATATCAACTGGTTGCCAACAAGATGAAATATCGGAGGTGGTTGCGAGCTAGCGTGAAGGTTGGTGATGAAGATGAAAAAAAATTGATATAAAACCTTTTTTTTTGTGTTAAGAGGAGCTTAAAAGTAATTTCCTTAAAACCCATGCAATAGAAGAAAACAAAATGGAAACCCTGAGATAATCAATTCCAATCTGTATATCGTTTCAATCTGCGTACCGTCACTACATTCCTGAACTAAAACCTATCAGCGTAGTGCTGATCTCCCGAGCGTCATTACGTGTTCAGTGGTCAAGGGCACATACAAATCAGTGTGAAAGCTGTCGAACTTGGCATTGAGCGTAATGGAATTGAATTGAAATGTAATGGCCCAAGAATATCGTGTTACTCACGTTGAGTGACAGCGATTAAGGATGTTTGTTTCCTTTGTAGAGGCTCTGGGTTCAATGTGGAGTTATTTAGAGGTTATCTAAAGGCAATGGAACCTCTTTATTGAGTCGATAACAATAGTATACGTGGGTCATAATAATAAATATTAACAACTTCTGTTTTCTGATGGACTTAAAATAAAGCATGATCTATTTTATTCCATACAACTTTGTGTCATTCAAAGTCAAAATACGTTCTGAAATGTTCTGATATATAATCCCGTGTGAATTTGTTTGACTCCAGTTCAGTATCACTCAATTATATATTGACGTACAATTTATTAACTGTGTTCTAGTATTATTGAATATCTAGTTAAAGTTTATCAATTTATCAAGCAAAAGCAATTTTCTATATTAAATTATAAAAATAATAACACATACTACCTTTTTTAGAATACTTTATAACTAAAATAACAAATAATATAAAAATGATAGAATTTCTCTAGATATGTTATAGTAATAGCAATTAAGAATGATAGATTACTTTATATTTTATTCAATTTATTAAGATCCAAGTTATTAAGTTAATTAAAAAGGTGTCACATTATGATGAGAGCTTCGGAATTCCAAGGTAATGTTTGCGGTTCGGCTCCCACGATCCACATACTTCTATCAGGCGACAGGCGTAGCATTGGCATATTTTAGAGTACACATATTTTGTCGAAATTAATAATTTACCTAAAACTTTTAGCGTTCATCAATGACTGTCCCTATTTAATAAATAAATTAATGTTCTATAATTATATATTTTACTCGTTATTATTACGAGTTAAATATAGAGAGTAATTATATATGAAACTGCATAATGTTTTAAGGAAAATCTGAAAACATACAAACTGTTGTTTCGTGGTATGCTGTGTATTTATAATTTCTAAATGAGTCTATATCCTAGACTGTTCTGCCCAGCTATAGTGTATTCAAAAGTCAATACTTCGTTTTTAAATATATAATGGACATAGTTTAATTCATTATATAGTATTGTCGTAATAAAGAAGTACAAATAATATTATATAAACAATTTTTTGAAAATCACAAGATACAACCCCTCAATCTTTCATAGCTTCAAAATAAGAATACGAGATTTGAATTTGCAAATAGGATTATACTATACCAGTTCTATAAAGAGCTTTTGATACAAATGTAAATTAAAATGACAGTAGAGCGAGCTGGGAGCACGCGCGAGGCGACACGTGTAGGTTTGAGTAAAGTTGTATATTGAAATTACAGTTCAATTTGGTTACGTTTGTTAGCTGGATAATTATATTTACTCATATATAGCAGTATATTTTTACCAATTTCAGTTGCAAATAAAGGATATATTTAATATTAAAAGCAGTTTTGCTATGATTATTAATCGTAACAAATAAAAAATAAAGTTAAAATTACCATTTTGTAAGGTTCAAAATTGGTGGCACTATTTGAGGTTATAGACAGTTTTGTTTGAAATTATAAACAATTACATAACACATAAATCCAATGTGTTTTTCCCCTTGTTTAAATAATATTTTTGATTTATGCAGCCTCCTTCGGAAGGAGAACTGGCAGCACCTGCGAGTGTGGTCAGCCGCATGCATCGACTTGTAAACTTACGTAAGGGTACTAGGGTAAGTGCTGGAAACGGAAACTGTTTCAAATACCACATTATAAGTGGGGATAATATATCACTATATAGTAATTATCGCTAAATAGCCATTCCTGGGATTTGATATAGGGCCAATTTTGGTCCAAGGACATTTTTTTGTGTAAGTATAAATTCCAAAAAAAAAATAAAACTGTATAAAACTAAGCACATACTACTACAGTAATTTTATTAAATATTCAGCCGTAATATCTACGAGGATAAAAGAGCAATTTTTATTACATTGATCAAACACGAGTGCTAGAGACAAGGCGGTGTAAAAGCACCAATTGCCCCTTGGCCCAGCGTCTGATGTCGAATGAAATCGGCGATTTTGAAGATTAATATTGATTTATATGTTTTTTGCTTTTCTTATTATTTAAAATACGTGGTATTTTAATTATACTTCCCCTTTCACAGCCTCAAACGCTTTTTAACGATAAACAGAAGTACCCAACGCTGACACGTATGTCATATTGCCAGTGTCGGTTACCACGCGTCTTCACCAGCATCTTTGAGCGGTTTGGATGGTCGCATGTCGCTCTGCTGCTGGATAAGTCAGATTTATTCTCTCTGACAGTTGGTTGGTACTTAAATATGTCTGTACACTTTAGCACCTGTCATTAGTTATTTATTGTTTTATCCCATTTTTATTGGCTATTATTATTGGGATTTATATTACTCTAAAATTAATCAAATTAAATTTAATTTTATCCGTTTGATGTTAAATAGACATATGGGATATTTAAGGCGATCACAGTGGAAATTATTATTTTTAAATTCATTGGCATGTTTTATCGTATTTATCAGAAAAAATATTAGACGGTTTTTAAGTTTTAAGTAGGTTTTTAAGTTTAATTATCTTAATATTATGTTTTATTTCGTGTATATTCTTTGGTGTGGCGCCGGCGAGTCATGTGTTGGACATTCAAAACATTCATATATTATCCAGCGATACGTAATTGGACTCAAATACACTACAATCATTTCATAATGATGCTTTGACAGATATCTATACGCCATGAACACTACCGCGCTCGCAATTCTCGTAATTTGGTAACCTTTGTGATGAAATATTGAAACTGTTTCGCATTTCCTTTTCACTAACACATTCGAACATTCAAATAAATTGTTGTTTTCATCAGCATGTCCTGCGTGACCAAACAACGGAAATAGAAATCAAAATCAAAAATCTTCATTGAAAGTTTTATACAAAACAATTCATTGTCAAAGCTATCACCAGCTCGGAAAATTAATTGACACTGACCTAAGAAGAGCTGCCGAAAGAATCTTGTCATATGATTTTTTTTAATCATAGTCAATTATATAATTACAAAATATAAAAATACCATAAATAAATCTCGTAACAGCCTGGCAGTGATCGCTTCATGGCCGCGGTGCATCATCCTCTAAATATTCAAAAACATTGTAATATCCGTTAGCACACAAACGTTCCTTAGTTACATTCTTAAATTTATAAAATGGTAATACTTAAACGTTTGCTGGGAGTTTGTTGAAGATTTGTATACATTGCCCCATAAAAGGTTTACTCACTTCTTTTAGTCGAGTAACAGGTAACGCGAGCTTGTGTTTGTTCCTCGTATTTAGATTGTGTATATCACAATGCTTAGTAAAAGAATCAGTATTCTTATGTACATATTTAAGATTATCGTAAATATACTGACCGGCGACTGTGAGTACATTAATTTTCTTAAGCTTATCTCGTATAGAATCTCTAGGGCCCAGATTGTAAATTACACGGAGAACTCTCTTTTGTAGAACGAAAATAGTATTAATGTCAGCAGGACCACCCCAGAGTAGAATACCATATTATATTATGCTATGAAAGTAGCTGTAATAAACTAACTTGGCAATAGTCTCATCAGTGAGGGATCTAATTTTTTTAACATCAAACGCGGCCGAGCTAAGTTTATTAGCCAATACAGCTATATGAGGGCCTCACTGTAGTTTAGCATCAACAGTGATTCCTAGAAGTACTGTGGATTCAACCACTTCCATTGCTTCCTCATTTAAAAATACATTAGTTCGAACCTGTTTTACATTTAATGCTGAAAATCTTATAAGTTTCGTTTTTTTGTTATTAAGCAATAGATTATTAACAGTAAACCAATGTAATATTCTAGAGAGAGAGACTTGTTTACATCGTCATACATTACCTGATGTTTACCGTTTAACTTTAAATATTAAAGAAGTATCATCAGCAAACCTTTAACCTCAACCCTCTGAATCCTATTAGTTAAGTAAGAAATTAAGGGTTTGAGATTATTGTTCCTAATTCCATATTGGTACAATTTCTGACGAATGTTTCATGCTGAACACAATCAAATGCCTCAGATAGATCACAGAATACTCCAAGAGCATCCCGTGATTCATCCCAGGCTTCAAATATGTGCTTTATAAGAATGACACCAGCGTCAGTAGTAGATCGGCCTTTTTTAAAAACCGAACTTTTTGTTGTGAAGCAACTTATTTTTATTAAAATGATCTAGCAACTGATTGAGAATGATTTTTGCAAATATTTTACTAAGTGTAGGTAATACCGATATTGGTCTGTAACTAGAAGGATCTGAAGCATTATCTGATTTTAAAAGTGGTATTACTTTGCTACGTTTCATTAGGTTAGGAAATACCCCACAAGAAATACAGTCAAAAATGGTCGCTAAGTAAGGCGCAACGAGGTCCATTATTAAGCCAATCACCTTAACAGATATCCCCCATAAGTCGGAGTAGTAATCCTTGTAGTAATCCTTGAAGTAATGACTCAGCGACTACAGGAAAAGATAAAGAAGTAGTAGAAGTTGGATTTTTTTTGAACTAATTTTCAAAAGCAGAGCAACTTCCTTATCTGATTTTAATACTTGATTATCTATATGAAGGTTCAAATTGGAGTTGCGAACTTTACTTTTACCATCACACTTTATGATGTTGAATGTTGATTTCTCCATTGGTAAATCTCAATTTTATGTTAACAAATAACGTATTGAACATTGGTCTAAGTGTAAGTAGTAGTGAGGCAGTAGTTGAAATGGTTTTGACATTTTACAGTCTTTATAGGTATAGCCAATTGATAACACCTCGTATACGGGCTGGTTCAACCGTTATAGTATTCATTTCACACAGGATAAGAGAGTGAAGAAATTTTCTTATGTACTGAACAAGAGAGTGATAGAGAGAGAGAGAGAGGAGAGAAAGAGAATGAGAGAGGGAGTGCCAAAAATTCAAAACTAGTGTTAGAAAATATTTATTTTAAAACAGAAATCTTAGTCTTAGTCGGCTAACTTGAAAATCCAAGTTCCTTAATTTTTGGTTAATAGTTAAAGTTACTTAAGGCAATAAAACAATCATATTGTTACCAGGGAAAAGTCTAGAGTGGGGCTTAAGAAAGGAAGGCGTACTGAAGGCCGTGCGGGAACTGGACGGAAACGAAAGTGAGTCCTGCGAGGCCCTCCTTAAAGATGTTAGCATGTACGCTAGAGGTAAAAATATATATAAGTCAAGTATTTGTATAAATTATTTATTTGTAAACAATCTGTCAGAAAGCAGTAATTTTATTCGGTTAATTTTACTGTTAAAACTTAAAAAAGATATTCATATATTATATATTTGCGATAAAAATAACTTGTTACGTAATTATTACCTTTAAAATATAATTATTTATTTCTGAATAATCTGTCGGTTATCAAAGTGATGTATAAATTAAACTGTATTGGGATCTAACTATAATGTAACTTTTGTGTGTGTTTGTCCATTAAATTAGCTCATACAAATAACAATAACCCCTAAAGCTAGTAATATCACGGAATTCTTTTTATAAAAGAGACAAAGATTTAATCCACCGTCATCTCTCCCATAAAAATATTTCTGCGTGACATAATGTGGAAAAACTGGCCCCATATTTCGCCATTACATTTCTAACAAGCTTATCACTAGTAATGTAAAATGATGGACACAACAAGCCAATATTGAGAAATTTATAAATAAAATAAGATGAATTATTCAATATTATATTAAATATAAACTAAATATCTTATTTTGGTAATAAATAACAAAACAATAACAATATTAATCTGTGTATAAGAATCTTAACGGTCTAGAAATGAGATTCCCGAGTAAAGTTCAAAGTCAGTGCGTTCAGTGTGACTCAGTGACTCGAAACTAATTTGAAATCAGACGTGATGTTTTTGACGTTAATAACTTTTGTTTTATTATATTTTGTTTTCTTTTTCTTCGACTGATACGGATCATAATAGGATGTTAAGAATAAAAAACTTTGAAGTACTTTTCTTATTTGTAAACCAAAAAAAAAAAAATATATATATATATATATATATATATATATATATATTTATATATCTGTTGTTGAAAAATAATTGTTTAAATGAATAAGAATAACTTCATCAATATTGATTAATTTATTTCTTATAACATAAAATTTGTCTTAACAGTTGTAATATTAAGTGTTCGAGGCTCGTTGGTTCGAGAGTTCCTTTTGGCCGCTCATTCTCTGGGCATGACGCGTGGTGATTGGGCCTTCCTCGACGTTGAAATATTTCAGGTATGTATCTTGCTGGATAAATATTCAAACTTAAAAATATCTTTTTATATGATGAAGTTTCTGGCAGAATATTCTACTCAGTACGTTGTTAGAACACGACTTTTAAAAGACCTTACTCATCCACGCAGACGGCGACGACGTATACGTATTACGAGTTGCTCAACTTTTGATGAAATGTCACTTTCAAACAAACTCGAAAGTGCAATATTAAACATCACCGTGCTCAAAAATGAGTAAAGTTTTCTCTAGCACTTATTTTGTTTATACATATATGTCACATTCATTTACTTTCAATTTCCATTGAATGTATATAAAATATTCAATATAATCTCCTTAAATTCCCAAAAGGACCATTAGATTTTAGTACATTTCATCTAGTATAATGTATAATAGATTAGCTATAATATAAATATCCATATTTATATTTGTAAGGGTGGGTACTGGGGTGAGACGGGGTGGGCGGCGGGCGACGAGCGCGACGCGCCCGCTCGCGCCGCTTACGAGGCTTTATTACGAGTCTCGCTCAAGCTGCCCACCGGTGACCGCTTCGACGAGTTCGCGGACACCGTCCGAGCGCGCGCCAAATTACATTATAATTATACTTTTTCGGATGGAGAAGAGGTACCTAAGGTTATAAATAGGTTAAGCTTCTGCTATCTACAGTGATATGTTTTTTAATTGGTGGGTTTATTTATGGAATCCAGGATTAAATGGAATAATGGAAACTATATACATTATACACCTATGATTGCTTGTAGATAATTAGTTCGGTTCCAGATAAAGAGAATTTCTCAATTATATTTATCAACGGATTTATTTTCAATTACGAGGTTTATATTATTAATTTTAATGTAAATTAATATAACTGCATAAATGACATACTGATAATTTATCGTTTTTCGTACAACTTTTGTTTTAAAGCACCAGATATGCCAATTAGAGCACGGAGATAGATGATCAATATACCTTCGCGCGCACATCAATATGATGCAACTGATTTATATCACGTCACTTTCAATTAAATTTTGAAAAACTGCCTTGTTATTGGTGAAAAAAAATATTAGTTGCACCAAAACAATCCACTATACAATTGTTTTAATTAAATTTAAAAAAGTTGAGAAATAATGAAAAGAAATATACACTAATAATAACAACTTTTATTGAAATATATTGAAAGCTATAATAAATAAATGTATAATTCAAGAAAGCCTTACTTGTTAAAAATAAAATAAGAAATATTTTATTTGTAACCTTGTTATATTCAAGTCTCATCACAGCAACGTTTCTCCCGGCAGGTGAATTTCTTCATTGGAGCCTTTTATGATGGAGTGTACCTATTAGGTATGGCCTTAAACGAGACGTTGACTGAGAGTGGAGATATAAGGGACGGAAGGAACATTACGGGACGAATGTGGGGCAGAGATTTTCACGGTAAACACAAACGTATATGCTGAGTCAAATTTGATGAATTATTCTATTACCATCTAATAAAGTAAATATTTAAGGTATCACGGGGCACGTTCGCATCGACGCTGTCGGTGATCGGGACGCTGATTATGCGATTTTGGACTTAGATCCTGTAACTGGAAAGTTTGAGGTACATAGATTTAATTTTATTTTGAGAGGGCAGAAATGTATAAGCATAGCTTCGTATGTATACTTTAAAATATATATCGATAACAGCTATTTTCGCTAGGTGGTAGCATTTTACCACGGTCTGAACATGAGTTACAAGGCAGTGCCAGGGAAGGCGATCCACTGGCCGGGCGGGCGCCGCGCGCCGCCGCCGGACAAGCCACGCTGCGGCTTCCTCGGCACAGACCCCTTGTGTCAAGGAGGTTGGTTCTTTTATGTTATTTTTAACTTAAGTTAGAGTATTGGAATAAGGTCAGATATTTTAATTAATTCATGTTTAATCAATGTTGTTAGGTAATACACGCCATTACGTTAGAACTTATTCAAGTTACCAAAGACCCATGTTTCATCTATCTAAATATATACTAAACCTGTATAGTGTATACATATAAAAAAGGCCTGATAACCTTATGAATAAACACTCAAATCATATTCCCAGGACACGTTCATCCTCCAAACTAATTTACGTATTACTTATCAAATATTATTACCAATAAATAATCAGGTCATCGATATATAATGTAATTTCACATAAAGTGTTTACGCAATGGTCTTCAAGTTTCATTAGTGTTTATAACATTACAAGTTGCAGTGTGAAGTGTGGGACGTCTGTGTAAATTGAAATGTATCGTCAAATTTCACGCTGCTCAGAAGCACAGGCCGTTTTGATATACTGCTTTATTGGACTGGCTGTGTTCTTAACGCTGGCTGTCACGGCTGGATGTGTAGCTTACAAGTAAGTTCTTCTTAAAAACAAAGAAGGATGAATTTCATCTGAATACTGTCGTAGATGCAGCATGTTAGATAAAAATCTTCAAAAAATAAATTTAATAAGATCTAGGTTCAATGTAATCCAATTGCTATCTGTATTTGTCATAGACAAGTGCGTATAGAAGCAGAGCTAAATAACACAGCATGGCGCGTGCGGCCTGAAGAGGTGCTCGTAGAGGTGGGCGCCGGCCACGGGGCGGGGCCCGCGCTGCACGGTATCAACGAGGTCTTGAAGGTGAACCAAGAATACGTAAAATAAATTAACAATTAAAAGAGAATCCAAAGATATTTCTACTATTACTTTTTTGTTTAATTGTGAAAAAAACTAACGCAATGTTCGGTATTTAATAGAAACACTTTAATTATACTTTTACTTCTACAAATTAAAATATTTTTCTTTACTATATTTAAAGATAGAAAACGTTCAGTTGTTCTATTAAGCTATTTAATATTTCTGTTAGGATGGATACGTGTCCTTTCTTAGTTATTCAAAACTAGCTTTTGGTCACGATTTTGCCCACAGAGAAATAATTTGCCTCAATATGCTTGAAATCACGACCTCAGCACCATATATCGAACCCAAATCTTATAGAAAATAAAAATGACATATATTTTTAAAGAATTAGGTATATATAATAATTTAAATAAAAAAAATAACAGCACTTTGGTAATCACGCGTAGTTAATCTTACAAATGGTGAAAATATATATATTATAAAATTTAACTCTAAATCAATAAAAAAAAAAATGTTAGTGTTTAGTTTGTTGTACTATTACATCAGGGTGTATGAATGAGAGCTGACAAAGTGTGTTTGAGGCTTCGTAATTAAGATGGTTCACATAAAAAAACATTTTAAGACATTTCATAATGGATTTTTAATTTTTTTATTAAAGAAGTGGTACTTTTGAAACGTTAATGAATTACTTAATTATTCTTATGGCAATTAACGTAATTGTTCTGAATACGTCGTAAACACGACACTTTTATTGTTTGTTCCGTATTCATTCAATTTAATTATACTCAAGTGGCTTCATCAGAACATAATAAATAATAATAGCCGTCTTATAATATCAAAGAAATTATATTAACAAAGGTATGTTTTAATTATTATTTATTTATTTATTATAAATACATCAATTGATTTACATTGGCGTTACCAATTTTAACGTAGACTTCATCACACACACTTGCATTGTTTTTACACATAGTTAAAATTGACTCTTTCTCACTTTAAATATTTTAGACCAAAGCATATTAGCCCTTATTTATTAATGGTATCATGACTTTAAAAAAACAATGATTTTCTAACAAAAGATTCAGAGTTAGCAAACAATATACATTCAAAATATCACATGAGCTCCATGCATACTATTATGTATATGGAAAGCTTGTCATAGTTTTAAGCGAACTAAAGCCTTGTTATATAAAAGAAGTGGCTAAAATTGTCGAAAGTATTGATGTTAGCACCAGTATTGGTGAACTAATTTCAAAGGCCTTGAAATATATTAAAAAGCTTCTATAAAATTGTAAAACTGGTTTAAACCAGACCCATATCCGTACTCGCCACCATTTCCACAAATTGAAAAGTTATTTATAACAGATTGAACGATTTTTTTTTTTCATTTAGCAGTAGTATGTTTTTAGATCCAAATTAAACACATTCTCTGCAGTTATTGATATAGTAACTAAAATAAATACAAATATTGTTCGTAAATAAGTATGTTTAGGTATATTCATAAATTTAAATAAGCTTTTGATACTGTCAGCCAATCAAAGTTAGTACTAGAGCTAAGTAACTTAGAAGTTGGAGGAACAGTATGAGATATGTTAACGTCTTACCCTTCTAACCGTAAACGGATCGTCCAAATTTCGAATTATAAAAGTGACTACCAGCTAGCGTCGTGTGGTATATTGCAGGGGTCTATCTTAGGACCATTACTTTTCTTGATTTATAAAAATAATATAGTCAATTTAAACCTGATCGGTCAATAAACACTGCATGCAAATGACACTTCCTTTTTCTATTGCACAGTCGATTCACGAAGTTATAGCAAAAGCATATAGCATAAGCATATAACAAAAGGATATAACATAATAAATAAATGGTTCCTATGTAATCTTCTCACGATTAATAAGTAAAAACTTCGTACATGATTTTTAAAGCCAAAATAAAAATATCAAAATACCTAATTACACACCACTTAATATAAATAACTGTATTTAAAATTAGGTTAAAAAATAAACTACCGGTAGATGAAAAACTTACATGTTAGACATTGGCCAAACATCATTAAAATTATCATTACTCACGGGAGTATTGCGAAAAGTTTCTAATTGCATTCATCACAAACTCCGGACTGCTATTTACGACCCCCTTGTTAAGCCACACTTGGAGCTTATAATTTTGAATTTACATTTTTGATTCAGTTGCTCAAACACAACTTTATAAACTAATGAAGGCTATTTCATTATAAATACTTAAAACTCTAAATACCTATATCGAGAAACTAAACACCTGAATATAAATCAAATGTACACATACAGGACATGTAATCTTATTTAAAAAATACTACTAATGACATACATTCCAATATAACATTTACACCGAAGATGATTAAAGAAAGAAAATATATTACATATTTGGCAGCCCCAGATGAAATCCTGTAGTAATCAAAATATAAGGTGTGAGAATGCAATCGTGTACAATAATTTACCTGATGCTAATAAATATATAAGTTAAAATTACACATAAATTACAGATATAATATTCTAAAACTAAAGTATTTATTTTAGTTATGTACTTTTTTTTTATATGAAACTAAAATGTAGTTTTAGGACATAAATATATACATAGGCACACAGAAATTGAAAATATATACATGCGGAGTACCAACAATAAAATTGTGCAAAGGCGGTTTAATTGCTAAGAGCCCCTCCACAGACAGCCAACCTTCAGGTGAAAGAATTAAAGTAAAAAGTACGGGATTGTAATACATGCATTAGCAGAATTGCCTTAAAGTAAATATTTAATCTCTGTTTAAGTGAAGAGTATATTCTTATTTAGAAAGAAAAATCTATAAACCAATTTCTAATTAAATTAAAAGTTTTATTGCTTTTATAAGCATGTACCTGGCCTCCTTGACATCATATTTATAATACATGTCACATATAATTATTGCATAATTCGAATTCTCAGGCTGTTATAATGTATAAATATGTCCAGTTGTCCTTGGGATGGAGCGGACGCAGCAACTCAAACTCATCAACCGTGGGCCCACAACTAACACTGTCTTCATTCACCGTCGGCCTCTACAAAGGCAATCGAGTCGCTGTTAAAAAAATACACAGAAAAAAGTTGGATATGAATAAGAAGTTGCTGTGGGAGATAAAACAGGTGGTTATTATTCCTAACTAAATCATTTGGACATCAAATTATATTCCCAAAAGATTTTGTCGATAAAAAAAAACAAGTGCATTCTTGGGAATTGCTAGGTTTAAGTCCTTACTATAATGTGAAAGGAAACTGACAGCTGTGGGCTGTGGGACACTTATAGGCAAATTCCTTTTTTCCTTCTGTCAAGGCTCGTAATGTGTCCCACGAGAACACGGCTCGCTTTATCGGCGCGTGCGTGGACTGTCCACTTGTCTTCGTGCTGACGGAGTACTGCCCCAAGGGCTCGCTGAAGGATGTGCTCGCCAACGAGGAGTTGCAGCTCGATTGGAATTTCAGAACCTCGCTGGTCCATGACATTGTCCAGGTAGTTGAGATTTCTTCTGTTTTTTTTATTTTAATTTTTTGCTTGAGATAGTTGAAATTTTATTTTCAAAATTGAATGCGTTAGGCATATTATAATCTTTCCATTTTCTCTGAACATGTGAGATCTTATTTTGGATTGAAAAGAAAATTCGTAAGTTTTATATTTCAAATATGAAATTGGTAATTATCAAATCAAAGAAGACGAATTGAAATATTTAATAAAATATAAATATCAAGTATTGCAAACACATAATGTGACTTTGATAATATGTCGATAGATGTCAAAGTTGAAATCTAAAGTCCGGCGAACTGTAAAGTATGGAAGTAAAGCGCTGTGCCTTATCATAGAAACCGGCCATTGCGCTAAGCTTCTTTGATGCTGGCAAATGTTTATTTTCGAAACAGAGACGTAATACGCTTCCAAGAGTCCTTGTATTTATAATGTTATTTAACTTATTCGCGACTATTTATTAAAACTATATTAATAAATAAAACTCATTCCGCTACAGTAATCGTATCTTTAAAATACCTATAATAATACTAATAAGTCCTATTGTAGTTGTTATTTTCTAAAATTCAATTATTGCGTGGCTCCGTCTTCGTCTCACTGAGAGGAACCTTATTTTCTTGTGACGTGCGAACAAACATCAATAAATTTAATAAAAGCAATTATATGTTTGTTTTGTTAATCGAATAGTGGTTTAACGTATAAACTAAGGAGTATTCAAGCTAAATGAGAAGTTTGAGTGTTTTAACGAACGTGTATGTAGATATACAACAATCGGATATTGCCTCCCTGTTAGTCAATTCCAAGCGGGATTGCCGATTAGAACGGTTGTTAGTATACCGTACCATATGCGACGAGATAAGTATTCTTCGAATTTAACGAATTCTATAATATACCAAACATAAGAGAAGTTTTTTTCTGATACTTTATCTGTTGAGTGCAGAAATTGTGGGTACTTTTTAAAAAGTATTGTTATTGAAAAAATCAAGAATACTGATAGAACTTGAAATTGGGACCTCTACGATGGGCTTATATTGAGAAAAATATATAAGTTTAACATGTTTATAAACAATTTCAAACTTTGTATATAATAGTAATACAAATAATTGAAGTTCAAAACACTGACATTTGCTAATTAGATTACTAGTTAAATAATAATTTTATCTTTATAGCAAGTCACGTTTGACATTTTCTTGTTTAGTATAGGGTAATGTTGACATACTACAAGAGCTTTTAAATTTTTTGTTTCTTTTCATATTTTCGCAACTCGCAAATATGCTGATTTGGGTTATAATTACCATATAACTAAACATGTATGGATTTATTAATGTTAAGTGGTCATAAATGGCTTACTCGTTGAGGGGGTTGGCGGGTATAGACGAAATCCCTGGCAACAGCCTGTTTGAACGTAATCATAAACCAGCCCAAATCAAAGTGACTGTCAACTTAATATAATATTGATTAACTACAAATAATGTCAGTTATTTCATTTCAAAACTCTTGTCCAAAACTAATTATGTGTCATTAACAACAACCCACAAACCCACAAATTGTATATTAGATAGTAAATAACGTTAATCCGTTATGACCTTTCCAGTCTTTCAATGACCCAGCATATCTGTATAATCTCGCCTCGTCTATATGGAGAGGAAAAGTCCGAGTACATTAAATTAATAGATCTGGATTAGTTAGTGATGTTCCCAAAATAATCTTAAAGTTTAGGGATGGACTATTATTGTACAAGATGTTCACGGAAAGAATGTTCGAAGTTACGCCAGAGTTATATTAAAATGTTTAATAATGTAATTAAATTGAAATATTTTTTATCGAGTAACATTGTGAAAGTATGACCTTTTTAATATTGTGACCTGGATTAAAACTATTTGAATATTGAAGATTTGAATCCTTAAGCGGTAAGTATATATAAGATAGTATATTTTATTTTTTACGTTTGTTAGGGAATGTGCTACTTACACAGCGGCCTCGGAGCGCACGGCAAGCTGCGGTCTTCGAACTGCCTCATCGATGGACGCTTTGTGTTGAAAATATCCGACTACGGACTCAACACGCTTTGTACACCGACCGACTTGATTAAAGACGACGCCTACTATTACAGTAATTAAAGATAAGTTAAGAAAAAAATCGAAACATTAAAGATAATGTTTAGATCTTTATCTTAACTACAGTTAAGATATAAAGTATACTATTACAGAAACAAAGCCACTTATAAATTGTTGTAATTGTCCTCTTCTACCTTTTAAGTACGAACCACTTAAACGTTATGTACGTAATGATATTGTTCTACGGTTAAAGAACATGACTTTAAATTGAATGCGGTGTTATTGTCGACATAAATCTAAGATAACGAATCCCGCATTCGTCCATATTTTTGAATAAATTTGTAATCAAGATTTGAATTTACATTGAATACTTTTTCCGAAAATAAGAGTTTTTCTTTTTTAGAGAAAATAAGAGTTATATAATAAAAAAATATATTAAATCCCGGCTCTTATCACTTGAATAATATTTAAGAAATAATTTTAATATAAGGCCATTATTTTTCATAAGCAACAGTTAATTAGGAACTTGTTTTACTGTGGAATTTGTAGATTTCAAAATTAGATAATTTTTTAGAACCTTTACTGATATACCGGTAATATTTATTTATTTTTTAACCGCTTACTCTATACAAGAGCTGCTTTGGACGGCTCCTGAACTCTTGGCTGGCAGCGTGTACCCGGGCGTGGTAGCGTCTCTGAAGGGAGATGTGTACAGTTTCGGAATTATTCTGGAGGAAATTGTGCTGCGAGCTGGACCCTTTCATCATTATACAGCTTCTATGACTAACAAGGGTAAGTTTATAAGTTATAGTGTGTGCACTACAAAAAAAGCATGATTCTTAAATGGGGTCACTTTTTTTTTTGCGATTTTTTTTTATTACTGTTAGAAACAATAATTACAGATTTAATGTGAAAGAGAATTACACTCACACTCACAGGAGATATATACAACCCGAAAAAATGTACTGCCTATGTAGCCGTAGAGTCTTATCATTCCAACTTATCATATGAATTCCCTCCCAGAAAAATCATCTGCTTGAGGCTTTTTTATCAACCCTCACCCAAGATGTTTCTGACTAGACATAGTATCCCGAGTGTGCGCCCGCGAGAACCCTCCGTTCCGTCCGGTGGTGCTGGCGGAGGGTGGGGCTGGAGCGGGCGCGGCGCCTGAGCTGCTGGAACTGGCGGCGCGTTGTTGGAGCGATGCACCCGACGACAGACCCTCCTTCGACGCTATCAACGCTACTTATATTAAGTAATGTCAAAATATTGTTTTGCTTTTTTAAAAAAAGTCGTCCCAGAATAAGATCTGATCTGAGTTGATTTTCTTCAAAGCATCTTATTTTATATGGGATCACTACGATATTTACTTATAGAGGATACTGCGACAATTTAATGGACGATCTTTTGCGACGTATGGAGCAGTACGCGAATAACCTCGAGTCGCTGGTGGAAGAGAAGACAGAACAATTGTCGTTGGAGAAAAAACGATCTGAAGAGCTGCTGTATCAAGTTTTGCCGAGGTATTACAGGATATAACCAATACACTCTTCGTAGAAACATGTGAAAAGAGAAAATAGACTTACCAATTACAATTCAACAGGCCGGTAGCCCAGCAATTGATGGCCGGTGAGGTGGTTCAGCCTGAGAGTTTTGAAAGCGTGACGGTGTACTTCAGTGACATCGTGGGCTTTACCGAACTGTGCGCTGCCTCTACTCCCATGCAAGTCGTCGATCTGCTTAACGACCTTTACAGCACATTCGACAGGATCATCGGGTTCTATGACGTTTATAAGGTACGTGACATAGAAGCCAGAAGAAAAAAATCTGCAGACAGAGATTCAAAGAAAAGTTTACAATGCATCCTATAGGTGGAGACGATAGGCGACGCATATATGGTGGTGTCGGGTCTGCCGGAGCGTAACGGCGACCTGCACGCACGCGAGATCTGCCTCATGGCACTGGCTGTGGTGCAGGCCGTAAGGACCTTCGTAGTGCGGCATCGACCACCGCATCGGCTCGAGGTATATATCCATCTGTTTAATTATTTACAGTAATGAAGTGAAAAACGTCATATCAGCATTTTCAGAATATTTCTCTTGATAATTAGTCACCGAATATGTTAAGCTAAAGGTGGATTAGGACATATCGTGTTTTTTTTTAAAGAAATCGATTGAACCTGTTATTATAAAACATAAAAGATGTGAATGGTAAATGGTCAGGTGCGCGTGGGTGTACACTCTGGTCCGGTGTGCGCGGGCGTGGTGGGTGTCAAGATGCCGCACTATTGTCTCTTTGGGGACACCGTTAACACCGCCAGTCGAATGGAATCCACCGGACAGCGTGAGTCAATCATGGCAATTTGTATTATATCTTTGCTTTTCCCTTCATTATCCACTAGCCGTTGTTATTGTGGGCACCAGACGGCATCATTACTAATAAACTACTACTACTTTGCAAATATGGTTTCTTGAAAAATCTCTCAGATTTGAAATTAGGTCCACTCTGAAAGTTATTTCAAAATTTTGATATAAAAATCGACATCAGATGGGTAGATACAAAAATTACGATATACAAACCTACAATACTGGTACCACAAAAGTCGTAACTTTGTAATATGAGTATAAAATTTATTTCGATTATAAGACATTATAAATAAAATGCATTATTCATGTAGCCCTGCGAATACACCTAAGCGAAAACACGCGTCTGCTGCTGGAACAGTGGGGCACCTTCGCGGTAGAGCGACGCGGGGAGGTGGAGCTGAAAGGGCGCGGTCGCATGCTGACCCACTGGCTGCTGCACTGCTCGGAGCGCGAGGCGCGCGCGGTGGCGCCGGGCCCGCAGCCGCCGCCGCACTACCCAATACTTTTCCCGGCGCTACCTCCGCCGCCTCTCATACACACACCGTATCTGGTTGTCGATCCACCAACACTGGCCGCTTAGACCAGACTGTTTACAACTAACCGGCTTACGTTTATAACTTAGAAACATACGGGTTTAATCATAATCGTAATAAAGTGGTCCACTAGAGTTTTTAACTGTTTAGATGTTTCTGTCTCTAGGGTACATGTCCTGCTTCCTCCGTCATCATGTCGACTATTAATGATCGCCAAATTATATTTGATTACTTAGACACCTACTTAATTTGAAATTGAAAACAATTATAATCTCTCGCAAGCAAAAAAAATTCGAATTTCAAAAAATTCAAACTTCATATATGTAATTAGATCAAGAACCTTTAATAAGCGTATTTTGTTTTATTGTACACCATAGAAAATGAATTCTAACTATCGTATAGAGATATTTCCGTGTTGCTAAATAAACAATTGAAACAGAATGATAGAACGAATGTAAAGAATAAGTATATAATATATAATTATTCAATTTAGGACTAATTATACCTTTGTATAAGGGAGCATAATAACAGTTTATCCAAAAGCAACTTTTCCCTAGTGCTCTATTTTCTCGCTTTAGGCTACCTTTATTAAAAACCTAACGATATTCCGCTTCGAAATAAGAAACCTAGTTAGTTAGATTAATGAAATAATTTTATATTTCACTGACGGTATTAATCACGTAATAAAGTAACATTAAATATTCTTTCAAGTTTATTTACAGTTATTGAGAATGTAATATTAATTTTCATTCAATGAATATTATTAATTATATTCAATTCAATGAATATCAATACAGAATCAAAAGTTTCCTTATTCTCTTGTTCTATGTATTTTTAGATTATTTTTAAATTGGTTACGTTTGATATAAAATTGTAGAGAATATTCACGTTATTAAAAAAAAAAATATATTGTATAATATTAAGATTTAAAAAAATAACTATTATAATGTTACATCGCGCAAATTACAAGACTATAAAATGTACAGTTCACAGAAAAGTACCTGAGTATTAAAGTTTTTGAGAAATATATAATATAATGATGTTATATTTATTAATTTTTCATAGCTGCGTGTAGAAATTTTAATATAGTTTTGAAGTCGGAAGCGTAGTAGTAATAGTAGCAGTATTTATATTTATTTGTTGGTTACTAGAATTATTGTAATATATTAGACTGTATCTGTATCTGCAGACGTTAATAAGTGACGTACCACTTACCATCAGGTCGGTCTACTCGTTTACAACTCTATAAGAAAACAAAAACTATTAAAGAGAAAAATTAAATCCTTTCATCGAGGAGTATTAAAGGAAGGAGGCTTGTCTAATGTGAAACGTCAAATTAGGTAGCTATTGTACATCAAAATAGGTAGGTATTGTAAAAAACTACAAAATATATATTGAGTAATTGTTAAAACTAAAAATCATTAATCACTCAAAATAACGTTCTTATGCTAAACAATTATAGAAGCAAGAGTCGTCGAATGCGTCAGGAATGTTGTAAAGAAGACGCCCAGTGTACACTCTCAAATGTAGTAGCAAAAAAGTATTCGAATGTTACACGACACGAATATGTATAAGGAAATTTTCTACTTCCTAACGGAAATGGAACATGGCGGTATGGTAACGCGTCATTCCTTGTAGCGTCACCCCATACGATCTATTTTACCCCAAGGAGTGACATAGATGTTACAGTTCAAAAACAATATTATGGGAAACAACATAAACCACGTTAAAAACAAAGTAGCATTTTTACAATTTGAATAAAATTAATTAAAATAAATTTACAATTGTCGTTATATACCTAAAGTAATTAGAAACTATTTTTATATTAGACTATTTTTGTAAAATGTAGAATATTGTTGGTACACACTTTGACATTTCAATTTTTAAATTTGGAAACATCTTTAAAGTAAAGTCGTATACTAACATAAAGTGACTAATTTTAGTAACAATAAACCCTTTGCATTTTAAATATTAAGACTTATCTCGTCATATTGTATCAACATAGCCTATTCATATAGAATATACTAGAGTAAGACAATTCAAAATATATACATTTTACATTAGATATTTATAAATTATAATTTAAATAATGATAAAACGCTCATAGATTTTCTCTGTGCAATACATAAGTGTGTAGTTTACTATTTATTACCAATGTCATTTGTTTAAGTCAATTAGTTATTAGTTAAAAAAGTGTATTTACATTGACATTGTGAAAATGGAGATATAAATAAAATATTATTTATTGTAATTAGGTGCATTTTTATTTACATTCGTAACATAGTAGTCAAAGCAAGTGATATGGCAACACTCTAATATTACTTGTGGAATATTTCGGTGCAAAATTTTCGAAAAACACTACGATTAATTATTTTAATAACATTTGAAATTCTATACTTCAATAGTAATAATAATTATAAAAAAAATCATTCAAGCTACATATTTTTATATTCTGTGTTTAATTTTACTCGGCATTTTAATTTTTCTCATTTTATTTGTTATGATCTCTGCCATTAGCACCAGAGACGATATAATATACCCCACTATAAGACAAAGAATGCAACTGATGACTTGGTGACTTGTTAAAGGACTTGGCTCAGAGTTTTTTAAAGTGGTTACTATTGGTATATTAATCGTATTTTTTTCTAGCAAACCACTTTCAACGAGTCGTATGAGCCAATAAGATAATGGTCGTTTAAATGGAGAGTTTTTGGCCATCCATATTACTAACGGAACTGTCATAATTGAGTCAGGAATTACGTAACCACATTCATCATCGTTTATTCCCTGGGACATACAATAAGCCCACATATATTCCAGTGGTAGAGCGAAGACGAACTTTTTTCTTCCATCCAATACCGCCTGGAACACTTGTTCAAATTCTGATTCCGGTACAATTTCAAATCCATCACGTAAAAAAGCATCATGTTCGAAAAGCGATAGAACACCCGCTCTTCCACCAAATTTATACCCATAACTGACAGCCTCTTTTAGATCTGTCAATTTACCAAACGTGACGTCAGATTTCAAAGCTCCAATCAAAACACTCTGATAGGCACTTCGCACAACAAATGAGAACCATATCCATAAACTCAAAATATAAAAATCTCTAAAACGCCTCGGCATCACTCTTATTGGCTGTCCCATAAAAATGGCCCAAATTCTTATTACAACGCCATGTAATTTATCAACATTCTTGAAATTTTGATGACAAAACTTTTTTATATTTCTAACTTTCATCAGTACTGGAACAGATAAAACTTTAAATAGGACAAGTAGAAGCACAAGCCATAAATATCCATTCAATGGTGTTAACAGCCGCCACCAATATATACCCGGATATAAAGGCGGGGCGATCCAAGCTAACCTTATTCTATAATAGGGAATAGAATAATCGAGTAAACCTACTCTATCCATTCCTGGTGAAACACTACAAGTAGAAATATTCGCAGTACCGGTTAAAATATCTTTTAAAGTAACAGACCAGTTTTGGGGATCGTTCGAGTCAACGCTGAGATAATCTCTGTTGGTTATTATGGGTGTAAAGTTCATAACTGCTCTGAGGAACCTGACAATTGCTCTTTTAAGATTTTCTAAACTTTTCTTTTGCTCTGTCACTGGATGGTTTAGTTTATTAGTTGAAATGTAAAGTGGACAGCTCTGCATGTTACCCATTTTGTCGGGAAATAAATTGATTGAAGATAATGTATCATTGCCGTAAACCCCAACGAGAGTTGGCTCGACATTTTGACAGCTCATGGGATTCTTATAAGGAAAGTACGTATATAGCGCAGTCTTTCCCATTTTATCTTCCAATAAAATAATTACGTCCGTTGCATAGTAACTCCACAGAAGTCTGTTGATTCTTTCAAGTCTATGCGGATAGGAGAGAAGAACTATCAGAAATCGTGCTCCACTTTGTAAAAGAGTTTTTCCTTTAAGGTCAGGTTTAAGTGTGTTCAGAATTTTGATTAACGAAATATATGATTGAATGAATAAAACCACTTGTTGAGGGATAAGCGTTTCTCTTTTTTCCATGATAACTGAACCTTTATAAGATTTAATAAATTCAGTAACTACATGTCCCTCAACATCTTTCGATACGATAACTGTATGAAATCTAAAGTTAAAATGTCGATTAGCTATCTCACTCGCACTTTGAATTAAATTCTCATATCTTCTAAGGTATCTTTCTTGCTCACTATATTTTAAAATTAACTTAGCATTTATTTGAATACCATAGAGAAATATAACAAAACCTCGTATAAGATACATTTTCTGAGAAAACAAAATTGTTGTATAAAAATAAATTGCGTTGCAGGTTTCATTACGCTTGATAAAAGACATCCATTTGTGTGAATAATCAATCATGTATTGTTTAAAACTAAGTGTACGAGGATTATTGGAAAACTTTTACTTTTGATTGATACTAATTTTACTAACATTTTCAAAAAAAGGACAAGCGTGATCGCATTCAACGATAGTAGATAGATTAACGGTTTGATAAATATTTTCGTTTATCTCACGTTTCTCGAATCGTCACATTAGAAGGAAAGTTTATCAAGGACTAATTATTACTAGTGACTTTGTTTGAGCCTTAAAAGCTCTAAATTTCCTAAAACATACTTTTCTTAAACTTCTTTCAATAACAAGGTCTGTGAAAATTTACATGTACTTCTTTAAAATAATATAGGTTTATTTCAAGTTGGTCGTATTTCTCCAATAATATTTATTATAGTAATTAACATTTTAATGTATATATTAACAAGTCATGAGAAAAAGTGGGGTTACCGGTTTAAATTAAATAATAAATACACGGAATCCATACTAGCATTTGCAGACGATCTAGCTATACTGACACGTAACCCCAAACAATGTCAGGTACTTTTAAAAATAGGTAGAGGATTACTGTACGTGGACTGAAGGACTGAGGACAAAACCCAGTAAATACCACTGTGTCTGTGTCTGTCTTTTAATCCGGGTCTTTTAATAGGCGGTCTAATTGTTGCTACAATTACTGAAGCAGCCCGATTCAAATTTTTAGGCATTGAAATTGATTACAAAGATCACACTTCATCTCTAGATAGTCGATAGCTTTTTAAATGATCTAAAGAAAGTAAACGATGAACCAATTAGCAATATCAAAAAAACTTGGATATATGACAACTACCTAACGTCGCGTCTAAATTCGCCTTTTGTGGTTTATGATCTCAATAAAACCCTTTTGTCAAAGTTAGATGCAAGCGTCATACAGATATTGAAGTCGTGGTTTGTCGTCTTTCAGCGGACTCTTCAACTTTCTTCTCTCGAGCTTTTTTTGGTTGTCGTTCGTAGATAACATTATTTCAGAATTATCTACGAATGACATTTTTAGATTAAGATAACTTACTTTAAAGATTACCTCTATGACTTATAAAGTAAACATACAAACTTTAACTATTTATAATATTAGTATAATTTAATAAAAATAGGAGATTTTACATAGTTAAAATTTATATTCAAAAGGAGTGCTGAGAAAATCTGAAAATCTATTATAAATTCATAATGAATAAGTTATTTGTTTAATTTCACACTTATCAATGCTAAGTATATATAAGTCTGATGTCTAATGGGTGCTAAATACTCGTAGATTGTCTCCTGGCGCAATAGAATAAAAAATATTACATATATTTAATTTCACAGTGTTGTGTTACCTATAATACATATTTTACTTATAATTTAACAGCAGTAACACGTGGTCGGTTATCCTATTAAGTTTTAGCTTATATGAAATGTTTGTACTTTAAAAGAACGCCGTCTATTAGATACTCACTCAATCCAGTCAACAAATACACTTGTATTTTTCCGATGTCTATTAGAATAGTATGGAACTAGCAGATAATTGTGACTATCAGATAATAAATAAATAATTCGCAATAAAATATATATGTAAATAATCGTGGTCGAACGGTTTAAACAGAATCCTTTGGCCGTCTCCTGGTTTTAAGCTACCTCCCCACCAATTTTCAGACTTTTTTATATATATATAACTGTCAATTTCTTACTCAATGATTTTATTTATAAGTGAACATTTTAAAAATATCAAAGTGGAATTAATGAATTTTATATAGAATAGTCGGCCAGCTCTCCCGCCTTATGAATGCACACCGTGCGCGCATCATATTTGATCATTTTAAAAACTATAATAATAACTCCTTACCTATTGGTTGAAATCAAATACTGTTAAAAGCAATTTTGTTGAAATATAAGTGCCTGTGATAAATAACTTATTCATTTGGATAAGGATTAATATCATGTTTATTAAAACGACTTCGCAAATAATGTGTTATTTTAGAACTATTTTGATAACCATTTCTTCGGACTTTCTTTTAGAACTTTTAGAGGGGAACAATCTTACTATACATAATTTTAGCGTAATTTTCACCGTTTACTCGGCGCACGCAAGGAAATTTTTGAATTTTGCCGTTTTTGCAACACTTTTTATTGCTGCTCCTTCCCTATTTATCTTAGCGTGATGTTACACAGCCTATATCATTCCTCGATAAATGGATTATCTTACACTGAAAGTATTTTTCAAATCGGTCCAGTAATTCCTGAGATTAGCGCGTTCAAACAAACAAACCAACCAATTGCTTTATATATTAGTGTAGATTACTTAATGTATATTTACACTTGAAATTGTAAATATGGGAATGTAGTAAAATACTGTATGTTAAAATAAGATATATTTTTATTTACAGTTTCCATAATAAAAACTAGTCTAAAGTCTAAATTACAGTTTACATGATAGAAACTAGTCTAAAGTCTAAATTACAGTTTACATGATAAAAACTAGTCTAAAGTCTAAATTACAGTTTACATGATAGAAACTAGTCTAAAGTCTAAATTACAGTTTACATGATAAAAACTAGTCTAAAGTCTAAATTACAGTTTACATGATAGAAACTAGTCTAAAGTCTAAATTACAGTTTACATGATAAAAACTAGTCTAAAGTCTAAATTACAGTTTACATGATAGAAACTAGTCTAAAGTCTAAATTACAGTTCAAATAATAAAAACTAGTCAAACAGTTTGTAAACTGTAATTTAGACTTTAGACAACACTAAGAAAGTGGGGGGGTGTATAGTATACTAGCACTCGAACCCTAATAGACCTTTCCTTAAAAAAAGTGACATTAAGAATAACGAAAATCATATACAGTTTTTTCAAAAGGTTTGCCCTTTCTAGAGTATCGTTCAAATTTTATCTTGATTTTTGGGATGTTCCTTGGGCATAATTCGCTCGTTATGTCTCCATAGCAACGGCGACAATTGTAGAAAACATCCAAAGTTTCGTGAAAATTGGTTGAGATATGTCTTGGTTGTATATCTCTCCTAGATGTACTTATGTTTATAACAATATATGGTTTTATTATTGATAAAACAAATGCGAATTGATTGTTGTATTCTTTTGTGAGTGAATGAGTAAATAGGTATTAATTTACAATAGCCACCCTTTAAAAATGAAACAAAGTTTTAGCATAAAGTATCTCATAAACATCATTTGATAAGAGATACACTGTCGTTATTATTATTGTAAGTAGAGATTAGAACGAGAATTTTATCAAGAACTGTCATTTTTTGTTTTGTTGATAGTAATTTTGTTTGATAATCTCTTCTGTTTGCTTAAATATATTTTATTTAAACTTCTTTTAATAACAGGACTCGTGAAATTCTTCAAATAGTTAAATAGTTGTTTATCTAAAATATTTACAAAGTTTCCAAGTAGATACATATATATAATAAGTATTATTTATAGAATATTATGTATTGTGATATGTAATACTGTTGACTACAATCAGCACTTATCTAATTTAGCCCGCTAACCCCTATTCGTATCCAAGCAACTGTAGCTTGAATTACGTAAACAAACGACTTCCTACCACAAAGCGGGTTATGGCCCCTAGTACGTTGTTTCTTGTGAATTTTCCTTAATAAGTTTGTTTTATGGTCGGGATGGGCATTACTTTTTGATTATCTGCAACAATACCTCAATGAAATAGCCAATATAAACTTTATTCCTTTTCTTTGAAGATTCATATAATGTTTTTCGTTTTGTTTATTCTAAGTGGCATACATGGCTTTAAAGTGCCTGGTAGTTGTGACATTGGACACTTTTACGAGCCAAGTTTGATGAATTGCCTGCCCTGTCCCACTAATGCATCGATGGTCACATCTATCGACGGTAAGTACAAACATTTATCATTCCACAGTAAGTACATATGTATTGTACGGTACCGTTTTTTTTAATATCTCGAAAATAACATATAACACAATTGTATAAGAATATTTAAGCCACATATTTCTCTTATATGTCCCGAAATTTATTATTTACCGATTTTTTTGACGTTTATCATATACATAAAATTAACTAATGTGACTTTTGTCGTTTCCAGGCTTTGGATGTTCCTGTAAAGAACTTAGTATACCGGTCGGTACATTACAATGTAAGCCCTGCAATAAAACAGAAATTATTTCAAGTGATGGATTTTCCTGCGTCCCTAGAAGATGTCAAAGTTCTGCCGGTCGGCTAGTTTGTAGGAAATGTCCCATTGATTATATATCGGGTAATATTGTTAGATCTAACAATAATTCTTCCTCAGTATTTTATGTCACTGTTACACCTAACTAAAATCGAGTATTGTCATGGTTTAATTAAAAATATATTAAAATATGTATAACTCATTATGTATGTAAAACAATTAACGGTGAGTGCGAAAGCGATCCCGTGGCGTTCTACAAAGGCGATGAAGGTAACCGTTGGTTTTTTAGTGGATAGCCTTAAAAATGGTAGCGTCTTCTATGCTGCCGGGTAATAAAACCAACTGAAAAAAAAAATAAAAAAAGTATGTTAAACAATGACGTAAGCACATAATGTTATTATGACGTATCTATGACATTGTCTCTCAATGACATGTGAATGACTTACATTGACGTGTCCTAACATGTTTTGGATGATTGGAACGGAAGATTGTATATGTTTTTTGTGACAAATATTATTAAATTACTTAAGAGTATATGTAGTATCACAATTTACGACACTGATGTAACTGCAACTACTTGAAGACAAAGTTGACTGTATGTGCCTTGTTAGTTATTGCAACTTTTAAATGTATTTTTATGTCAGCGGGATGTTAATTATAATGATTGTTACGTAACAGTAGAATATTATATAATATATCCATACCAGGAAAGTCATTAGTTACCGTGAACTAATATAAAAAAATAATTTTACCTCTGTATGTTGTAATTTTTACATGAAATTGTTTGACTGAGCATTAAACCTAAAACTCATAACTAACTAATTTACTTTTCTAACTAACTCACTCTTAAAACTGAAACATTTGACATAAGTTGATTGGATTTCAGTGACTCAAAATTTCGACGGATCGCCAATGAAGGAAGTACAATGCGTAAAATGTGCTCGTGGATACAAAGCTTCAAACAATCGTTGTATTAAATGTGAAACCTGTACTTGTAATAAATATGAAATAATTGTTAGAGGAAAATGTATTCCAAAGAAATATGTTCTAGAAAGACCTAAGTACTCCGAAAATATTTTACATCCGAATGAAGTTTTGGAAATAATTAAACTGGAATATTTGTGTACTGTAAGTATTTTAAAAAATATATGAAATAGTTTTTAAAAAAATCATTTGTCACAATAAATTGATAAGCTTATTAATTATATATGTATTGAGATACATAAATAGATTTGTAGGATTTATTTTTTCAGAAACAAGATCATCGTGCCTGTCGAAGTTTGGCAAGTTTGTGTGTACGCAATCATTATACTTCGCATTCAGCGGGGCCGTGCAGACTGTGGCTTCAGCGTAACTTGATCAGTTTCAAAGGTGACCCTAACATTTCAGTGAGCAAACCTCCGAAAAAATATACAAACCTAAGAAGCCTTATAATATTGAAATTAATATCGTAAGCAAGTAAACATTATTTTATATCACAATATATTTGTTTTAGGTTTTCCTTTACTTACTATTGAAGATTTTAAAAGCAACAGAGCAGAATTGTCGTTAACACGTGGAATGGTGAGTTTATTTATTTTTTATTTCTAGACCAACAAACATGTGCCATAATCGTTTACTTTATATTTTTCAGGATACTTTAAAAATCTTTTTGGCGATACATACTTCTAACGGAGGATTTAATATATTGCAAAAAGCTACAAAAAAGCAATATGGCTGTCTACCTCCATTGGAAATTAAAATTGGTAGCGATTTTACGTAAGTTTATTAATATGTAACGTGAAATATCATGTTTTGAGAGCAATGTAGCTCTGCAAATTATAGTAATCTTTACAAGGTTGGTGAAAAAGTTTAAATATCTTTATTTTCCAACAATTTAGTAAGCGACACGTCTCAATTAATTATAGTACGTCAGCTACTTAGTTAATTAATAGAATTTATTACGAGGGTGTGTCGCTGCATTTGACGCGTGCTCGTACCGAAGTAACGCAAAAGTCATTTTAATTGTCGGGTTTGGAGGTAAATAATATTAAAATAATTGCTACATTACTTTATAACTGTTGTTATACTAGAATAATACCGGAAACAGACTTGTAATTTGCTTAAAAATGTATCTATACAATGATGACTTTAAGATGACCTTAAAATGATGCAACAACAAAATACACCAAATACGGAAAAAAAATTAATAACAAAATAAATCTAACATAGTAAAACCGTTCTATATAGGTTTTCAAAATTTTGGCGTTGATTGTCAATAGATTTCGACAATTCATTGTCAATTCGAATGTTATAACGTAGAAAATACTTATTCAACGAGCACAAAATTAAGAACAACAATTTTGCTTGTATTTATAAGATAGCCAAGATTTTTCAAAAGTACATAAAATTGTACACCATGTTATATAAGTGTTATTGTATTCAAATGTAGTACATATATATATTATTTTAATAATTTATGTTGTAGACATGACTGTGCACTGAATGTATCAGAACTGTTACCGTCAGAGTATGGAGACATATTTGAGTTACATCTCGTATCTCATGAAGACCTGAAGCCGCTGTCTATTGTAATTCAAAAACCTAATGGATATTATGTAGAGGTGCCTTACGATTTTGATACCGCTATCATTAAATATTCTTATAATTATATTAGCTAACATTTATACGTCTACTTAATTAATATTTAATTATTTTATATATTTATAAATTAGGTTATTAAATTATATAAAACATTTTCATGTTTATAATTTAAGAGAGGCGCGTGGAAATCAAACAAGTTCAGGAAGTTTTTTCTAATAAACAAATTTCTTTCAACTACGACCAACACTACCAGCACAGTATATTTGAGAACGTTACTTCTACATGTAAGGTAAAATATATATGTTAGCTATAATCATTAAAGTCATGAATGATTGATTAATATGACATCAATGAATTTTATGGAATTCTTATATATATTTTTTAAATCCCAATAATAAGTCACTAAAATTTATTCTGTACCCATGACAATTGACAACCGACACACAGGCAATACACAAACCTATAGCGTCTCCCACGACTCCGAAGTATCGATAAACTCTAAAAAGACCTTATAGACATTCACTAGCGGCCTTAAGGACGCGTTTACAGTTTTGCCGAAAATCATCAACTTTTCGGTACATATTGCTAGAAAATCAAACTTTATTTAATAAAACCTATACTAACCTTAATTCTTTCAAAAAAATATTATAGTTTTTAATATAAATAAAACGATTGTCCATCATTTCGTTACACATATTCCACGATTTCAGGCGTATTTTCGGTACATTTTACTTATATGGGTTACTATATATTTGAGAATATAAAAATGCCTTGGGTAAGAAGACATACTCAACTACAATCCTTTCAAAAAATAATTACCAATACTTAACAAAATATCTTTAAAAAATATTAATACTATTTTCATTTTTTTCTTTGACACATGAACCTTAAAATATGGCTAATAAGGTTTATTTTACTTGAGTTTTTATTGATTCTTTATTACAAATATTTCTATAATTGAAACACCACCTCAGTCGGTCTAAGACGGTTGTCGTGCGTGGTCCTGTATCTCTTTTAGGAAAAATGTCTGTTGATAAAGATCGCTGTACGAATACAAAATATTTTATAGAACCTAACTTGATACTTTACAGCTTACACAATACTCTATCTTGTCGACTGGATAAATTATTTTTATTTTATCATTTTTAGTAAATATATAGATATTGATATTCTGATGGATTTAAGTATCCAGTAGCAACTGGATAACCTAAGCGAATAGAATAAGGTGCTCCGAGGTTAGGCTTCTTTTATAAGTTTTGTTATCTTACCGTCAGACATGATTCAGTGATCTTGAGGTATACTAATGGGTGGATGCTATTGGATCTCCCAGAAGGATTCGACTTGGTGCACCGAGTTTAGATTTGTTTTTTTAAACGAAAAACGTATTCGTTTCGTACAAGAATACGTAAACGAAAAACGTTCCCGTTATCTACAAGAATACGTAAACGAAAATCGTTTCCGTTTCATAAAAGATACGTAATTATTATTATATAATTTTTCGGATATTTATTAACTTGAAAAATCATTTTTAAAGAATATCTATTATTTTCAAGGGGCTATATTTTTTGACGTGATATATCCAAGGATGCAAAAATTGTGACGAGAGACGGGTTTAGATCTTGAAATCTTATGTGACGTATTTTATTAACACATACCAGCGGTGGTCGTATTCTTATCAATAGTCTCAGGTCATCCCTCAAGTCCAACATCCAACATAACAAAACAAACCTAAACTCAGCGCACCTCGTCCAATCCGTCTAGGAGATCCAATAGCATCCATCAATCAGTATACATTCAGGTCACTGCATCAAGTCTGATGGAAAGATTTTATCCAAACTGTCAAACAAGCCTAAACTCGGCTAACCTAGCCTTTTTCGTCTAGGAGATCTTTTAGCAGCCTCTAACATTTTGACATTCAGTTCACTAACAATAACACTAATATCATATAATAAAACATAATATTTAACATAAAAAAATACAATAATTTAAATATTAAAAGTATCATATTTGAAAAACCAATAAATTCAAACTATCAAAATTGTTTCATGTAGCCATTATTTCGCGACTATACATGCGTATGTGTTCGCACACAAGTCAAGCTTTGTCAATGTAGTTATATAATTTGCAATCCATCCGTTGTAAACGACAAGAGGTAATGCCAAAAATGCTTATGGAATTTGACATTGCTAAAAGCAAGCTATATGTTTTCAAAATACATAATAGCAAAGTAATTGTTTTAGAGTTGATCGAGATTCTTCTAGTATATATTCTTTAAAACTTCTGTTAAGTATAGAGGTTCAATATGCTTCAAAATCACCGCTGTCCGATATTATTACTACGTCCATAAGAGTCGAACATCAAATGCCTGATGCTGGAGTGATAGGAAGTTTGCAAGTAAGTAAATTTATTTTTCTTAAGAGAATATAGAATGAAAATATTAAAAATAAAAAAATATATAAAAGAAAGGCTTTCAAAGCTAAAAAAATATTGTAGACACGTCAGATAAAAAAGTTTGATATACAATAGATATTCTTTACTATTTCAGTTTTTTACTTTTACATACCTTGTTAACTTTCAGATTTCCGGTGGAGTATTCGTTGCATTAATGGTGATACACGTGGTGATACAGACCCGTGGATCCTTGCGTAGAGGAGGTCACTTCGTCGCTATTGTGCCTTTTCTATCTAGTTGTGTTGCCGATGCTTTATATTTTGTAAGTTACGTTTAAATATATTAGACATAACATTATGACGTGTGGATGAAAATAAACAATATCTATTAAAAATACTAGTTATTAAATCCTGTATTATTTTATCAAAAATAAGCGTATTTATAATTAAGTAATATTAAAAGATATTGTTTTTTAACGTAAATGTTTCATATTTGTACTATGACTTATCGATCCAGGCGACTTGCATCTCAACGCTTAACGCGTTAGCCGCGGAGGCTGGCACCCTCGGTCTCACGCTGCCGCTCTCACGGGATGAGGAACACCTGATTAGCGCCATTCTGTATGCCGTTGTGTCCTTAAAGGTATTCTAATTGAAATTTTAATAATTGTTTAATAAGTTTTATAATACATAAATTGACCCATGATCTTGATATTAAAAACAAATATTTAAGCTTTTCTATCCTTACAAGACGTAGTAAAAATATCAGTTTTAATTAACTAAACAAGATATTTTTAATAAATCTTAGTTAAACCTTGAACACGGGAGTGTAAAGATAGGAAGGTCATCTTGAATTATTACTTGCAGTTAGTGAAGGTGCTGTGGATTAATTGGAAGCAATGTCGTTGTGATATTATCTTTATTGATTGGTCGCAGTATAATCCACCTATAAAAGGTATTCACTGACATTATTATATAGATTTAAAGTAACTTGTCAGAGTCTTATTATATAAGTTTTTTATATTAGCGCCACCTGTGACACAAAATAACTGGAAAATGGATATGTTGGTAACGGATTGGATCAGTTTGCAGACAAAACGACGTGTGTCTCCTAGCTATACCGTCACCATAACTCTCCTTGTTTTATATGTAAGTGTAATTAAGTGTATACAGTAGTCACACACATTTATATCATACGTTTTAGTTTTATATCTAAAACAACATGACTGCGCTTTTTAAATGTCACTCGCTAACTTGAAAATAAAATTAACCGGTCAAAAGCCATAACGTATAGTTGAATGTTGTTTATATTTATTATACTTTAATCAATACTGACTATTAAAAACATTTGACAGCTGATAAGTCCATGGGAGTCCTATTTACACGGAAGCCGAGGCTACAAATGGGTGACCGCAGCGTCGGTCTGGTGGTCGTCGTATATTTTTCTATCATGCGTCTTCATTTTAACTGAAAAGTTGGTTCAGTCACATAGAAGCAGGTTTAGCAAACTGTGCACGGACTTGGAAATATCAGTGCTGGTCTTTCAAGAAGATTATTATGCACATTATGTGAACGGACGGTGAGTTACGAAAGCTGATAAATATATACAAATATATATACACGTATAATATATAGTTTTATGAGAACTGGTTACTAATCAGCAGACAGTCCACCAGGTGGTAACTTGTGGGGTCCCATATAAAAATAATAAAAACTCTTTATTCTTAACTACACGATTTTAATATATATAAATATTAGATTTCACAATAAAATGTTTCTCATTTCTCTGTACTCTTCTCAGTTCACTGTGCCCTTAGGTAAATGCCTCCTCCAACGTCTTCCTCTGTATTCTATCTTGTGTAACTCTTCTCCAGTGATGTCCGACTATGAGTTTTATATTATCTTTCCATCCGGTTGGTTGACGTCCTCGTCCTGTCAGTATACACTTTTGTTGGTCTTTTAGAGTTAGAATATCAGTTATCCTAGTTTTTTCTCCTATTCCGCTGCTTCTCACTTATCTTTTTTATTCATATTATAACTTTCGAGAATACCTTGTAGATATTTAACGACAAACTTATTTCGTTGTATATTAAAATGTAAGTATGGGTAATCATTCTCAAGAGTTACTTTAAGTAATTTATTTGTGATTTTGTTGATTTTATTTGTGGTGGTTTTCCCATCTTTTGACTGTGTTTTGCTTTTGTTCTTTCGCTAGGAAGTATTTCTGATTGTGATTCTATAATTTGATTTACTTCGCTAAGATCTTTTCTTTGTTCTTGTTTTTCTTTAGGTTCGAATGCAGGTCATAGTAACATTTTTTAGCTATTTCGTTGATATTTTTTCTGTTAGTATAAATATTGTGGTTATTATTGAGTTTCGGTATTTATTCTTTATTTGATTCTCTAAGTTATGCTATGCTTTCTTTAAGCACCCTGTTTTCTTTATAAGTCTTAATAATGCTTGCAACCTCTTTCTGTCTTTTCTGGTGTTATTTCTTATTTCTTTAATTAGTTCGTTTCCTTATTTCATATTTTGGATTGGATGGATTTGGATTTTTTGGGAGCGAGTTTTTCTTTCTTTGTTTATATTTATTATCTTTTATGTTTGAAGTTTGGATTTGAGTAAGTTGTTTTTCTAGATTTCCAAATTTCTATTAAAGTTTACGTGCTTTAGTGGTCCGCTTTGTGTGGGGCAATATAATTTATATATTTTCTTGGTTGTTTTAAACTCGAGGAGCTCCCTATTATGCGATCGTTGGTAATGAAATCCAACTTTGTCAAAAGTCTCGACAACTTCGCAATTTTATATAAAAAAATATTGAACCTGTTACGTCATTGAGATGTAGCAACGGAAATAATATTTAAAGATATTTAATTACTATGTTTATTTATCCTCTATTTAACAATAATAAAACATTTTTTTTTTGTTTTTGTACTAATCATTTACAGACATTAATAGTTAGCCATCCTATTATGTATTACCGTCAAAGTTCGAAAACTGTTCGAAAACATAATTTATTGTTTTGTTTTTTTCAGTAACGATGATTTGTATGCGGGGTCAACGTCGTATACACTAGCATCCTGTCGCCTTGTTTGCTCCCCGCAGCTGAGGTAGGTAACGACTTAATGCAATATAATAAATTGGTGCTAACATTTAACTAACTTATTTTACTTTCAGAAACGTTTTAGTGAAAATCCAAACGTCAAGTGAGTATAAAACTAAAAAGTACTAGTTTAATATAACTACATTCTTTACACATTATTAAAAGGGCTATAATTTAAGTAGATGATTTTGGCGAGATGAACACGAAACATGCTTTGCTATCCCGATTTTTGGGAGCATTTTTTGAACGAGTAAGTCATCAACTCTACAAGAAATGTGACAAAAGTGACTATTCCGTTATTAAATGTATTTATTTATATTTTGATGTCGTGTTTTAGGCATTGGACGGTCTAAACTGGGTCGCAAGTGAAAGAACGATCTTAGAGCGTTTGTTGGATGTGGAAATTATAGAGCGTGAGGGTGGCAACACCAGTGTTTTGTTATATGACAGTAATATCACAACCCCGTCCTGTTTTACTGTAACATGGTAAAAAAACGTGTAAATATAAAAGTTATCCAGGGTTATATATTTTTATATCCTTGTACAAGTTTTACTAAGATATTATAAATTTCTAATTTTTAGGATGGGTGAAGAATGGACACTGGCAACATTTGACGCAATGTTTTTTGGCTGCATTTTAATAGCATCAGATCAATCTCTATTGGCTGCGTTAGTTACTATAATTTTCTGGAAGGTAATTATAACTATGAATAAATTAATTATTAATTATTATTTTTTTATATGTTATTTTAAAAAAATAACGGTTTTGTAAAACGATAAATTTGTAAAGCTATTCCTTTTTTATTATTTCAGGTAATGAAATCTGCGAGAATGTTCATCAGTTATTGGCATCTTAAAATGAAATTGTAATTGAAATTCAAACTGAACAGGTGGTTATAAGGCAGGTGTTACAATGGTATTATTAATATTTATTTTATGCAACTCTGTTATTTCAACTGTTTCAAGTTTTAAAGGAAGTCGGGAGAATAAGGCTCCTCAAAAGGAAACCGATGACGTGAGCGTTCAAGAAGTATACGGAGGTGGATATTTAAAACCATTTACATTTGAAACTACTTTGCCACCAAAACCAGAGATGTCTGGACCTCTGTTTAACTTCATAATCAACATATGTGACGCTATTTTAGAAGATTTTTCAAATTCGAGAATTCCGAAATATATTAAAATATTAGGAAAAAATTTGAAAGGTCGCGGATCAGGTATTCTCATGAAAATGATGATAAGAAGATTTGCCAAAGGTCTCAATATCTTATCGGATTATAGAGGTCAGCTTATAAAAGGAAAAGTAAAAAACTTTCTAAAGATTATATCACGAAATAAGCCTAAGAGAAAAGAATTGTTCAAATCATTAAACTCTCTTTACACGGTAAGACAGGATATAAAAATGGATGTTTATATTTATAGACTAAAAAAATATGGACGAAAAAGAAGACGTTATATTGGTAAATTTACAAGAGATATTTTTAATCTCATATTTTATACTATTAGTAAACAAGATGATGATGTAAAACGTGATTTATTTTTGAAATTCAATTTAGCTATTACGGAATATAGAGATGAAATGCGTTTTTAAATATTCAAATAATATAGGTAGTAATTTTATGTCTAGACTTCGCGTTCACCTTTAAGTACTTTTAAATAATAGTCCAAAATTGCTGTGCTAGTGTGTGCTTTGCGGGTCAACTGTCTCAGTGAATATCATGTAACATAACATTTGCTCTGAAAATAAAAGTGTCGAAATTAAAAGGTGGGAATAATAGCGTTGTGTTATTATCTTAGATTATTTATTTTGTATATTATTTCCTGTGACATTGGGTGACAATGAGTAAACGGCCCATCTAATGGTAAGGTTTGCAATTCTTTACCGCCCATGAACAGTGTACAGGGTTAGTGGATACTTACGAAGAGGAAACGCTTCCGGCTTTCTTAAACGTAGACGAAGAAGGGGGAATGGCGTTAAGGAAAACACGTTATGTCGTTCATAATACTTGTTTTTCATAATAATTATGAAGATTAACAACGTTTTACCTATTTAATAAGATTTCAACATAAAAATTCATAATCTTTAACGTATTAAAGCTTTAAAAAAACAGTTTTGAGCGCCATTGCCCTTGACGTTGGGTAATGTCGCTCAGTCAAAAAGCCGCTTTAGCGGTGGACCTTTGGCGATTGCAGGGCATGGTTTTTATACCTATAATTAGTAAAGATAATATCATAATATTAAAAAACAACCTGTAAAAGACAAGTGTAACCAAAAGTATACAACCTGTTTGTAATTGTCACGGTTTGACAGAAATTCTTAATTTGCAACACTAAGAAAATGGTGACACGTTTCTAGGTCCCCACAGCCGTGACACTGCTGAGGTGAATTCTTATAACCCATGTCATAGTCCTATAGTGATATGTACAGAGTACTATAAAGTGCTATGTCACTTAGTGAACAATGTGTCTGCACTCGTCTCCTAATACATTTATATAAATTACTCTTGTAGTTATAAAAGACATTTATACATATTGCAATTAAATCGTATCTAAACTGAAAAAGGAATAAAAGTAGAATTTTTATTTGTATGTTTGTACGAACGTAACGCAAAAACTTCTGCATTAAATCGCATAGGGTTTTAACAGTTACATTGTTTCAGATCTAACTTTTTAGGATCTGTTATATATTTCAGTTTGAAATACCGTCTACAAACTTCCTTTTATGTTTGTTTAAACATCGGCAAATAGCGGGTTCGTTCAATATTTCGAAACTAAATTTGCTAACATGTTTATTGATTCTATGATTATTGTGTTACGTATTTACAGCTTTCTTTAATTTTTGTGTAATATTAAAAAGTTTTTGCCAAATCAATAAAATGAAATGTATGATTTATGATTTAAAAGAATAATAGTGATTGGTTTTCATAGCGTAAAATAAACAATAAACCGTACTTCAATTTCATATTGTGAATAGTGTTGCCACATCTGAAAAATGTTTACTATAATAGGTGTTACATTTTCAATTTTGATATTAATTAATTTTGTCAATTCCAACAGTATAACTGGTCTTGTCGATTCACAAAAACCGAACGAACCCTTGCTTTTACTACCTGATATAAAGAAAAAACCAGATTTGAGGTCGGAAGGAATTTTTGGAAGGTTTCTGAGGAACCTTCTTGATTTGCTGTCAACAACGTTTCCTGAAAAAAAGTTAATTAAATTTTGTCGGGTGCTTTACAAACACACTAGTGTACTTGATTATAAATACACTCAAAAACTGTCAAATCATTTACGCCACATAAGCAGAATGTATAGAGAAGATTTGAAAAACGAATTTATTACTTACCGCCAACAGTGGGACGAAATGAAGGAGCACGGGGCATCTTTTATTGAAGCTATGGATGCAATATTTACATTAAGAGAACATATGTTGTTTGAGGATTATATTTATGAATTAAAAAATTATGGCAATGACGATATATTATTTATTGATGAAGAAACTAAAAAGCTATTAAATTATATCATCTTAGACAGAATACTAAAGTTAAGTACCACAGAGCAAAGCGAATTGCAAACGAAATTAAAACTAGCAGTTAAAGAGTACAAACGACAACACAACTACAGAAAATGATTCAAACTTTTGCTAGTTGTAACAAATTCTTAATACAATTTTGTGTCAAAAGACAATTTAAAGAAATAAATTACAGTCTAACGCGCTCTAACACATGATACAGCTGAAAATGTTTAGTTTTAGAATATGAAAAATATGTACAATTGTTACAACCACCAATATAAAAGAAGAGTTCCGGCTAAGTAACTGGTCTACGCTCAGCTTAATACCTATAGTACTGAAATTTTAAGAATGCTTTGTTTTAAAATCGATTAATGTTTAAGTAAATAGTATTAAAGTGTAAATTTGGTTTTCTTGATTAAAAATACAATACAAACTTTAGTATTTTTGTAAAATACACCGCGATGGATAGGCACCCCTCATTTTTGTCTTGCATGTCTTTCGTTCACAGTATTTGTTATTTATGTTATTTATGTCTAGAAGTTTCTAACATTATGACTTTTATCCGTTTTATTATACTTATGGTAATTAAATTCTTAATTTTCATTATAATCTGGTCACTGATAGGTACTGTTTCTGTTTTTTTTTATTTCACCAATTTAAACTTGCTTGCTAAGTTATAAACTTGCTCTGAAAAAAAAATGTTTATAAAAGGTGAAACTAAAATGATTAGTGCTTAGAGTTTAATATAATTTAGTTGTTTTTATATTCATAGGTGCTAGAAGAAATTATTTAACTAAAGCTTATTATGGCTAACCATGTTTATATGAATGTTACTATTTTATGATTAGTTATAAAAAAATACTTTTTTATCATTCGGTATCTGTTTTTTTTTATTTTGTATTTGACCAATCAATTATATTTGACAAATTATGCGTGATCAATCGGTCTCATAAATATGTAACACTAAAGTCATTAATCTCACCTCAAACATAGTTTGTGATAAGTTTAACTCCCGAAGGTTGCAAGATTTTAAACAGACAGACATACTAAAGATTAAATATTGAGTAAAGGACTAATTGGAATTCTGGAAACTATATAAAATCACAAAAAAACTACATTTTCACCCTGGACCAAAATTATCCTTTCCTCGTAGACCAAATCCTGTATCTGCACCTGATACATTAGCCTCGCCTTCTGTCTCCTAATGTTGGTTTCTATTTTGGGAAATTCTTAAGGGACTATAAGTATTCAAGCAAATGTTTTTGGATAAGTTTATGTCCTCTTATCCCTTAGCAGTATTGCACAAACAAACAAACAGACCTTCAAGCTTTTGCTGCTTAGATTCAATTAATTTCTTTTTCATGTAGTTTTGTTTTCCAATTAGTTACATCATTGGCTGTTATAAAAGCATACCTTAATGTTATACATTTATGCCACCATACATTTTTCGATATAAAAAGTAACCTTTGTCATTCTCCAGTCCAAAAAATATATCTCCAATGAATATAAGTTTGTTTGATTGTCGCTTGAGATAATCAAACACTATTTAACTATCCTACAAAAGCCTTATAATTTTTCGAGGCATTCTCTATGTGCAAAATTAAAAATATAACATTTGAAAAATAGAATAATAGAAAAATATAGTTACTCCTACGTATTGGAAAAAGTTAGAAAAAAACAATTTCCTAAACCACAATTATTTCTAAAATTCCCAATATTTACTACTGTTTATTTTAAAAATCAAACTAAGAAAACCATAAAATTAGATAAAATTGTATGTCATAGACAAAGTGGATTATTATCTAGCAACACTGACGTTATCGATACAGAACAAATGAAATACGGCAACGTCACGCAAAGCAGACTCATGAAGTGTTGAAGAGTGATTATACATTCGGCGATACAAATAATTATTAAATTTACGAATTTTAACTATATTTAGTGAAAAGATGGCAGACAATAAAAGGTGAGAGTCTTCTTACATCTATTATTCATCAAAAAGAAGTGATTTTATTACTCTTAATGTAATATTGAAATATCATGGAAACCAATTTTCGAAATTGGCTTGTCATCATGTCTTACTTTACAGAATATTGAAGTATTTGTTGTGTATTGAAGTTATACTACAAGCAGTTGCACCAATTATAATACAATTATATTGATAATTTACGATATATTTTTAATTTGAGTAAATCAAATTTTTTATAAGTGCGTTACCGGGCGTCATAACTGATTTGTTCCGTTCCGTTCAGCCCCGATGATCTTTCCACCGCGATCCTGCGTCGCAAGGACAGGCCTAACCGCCTGATCGTCGAGGAGGCTGTAAGTGATGACAACTCTGTCGTCGCTTTATCTCAGGTCAGTCCTTTGTTTTAACCGAACGATTTGGTTAAACATGTCCTATAATGGGGACGCTTGGTTAATTGTTACGCATTTTGTATATTCTTATTGGATTGTAATAGCTGAACTATCAGGCAGTTATATTTTGGGCACAGCTAGTACCACACAATATCAATTATTGCCATATACACAATAGCTGCCTCCTAAATATCCTCATGATGTTATCAGATTGCACCACCATCTTTTTTTTTCCTCTTTATTTAACAAAATATTTTTAGTATTATATATTTTAAGCATTTTTTCATAATAATCACCACTGCTTTGTCTTTGAACTTTACAGTCTGAGCCTAGTACGATGATTGCTTATTAATACTTATGCTCTATTTCCATAATGGCATTAATGCTAAGAGAATAATGGTTGACATTAATATGCTATTGTAAATATATGAAAAATTCATTCATTTTTCACATTCAATTCACCAATTTTTCGTCAAATATTTATTTAAAAAAAATGAATCGTAACATGTCTAACAAGTTTATAGACAATTCCAAACATTGATTACAATACCACTTTTCATAAAGAAATAAAAATAATTAATTTATTATTCTTGATGTTTGAGATGTACACAAACTTTGAATACATAAAAGAAAGTAAATAAATTTTATTCTACATTTTACACCTTAGGATGTTTTGAGCCAAAAAATATTAATTTGATTGACAGTTCCTGTTAAGAATCAGTATGTATATACAAAAAGTTATTATACATATGAAATGCTGACAAACTATTGTGCAATTTTCTGTGTAATAAATTTGTTATACATATTATTTTTGATCTGATATAAATCAACTGATCAATTTGTATGTTTAAAAGTGCTTAACTACTCCCTGACTATTATATAAAAAATAATATAATATATCTATTACCATAAAGCACATGCTTTATGCTTCTAGAATGAATTGGAAGTGTAACATACTTATACTTCCCATTCTATACTACCAATTCATTCTAGAACATTTTTCTAAATCTAAACTGATTTGTATTTTTTTTTCTTCTAATATTGTATTTTTTATATAATACTCACACTAATTAATCTGTTTAGATAATCTCTTGTTAAATTTTACCAAATGTATTTTTAATTATGAATAGAGCTTTTTCTTATAAATAACAATATAATGACAGGTATGATAAGCTTAAATGTAGTGTAGCCAATAAATTGTAAGTTGTTAAGAAGTTAGCTTAAAATCTATTGAAAAAAAAGTGAACAGATGGTAGAAAGAAAGCAAGATAAAAAATGTAGGACTTTCAATATTATTCCATTAAAGCTAATTTGCAAATGTATGAAAACAGGCCAAAATGGAGCAGCTACAATTATTCCGTGGAGACACTGTGCTACTTAAGGGTAAACGTCGAAAGGAGACTGTTTGCATCGTTCTATCAGATGACAACTGTCCCGATGAGAAGATCCGCATGAACAGAGTAGTCAGGAACAATCTTCGCGTCCGTCTGTCAGACGTGGTCTCCATAGCGCCATGCCCATCAGTCAAGTACGGCAAGCGGGTACATATACTGCCAATTGATGATTCTGTTGAAGGTTTGACTGGGTGAGTGAAATTTGACTAACTAATAATAATAATACTTTATTTCCAGAACATACATTCCAAAGAAACATAAATAACTTCAATACAATTTAGTCTTATTACAATGAAATCAATTTTATATTAATTACAAAATAACAGTTAGGAAAACAATAACAAGTAATTATAATAGTAATCAATACGTAGATACTTTCATTTCTAAAAACTATACTAAATTTGAGATTGGAAGTGATCAAATGAAATAAAATACATAAAGGCACATTAAATAAATTGAAATAAGTGATGTCCATTTATATATTTTTTATTTTAAATTTTTATTTTAAATATTTAAAATAAAAATTGAATAATATTAAATTAAGATGCAATGGATAAATGGACTTGAAAAATTAAACAAAAAAAAAAAATACATAATTTGAATGAATTAAATTAGGTCAAGTGGTTTTAAATCACATAAAAATTAATAATGTATAAATTTTGAAAAAGAAAAACAATAATAATATTCAATAAAATAAAAAAATAAAAAAGAACACATGTAAAAAAGCAACAAAGATGGATAAGCAATTGAAATAATAATAAGATTGTCAATCGCTATATTTACATTGATGTACTTAATATGCAGACTCTTAACACACTCCTTGTAAGTTTTTGTGCACTTGAAACCAGTACCTGTCAAATATCCCACATTCACTTCCACGGTGGCTTTCATGAGTTCGTATTCACTCCGCAAGTAACATGCCACGTGTTAGCTATGTTGCATCTCATCAGTGCCCAAACACCCGGTAGGCGATTGACCGCGAACATTTCAGAGGCACTGCAATGGCGAGGTAGACTGAATATTATTCATAGTGCATTATTATATTGCACTCTGATGGTATATATGGCGTATGCGTGTATTTACACCACAGATCATAAGTGTACGTGCTCATACAGAAAGTCCGGAAAAGAACTCTCTTCACCTCTGCATTACATTTGTGATATCCGCGTGAAATCATGTTAGCCCTTACAGTGATTGATGATTAAACTACATTTAAACTAGAGTTTATTTTTGTACAAAAATTAAAATAACACATCTTTACTTTTCTGACTATAATCTACTTTTTACAAAATCATATTATATGTATACTTTTAAAAGTAGGATGTTCTGCTAATGAAATAAGCACTTTAGAGGAAAGACATTTTCATCTTTCATTTATCACTCTGACCTGATACAATTTTCTTATAATAATATTCTTTCCACAGAAATCTATTTGAAGTATACTTAAAGCCGTACTTCATGGAGGCTTACCGCCCGATCCACCGTGACGATACATTCATGGTGCGCGGTGGCATGCGAGCGGTGGAGTTCAAAGTGGTGGAGACCGACCCCGCGCCTTACTGTATCGTGGCCCCCGACACGGTCATACACTGCGACGGAGAACCCATCAAGAGAGAGGTTAGTAGACACACACCCCATTACCTTTAACATGGTACAGGGTTATAAAATTAGTGCAAGAATAATTGTTCTACAAAAACTGTTTAGAGGGGATGATAAACATGTAATATGACAATAAATGCCTCTTTTATGTTCATATCAATAAATATATAAAATTAAAGTAATCCACAATCAAATACATTGTCAAACAGGAGGAGGAAGAGGCCCTCAATGCGGTTGGCTACGACGACATCGGGGGCTGCCGCAAGCAGCTGGCTCAGATCAAGGAGATGGTGGAGCTGCCGCTGCGTCACCCGTCACTGTTCAAGGCCATCGGTGTTAAGCCGCCTCGCGGCATCCTTATGTACGGGCCGCCCGGGACCGGGAAGACACTCGTCGCCAGGGCCGTCGCTAATGAGACTGGTAAGCGTGTTACTGCTTAAGTCAGTTGTTTTATTCATATCATTAAATAAACATTTCAAATGTTATCACCAGGTGCATTCTTCTTCCTAATCAATGGTCCCGAGATCATGTCGAAACTGGCTGGCGAGTCGGAGTCCAACCTGCGTAAAGCCTTCGAGGAGGCTGATAAGAACTCTCCCGCTATCATCTTCATTGACGAGCTGGATGCCATTGCACCCAAGCGAGAGAAGACGCACGGAGAGGTGGAACGGAGAATTGTGTCGCAGTTGCTCACTCTCATGGATGGTATGTTCATTATCAATTTATTTTATTTATAATATTATATAACATCAAATACTTTTCTTAAAGAAATATTAAAAACTATCTCTCTTTAATTACATTATTTCATGATATATACATTGTTAAATTAGAATATATAAAATATTACGAATGTCTTCGTCACATAATCTGACATTAACCAATATTATAAAAGTAAATATAAAATTGGGTACATTTTGACACAATTTCGATGAACAGGTATGAAGAAATCGTCCCACGTGATAGTAATGGCGGCTACGAACCGTCCGAATTCCATCGACCCCGCTCTCCGTCGTTTCGGACGCTTCGACCGCGAAATAGACATCGGCATCCCCGACGCCACCGGCCGCCTCGAGATCCTCCGCATACACACCAAGAACATGAAGCTCGGGGATGACGTGGATTTGGAGCAGGTTTGATAACAGTCCATACAAGCGTTTATTACAATCAAAAGTATCATTTATCATTGGTTTTATTTCAATTACGGATACTCCTCGACCATCGTGTGTTACCGGTCGGTTCTATGGGTCTGGATTGTTTCGAGTCCGCCGCCATTATTAAGTTATCCACCAAGAAACAACAATTGTCCTCATCGCCATTGTGCGTTTGCACTCTATCGTAACTCTTTAGAAACTTTGTATTTTCTAAAATAATAGTATTGTTTCAAAAACTCCACTTGAAAGTCACGTTTGTTCCAGATCGCAGCTGAGTCCCACGGCCACGTGGGTGCAGATTTGGCCTCTCTGTGCTCAGAGGCAGCTCTGCAGCAAATTAGAGAGAAAATGGATCTCATCGACCTGGAGGATGACCAGATCGACGCGGAAGTGCTCAACTCGCTTGCTGTGTCTATGGATAACTTCCGTGTATGTATATTTTTAAGCTGAAATCAAATTAAAATCCAATGTTTATTACATCCTTTAATAAATGTGATAATTTGAAAGAATATATATGATTATTTTATAGTGTAGGTAAAAGATATATTTTTTATGTATCAACACAATCTTATTTTTTTACACAGTACGCGATGACCAAATCATCACCATCGGCTCTCCGCGAGACTGTTGTCGAGGTACCCAACGTGTCGTGGACGGATATCGGAGGCCTACAGAACGTGAAGCGTGAATTGCAGGAGCTGGTACAGTATCCTGTGGAGCACCCGGACAAATTCCTCAAGTTCGGCATGCAGCCCTCAAGGGGAGTGCTGTTCTATGGACCACCAGGATGTGGTATGTTAACTTGCTTTTTTTTTACTATTACAATAATTGGTGCTGAAACAATTTTAGTTGTGAAAAATAAAATTACTTTGTATTTTTGAAATATGACCCAATTACAGACATATGAATTGAGTTTGTAATATCTTCAGGTGGTTAAAATTGGATTGTGGATCGCTTAATAATTTCGATGAACAGAGATTTGAGCGATAACATTCAATAATAATTTAATTTCATTCTGTTTGTACAGTTGTGATTTTTCCTCTGTACTATAAAGAAACAAGTTATAGTAGGCTGTAACGCCTTCAACCTATCTGCCGGGTTGACCAGAGATTTGCAATCTAATTTGCTTTCCTTTTACAAGAAACCAGGGAGTAAGATTTGTATGTTTCTTCAGGTAAGACCTTGTTAGCTAAGGCCATTGCTAACGAGTGTCAGGCGAACTTCATCTCAGTGAAGGGACCAGAATTACTTACTATGTGGTTTGGTGAATCTGAGGCGAATGTGAGAGACATCTTTGACAAGGTAAATTATTCAGCTTAAAGTAGTTTTTTAACGTAAACTACTAATATTTTTTATGTTCAAAGGGTCACTTTGTAATTGTAAATTTTGACCTGATTTTTCTCCCAATATAAATACCTATGATGAATTTTTAGTATATTTATTTATTTTTAATATCTAATTGCTGTGTAAAAATCAATTAAAGATAATACAGTAATGAAGTAACTAAAGTAAATTTTATCACTTAGTGTGATCTTTTGCCGATAATCTTTGATGATTACATATTTTAAAAAGTATAGAACCATATATATTTAGAATTTTTCATTACTTTTTCCTTAATAATAAAGGCAGCCCGCCTTTGATATGGAATGATAATTTATACAGAATTATATCTGTGTCATATTTCCCAAATTGCATCATTAAAAAAAAAGAGTATGTCAAAAATAACAATGGTATACATGAATCCTTTTTGATAATGAGACCTTAAAAAAGCAACTACTCCTTCACACGGCACAGACCGCTGTCGTGCATCCGGCTGGAAGCGATCAAGGCCGGTTGATCACTCACCACCGGATGATATATAGATGATATAATGATATAAAGAAATAGAATAATGCTTCGAACCGATGATATATCGTCCACCTCTCCCCCCTCCCACAGGCCCGGTCTGCGTCCCCGTGCGTGTTGTTCTTCGACGAGCTGGACTCCATCGCGAAGTCCCGCGGCGGGTCGGTGTCGGACGCCGGCGGCGCCGCCGACCGCGTCATCAACCAGATACTAACCGAGATGGACGGCATGGGCGCCAAGAAGAATGTCTTCATCATCGGTCAGTTGATACTTGACCGTCGGTCGTACACAGATATATATGAGTTTTTTCCCGGGTGGATATGTTTGATAAAGAAAAAACGTTGAGAAACTTGAATCTTAATAAATATTTTCACTGACACCAGAGCAGAGTAACATTTATGGTCTTTATTGAGAAGACTATAGATGAGTTACTTATAATTAGCTTGTATTTTTGTTCTTCTCAGCAATTACAATTGTCGAAGCTCGTAAGATTTCATTTTGAATATTTTGTTAATCGTGACTCTCAGGTGCCACCAACCGTCCCGACATAATCGACCCCGCCATCCTGCGGCCGGGGCGCCTGGACCAGCTCATCTACATCCCGCTGCCCGACGAGAAGTCCCGCGAGGCCATCCTGCGCGCCAACCTGCGCAAGTCGCCCATCGCCAAGGACGTCGACCTGTCTTATATTGCCAAGGTTATTATTTAAAAACTATTTGGAACACGACTCGATCGTAAAATATATTCTATTAAAATAGAAATTCACGACATAATGGTCGTTCATTTGTACAGTTCTTATCAGGTGGTAATAGTCTACTACGACCGGTTATAGATGAAAAAATATTGACAATGTAGTTGTTATAAGATCCATATAAAGTATCGCATATGCTTGTATTATTCAAAGTATTTTTTTCCGTGTAGGTGACACAAGGCTTCAGTGGTGCTGACCTGACCGAGATCTGCCAGCGCGCGTGCAAGCTGGCCATCCGCCAGGCCATCGAGGCCGAAATACACCGCGAGAGGGCGCGCCAGCAGTCGCAGCCCGCCGCCGTCATGGACGTGAGGACACTACTATAAAGACGAAATATATTATTATTTTGTATTTTTTTATGAAAGCAAATTTGTTATGTTAAATTATCGTTCCTGAAATAAATTCATTCAGATGGACGAAGAAGACCCCGTGCCAGAGATCAGTCGGGCTCACTTCGAGGAGGCGATGAAGTTCGCGCGGCGCTCCGTGTCCGACAACGACATACGCAAGTACGAGATGTTCGCGCAGACGCTGCAGCAGAGCCGGGGCTTCGGAACCAACTTCAGGTACGACAACTAATTTTGGTTGTAACAGTTTTTTTTTAACTCTAAGATCAGTTAGGCAACGGTTATGTGTCCTTATTTATTATAAGTAAATACAAAGTATAAGCTTAATTTATGCGAAACGTACAACGCAGATTCCCGACGAGCGGTGCGTCGGCGGGCGGCACGGGCACCTCGGGTGGCGACCAGCCCACCTTCCAGGAGGAAGGCGGAGACGACGACCTCTACAGCTAAGCGACCACCCCACGAGCTTCATTCACGATAACCTGCGACACCGACCGCCCCATTAGGAGATGACCACACGTGGAGGGGGCCGGCCTGTTTTGGAATGTTTTCAAATGTTCTATACAGCAGTGTGCAACTATTTTTACATTTTGTTCAGTGGCTATCGAATATTTGATGTTGTGTGCATTTTTAAAAACAGTTGTTTGTAGTGTGCCTGAATATATGATTTTATTTTACCGTTAAATTTATGAATTTATCATCATATTATATATATGACGATACTTATATACTATACAAATAACATTAAAGAATAGAAATCATTATTTCGCAAGAGTTCAAAGTCGCCGGTCGTACTGTGGCTACTAACAACTATTTTAAAAAACGCCCTAATAAGGCCAATGTCTCCATAACTTTAAAACTGAATAAGGTACCATTATTATAAAAGTTATCCTCTGAAAACGAAGCTAAACGGGTGGCTGTATCTCATTTTTTTTCGATGAGGATGTCTGTCTGACCGGTGTCGATTTCCAAATGTGTAAATTAATTTAATTCAATCATTAGTTACATTGGCTTATGTTTAGTTTGTGAGGTGCCAGAGGGCAGTATGCTACGGTATAATGTAATTGTTACCTGTAATACCAGATCGTCAGTAGACGACTAACACAATATCGCAGTGATTTTTAAATAATAAAAAAGATTTTTATAGTCGGATGGTGTTTTTTATTTTACTTCTCTATTTTTATTTATTGTTTAATCTGTGTTCTATTTAAACAATAATTTTTACATTAGAATATTGTAAGAAGAACAAACTGATAATAATCTATTATTTCTAATAGGATTAAAGTATTAATAGCAAGTTATTTAAAAATATATATATTTGAGATACTTTTATTGTATTATATTTTAGAACATGAAACGCGGAGTGTAAAGATTTAAAATGTTTTTTTTTTAATTATAAGTCCTTATTTACAAAGGGAGAGTTTCTTGTAACTATGCGAAATACGACTCTAGCTGGCATGCTTTCAAATATAAAATACCCATAACAATCAATTTCATGTGAAAAGTGGTATTTGTTGTACTTAACATTTTAAATCCTGATTTACACAAAAGATATAAGAATGCGAAAGACGAGAAGGCGTTTCGCAGTGAGTATTTTCTCTGCAGTTCAGAGAATACATGATATAATAAAATAAATTGTATTTTTGTAATACTTCGTAATACGAAATTGGATAAAAGACGTGAAATTCGGTGATGACCGTGAAGAATCATTAGCAATTATGTCTTTGAAAGACAAAATTCCGCATGTGGTTTTCTAATCGAAATCTGCCATCGAAAAACTTGTGTGAACAAGATCTTAGTAAAAAGTTAAAAAATAAATTAAGAAGGCTTATTTTCTTGAAAAAAAATACTATTTATATCCCAATGAGTCCCAAGAAATCTGAGGAGAATAACGCCGTTTTAGAATTAGAAATAGAATTTTCCGTTCATTATGTTGACTGTAACAATGACCTATAACCCTACAAAATGTCATTATAATCCGTTCAGTGTCTTTTACGTGATGAGCGAAGAAGTTAAAACCTTTTTCAAAGACGATTACTATTTACTACTATTCGCTCCGCATTCGAGGTTTGCAAGCAAAAGTCCCAAGCGATTTCAAAGTTCTTTTCTCAGATTCGCATCGGATGCGGCTAGGGTTGTTAAAAAATAATCGTTTTTAATTTGATTCAACTATTTTTTGTTATAATCGATTTTTAATAAACGATTATCTGAATATTAATTAATCGATTTTTACTAAATCGATTATATAAATTACATATTTTAATCGATTTTTGTAAATAGCGCCAAAAAATAAATTATTTGCCACTGCATAGTTTGCATAAGGAAAAAGATTACCAAAATAATAGATTTTAAGCTCCTTACCTGAAAATTTATGGGAATAATTATTTTTATTTTTTTTACTGTAACAATTAAAACTCAAAAAGAGATTTGGTCTGTATTTTAGTTTTCATTGCAATTAAAAGATTGTTTTATTTTTAATAAAATGTTTAATAATATTGAAAATTTGAAGCAATAATTATATTTAGTTTTCTAATTATTCAAACTGACAGTTTAGAGAACTTTGTTTTGCGATAAAATTTTGAAACCAAATGATTGACATTTGGATATTCATCATTTTATTTGATTTTTAATTTGATAAATTGTTAACATTAATCTCTTCGCAATATGGTTAGATAAATATATAAAATCGAATTCTTCACAAAAATCGATTATTTTTTTTGAATTATATTGATTTATATTGAAAAAATAATAATCGATTTGTTTCACTCAATGTCACATCCCTAGTTGCGGTGCGAAAGAGTTTTTACGGTCCGAAGTAGCCGTAGTTAGTAATCTGTGGTCGTAGTACTATGAAAGCTTATGCACTGTTTTGTAATCTGTGTAGTTGAACGAATAAAAATTTTGAAATAAAAATTATTTATTAATATTTTTTGTGTTATTTATAAAAATAACTTTATCATTATTTTTTTGTATTATTTCGGTTTACTTTTTGGAAATAACGAATTTTAAAGTGTTGTTTATTTGTAATTGTAAATTTATTTAATATTTTTTTAATTTTCTGTTTTATGATTCAGTCACACGATGAGGTGAGGATGTTTATTAGTTTACTTAATATTTCACTTTGATTGGCGACGACGACGAGGTAACAGACTTTCTAAGCTAGTTATATGATATGTTATATGAAAATATAATTAAATAATTTTCTTGAAAATAAAATGTATATCGTCTGTTGTGCCAATATAGAGACATATTGCTTATATTTTATTGATCGAACATTGGTTTATGTCAATGTTTTTAAAAATATAATTTTTTTTATCAATATTATATTTTTTTAATTCAATTACCCATTATTTTTACTTAATAGTTTATATCCAATATGCCCAAACTAAGTGATAATTATTATCTTAGAAAATACTATTTAGAGACAGAGCAAGTTCCAACTCAATCAACGATGAAAGAAAGGATGTCTCTACCGCTAGCTAACGTATACTTTAAATCAATGAGACCAAAACTTAAGATACTTGCCGGCTTAGAACCGCCTATGAAAGGTGGTGGAAGCGATTGGTACATACCGCCAGATGACTTACTTAAAGGCAGAGCAGTTATGAAACCAATAAAACATCAATTCCTTACAAAGTTGGGTTTTAATGGCATTGATTTCTTTGGGGAGAAGATACTTAAAGATCATCAACAGGAAATGGAAGAAGAAAAACATAGAATTCTTCTAGAAAATGATATTACCTGGAAAAGAACCATTGACATTAGCTGTCGTCAGAGATGGGATGAAGCGTCAAAAGAACAATCCAAGCAAAACACTATAAAAATTCAGCATGCTTTTCAAGAATTCACATCTTTGTACTCCACGTCAATTAATAAGATTGAACACTTACTGAAGGATGCTTCAGAGATGCAAATTAAACGTCGTCAGAAGGAAACTTTTAATAAAATGGCCTCAAAGTTTGAAAGACTTGTAAAACATCAAGCAAAAATGTTGTACGATCAGTACACTGAAAAGCTATTGATAGAAAAAACGAAACTAAAAGAACAGTTCATAAGCACTGTTGAAATATCTCGAACTGCCATGGGCAATAAATTACATGATATAAATACTGAGAAACATGTGGCTGTAGAAAAATTACGAGTGTTACTGGAGTGTCAGAACTTAGCCTGCCAGGTTTACGTGTCGTTAAAAGAACGAGATGTATGTAGAAAACAAATTGAAACCGTTACACATGAACATAAGAAGAAAATGAAAGGATTAAAAGAGAGAATCATGATGCAAGATTTTGAAATACGCCTTGCAAAAGAGAAAGAAAAGAAAAGACAAGAATTCGTAAGAATATGGCAAAAGAAAGTATGCCATGTTGTCAAAAGATTTCAGGATTTTGTAAAATATTGTTTAAATACATTGCCTGATCACGCCGATTTTTTTATTGATATGGAAAAATTGATGTTACTTCAACTCAGCGAGGTCTTAGAGAATCCCAGTGGTGAAAGTATATTTATACCTGAAGAAGAAACACTACATACTCCAATCGCAAAGCCGCATCCTTTCTTTCTGTTTTGTGATAAAGGGTACAAACCAAAAATAGATGAAACGCTTTGCCCAAAACATTGTACTTCTAGTGCCTCGCAACTTCCTGTAATCGTGGTAAATAAAAGATGCATATACTCAGCTTGCGACAATTTCCAAACATTCACAGCCACGTTGAGACAATTACTCGAAAATCGAGGCGTTGAGGAGGAATTGATGGACGACCACGACTACACATACGATATTCCCGTCAAAGTAACTTCATCGGATCAACTTTTGCAGCTAAAATTAGAAAGCTCTTTGATGCAGATACTGCAAGAAGAAATTCCAAATCCAAGAAATGTCAAAATTGAATGTTGTGTTTGTAAAGTGACCACTTGCTACTGCGAAAGCCCAGCAGCAATACCATCAGTACCAGAAATTAAAAAGCCAAGAGCAACCCCAGAAAGAGCAGTAAATTTGGGTAAAATAATCGAATCCAGAAACATAGAACTAGACCATTATCGTGAACCGAAATTGGAAAGCTATATCGAATATGTGATGCCGAAATACTGTGCATGTGCTAAGCGCGCTAAAAAACATTTGGAAGAACATCTCCCAGCTTATATGCGAAACATGTCCAGCTACGATGTTTTAGATTTGCCTCATTATGAACCCTGTTCTTTGGACCAGTTAAAAGATTTAGTAAAGCGTGCGAGAGGCTGGTCGGCTCCAAGCCCAAAACCAGTTAAAACAGAGTCCAAGACAAAGAATGTAAGCACTCAATACTCTGACCATGAATTCGAATTTTTATGTACTTGCTTCTCAGATGAAGAGATTGAAAAATTGTTTAAAAATTTAGCCAAAGGTTCCAAATTGTTTGATAAAAACGCCCAGTCTAAATTTGGAGTAGTTACTGGATCTCTTGCTTCTACAAGTCTTAGGAAAGATAGTGAGATATTTGCACGCGATAGGGCATTCTCACTGCGGCGTTTACTTGACCAAGCACCAGAGTTAGAAGAAATATTTAAAAAAGAAGACTGTCAATAATAATAATTATACATTTCAAAAATAGAGAATAAAACATTGGATGGGATAAAAATATTTTTTTTATTCATATAAAATTATAAATACCATTTTCTGCTTACGGCTAATAAATTCAATTCATTGCTAAGTCACTTCACCGACCGCCATTTGTTGTAGAAGGTGCATGACGTGGCAGAATCTATCTTTTATCTCCGTGGTGGTTCTGTGTGGCAGCAATTGTCGTATTCTACTGAACACTTGTTCTGAACCAGGCTCTCCTTTGAGGACCTCTAGCATGGTTTTGTCCTCTTCCCGGGTCCAGCTTCTGGCTTCAATTTTCGGAGGCTCTTCTTTCATCTTCATCGCATCTTCCCGTTTTGTGCTCGAGTTCTTTTTTAAAGCTATGTCATCTTTTTTACAAACTTTACTTTTGCAAAGTGACTTTCCTTTTATCTTATGTAAAGGAATACATTCTTTCTTTGTATTATCATTAACATCTTTGACAGTTTTTGTCGGAGACTTGAGCTGCTTCCTTGGTCTTTTCTGAGGCATTTTACAAACAGATTTGTTGTTCCTTTTGGGGGAAGACCGTTCAGAGTCCGATTCGGGGGGGGATATACAATGATTAGGAGCCAGCCGCCGTGCGTGTACTCGGTAGGGTTCTTTACTATAGGGATAGATTACCGAAGCATTTCTTAACAATCTGCCGTGTTGTAAGAACACTGTTCCATGTAAGTACTGCAAAAGAATACATTTATTTACTTCTTGACATTGCTTGGTCTTTTATTGTTACAACATGCTGTTCTTCATGTAAAAATATAATTCAAATAAAATGATCTCCTACCTCAGAATCCAGTTCTTTCGTCTCCTTTCTTTTGTTAGTTTTCTCTTCGAATTCCCAAACGTCGAAGCCTTTATCACTTGTGAGGAAACTCTCATCCAAAATATCTGAACCTGTTTCATATAAACTGTAAAATAAAACAAAATAAAAGATTAGTAGATAGAGATGATTTTTAGAGAACACTACAGATACAGCTATTGTGGTGAATTCCTAGTTAGTTAAATACCTATCAGGTGGTCGTTCATCCGGGAACAGGGACTTGAAAACCTGCGTGAGTCTGGGACTGGACCTGAGATGAGGCAACACTCGGGCCTTCAGGTCATCACTGTTACCGTTGTTGATACAGGATGTTATTGTGCGCATTATCTTCCTGAGAACGGTTGGTTTTCGGTTAAATGTTGTCTGGAAAAAAAAAATACGTTTAGTTCATTTACTTTTTTTTGATTTCAAGTCAGACCATGGGTACTTGTTACAAATTCATATAGTATTATTTTATTTATTTATTTATTTATTTATTTATACCTTTACGGGTATGCATTCCTTTTTTTACAAGTATTCTTCAGGCCTCACAAACAGAATGGTCAGTAGAAAATAAGTATAATACAAAAAATATGTGAACACGTAGAATAAATAATTTTTAACATAACAAAAGTAATAGACAATTAGATAGACTTATACTAATGAGACAGTAATTATAGAAGTTTAGTACTGCAAGTAACAAACAAGAAAATATATATTAAAAAGAATGAGATCGGCGCTACAAAATATAACAAGACTAACAATTAAAGTAACAAACAAAAAAATATATATAAAAAGTGTTTGACAGTGTGTTTTTAACTAGGCATTTGAATTGTTCAATACTGATATTGAAGTCACGTCTTGAAAGAGATAATTCATTAGCACATTTCATCAGCTAGCATCATTCAGCTATAGCGTTTTGAAAAGCAAATTCGGTTCTAAAGTGATTCGGCATAAATAAAAGTGGTCTGCGAGTAATTCTGCGAGGCTCGAAAAATTTTAAAATGCCTGCTAGTTCAGGACATGTTCACTCAACATGATACAACAACCGTTGATAATTGAGAATAAAAATAGCATATCTAAAATTACACGATGTTTTTCAAGAGTATCAAGGGTGCAGAGTTGTAGAGCAGGTTCGCAATTGTGACAAAAAGGTGATAGCGGAGTTTTGCATTTAAAAAGATAAAATCTCAAAAACTTATGTTGAACAGACTCTATTGCTTTAATATTATCAGCTGTGAAAGGAGACCAAATAGCTGAAGCTTATTCCAAGGACGGTCGTACTAGACTGACAAACAAGGTCTTGATGGTAAGCGCTGAACGGAAGTGTTTGCTATGTCTTATTATGAAACCAAGATTTCTCCTCGCTCTTGAGACTATATCAGTGACATGGCGATTAAATGATCCATCGTTGCTGTAGAGCACTCCAAGATCTGAGACAGAAGACATTTCAGAGACCGGAACGTTGTTAATCTTGTAGACGTGTTCAATCGGAGATTGGGTACGGCACAAGCGCAAAAGTTTACATTTGTCGACGTTGAGATCTAGTCTGTTCCTCAAGCACCAGTTAACGAACTGGACCATGTCTTCCTGTAGTCTGTCCAAGTCAGCATTGCATCGGATGATGGGGAACAGCTTGGCGTCATCAGCATAAACTAACAACTTAGCGAAGTCTATAGTGTCCACTAGGTCATTGATGAAGATGTTAAATAGTAACGGGCCCAGAAGAGAGCCTTGAGGCACACCCGATGAAGCTGCATAGGTGGAGTACGCATCCTCGCCAATCTTGACTATGTAGCTGCGCTTGGATAGGTAGAAGTTAATCCAATTCAAGAGAGGGCCTCGAAACCCTATTGCTGCGAGTTCAAGATCGGGCGATCCACTCTGTCGAAGGCTTTTGCGAGGTCGGTGTAAATAACATCGATTTGATTCTTGACATCCAGGTTGAGGAATATGTAATTGTTCAACAAAGTCAGGTTCGTGGCTGTTGATCTACCCTTTCGAAAGCCGTGTTGTTTGTTCTTCAGCCAGGATAGGGTCGATAACGGCTCTCAGTCTGCTCACCACGATTTTTTTTAAGAACTTAGGGATGGAGTTGATAAGAGCGATCGGGCGATAGTTTCTCACATTTATCTTGTCACCCGCTTTGTGGATAGGTCTGACCAAGCTGGTTTTCCAGGTTTTCGGGAATGTTCCATGACTTCGCAAATAAAATTTGCAATGGAATTGCCAGAAAGGTACCGAGGATGGGTTGCGCAGGTTATTGCCGTTGCTGTAAAAGCGTTTCACGTTCGTAGAGACACTGGTTTCGTTTCTTTCTGAAGAGGTGATCAGCGTAGTTGGAGGCCTCTCATCTCAGCTGCAGGAACTGAAGGTGGTGAAAGTTAGACTCATTCCTCTTGTACTCTGCGTGCGCTGATTTCTTCGTCTGCAGCAGATATTTGAGCTTAGGATCGAACCAAGGAGGGTAGGTACAACTGTGCTCTTGACGGGCACAGTGGTGGTACGGGTAAAGTGGGAAAAGAATTTCATTGTCTGATGTAACAATATACCCTATAGGAATGGAATATATTTTTTCGATTATTACAGTTTTAATAAATAAGCAATTATATATTTAAATTCTTATATATTTATTTAGTATATATAAATAAAATATGTATATAATATATACTCCATGATGTATATATTACATCATGGAGTACTATATTTTTTTATTGTAATTTGCCAGACTAGTTACGAACTCATTATCATTAGTTCGAAGCGTGGCGGACTCGCGGCGTGAACTGATATAACTATTCCGGTATGATTCAGGCGAGTACAGTTGGGAAAATATATATGTTAAAAAAACACAACAAGATTCGCAACCCGCACTAGTGTACACCGACTCTCTCTGAATGAATGATGAATCTCACCAACTTAGAGTATATGTACTATGCTCTGCCCTATGCCTTGCAATACTTCCATCTGATTGGTGACTTGTTGAAATGGGTCAAATAAAATACTACAACTATACTACATACAGTATTATTTATTTAATATGAAGTGATTATTTCATTATGAAAAAGCGAATGAGGTGTAAGAGGGCAGTAGCTTATGACGTTACAATGTATGTATGTATCGATGTATGTATGTATCGATGTATGTATGTATCGATGTATGTATGTATGTATCTATCTATGTATGTATGTATGTATGGATGTATGGATATATGTATCTATGTATGTATGTATGTAGGGATATATGTATCTATGTATGTATGTATGTATGTAGGGATGTATGTACGTATGTATGTATCTAATGTACCGATGGGCTAATGGCCCAAAGGCACTGATATCTCTTAATAAAGGATTTATCTCTTAATAAGGCATTTTATTCAAAACTAAACTCTTTTACACTTGAAATATTTTCTAAATTTTTTATTCAATTACAATTGCATCACCAATAACAAATTGCATCGCAAATTTCTAAACTAAAACTCACGTAATGGGATGGGTAAACTTTAACATTCATTTCCAAAATTAAAAAAAAATAATATACAAGGATAGTATGATCTAATCACGAGAATATTTTATTAAAAAAATATGTGTTTTTAATCAAAAATTACGAACGAGTTAAAAATTTTAACCCCCTTACTCTTTTGGGCAAGAATTATTAAAAAAATGTTTATCTTGTCCAAATTTACTAGTTAAGGCACAAGGTTGTAATAGTAAATATTTTAATAACCACCTAGTTATGGATATTATGTATTTATTTGTATTTAATAACACATAAGTTTAGGTAAAAAATATATAATAATAAAGTAAAACATATCGTAAATGTAAAATTATAATGAACTTTCTAAAATATTTAAAATTGTTTACTCCCAATGTTAAGAATAAATTTACCAGATGTATGTATCATTTAAAATATACAAAAGCTTTATATTTTTATAAACGACTTTCTAATATTTATACGAGAAAGCTCAATGAGTGCAGTTTTAAGTTAAAAAAAAACCGTCAAAGCAAAATCTATATCTCACATGACTTTTTCGATCTAGTGTCACACACCTATCAATTATTTTGAGATGAGATAACTGCATTTTTAATAATCTTTTCTTTTAAGCCTTTGTTTTAAGATTTATAAGTTAAAATAATGTTATCTATATGCAAGTTGCAAAGTATCTATTATTCGGCTAAATAAATATTTTTATGAAACACTATAAGGAATTACATATAACCTTTTTTTAAAACTAGTTTCAGCCGTCCTCGAAAGTTGGATGCGATCAAAAAATATATTTTCTTATAAATTTATTTATATTTTCTTATTTATTTAATGCAATAATGGTTTGTATCTTATTAGTAACGTAAAGAACATCGGAATAATTTACTTTGTTATGTGATTAACTAATTATGATTTTCAATAAAAAAAAATACCAACGACAAAACTTATTACTGACTCTTACATTTATTTTTACGTTATATTTTATGACTTTCAGAAGCAAACAAACAATAAAACACAATGACGTTAGTTAATATAATAGTAATAAAAACAGTAGAAAAAAGTGTTCGAGATTTGGTATCACTGAAAAAAATAATTTAAACTGGTAATCTGTTGGAAAACTGAACAGAATATGGTTGGATTTGTTAAATATTATTATTTATTATAAGTACGAGACAATATTAGATAACCGGAATCGGAAATTCTATCGTAAATTGCTTTTTTTTTAAAGTGATAATACAAGCACTAGCTTTCATCTAACATAAATTGAATTTATATTAAAATATAGTTGTTATAATATTACCCTTCTATCATCTATTAAATACCTACTTGAAAATGCTTCATTCTTAAAAACCATTAATATTTTCATAGCTTATTTATTTATATTGATATCTTTTTATAGAAAACATGCATCAAGTTTTACTAAGAGAGGCCTTTTAAATTAATTTTTATCTAATATATTCTTTCAAATCATTGTTAATTTGCAGGATAATAAAAAACCCTTTAGATTTTTATTCCCATCATAATTTCTCCATCAACATAATACATAGTTTTAAAAACTCACCGCAGTAAATGGTTATACAAATATGATTTATGTAAGGACAAATATTTATTCTCTACATATATTATATTTCGCATATGCATATATTGGAACTAGAAAATATGGACATGTTATGAAAATAGAATAATATACATACTCAACAATAAACACATTAGAAACATTTTTACATGTTTATTATCAGCAACAGATGTAGTGTATTATTAATAAGTTTAGTGTTTATATATATATTCTTGCAATATATTATAATACTTACTTGTAACAGCTGAATGAATCCTGTCATTTGTGTCAGCATTATATGATCCATGAACCTACCAACTTCTACTGCTTGGCCGGGCTTCAAAAATAATAGAAACTCTTCAACTATATCTGTGTGCTCATTCCCAAATAGCTTCTCTATTTTTCTATATAATTCCACTGGGGTTTCCGTCATAGGATCAAAAGACTTCAAAAGTTCCCTAAATTGTACAAACTTGTTGGTTGGCAGGGCAGCATGTGTGGAGAACCTTGACTGAACTTTTGTATAGTAAGATCTTATTAAGGCTAAAATGAAAAACATTGGTTCATAATTTCCCACCAAAATACAGTCTCATTTACAGCTCACAGATAAGATATCAACTTTTGACTTAAATTGCTAATGTATGCCATTAATAAATATCATTAAGTTATATCTTTAAATTGACCTAATTCTATCAAAACATTTTTATACCTATATTAGAAAACATTACAATTAATATTTTTCAAAGGTATACATCTTCTATAATTGAGAATGAATTTGAAATTATATGTTAGACAATTATATCACAAATGGAAAGTTTACCAGTTTCTAAAAGGTTGTCATCACTTTTCTGTTTTATTTCTGTTACAGACTCTTTCTGTACATCCTGAGTCTTAATTTGTGTGCCATTGTGATTCCTATTATCCTCTTGCTTAACTACTTTAGAAATAACAGCCTAAAAAATATTTATATAAAATATAACAATTATCAACAAGTAAGATGGCAGACATGGCCATTGAGTTAGTAAAATTAGAGGCTATCAAAGTTTACGTATATTTCGTTTTGTTCATAAATAGCTCATTTGGCTTTACTGTAATCTAAGAAAGAGAAAGAAAACACATCAGAAACTTCATAAATATAATGCAATTTATTGAAGAAAGTTACATAAAATAACACGCATACTGACTCACCTCTGATTGAAATATAGGATTGGCCTTATTATTTGGGTTAAAAAAACTAGTGCTCGGTTCTATTTTGTTTCCGAATGCATCTTGGCTATCTCTTGTAAATATAATTGGCATAGAAGGCAACATCTGGTTGATTTACGAACCCTTGTTGGAAGATTCACAAGAAAACAAATCGAACCCACTTGGCACTTAACTACACAATTTACACCTTTCTCGTATATTCAAAAACAATTATTTATATCAAAAATATAATGCTATAAAACAAAACGATAGTATATATAACTTTGTGTACAATTCATCATTGATTTTATTAAAAAGAAACAATTATTAGGCGACACTTGAAAGTGTTTTTGTTTGACAGCCAACTTTAACACAACATCAGCGACGCGATGCAGGCGGGAAGAACTCAGACGTTTCATTTTATGATTTTTTTTAAATGTATAAAAGTACATTTTGTTTATAGTAAATTAGTATTTTTAGAGCATTAAGATTTACATTTACTACTACTGTTATTTTTATAACAATAGAAAACAGTTTAATGATAATAATTTAAAAAGCCGCGAGTTTCAAAGTTTATGTTTTTTGCTATTTTAGATTCTTGATTCCTCGGACGACGTTCGAATCACGAATCTGTTTAAGATGAATATTACAATATTGTATAATACCATATTGTTCTATGTTATTGTTCTATGTATTGTGTCTATGTTATTACAATATTATGATTACCTTTCGCTGTTCAGTTTATATTATATTTGGAAAATTAACTTTAATTGTTTTACATTTAAATTTTTAATGTTTGCACTAATGGTTTATCAGTACAGTGAATTTTAATGATCATATAAAACAGTTGATTAAATTCTAGGCAGAAATAGTCGATTTCGAATAATATTGAAATATATTTTTGCAAAAACGATTAAAATACAGCATTACTGCCTATTTCTTTTATAATATAAACGTAGGTGATAGTTACATTAATTACTGTGATAGTATGTTATTTGGTGATAAACTTTATAATTTATTAATACAAGGAAAATATTAGCACATAATAATTATATTTGGTTTTGTATAATGTTATTTATTATCATATAAATACATAATTGTTTGATACTAGTGTTCATGAATATTATGCCTGTAGCTGATCATAAATAGGTATAAGTCTTCTGTTATAAACCCGCGCGGTAACGAAATAATTAATTCTTTGTTTCAGTCCTTACTCGTAACTTCTGCCTAAATGTCCAATCTCCCTTTTTAATCTTCCAGATAGGTTAGTTCTAACTAAAAATATACCATTTCATTTTTTTAAAAAAATCCTTCTAATATCAGAATTTAATATTCATGCCAAAACAAATAACAAATTCTTAAATACAGATAATATTCTGCCCAAAGTCAGTGCAGCTCACAGGCATAATATTGTACTTATTTTTTCTTCTATCGTAAAAAATATTTCTTAGATTTATTATTACTTAATCAAAATCAATGATTACGAATCAATAAGGACATATTCAACAAATTCTTTAAATCTTAATTTTGTAATATATTTTTAAAGATTGTGCTAAGTTAAAAATACACTCTTGCTTCTAAACTTATAGGTAAATTTAAATCATTAACATTTTAAATCGCTATTTTACTTTTATTATTTCTAAGTAGGTCGCATTTGTGAACAATTAATGATAAGAGCGCTGGTTTGTAAGTGAGATTATAAATGATCAAATTATCTTGACCTGTTATGAGTACTGTGAATTAGACAGAAGAGACTATATATATAGTAAAAAGCGCATACTATACATAAATGTAAGTTACTTGAATAACGTTATAGTTACCATAAAAATATTTAACTACTTTTACTGCAATTTATGAATTGCAAGAATTCGAATTATTTTATTATTATTTTATTAATTATTGACTCGTCGTTTCAATGAAGTAAACAGACAGAGACAAATAGTTCATTGGGATTTTATTTGAGGAACGTAAATTAAAATACTTAGATAAATGCACCGTTAGATAAAAACTAACAATAGATTGGAAGTCGATGATTTAAGCTATAATAACTGTTATAAGCCTGTAGATATTTTTTATAATATAACAAATTAAAAACTCTTTACGTCTAACAAACAATAGGTTAGTGTTCAATATTCATTGAAAAAAAAATCTATGTAAGAATACAATATACTAAGGCGGCCCATTCACTATTGTACATTAAGTTATGCGCTGAATGTCAAACTCACGTCGGATGATTGGATATATGTCGTTCCATGGCGCCGCGATGGACGGTCAGTGTCGTGGCGTCCGGCGGCAAATGGGTGTAACTTAAGGATTGTAAATGGATAAGGATTTTGATTAAAATTGAGATAAGTATCAAATAAGTGAGATTAGAATTAAAGGTATTAAGGATAAAATTGAGACTAGATTCGGTATTAAGATTAGAATTAATGGCATTTATCCATTAACCCTCAGCCATAAGGATTATGAAGAACTTTAAAGTAGAAAAAAGTATGTACAAAGAATTATTAAGTTAAACTAGTGTTCACTAAATATTGTCTACGCATTCAGTGCGGGGGGTGATGGAAATCCCACAAACATGCATTTCCAAGGACCGCTATAGGCTACCATAGGATACCATAAGGATCATAAAAACTTTTTTGCTAATCTCTTTGCAATATTTTAAATGTTCAATATAAATAAAATGACATTTTTATTTATATTGAACATTTGAATTTATTTTTGTTTGTTCAATATAAATAAATTGATTTTTTTAAGAACTTTAAAACGCCTCGAATTTCTTGGAAGCCGTCCTGTTGCTCTACCAATTGAGCTACTGTATAGCCAGTCCCATGAACCATTTCATATCTTTCATATTTGTTTTCGGGAAAGAGGGGATATCATTGAGGCTTCTTTCGAAAATGTTTCTTTGCTATATGTTAGGATGAAAAAAGTATGATAATAGAACGGAGGAGTATAAGACGTTTCCCGCAGATGACTCTCAGGAGCAGCACCCAGTTCCTGTGAGAATTCGACAACAAGTGTGGTTGGGAAGTAATACAAGCCCAGAATGAAGAAGGTGAAGTATGCAACTAGGAATTTTATGACGATGTCTGAAATAGGAAAAAAGTACAGGATGTATTAAAAAAAAACAAATAAATGTGGCATACGGCAAGACATACAGTGGATGGGGATTAAAGCCATCAAATGTACATCAAGTATTTATATTATACTTGCACCACAGTCTGGTGCTGAAGAGGGTATGAAAGAGAAGTTTTTTGAAGGCATCGATATTCCAGACAGTAAAGAGAATTTACGGTTACGGAAACCACAATACTGACGGTAAATCAATGTTAAAAGCTGCTGCAAAGTAATGCCCGGAGAACGCTTTGTCTTGTATCAAAAATGCTTCTTTGGGTAGCTTTGTGGGCAAACTTTTAAGAATAAAAATAGAGCTTTTCCTAATATCTAGTGGTACAGGATCTCAGATAATTTGTATGTTTATTTAAAAATAAAACTGTTGGTGAATGTTACAAATCAGAGTAGGAGTATGAGTATGGTTGAATAACTGAAAGTTAGATTGGGAAATGGAGTGAGAAAAATATTCGAACCGAGTTAAAAGATAGGTAGTAGTTGCCAGAGCTAGTGCACACAACAATTGTAATAACTAAATGGTCCTAATGATCAAAAAGAACAGAGAAAAGAGAAGGAGGAATGTGTCGCATGTAAGATATATAAAAGATGATAATGGAAGAACTCTGATCGGGGATAGTTTGGGAGGTATACTTTGAAGGCTGACGAACGAAGAAAAAGGATAGACGGGATCGGTGGAATATGGTAGCAAGTATGGATGTGGTGAATAAAATTTTTTTGGAGGATGTAAAAAAGGCGGTGCGAGTAAATGGGATAACAGTGTGCTCACATGGTTTACCAGTAAAAGGATGAAAGCTAATTAGAAAAAATGGATGTAAGTTGCTGACTTTGTTCATATAAGCCAAAGTTGAAATAAGACAGTGTATGACAGAGAATCCCTTAGCTTTTGAGGTGGATCCTAAAAGAGATAGAGTGTCTGTTAAGTATATGGAGTTGATCTGTGCTTTGTACCGTCGGTCTACTACGGCTTCTAGTAACACTGACAGTTTTCATGTCTCCGTAGGCCTACATTAAGAGTCGGCTTAAATCTTCTTATTGATAATGGATACCTCGGCATCGGACAGATGACGTGGAGGGAGTGCGAGATATAGCAAAGACGCAAGTCTAAACTGTGATGAAGTATGATAGAAGAACCTGGAAAGAATTGATATATTGCACCGACCTTTTGTCTAGGTCGTATAGGTCTTGGAATTGATGTTAATTCAGTCGTGAAACATAATGACGTTCCACAATTGAATTGAGATGAATGATATAGTGCAATGGCCCTACATCATTCTTTGCATCATTCATTCATTCATTGCATTATTGGACAAATCGACTGTACTACAGCTAGGTTGATTCAACGAGGCGGCCTCTGTCCCATTATCTACATTTATAACTATTCTTTTTGTTTTTTTATAATAGCTGTTGTCATAAGCCATTTATCGGCAGTTTCAAGTTTATTTTTTTTAATATTTAGCACAAAATTAAATATTTGTGAATTTTCTTGAGACTGATGTCATATAAACTGCTATAAATTTGCTGTATCACGTAACTAGCAATTATTTTATTCAGAAAATATGTAACTTTCATTATTGGCCTCGTTACCATTTCATAATATGCATAGACAAAGCTAAATAGTTTTATCAGAATGACGAGAAAAGTTATTTCTTATTAAATAGAAGACTAAAATTTAAAGAAAATAAAACAATAAACCCATAGAAGGTTTTTTGAAAATTGAATATTCCCAATTCTTTTCATAATTTTTATACTCGTATATGGTTTCTTATTTTTTTATTTAAATATTAGGTAAGCTGCTAGTTTAATAGTCTTTTAGAAATATAGTTGTAATATAATTTGCATTTTATTGGTTTTAGAATAGCAGTTCATATAATTTGCTATGTCAGTGGATGTCTTCTTACACCGAAATATATTAGAAAATCATATAGGAATAACTATTAAATATTCAATAACAATTTTGAATGGATTCTAAACTAAAAGAGAGCATGGTACTTTTGTACATGTTCACATTTAAATGTTTTTGTTTGTGGAATGGATTTTTATATCCTTGCAGCTATTTCTAGAAAACGTTCTGCATGATATTATAATTATAAAAAAAATCCTATTACAAAAAAATATTTCTTTTTATACAATTATCTATCTATCTCTATTTTTTTTTTGTGAGTAATATAATATACTTAACTTTTACTGTATAAGCATTCTTTGACAAATGAAAATAGAATTTCAATTATTACGGAATCGTAATTCACTTTCTCGTTATTGCCTTTATTGATATGAATTTTGTATAAAAAAGAATCCATTGCCAGGCGGCCATCTTTAAATTTCTTTCTTCTTCAGCTCCATTTATTTTCAGCTCCGATTTGAATAACAAAATAACGAATACGCATTGCGAAATTGAAACCATGAGTTTTCAGTTCATTTACATTTTCATTTATTATTTATAAATATCCAAGGGTCAAAATACATCTAGAATCGATGGATCAATTCCTATTAAATTATTATTCTTGGATACAAATGTATCGTGCTTTCGTGTTGTCTAGTAACGGCATTGATTTTTTATTACCTTAAGTCTGCCTCAAAATAATAGATTCACAGTCTCACGCTAAACAATGAAACCTCTCTATTTAAATTTATTCAATTTTGAGTTCTGATGAACATTATCTATTAACGCTGTAAAACAATAATTATTAATGGCGTCTATATTTCCAACTGGTTTAAGAAATGGGGTAAGTTATGTTTTTTTTTATGACTAGGCAAAAGAAAATGATATAAAGTGTTAATATGATATGAAAATCTTAATTAATTAAGATTCCTTTGAAACAATGAGGAGTGATTTGTTCGAATTCCCTCGCATTATTAAATGAAAGAATATATTTGCATTTGGCATATTGAGTGAATGCAATAACATATTTTAATTGTAAAGAGGATGTTTCGAAATATAATTAATGATTGCTATATTTATGGATATTGTAACCATAATTTTGTGTTCTTGATATATATTTGATATATATTTTTTACTATTATGTTAAAGACAATGTCTCATATTCCTAAATCTTAAAAAATATAAATTCCGTATAGGCTTTTTTATATTAAATGCTTAGAAACAAATTCCTTCTTAGTTAAAATCCTTAAAAGCATTAAAATGACGTACCTATTAACATCTCACCTGCGTGCATTATTTAATGTATTAAACATAAGATTAGGTGCTTGACTGTTACTGTGGTTAATTTAATTAATTCTTTGTTTCCTGATTTTATTGGCCTTGTTAAACGGAAATTAACGTTATCCGTTATACGCAATCCAAGTTTAGTTGAATATAACACGCAATAGAAACTCAAGTATTTTTAAACGTTGCAAAAGTTTTGTTGTGAGAAATATGGCACAGGAAAATAAGGATAAAAATAATTTTGACATTTCTGAACCCGGGTCCCATGACGTCAACTTTGAGGATGAGTTGAAAAATCAAGATGCAGCTACTGAAGTGTTGGAAGAAGTGAATATTTTATTTGGTTCTTAAAGAATTATACGCAGTGAAATATTTCTGTTGCTTTGTTTATTTCGATTTGTTTTGTTTTTTTTAACTGTTACAATGTTAAAATATAAATTGTGTGCAGCATATTTAGGGTTCTGTATCCCAATATTAAATAACATTTGTTCGTCCATTCGTATATCTCATGTCTACTCCACGTCCATTCATATTATTATTATATTATATATATTTAATTAAAGATATAACTGTTTGAACCGAATTAACCAATAATTTGGATTTTGTACCATATTGAAAACATTGAATGCCTAACAGAAAATAATGCATTAAGAATATTTTTCGTTCCAGATAAAAGGCCTGGATGCAAACCGTTATGCCACGAAAAAGACCGTGGCCCAGGGCATGCTGGACATCGCACTGCTGACCTCGAACGCCTCACAGCTGAAGTACGTGCTCCAGGTCGGACCCAGACATGAGTTTTACATGCTGTTGCTAGTCCTCATATCAGTGTCTATTGTTTTACAGGTATGAATAATTTTATTTGTTTCTTACCTTTTTTTTCGCCCTGTGTGCGATGAGTATCTCGTTGCATAAAAGAAATAGTTTCATGTTAAATTCATAACACGAACTCGTTTATAAGGCTTCATTGACTGAATAATATATCAGTAATTAAAGAGTATTAAAAAATAAAGTCAGGGTCACAACTACCCTCAAAGTTGGAGGTAAAATCGGAACCTTACTAGTTTGAGCTAATATTAGACATAAGCTGACCTGGACTTCTTCTAAATGCAGGCAATCCTAGAGACGAATAACATACGTTTCTAGGTGGCGATGGGTCTGGTGCTGCTGACTCTTAACCTGCTGCATGACTGCCGCTTTCATGAACCTCAGCATCAGAACTCTGCTCTACATATTAATTATGCCACCACAGGAATTGCTTTTGTAGTCATCGTGCTGAATGTTCTCGTGTCTGCTTTTGATTCCTCCCTCGCTAGATATCAGGAATTGATTACAATTCCTGATATGAGTAGATGATATTAAACACATTAGTGTTTAATATCATCTACTCAAGACCTGCCCCTGAGTAACTGAACGAAACTTCTGAAACTGTTTTTAAAATTAATAGTAAATGCCATTTCTATTTTGATAATTTCTTTATAATAAGATATATACAGAATGTCTGCTTGTTTGTTCGCGCAAAGTCTAATTGGCTCATTACAATATTACCTAATATGGTTATAGATTACTGCTTAACATATAGGTAAGTCATTTTGCTCCGACAAAATCTTAAATTTAACGGGTAAACTCAAAAATTGTTTTGGGCTATAGCCCAAATAATTATAACTTACAATGAAACTTAGAATGTTTAGATTTGAATACAATAGTATTGATAGCGGGCTTTAAATTTGGAGATGGGGGAACGGCAGGCGAAGTTAAATTCAACAGCTAGTGGCTTATATTATCTTCTGTAAGAAATGACATAGATCCTAGACAAATGGTATTACCGCTTGTGGAATATAGGTTTGACATGAGATGAAGCCATACTATTGCTGATGTCCATATACTTTTAATAATCTTATAGTTTTTATTTATAATAATTAAGCATTGGTGGTAAATAGTAAATATTTATTGTTTTAGCTTCTCGTTGGTTTACTGTTCGTAGTGATCGGCGGGTTGGACCTCAATGACGACACTGACCAACCATCAGCTATCGTTCTTAATGACGTCATCGTTATATTCATATTTGTTATATCAATCACAAATATCGTTATATCTGCGTTTGGGATAGAATATTCTAATAACCCATTAGTGCTGGATCGCTTGAAACAGATAAATTACGAGTATTTAAGAACATTGAATGTTACTAGCAGTTAACATTTTTTTTTTAAGTATAACATGTAGTAATTTAGAATATATAAAAACTATTTGTTCATAAATTACGAGTATGTAAGAAATTTGAATATTACTGGCTGTTAACAGACTTTTTTAAAGTAGATTATGTACTTAGTAATTTAAAATGCATATAAATTTTATGTTCATAAATTATGATTATTTACGAACTTCAAATGTTACTGGCCGTTAACATATTTATGTAGAATATGTAGTAATTTTGAAAACATAAAAACTTTTTGTTTATGCAGGCGAGCGCGGGAATCCTTGCCATAATTATTTCCAATATGGATGGAGAGCATAGTCTCAAACAGAAGAAAGTAGCAGATCTTTTATATCATATTTCAGTAGCCATGATGACTGGTGTGGTGTTTTGTGACGTCATTAAAATGACTTTTGGTCTAGATCCTGCGCTCTCTGAGCAAGATCACTTTTCTAACAGAAGTCATAGTATTTATGATGCATTTTTAAATATAAAAACTTAAGTTACATTTTATAAGTAGAAATAATTTGATGACATGACAACCACAAATTACTTTTAGCACCTGTGTATTTACGCAAAATTTTGTAAAACTATTTAAATTTTATTGATATTTTTTATTTTGCATTTTATTTTTGTTTTTCTTTTGGTTATGCACATTTATATTTTTATATTTAAAGGTATTCTCGGCAGTCGCCTGCGCAGTCCTTGGCTTCATATACGATTTAAACCACCAGCCACATCACCGCTCTTGCGAAATTTTAAATAATTTGTCTCTATTATTTAAATGTTTAGGCACAATACTCAATGTTGTTATTTCTATATTTTATTCTTTAGCCTTTGATATGGCGACAATAACATTATAAGGCCAAAGAAATATTTTTAGTTATTAAAATATTTGCAATGTTCTGAACACTGCTTTTTTAGTTTGTTATTTTTTTAAAACCTTTTTACTCTAGCTTGTTATGTTTTATAAAATTATGCTCTTATTATTCTCTACTGTAAGTTCATATATTATTAAAGACGCACTTTTCAATGCTATAATTTATTAAGATAAATCTATCAATATTACCATAAGTATAATAAAATATCTTGTAAAACTATATACTTAAGATGTTGTGAATAAAATTTGTGTATTTCATAATAGTTTTATTTAAGATCCTGCAATTCATCTTATGATATTTCTAAGTAATTATCAAGTAAGTAAATTAGTGAAAGAAAATATTCATTTAAGTAGAATACATATAGAGCACGGTAAAAACATGTGCGAAATTATTCGTTCTACACGTGCCTTTTTCATTGACAATACATGCAGAAATATCTTTTGTAAAACATTTAAATAACATCGACTATATTGGTTTTTAGGATATATCTTAATTTATGCAGTATTTAATAAAATGTCAAAATAGTATTACAAGAACAGCTTAACTTCATTTAAGCGTATATACACATAATAAGGCTGGACACAAAAGATATTTATATGTAAAATAATAGAAGCCAATACAATCATCTTTACAATTTTGTTGGTCTGTCTGTATGTTCGTACGCGCTTCCCGCAAAAACTTTTACATATAATTGGCTCTGGTTTCCATAGACTTTGAATAAGTAAATAATAATAATAAGAAATCTTGATATTCAAATTATTATTTTTTTCCAACTAAACTTAACTCCACAGATTCAAAATATAGTGAAAATACAAATAGTACACTCGGATAGAGTCGCGACTCGCGGCTAACAGATAGTGTAATAACATACTTTATCTAACTTACAAAGTTAGTAAATTGAAGTTGGTAACAAAAAACATATTATGCTATATAACTAATTAGTTATATAGCATATGTTTTTTATATGTTTATGTTTATGTCAGTACAGCCTAGTGCCTATTGTATGTTTAATTTTCAACTTTTTCATTTTTTAAAGATAATGTCTAAGTTCATACTATCTGCTGTCATATTACTCTTAAATCAATAGTATATTTTAAACATCGTGGAAGTCCGGTGAATTTTTCCTTCCAATCTTTCTCACGGGTTTAGGGGAATCACTGAATAAACTTAAATAACCTTCGTTGTATTATTGTCATTGGTGCCGCGTTTATCAAATGATAATAGAGGGCCGAGGCTGCGTACATTGAAGCAGCAACATTCTTGTCAGTTGTCACTTGTTAGTTGTTACAAACTACAAGTCAGTTCAGTACTTGCTTCAACAGTTGCTTTTGTATCGTGGTACAAATAAGACGTCAAAATGGCAAGTGGACGCATTGTTATCTACGGTGGACGCGGGGCTTTGGGTTCGGTGTGCGTAAATCATTTTAAAAGCGCAAATTATTGGGTAGCGAGCGTCGATATAAAACCTAATGACACAGCAGATGTGAATATAACAGTTCCTACGGACATATCGTGGGTTCAACAAGAAGACCATGTTGTAAAAGAGTTAGGAGAAGCATTACAAGGTCAGAAAGTGAATGCTGTAATTTGTGTAGCCGGTGGCTGGGCTGGCGGTGACGCGGCCAAGGATTTGAGCAAACAGGCCGATCTTATGTTGCGGCAGTCCTTGTGGAGTTCCATAATTTCAGCCTCACTTGCAGCTAAGTACCTGGTTCCCGGTGGGGTCATTGCTTTAACCGGCGCAAAGCCCGCGTTAGAAGGAACGCCTGGCATGATTGGGTATGGTGTGGCTAAAGCTGCAGTACACCAGTTAACAAAATCTCTTGGCTCCAAGGATTCCGGATTGCCTGAGAACTCCTTGGCTGTTGCAATTTTACCTGTAACATTAGACACTGAAATGAACAGAAAATGGATGCCTAAAGCGGACTTTGGTTCCTGGACTCCTTTGAGTTTTGTTGCTCAGCTCTTTGATAAATGGGTTAAAGGAGAGAATCGTCCACCCAATGGTAGTCTGGTTGCTCTGGTTACTAAAGATAATGTAACCGACTTAATTATGCAATAATTCTTGCCCAAACATTTATATTATATATATGTTGTAGATCGGCCAATATTTATATCTCAGAAAATGTATTTAATATTGCAAAGTAGGGTGTGTTATTCCATGTTTAGATTTTTTGATGTTTTTACTTAATTTAAGTTACTTTATATAAGAGTACAATCTCTATTGTAGACTAAGTAAATATTTATAGCATGTGAATGAAATTGATGTGATATATTGGAACAAATAAATGCTCAGAACTACAATGTCTTTTATTTGATAAAATAATGTTATCTCATTTAACTTTTTCACCTCTTGTTATTTAATTTAGATAATAGAAACAAACTTACATAATATAATATTTTTGTTTTTTATAGATTGGTCAAGAAGAGAATCAGTCTTAGTCATGCTAACTAATATTATTATTGTAAATGAGTATCTGTTTGATTGTTATTCTTTCACACCTTAATTACAAAACCAATCAAAAACAAGTTAGTTGTTGACTCATTTACAGGATATTCTAATGTATACATCATACATTATAAAATGATTTTAAAAAGACCAACTGTTGAGTTTCTGGCTTGTTCTTCTCATCAGAGCAGCATTCCGAACTGGTGGTAGCTTACTCGTGAACTGATAATACTGACATTTTTATAATGTCATAACTGACAATTCAAGAGTGTGTGTAAATGCCTACTTGAATAAAGATATTTTGAATTTGAAATAATTGGATATAAATTGACAGGGGTAATTACAGAAATTAACATAGGGTACTTTCGTTTCAACAAAACGGACTGTTCCCAATTGATAGAATCATAACTTCCAAAGTCTGTCCAAAGCAACAAAACTTATTTAACCCATTATATTGAAATATTTTGCTACAAATGGTATATTTTTTAAAGATATGTTAAATTTAAAAATTAAATTAAAAAAATATTATGTTACCTGCTATTTCCCTATTTTTATAATTAAAATGTAAATGTTTGTGAGGGTGGATGGATTTTTGCTACTCTTGGACTCAAAAACACTGAACGGATTTGGATTAAACTTTAAACCCTTAGGCTAAAAAGTTATAATGTAAATTTTACAATAAGTGTAATTTGCAGAAAATCTTACAATCTGAGAGCTATCCTGTTCTGGTTTCAAGTTTTCTTGTTTGTATTTGTAGGCATGTGAACTGCATCCAAAAGCTACGATTTAAATAACGCTAAAAAAGTATATAATATGATTATGTACTTATAGAAATCTTTCTTAATTCATTACACAAGTAAATACTCAATCAAATTATATTCTGATCTGATCTACTTGTAAACGAAAGTGAATCAAAAACTTGTTTTAATTACTTTCACTTCAATATCTAGAGTAATCTCAATTCTCAATGCAGTTTCTACTTGTACTTAAGTGAAAGTACTAAGTGAAGTGTTGAGCGTTCAGACCGTTTCAGTACTACTACCGAAAAAAGTATATTATGCACGCTATGAACCGAATAACTTGCTATTTTTACAATAAGCATAAGAAACGCCTTTTAAAAAAATATTGCAATATCTTAAAAGTGCGTTCCACAAAAATATGTTACACGCAGATAATGTTACCTTATATGTTCGTAATATTTTTGCAAAGTTATACGCAATACACAAGCGTGTAAAGTTGGGCCTCCACCCGGCAATAAATTTTAAGTCGTATGTAACAACTTTTTTGTAACTGTAATGATTTTACCATTGGACTTCGATGATAAACTAATTGTTAATTAAGGATATAACTACATTATTACGACACCAAGTTGCATCAAACTCCAAAAGATCTTTTTTTTTGGTACCTGTTTGAAAGGTCGCTAAAACAGACAGAATTTGAAAAAAAAAAATGAATAATTCTAGATGTTGATAGGTATCCTCATTGTGTATAAGATCTTAAATAAATATTAAATTGCACAGGTACAGATGAACAGATTACAAGGCTACAGTGTTATAAAAGTAGGTATAATAATGGATGTACATAATACATTAGCTACATAGTTTTATACAATTACAAATAATAAAATATCAAGAAAATGTTTTATACATTGTTCATACCTGTTCTCTTGTGATAAAACTGTAGCAAAACGTTGGTCTTTATATATTATAGTTATCTAAGTAAAATTACAATAAATAAAGTGGGGTGGCCGTGACAGGAAATAATAAACAGTTTTCGGTTTGGTGAACGATAAATTACCGAGGTGGGCAATATGTATTATATATATATATTTTTTTTTATATGTTTTAAAATTTTATTACATATATATATATATATATATATATATATATATATATATATATTGTAAAAAAATATATATTTTTATTACAACTAATATTTTTCATTTGTTTTTTCGGGTAATGGCCAATAATATACATTAAATATCCATAATCAAATGACTAAACTTTAGTTAAACTATTAATATTAAGACGACTAGCAGTAGCCCAAATGTTATTATACGACTTTTGGGTTTATTTAAATATATATTAAGTACGAATAAATTATTACATATGTTGAAAATTTTTGTAAATAATTAAACTGTACTCTATGACATTGTCTATATTATAGATTAAAACGTAGGGGCTCTCTATCGACCCATTGTTTATAGATTCGATAACCTTTGGTTTCTACGATAAAGATTTAATATGATTTTAAGAGCAAAATAAATAACTTTATGATAATATTATATATTTATATTTATGATATGCCGGACCTTAATATTTGATAGCCGGATTCATCTAGAGTGTTGACTAACCTGTTTGCTAGTTTGATTCAAAAACGGAAAATATCATTCTTTGTAAGATTAATAACTTGCTGCTCGAAGTTTGGTTATAAATTATGTCAGAGCTTATGAAATTTCGGCGACACGCTATGGCCATAACTATAACGCTCCATAATATGTTAAAAATATAAATCTTAGAAATTCTGTAGTAAGTTCCCCAATTATTCACAAAAGTTTACTTCACTTATAACATATAACATTTTAGTTTTAAGAATTAATACCGACATGTATACTAACATCTATAGAATTTTTGTAAATCATAAACATTATACAACTATAATTTAATTATAATATTATTTAGCTAGCTCCCAATTAGGTAATCAATGATGTTATGAAAATAATTCTGACGATGATTGTATCTTAAACCTGTATCAGTAGCAGCGCCTAGCTCCAGTACATGTTTTTTTTAAAGTTTGTAAGTATAGGCAAAGGTTTATCTGTCATAAGGTAACAATATTTCTTAAAAGTTATGAGCCCGGTAAATAAATAAAAATATATTGAATCATGTATGACGGATCTATCTTGAGGCTTGACCGATTTGGCTGTTATATTTTGTGGTCGAAAAATTTTATGATAGTTTTTATGAAATCATCTGTACTACTTCGGTATTTGGATAAGGAAACTATTTTCGCTTTATTAATTTATATCAAACATTAGACAAAGCTGATTTTACTTCAATCGCTATATGCAAGTTGTACTTATCCAGGTTTTAGAGTTTGTTTTTTAAATCGTCATAGCTTAATTCAATGAAATAAAATTAAATGTTATGTTGTATGTTAAAAGACTAGATAAAACTATTTCTTATTTAAAAAGTATTGTCATATGTTTTAAAATTTTATTATCGATAAGTATTGTATTAACTTCGATCCATTTTTTAAAACTCGATGTCCAAGGAATAATTTTTAGATGTATCTTTACACAATTTTTTAAAATGAACTCTTTCAAAATGCTAAAATTTTAACTGAGGACTGAAAAATAGAAGTAAATCGTGTAGGTATGTAATATAGAAACATTATTATACGGTAATTTTAAAGCCAAGTAATAAAGTGTTATAATTTCATAATTCTAGAAAATTTAAACAAGGATAAAAGGTATACAAAGATTTATTGAGTCACTGGAATGTTATTTTATATTATTATCGGTATTTTAGGTTTTATTAGGTTTATACACTGCTTTACATTTTAATAGATTTTCGCATTTGTACTTAAGATATATTTTTCGTTTACAAAATATAAAAGCTAACAATTTGAATTTATCATATGTCAAATAAGTATATATGTCAAATATAGGAAATACATATTATTTACAATAATATTATTACAACTTATTGTTCATTCAAGAGAGTTTTAAAAAGAAATAAGAGATCTTTCCACATTAAAAAATAATCATAAAAATCCCGGCTTAAACATAAAAAATAATTAGTAATCTCATACAAATAGCATAACCTACACTTATTTATTTCATATTCGCTAAATACTCTAAACTAATCCTTACAAGTAAATAACAGACAAGTTTTTTTATAAATATATCCTATTTTAATTATTCTATTTTACGGATGATTTTTCAAACGTCAGATATTTTTTTTCGTGTTCTTGGAAATGCGATAAGACTTAAGCCCATACTGCCTAATGCACTCATTTCATTATCTAATTCAAGCGGCATTACTTGATCTTAAAAATGGTGAGTAAAAGTCTCCACAAATCGGAGTAAAGCACTAACATCCATTTCAAAATACTATGTTAGTACGCTAATTGAGATAGTGTCGCTGAGATTGTATGATGAAATGGGCGCATATAAAAATAACTTTAAAATTTTGACAACTATTCTACAGAACTGTCAAAGTTTATTCTGTTTAAATATTATCTATGGATTGAAAAATCTTCAATAATTTAGTATTTACGGCACTATTATTACTATATACTAGACAAATGTCATGGTGACATTATCGTCCTACCACAGCTCGTACTGTATTCCTCAGGATGTCGGTGACAAGTTCCGTAGTTCGTATTATTTTGATACCAATTTGATCAATAAATGTAATCGCTGTAGAATATGGTAAAGGCATCTGAGATTTGGTCGGGCGTAATGTGAAGCGAGTTGGCATTGTGTCGGAACCGGCGCTGGCCCACGATATTGGTGTAGGTCTGGAAAATAATAAAAAATATTGTAAAAAAATATAGAAATATTTATAGTTGGTCGAAATGAAAACAAAACATTAGTTTTTATTAAACTATGCTGAATGAAAGTAAGCATAATACACGTAAAGTGTTGCAATAATCGTGATAGCAATATATTTTTTTTGTTAAAGACAGTAAAAGTAAGTTTATAAACGTTAAAAACTAGCTGTAGTTATTTGTCCGTAGCTTGTATGCGGGTTTGCGCTACCGGAGTATTGTGACCCTCTCATAAGATTGATGTAAATTAGCTATTATAGCGATATTTGTTACGATGACTAAGAGAGCCAGAACTTTAAACCACTCCTTTTCTATGTTTACTAGTTCTTAGTAATTTTGAACATTTCTCAAGGGAGCATGTTCGCAACACTAAATGTCAAATGTCAATGCGGTTAGGTACATCTTAAAAACAGATGGACCGATGGCTATACATATTTATAGATATTTAAAAAATAAGAAATTTCCAATTAAAATAATAAAAAAACGTATTTGTAATGAAAACTAAACTTATGTCCTGAAACTCTATTCTCGTCACTTAAGTAGCTGAAAGCATTTTCTTGTCAAGAGATTTAGTAAGAAGCATTCAGTTCTATTATGAAGTGCTTTCTCGGCTCCACAGTAAATATATGAGAACTTTTATATTAAACTCAAAATACATAAAAATAATAAACTAAGTTGTAGATACATTTTTATGGACGTTATAAAATCGTTTTAAATGATTTAATTAGCACAGATATATACATATACATATATATGTAGATGAATGTATGTATGTAAGTATAGGCATGTTATTTCATAATATCAAAGCGATATTTCAATGCACACCGTGAACTGGGATAACGAAGTTGATCTGTCAGTTATTAGATTTTATGTCATCTGTAAGCAAGGATATCCTGGAATTATAATTAGTTTATCCAGATTTCTTAGTTTTATTTTTCCTTTAAAGGAAGAACTCTCGGAAAAATTAAAATGATTTTTCTTTCCTGTTTAGAAATATATAGGTTATCATGTATACCCAAGTCAAGTTTATGTAAATCTTATAAAAACATAAAGAATATTCGGTTTGAGTCTCTGCCCGTATCAGTTTATTTTTATTTCTATATTTATTTATAAATTTTCCTTTCCTGCTTATAAACTACACACTTATAATTATCATTATCTTCTTTACATAAATCAATGGAAAATTAAAATCAAACAAGCATGAGTGGAATTTATTACAATAATTAAATGGGGGCGTAAATTCTTATTAACTATATATTATTATACCAAGTGAATTATTGAAACGTAAGTTAATTGTTTGTTTATAAATATTTCATCATTACGTCATTGATGGCGTAATATTAAAATACGTTTAAGTAAATAGAATTGTCTGTATAATTTTAAATTTGTGATTACTTTCTTTTTTTTATTACTATTTTGTCATAGAAACTAAGAAGTTACATGATTATGTATTTTTTAAATACTTTCTAATTATTTTAATTGTATGACATTTTCTCTTTTTTATCGTGGATATTACCCATCACAGAATTAAAAAACTTACGTTTTTTATTTTTTTTAAATAATAATTGTCGATGGATTAAGAACGATATATGCGAATAAATTATCTATTGCTCATATAAAAAGAATATAGCGGTGTATTGTTCTAGAAAAATATAAATCTTGAGCGTAAAGCTATTAACATAACTTGTGTTATATAGTTTTTCAGTTTCTACTTTTCCAGTTAAATTGATTAAATTATTGATTGGGTCTTTCGTAATGACAATTTAATAGTTTCTCAAATTTCTAATGATTTCTAAAATCAAACTTTATGGTAAGTGCTTTGTTAATAAATAATATTTTATTTTTCAACCCAAATTAGTGCTGGTTTAATCTATCATAAAGTCAGGTTATTCCAATAATATAATAAAGCAATTATGTATTATATGCGCCGTGTAAAGTTTTCACAATAATAATAATAAACATTAAATAATTGACACACGATATGATAAAGATAGTATATATTTTTTGCTATAAGTATATGTTTTTTCAGTTTCATATAATTAAAATTTATTATTAGCAGGAATTGAACGTGTCTTGTATAACTTAAAAAGTCGTTTAAATAACAAGTTTAAATAATTATTGCCGTGTTTCAAATTTCGTATTAATATAACAGAATAAAAAAATATAAGCAATATATTTTATTTCCTTGTATTTAAAACAAGGTTGTTTTATAAAATGCAACCATTTTATTTTATCTGTCACGTTGCATAAACGTGACAGACGACAGGATAGTCATAAAAAAAAAAAACATTTTTTCTAAAATAGCTGCAGCAAAAAATATTTACTGTCTGTGTAAAAAGAGATTTTACAAATATATAAATAATGGATTACAATCATATTCTGAATATTCTTTGGTTTATATCCGTATATATGAATGTCGAAAACGAATTAATAAAAAAAAATACCTAGGAGGGACTGGTTGTCTCATGGTAGAGGGTCTCATAGTAGTGGGTCTCATGGTGACGGGTCTCATCGTTGGTACAGGAGGCTGAGTCGGGATTACGGCAGACGAAGGACTCTCCATCAAAACCTCATCGTCGAACCTGAAATGAGAGCAGATAGTATTAGTTTTATGAAGTATATATTGTGTATTTCTGACTCTTGTACATTATTTTAATTATTATAACTTATTGTACATTTTATTTGTATTTATTTTGAATCTTTTGTTTTATTGGTGTACAAAAAGAGTTAATATTATTATTATTTCTTAAATAAGATACGTTCACAATGATATCTTAAATAATGAGATCGGTAAATCTTTATTATAATGACTTAATTTGTCTTTACAACATAATAGCAAATAATTCTTATTTAGAAAATACAATTTACATTTGAATGGAAGTAACAATTATTTTTAATGTAACATTATGTAAATAAACATATTAATAGTAGTTAGATTGTATTTAATTGTATCTTTCTCCATCCACACGCAAGTACCGTGGGAGTGTTACAGCGCATTGTCTATGTCCTCGTGATAAATATGGCCTTATTAAACTTATATATATAAACTTACTATCATAGTAACAACTAAATAAAAAGTTTACATTTTAATTATATTTTTCTTCTTCTACGAAACTTCTTAGCGTTGCATGGATTCATGACGGTGCCGCGTCCATTGCGTTGCAGGGACCTCTCCCTGTCCACACAAAATAGTTACTAGAACTTGTAACCCAAGTGTAGGTTCATTGAGTTTCTTCAAAATGTGCATGCATGCACCTTTGCTGTATACGCTCTTCTCCCTACCCGACCAAATTTCATATGAACTTATTAATATCGCCTTGAAAATTGAACATTCTAGAAATTAAACTAATTGAATTGTTGTAGAAAGACTAAGCTCTAGATATATATATAGAGAGAGAGAGAGAGAGAGGGAGATATATTTTTTGTTATACCTCTCGCTCCATATTTACAGCGTACAAATGACTATAAACCTATTCCTGGTCAGATTGTAATATGTACTTGTTTATCTTAAATCTTTGTGATGTTTGTTTTCCAGGGAATAGTAAGCTCTACAAGTGTTATGCGTTATGTCTAGTCTACAGGATAGATTTTTATTTATATTTTTTAGGATAATACAGCTTTAATAAACTCTACACATCGTCTGTTAGATGCGTCCTTCCGTGCTCTTGCAATACGACGACGACGACGCTAGTATTGAACTCTTCCTAGAAGTACTCTACACCCTACTAAAAAGTGTTTCACTGATTTTACTGCCTCGCCACTGATGTTTTTTTCAAAGACTTTTCAGTGGCTTCCCCCATCTTACTACATTTATCTGCTAATGTCAATTTGGAATACATTAAAATATTTGAATAGGAAAGGAGGACGAATTTTTGAACTAATTTAAATAAATTTGATAACAGTGAATAATCTGTTATCATTGTTTGATAATATTTTATTGAATTTTATCAAATAAACTTTTTTGACAATAAATAATATTAGTAAATTAACAATTATTTTAACCCTAAATATAAAAGATATATTAATGCGCTCATACGTATAAGAAATCAGTGAATTTGTCAATCTATTACAGCTGCAGTTTTCCTTGAGCGTTTGTTTGTTGGCAACATTCGCTTTTGCTGTACAGTTTTTTACTTTCATGGTAATTAAAATGATTTCGCATTTCTGCATATATGGTGAATAAAAAAAAAATATGTTGAATAATACTATAATCTCATAAATTCACCTCATTAACCTTGGTTTTAATAAAATTGTTCAACTCACTATATATAGACATTTTTTTTTAAGTAAAACTTTGTGAGACCAATGATTTTTGACGTGGGACTGCCAAATATGCCAAATCTTTCAAACCAAATCGTTTCAAAGTGAGGTTGATAAATTGTTTACATTTATTTAAAATTAAGTGCCTCGAGTTACGACAGGTTGATTGATTAAATCATCAACGGTTAACTTGAACAGTATTCCAATGATAACATCGCAAGATTTCTTTAATTTCCATCTATTAAGAATTAAAAATGGTAAAACAGAATAAGTAAATACTTGATTTTTTATTTTCTGCCAGTGGTTTTTTTTTTTGGAAATGAAACGTGTTTGACAACTGACACGGGTACTGACAGCCAATAATGGCAAACGAAAGTAAACATCGTTTGTCATATTTTTTTATAGCGCCACTCGCTTTCGTTCCTTAAACTTAAAACTTTTTATTTATTTATTTCTTTATATCTTTTCCACTTGGTATCAATACCAGTGATGATGTTTATAGATATTATCAAACATTAATATCGTTTGTGTCATCTTTTCTATGTTAATCTTTACTGCGAAGTTAGAAACATTGGTTAGAATTTTCGAAAGAAGCTTAAATATATGTCACCGTCCCGGCCCCGTATCATTTAATAGAGCGGCCGGACGGTTTCCCAGAGGTCGCGAGTTCGAATCCCGTCTCGGTTAATTTTTCATGCTATATTTATTTAAATAAAATAAAGTAATCTCAAACATAAAATTACATGTCTTTATCTATATATTTATTTGTATCTATATATTAGTATGGTATCTATTTGTTAACAAACATTCCATTCAAAAACGAGTTTAACGGAATTGTGTTTTAAGGTAACGATTGATTACATGTTTATTGTTATTGGCACGCGATTTTTATTACGATTTGAATAATAGTGATGTAACTATACTCTATCGTCTATGGTGATAAATTTATTTAAAAAAGAAATGAACGAGTTATTTTTAAAGAATAATGATATATAATTATTTTTTGTTATTATTCGTATGGTTTGAAGGATTTTTGAACATAATAAATTATAATAATGCTTTTAAATAGGCCGTTAAATTGATTTGAATATTTACTATTTTTTGTAGTTTTATAACACATCTTTTTGCTTTAAGGTTGTATAAATTAATTATACATTAGTAAAAGTATTATTTTATGTTTTAAATTAGCAGCTAAGTGAAGGTCGACCAGCAGTAGATTAATAAAAGAGTGAATATAAAAACGAGGTCAGAAATAGAAAAATCTATTTCTGTGTTTAAAACACATTTCAATGATCACTATTTTAAGATTAAATGCCAATAATAATAATTCCACTACCATTTGCCATTTGTATTATAAATATATTTCAGTCTATTTGAAAAAAAAAAAATATTTTGAAAAATTTGGGTTGGACTTACTTTGTACTTACTATTAAAGAATATATACTTGTTTGAGTAATATTAAAAGTTAATTAACAATTTATAGCTTTGAATGTTAACCTTAACTCAATTTCGACCTTTTTACACATTACACATTTTCGGTATTTTTTTTAAACTATGGGAACGTACCCTTACTACGTGAAACGTTTTGGGGAGGGGGTTCTTGAAAATACCACGCTTGGTCACGGGGTCTTAGGTTTTAGGTCACGTAGTATGGGTACGTTCCTTAACCATTGATTTGTTAAGAAAAACTACGATATAAGAAGTAGAATGGAGGCAGGAGACCAGTACACACAGAGAGTAAGGAAGGAGTTTGGTCATTCATAATGTAGCATTACCTGTTCAGTATCAAGGGTCGTGGAGGTGCAAAGGTGGTGGTGGTAGCCGCTGGTGGCGTCGGTCTTGAGGTGATTGGCACCGGCGCTAGAGTCGGTAGAGGTGACACTTCGTTACCTGTTTAAATATAACAAATATTAAAATAATGTAAATATAGATTATACTAATAAGATTTTTATTTTTTGATCTCGAAGAATAAGACAATGTTTCTAGACCATATAAATACATTAATTAAATGTATTCATGATACAACTCATAAATAAGAAAACAATACATATTCTGCTTGTATTGGTCAAAATCTTTTAAAACAGAGAATATCGTGACAAAAAGATTAAAATTTTACAGATGATTTTTTACTTAGAAATCGTGATATCTATATTTTGTACCTCTTAAAGTATTAGGTACAAATTAGTTACAACTAGCTTATAAAACAGTAACAGTACAGTACGAGTTTTGACGTTACGAAACGTTGTTAGATATCGAGCAGTCACGAAACGAGTTCTTGGTTGTGATTGGTTCACTAACAGTGACAACTAAATAACACCAAATCACAACCAAGAAGTCGTTACGCGACTGCTCAAAATCTAACTATCAACGTTTCGTAACGTTAAAACTCGTATTAGGGGTTATAACAGACTCTAAAATAACAAGAGTTTCTTGTATTAATTAGAATGATAAACAAACATACATTATTCATTAAAAATAAACTCAATTGCATATAAATTATATTATTAATTATTACTCATGTAAACTCACGTTGTTTCAGTTTCCTATAGGTATTATTAATATGCGGGTATGTCTGTCTATCACTTAGAATTATGATTTATTCATATCATCTATATCAATATTGAAAAATCTTAGTTATGTTATTATAAAATAATTGTCTATAATTTCAAAGATATAGGTCTATTAAGAATATATTAAGCGGGCATTTATAATTAATTAGAGATTTACAACATATATGGCACTCGTTTTATTATTTTTATTATTATATATATACTCGTTTTATTATATATATATATATATATATATATATATATATATATATATATATAAGAAGTCTCAGGAGATTTATATATATATATATATATGTTCAACAACAAGGATTTGAACCCGTGACATTTCCATGATAAGCTTCGAATGTGAAACAACTTCTGTTTATAACTACTAATTTAATATAAAGAGTTTTACATATAAATTTTTCTTGTAAACAATAATTCTTATATATGATATTAAGAATACTCAATAGATTTGTAAATATTATAACTTTAATTTGTCTTAAACTGGTAAATATGAAATAACAAAAAATACTCAAAATAATATTAATAATTATCACCGGCTTTGAACACAAACATTAAAATGGGTAATATTATTGGTAAAATGTGTTTATTATAAAAATTTTGAGATAATATGTTTTTTTTTTATAGGGTTAGGTATATGACTTAAACCTATTATAAAACTGCACATTTTATATTTCACTAAGCTACCAATGCGATTAATGCTTAAATGCAATACCTTTTGATCTGAAACTTCAGGACCATATATGTAAAAGTGTGTCCTGAAAAATAAAGAGGCTTGGAAATTGTAGGGAAGAAAAAATTAATAAATAATATAACTTGGAGGAGAAAAACATCTGGGATGTTTATTGACAATTGATCATATGAATAAAATGACAAGGAAAGCCACGTGTCTAAATAGTTTATTTCGATTAAGATTTTACGAATTATAATATAATAATATATTTTTTATACGTTTCTTGAATTAAAGAATATTGTTTTTAGATTTCAACAGAAACATTTTATTCTTTTTTCCAGTTTTTACAAGGTCTCATTGGAATTGAGTTTGAGGATTTTTTGTTATTTACTACATTTTGTAATAAAAATATCGCTTTGGGCTAATATCTAGTATCTGGGTATCTAAATATATAAATATTAATTTACATTGTAAACAAATATAGAATGGAAAATATTTCGATATGAGCAGGGATGTGTGCCCGCGACTTCTGGGAAACCGTAGCGTAGATATGGTAGCTCAAATGGTAGAGCGACGGGACGATTTCCTAGCGGTCGCGGGTTCGAATACCTATCAGTTTATTCAAAGCTTCACATGTTTATAGATATTTAAAACAGCATTAATTTATAAAATCTTAAAATATTTCTATACTAAGTAAAATTATTTTCTAACAAAAATAATATTTCAAAGCTTATTAACGAGTCCAGCTCTGAAAAACACCACGAACCTCCATCCTCGAAGATATTATTCGAAGTGCCTTATATAATGGGACAATATATAGTAAAGTTAATACACAAAAAATATAAACTTACATAAAAACTGTATTAGTAACCAATGATTGTTTGAGTCCAACCGTTCTGTCATAATTGTTTTTTTTAATCTGTTTTAATTATATTTTAGAAGCCTGCGCTGTCGACAAACGTGATTATAATTGAGGAAATACAATTAGCTAATGGTATTAGTATTTTCATTTATTATATATTTTTTAATCATTTAAATGTATGTATGTATTTCACTATTTCCATTTTTATCTTAATCCAGTAACCAAATAAAGATTAACTTTGCTTTGATTTAAGGTTAGTTTGAAAGTAACGATGATATGATAAAGATACAGTTTGCCATATGCTTACTATACTTTAATAAAATATACATGTCCTTAAAAAAAGTTGTCATCTTTTTTGGTGATACCAAAAAAAGATGACAACTAATTGTTTGTCGTTGTACGGTCACGCAATACAACGTAGCATATTTATTTATTTATTTTTATTTATTTAAATCTTTTCCACTTTGAATCATTCTCAGTGATCACTTGTGTACGTCAAATAGAGGTGTCAGGAGGGCCTATTTTGATACCATACTTATCGAAATAAGCCCTTCTGCAAAAACACCTCTGAACTTAAAGTTAAAATTACGAGGGTTCCAAACGCGCCCTGGTCTGAGAAGAACCACACAACAAACTCAGCCGGGTGTTTTTTTTTATTGTGATCACTGTTTCACAAATGTCAATATAAGTAAAATGAGCAATTTACGAACAACTAGAACCCTGGCAATCAATTCACGTAGAAGGCTTAATAATTTAAGAAATAAAAATGAAAACACATGAACCATTGCCAGCAACACGACCAGTCACCGCAAGCAGCACCCGTTCACGAGGTCAGCCATCACCCCCTTCGCCATATTTGAGGGAGGGAGGGCGACCCGACCCCCAACGCTACCGCAAGTAATGACTTCTAAGGGAACGGTGTGATGCGGCCAGTTGATCGAACAAAAGTAACTAGCAACGTCAAACAAATTGCGCAGGTTACTAGTTTATCGCTACAATACAATTTATTCCCAGGCCATACCGTCGTTAATATAATCCTTTACACTATAATAGGATTTTTTTATCAAATTTCTTTTAATGTATACTTTAAATTTATTTAATGACAATTTTAAGGCTTCATTTGGGAGTTTATTATAAAAACGTATACAATTAATTTTGAAGGAATTTCCTATTTTTTGGAGCCTAGTGGTGGGCATAGCAAGTTTATTTTTGTTTCTGGTATTAATTTTGTGTAAATCACAATTTTTCTTGAAGTTATTAATATTCTTATGTACATACATTAGGTTCTCATAAATATATTGATTATGTACAGTCATAATTTTGAATTCTTTGAATTTATTTCTTAACGATTCTCGGGCCCTCATCTTATAGATCGCACGAACAGCCCTCTTCTGCAGCACAAATATAGCATCAATATCTGATGCATTACCCCATAACAGTATACCATATGACATGACACTGTGAAAATAACTAAAGTAAACTAATCTAGCCGTTTCAACGTTAGTCAAGCGGCGTATTCTTTGAACCGCGTAAGCAGCAGAACTAAGTCTGTTCGACAAATCTGAAATATGAGGGCCCCATTGCAATCTTGCATCCAAGGTTATGCCCAAAAAAGTAGCAGCATTAACCAATTCCAATTCCTCATTTTTTAGCTGAACAATGGTTTTGACGGTCTTCACGTTTGATAAAGTATATAACGAGAAGAGTCTTAAGAATGAATGAAGAAGAGTGAGACTAAAGAAGACATGGGCGAAGTGCATGAACAATGACTAAGACATAAGTCTAAACTGAGGAGACGTATGAGAGAAGGGAGGAGAAATTTATATGTTACTTCGACCAAAAGCAATTGGGAATAGTATGACTTTACTTTATACAAATCAATTTAGGTTCATGTAAGCATCGAACATTTAAAAAAAAATACGAAAGGTAGCTATTGTTTTTTGCTTTGCATACAGTATTTAATATCCTGATAGTTTATGGAAAATTAGGAAACTATAGGAACCATTACATGTTTGGTGTTAATAATTTGGGTTCAACGTAATTTTTTGATAACTATCAACGTTTAACGAACTTTTGCTGGTATTAAAAGCATTTATAGATAGATGTTTGGAATTCGGGGAGCTTACTTTCAATTTAATCAAATATAATAACCAAGAGACCATAGCTCTAACATAGCACACAGCACCAAATTACTATATTTATAAAAATATTTATTTCTTTAATTATCACAAAGAAAAAATATTCTTCATTCAGTGTAAATTATAGCTTATAATTTCTTATAAGTACTTAGTTATCGATTTAATTCCAATATGGAATTGCGTAACCTTAAAAGGCAAAAACGTTTCATATAAAACATAATGTTCTATATAAATAAAACTAAGATTACTCACCTTCTCCGGAAATTGAGTTAAACTGCTCGTTAGCGAGAAAGACTTCGAAGTAGCGAGTGAAGTCACCAGTGGGATCCCACTTGGAGGCTAGTTTCGCCCACTCCTCCGGATATTCGCTTTTTAATCTTCTTATTATTTTGACAGCTATTTTCTTCTGTCGCTCTGTACACCGCACGCATTTTGTTCTTAATGCCTCAGGCAAAAGTCCTGTAAAATTATTATTTACTTATTAAATTAGTAGCTTAAATATTATCTATTATAAATATTATATAAAATTGCTTTTCATTATGTCTAATTCAAAATAAATATAGTACGTTTAAAGATGTGTCAAACTTAAAGTAGGTTCTTAACGTACGTAAATTACGTAATTTATTTTTAATAAATATACATTATTCAAAAGATCTTTATATAAAACAATGTATAAATATTTATATATTATACCGGATCGCTAGCTTATAACAATAAATAAATTAAGGAACCGGTTTAATTAAATATATTTTTTCTTAATCAAAACTCCACAAAAACAAAAATCAGAAAGGACTAGTTTATTCAGTCCACCTGATTTACCAAATGTATTTAAAAGATGAAATGAGACACTTAGAATCTAATGCAACATGATTCTCAATAATAATTATGTTAATAACCTTAACACTCAAACGAGCAATGTTATTTAAATAAATTCAACCAAGGCCGTAGCTAAGAGTTGATCGTTTTTAAACGATCATTTATATTCCCGCCAAAATTGTATGGCATGACATTTCTAACTTTTAAGCATCAAATATATCCAATCTATGTTTTTTTTCATTATTTTATCGTTTCTCTCCTATATAATATTATAATTTATTAGTGACATATAGCTTTAAAATGTTGTGGAATCATCATCCCATCGCTTGAAGTTATTTTGAGAACATTAAGGTAATTTATTATGTTATTTACGTATTTTTAATAATTCCAATTACAATTCAAGACGTGATTTAAAATGAGGTAGGAGGCCGCTGTGATTAGGAATTTAAATAATTTCCTTATTACTATAAAAACAACAGAGATCACTGACCTGACATAAGTGTCTTGGCTATTTAAAATTCACTTCTACTTTCTTAGAGAATGTTGAAAGTGACTTAACAATATGTATAAGACTTTACTGTAAATTTGTCTTTATCGAGCTTTGATTTTTTATTATAAAAATGGAAACAATTATACTAAATGACAAAATTGTTGTTTGTTTGTTGTCATTCTTATTTGTTGCAATTAGGGATTTTTACATATATATTTATTTTTGCATACAAATATCTGTGTTGCAATGTTTTCAAACATGTAATTAAAATATATTAAAAATATATATTTTTCCTGTTAGTCTGACGACAGATAAACGTCCGTAACAAGTAATAAACCATAATTGTTAAAACCTACTAGAAACGTTTCTTCTTTTTATACTTTAAATTATATTTTATAAATGTCACTAGATATCCTGTCAGAAGTTGTATGGCAACGACAGAATCGTATTGTATTGGAAAAATACGTTTTTTTGGTTTTACAGGTAAAATTTCTCCAGTTTATCTCTTCAAAACAAACTTCCTCAAACTTGTAATAAAAAATACTAAAATGTTGCATTTGTCCTCAAGTTATTGTGAGACCAAGGAGTATGAATTCATTTAATATACATACTTTGGAACAGCTATTGTATCTCACTCACACAGTTATCCTGACACGGCGTCGCCATCGCGACAATCATCTATCATTAAAGCATTTAAGATCGCTCTGGTATCAATTATGTGAGATGTTCTTTCTTAAAGCGATTATTCGTAAATGAATAGTAATGATGGAACAAAACTTCCATAGAGTTTATTTTATAGATATTTATGACGACTGGTAGGCGCAGTGGTCGTTATTTCGTGTATTGTGCCGATGGGCGTGGGTTCGATCCCCACATTAGAAAATATTTGTTTTAAAAATCTGTATTTTTCTATAGTCTGGGTGTTTGTTTATATGCTTCATATGTTTGTATTCACAAAAAAAATAAAATATAATGTATGTTTATCGGTTGTCTAGTTCCCATAGTACGAGCTTTGCTTAGTTTGGGGCTAGATTGCGTTGTTTAGAATTTTAGAATATTTATTTATTTATTTGTTTATTATTTATTTTTATACAACTAGTTTAATTACTTAAATTTGCAAGAATGGGACTTCAAAAGAATTAATACATTTATATTTAATATGATATATGTATATACATATATCAACAATAAATTCGGATTATCTCATTAGGAACTGACGACTGACTATCAACGAAATGAAGTACCGTTTCGTAAAAATATTCGTCACTGAACTCATAAATGGCTAGACTGATTTTGATGTATATTTTGGCCATGGATGGATTCCCAGATGGAATGTACTCACAATTGGTGATGATGCGAAAATAGAATTTTATTTTCAGGACAGGACAACGCACCAGTTCCGTTTGTTTCATATATTATTGTATTGTTTTATTGGCGGAGTGCTCGTTGTCAAGGTCGAATATTTGTAAAAACTTCCACTGTTTCAACAAACATGTTTCTTGATCGAACTTGTGATAAGGTTCTTTTGGCGAAAAAATACTTTAATTGGTAAAAAAAAAATCTGGCCAGAGACGCTTGAGAATTTAATAAATAATAAGGACGCAACATTGTCTATTGTTACGTCAGTTTCCGTTATTTAAAAATAGCCAAGGAAAAGCGATATTTGCAATTTGTTTTTCTTTTATTTGTTATTTTGCTTGTAATGAGGAGGGGTGAAAGTCACAAGGAGACAAGAAAATTAATCTCGATGATAATATAGCTAGAGGGAGACCATACAAGAGATAGATGGATTATATGACAGATGAAAGGAGTTGAGGCTCGGTGACAGGAGAGTGCGAAAGAGAAAAAACATATGCCGACCACATCTAGAGTGGGAAAAGAACAGGAGAATTATGATGACTCCGTTAAATCTTATTTGTAATTCTGGTATATAGTATGTACTATTGAAAAAATGTTTTTTTTTAGACTTTTCAAAATATAAGTTATTGTAATATAATATAACAATGTTAGTTTGTGTAACAGATTTCTATCTTGTATATGTATAAATCTCGTAAGCTATTAACAGAAATTTGTATACAAACAAATATTATATAATAGAATATGGAATATATCATAAACGTTGACCTTGTCTACTATCTACTTATGATATTTTATTATTGTTTAAGAGAACCACTTAAACATGGCGCTGAGTTAATTTAATGGAAAACTGTTGTGTCTCAAAACTTATTTAAATGCATTATTATATTAATACGACGATTTCTTAAGAGAGCAGGAATGGAATCTGATAATTAAAAATAAAACTATTATCATAATAGTATAGTATAGTATTATAATTTATATATTTTAAAACCTGACTCAAGCGTAATATTATCTCAATCTTACGGGAAGTCTCAGAAAATACGTATTTATAAGTGTCGTAAACATATTATATAACAAATTTCATTAATTTCCTTATCGATCACATAATAATTATTAACCTTAAAACTTTCTACTAACTAGCGAAGTATCGAGAAAATTTTGTTAAATAAGCCATTATGTTTATATTTGAAAGTTGTTTTTTTTTTTGTGGTAGTCTATAGAGACCACAAAATTGTCAGGCAAAAGAAAAGCAGGAACGCGAAAGCAGCGATGGGCCGACGACATAGTGGAGACGGAGAGAAGAGTTCAACCAATGAAAAGATAGGGGTAGGTGGAAAAGGTTATGGGAGCCTATAATTTAAGCCATCCATATCTCTTAGTTATAAAAATAGACTTAATATAACAAAATATTCATATTATAATAAGATAATAATAAAATAAAAATCTTCTAAAATTTTAAATGTCAAACTAAGGAAAAAATGTCTTTATTAATATTGTTTTTTTTTTTTAGAAAACTCGATGCATTTTCGAGTATTCGTTCTCAATGAACTTATGCACAAGTTTGATTAGTCATTATAATGATTTTATTGTTCATTCTTCAACCATTTCCTAGTTTCCGGTCACGTGCTCCGGTCGTTTCTATCAAACACAGGTTATTGAAGAAAATATATATATATATATGTGTATATATAAAAGGTAGTCCTAGGCTTGTATTCCTAGGTTCTCAACGTAATTATTTTCAAAATTCATTGATTCGAAGACACCAAACAGTTTCAAATATGTTATTGTATTTCATTCAGTGTTACTTTCATACATAGCTTAGTCTCTTGAGACCCAAAATAATTGTAATAAATGTATGTATTCGTGGAGCAGATCTCGTCATAATATGGAGTTTAAGAGTTTAAGAAACTATAATTGGTAAGATATGACTTTAATAATAATTTGACATTATTCCAAAGCAAGAGACGACAGAAACGAGAGCTAGTATAAAATAATTTTAACTAAATCCATATAATATAAAGTAATTTAATTAATGTTTATACAAAATTTATGATCTCCATCAGGAAGTCGTTATTTTATATAAAAAAAAGTATTAATAATACTAGTTGAATTCACGTCAACTGTTTTTTTATATTACATTTAAAATTATAATGATTTATTAAAACCGGATTATATTTAAATGTATTAAATAAAATATTCAAAATTATATCACTTTTCTGTACCCTAAGTACGAATTTGGACTTGATTGTGATTGTTTGTGATATTTTGTAAGGTCACAACTCTTACCGATTACCGTCCATACAATAACAAACTTTACAATGTATAGAGTTAAGGGACGTAGGTATATTGGTAGAGTTAAGGAGTCAGTATATTGTAAGACAGTTTTCCGATTGAAGACCCAGATGGGTCTCTCCTTAAGGACAAAGAAGGTTTCAATTGGTAGAAAAAAATACTTATTTAATAATTACGTACAAATTGAATCAAGTTAAGTTTCGACAATTCATGTCTTATTAAAAGCACTGATGGATAGAAATGTAAGATTATATCATTACCTTGATTGAATGACATTTTCGACTGAAATAGAATGAATGTTATATATAGAACCTATTTCATCATTTACTATGTTGATAGCATTTACATTTTTGTTTTTATTAGTATATAGCATTTAAATATTTTTCAATTGTATATTTTGCCATTGAGGATATACCCGTTATATACCGTATACCGTATAAACATATATACAAACAGATTTACTAACATCATAACATACTATCGCAAAGGTTAACTGCTATTATACGTGTGTATTATTATTATTAAGTTATACAATAAATTACGCGCAAAATGAACGTAAACTTAGTAATAAATTTTACTATAAACAGACATTACCAATTATGGGCTTAGTCTATGATAGGTACGTTTGTTTATCCATATTTAGGTACCATATACCAGACCTCTTATTAACAATACACAAAGATTTCAAAGTATTAAACTTTAAAGCATAATTATAAAACAAAACGTTTGAGTTTTATCCGTCGATACGAAAAACACAAAAATGTACATATTTTAGGAGTACAAAGATTTAATCATATCTTTCCAAAAAATACCTTATTTTATCTGACATTAGGTAATCAAAATGTTTGTAGAATGATACCCATAAGGTTTGATAAGTACGTGGTTAAATTTAATATTTTGATGGGTGGATGTTACCTACCGTATTCTCAAGTTCATTGAACCCGGTGACCGTAAAACTTAGTGACCTCGAGCTCTCAGAGGCAAGACATCCACTAATATAATGTACTAATACAAGCACAATACAAAGAACCGTTACAATACAAATAAAGTCATGGGTCACTTCACGTATATAATAACTGTATTGTGTATTCTAACTGTATTCCCTAAAATAATATTGTTATAAGGTTAAGAATATAAACTTTTAAACGCTCTTATATTTGCTTGTCTAATGACATGTAAAGCCATTTTAAGCTTTCAATTTGATATAATTATAGAATTAAAAATAATCCGATACTTGGATTTGAATCCGTGACCTCTGGGAAACGGTCCCGCCGCTCTAGCAATTGAGCTACCGTATCCAGTATAGATTTATAATTAATCCTACAAATAATTAAAAAATATATATTTGTTAAATAAAATATTCATCAATTGAATTATAAAACATAATGAAGACGCCGCAGCCATGACCTAATGTCCCATATATGTTACGGAAAAACCTCATTACGTATTAGAACTATACAAGTAACTTCTTATCTTGTGATCTCTAAACACCGATAGAGTTTTGAGGTAAACGCATGAATATTCACATATTCACAACACATGTAGAGACGAAGCTTCTAACCATTCCATGGATACACCGTGCGGGTGCCAGGCCCATCGCGTTGCAGGGGGAGGAGTGCAAACAGCTTCTGGGACTTGCAACCCAGGGGTTCCTTGAAAATGCAAATGTTGGCTTGACCGAAATTAATAACTGATCCTGATCCGATCCGTTTTCTAGAATTGAAATTACGTATTATTATGACACCTGACCTGTGTATTGAGTTTGTTGAAAGCCTATGTTTGATTTTAATCTCTGATTGTAGTTGATTGTTATTCATTGTTTGTAAAACAGTCATGAAATCACAAATTGAGCTATGGTCAAGATATTTAGCAGGCTGAATTTAAATCAAAACCTAACCATAAATGTATATATATACTAAAATACAAATCTACTAGGTATAATAGGAAAAAGAATTACGGAGTTAGCAAAGGCAAACAGGCAAAAGTTAAACATTTATGTCTAAAAAGATTTTTATAATTTATTTGTTATATTTTTGAATCTTAATTTAATTAATAATATCATTTTAATCTAAAGTCGATAATGGTCTTGTTAGACATGTAACCATTAAGTACTTAGATACAGAATAGTTCATGTTAATTTATTAAATGACGTTTTTCCGGTCAATGACTAAGCTCTAAGATGACAGTACAGTACTAACTATACAGGTATAACAATACATATCTATAAAAAAAATTGCATGTGAAGAACCTTTACTTGTATTTAAATACAAGTGAAGATTCTTCACATTCAGCATCACATTCAAGCCATTTGGCTCAACCAGTTTGTCAGTTTTTTTGCAGCTGTAATGTCCTGACATGAATATTTTTGGATAATCCACCAAAATTTGGATGGAATATTTGTACATAAAACAATATGATGTACACTTTGCAGCGTTATATGTAAATAGAAATCAATTACCGTAGGCGTACAGGATTCACCATTGAGAAAACACTACGAAGAGACATGTTATAAAATAAACATTTTTTTTGCATCTGCTTCTTCATTTCTTTTAACGGTATTTTCTTAAATTATTATTGGCACTACTACAGGCCTTCCATGACTTCTTTACTGATATTACAATAACCCTATTTTCTAATTCATCCGAAAAATAATAATACTTTAATAATATTTCGATAATCAATCTTGATGACGTCATCCTAAATCATTCATTCTTTTATTATAGGAAACATTGTTGACTCGTACCATGTATTTTGACATTTAACCTATTAATGTAAGATAGTTATTATGTCAAATTTTGTCATTTAAGGAAAGCATTCATTTTTTTTACGTCACTAAGCGGTAATATAACAAAATTATTTTATAGAGCTCATGAGTAATATTATTGTAATAAGGCAACAAAACTTCTTAAAACTATGATAGTTTTTAGGAGTTCATGGTAGGTCTGTTGTATGTCTCTCTATATTTTTGCAATATGGTAGAGAACCAATAATCCGATATACATAATATTATTATAGAATGGAAATTGATTATAAAGCCAGGATTGATATATATTTGGTTACTGGCAATCTACGGTTCGTGTCGGAAGCAGAATGCAAGTAGAATTAAAGCGCTGCACGGAAGTACAAGTGTCGGTGGAACAGCATTATCCTAGGAGATCTTGGTCGAGTCCACGAGAATAGCCGAGGGAATAATTAGTCACTTCTGAAAGATATAAAACAATAAAAACAATGTGTCACCGCGCTCACGTAGGCATGAATTAATAAATTAAGTCACGCTTCAATATCCAATGAGTGTTTGATTCAGAGCACGCTTGTTATTTTCTAATAAAATGTAACGTAATAGATAATGTTATTATAATTGTAGTTATTTGCCGATATCGAATTATTGAATCCGCTTATATATATATATATATATATATATATATATATATATATTGATAAAAATATTGTATTCTTTAAAATAAAGGCAATAAGGCTAAAATAAAACTTTAACCGAAGTAAATTTACCATGTTATGGTTTTTAATATGTTGTCGGTATGTGTAACATTTATAGCAAAATTACATTTGTATTAGAAAAATAAACAAAATAAAGAATTCTATTTTCATAGTAAGTAACTTTCAATTCAAAAGACATTTTAAGCGCTTGAAAATCTTTACGTTAATCTGCTTTTTCACAAAACTAATGTCTACTACTATGTAGTGTAAGTGTAATGTAAGTGACACATGGCAGAAATTAAAACATTTTTAATTTTTTTTTTTGGCTGAATGTATGTTCGCTTATCACGCAAAAACTACTAAACGATGTTTTATGTAATTGTTATGGATTATTGCTTCTATCAATAATTTTTATGAACTGAATTTCAATACAACGAAACCACAAGCATTGAATAAAATTTGATTTTGAATGTTTGATTGTTCAAGGAATCAAAAATTCTTTTATCTTCGAAATATCAAAAACTGGGTTCGAATGTATGAATTTGTATGATTTTTTGTGATTTATAATTTCAGTATAAAGGGGAGGGGAAGGCAGGGAGCAGATAAAGTCGCTATCAACGACTAGTATTCAAATATATGTATAATAAACTCATTAAAATAATTGGTATTGCTGAATGGAGGTTCTTAGAAACATCGACCTTTAAAAAGTCAAGTGTCTATTATAAGTATTATTGAGATGATTTCAATATAAGCAATTAAATTTAAATATCAATAAAAATATTTTGCAAGTATTGAATATATATGTATATTTATACCTATTTAGTTTTATCGCAAAAAAAATGGAAACTTTTTTGTAATTTGTCTGCAAACATATTCTTGGGAGCTCGGCTTAACTCTTTCTCGTAGCAGAAATATTTGGAATCTGTGCCCTACGAGTTTTCACGTTACAAAACGTTGTTAGTTTTCGAATAGTCACGAAATGACTTCTTGGTTGTGATTGGTTGTAATCTGGTTGTGATTGTTAGTAAACCAATCAACCAAGATCTCGTTCGTGACTGCTCGAAAACTATCAACGTTTCATAACGTCAAAAGTCATACTAGGGTACTATAGATCTACAGCTGTGTGTATTATACTTTCATTTCTCAAACATTCCACACAAGAAAGTAAAATTTTCAACAAGTTCCGTAATGTATTGTTAGTCTGTTTGCCTCGGGATCGTGGCTGACACAGTTCACAAGGTCGTGGCATATCAGTATTCAATTCACGTTTATTGCTTGATAATACTATATCTATATATATATAAATTACAGTAGATATAAAATAACTTTATGACGTGGGATGCATGTCAGAAGAAAAGTTTGGATATGGAAGTGGGATGCAAGGACGAAAAAAGAGGGATGGATTTCGAGTAGGATGATATGGAAAAGACGGAAATATGGAAGGAAAAACATACTATGTTGACCTGTATCTGTTATCCCAATAAGGCCAGGGAGATAATGAGTTCTAAAATAACTGTAATTAAAAAAAAAAAGAAAAACTATTAACTTAAGGGTAAGAGAGCTAGCTGTTCAAATTAAATCAATATTTTATATAACAGTTTTCTTCGACACCATAACGGATCGACATATTATAATGCTCAAGTGTATATCTAATTGCTTTCAAGTTTTTGTCCGTCTATGTCATCGTAACTCTTGAATAATTTATTTTACTTTTTTGTGTTCGAAAGCTTCATAATTGAAATACTTTGGTAATAGTTTAAGATGATCTTTAGGAAACAAAAAAAGAAAAATCTAACATTATTTATTATACGACCAATGGTTTTAAATTATATTTGTATTTACGTGTAACATTAAAGAATGACGTTACTATACACTATAGTACAGGAAACCAAATAAAATCCAAATTATATTCTAGATAACAAAAGTACGCCTTTTAACAGAGTACTGTGACTCTATCAAATTTTGTTCACGTCATTTAAAATTGTTTTCTTTATTTGTAAGTTACAAACATTTAAAACACACAAGAACACACAATATTACAAAAGATATAACTATAGTGAAAATATCATCAGAACATTTACTTAAATTACTATTTATTACGTCAAATTAAAAAGATTGAACAATAATATATTACATGTAATGACTTTCAGTTTTTTTTATGTTTTCTTGAGCATTAATAAAAATCGGACCATTTATATACAACGTCATTTTTTATGCTTCAATGGCTATGAATGTGGAACAGAAATTAACGAGCCATGGAATGACATAGATGTAATAGAAATGATGATAGTGAGTTGCTATAAAAATATATATACTAGAGATTAATAACTCCTTGGATAACTTTTTAAAAATTAAATGTATTAAATAAAAAAAAAAATACTTCAAAATTACTAAAACAATAATAAAATAGATACGTTTTGCGATAAGGACCATGCACACTTCAAAATTGTTTATGCTCTACATTTTGTAAACAAATTTCCTTTGTAGTAAATTATTGTAATATTTTAATAGTGTTCTCGTAAAGTAAAGGTGAATAACTCTAGAACAAGTTTCATGAAGTTAAGATGTTTTTTTGTTTGCGTGGAGACTAGCCCTATAAGAAAGATACAACCAGGACATGTCTTCCATGCGTGGATTTGTATAATTACCAGACAGATTTAATATTCCAATTAATGAAACAAAAGAATTATAGACAACTATTACTGTCTCGCATTGAAAATAAATAATTTCAATCTCGTTTGAAAATATCTATAAACATGTATAGCTATGCTAAGCTTACTTTAATTAAAATAAATATAGTATGAGAAATAAACCGATACGATATCTATACTGCAAAGTTAGAAACATTGGTTAGGATTTTCGAAAGAAGCCTAACAGATGTCACCACCGATTGGTTGGATGTTATAAGCTGTTCGCTGACGTCATCAATAATTTATTTCAATCCAACGAGTAATTATCTTAAATACATTCTATGCAAATTGCACACGATTCTAGTTTTGCAGCGTGTTTTAAAATATGTGAGATATAAGTTACATGCCTATACTAGGTGAATGGAAGAGGCCAAACCTGTACAATTAGTTTGTTACGCCCAAAAAAGTAAATTGATTTTTGTGTCTGTTCATTTGTTTTTTTTTATTTGATCATTCCAGAAAAACTGTAAAAGAAAGATTTAGATATGTTTTGTTGTTTAAATTGGTAATTCTTACTAGTAAAAGAAATCATATTTATTTATGTCCTTAGTTAGTCTTTGTTACCCAAAAAAGGCAGCTAGTCGGGCAAATTTTACGCTAAAATCATTCATCAATCTTTGCAGGTTAACTCATTAAAAGCATAAATATTATAATAAGGCGTTACGAGTCACATAGAGTTAAAATAACTCCAACCCTTATTTTGATATAATGTTTATTATAATTTTATATTTGTTTCCACGGCTATACTCACATTATTTATATCGGAATTCTCCTCCTAACTAGTTAAGTACTTGCCCGATTAGAATTCCGATATAATTGACAAATCAAGTACAGAATCCGAGAAAAATTATATGAAAGTCATCATGGTTCATGTTAAATATAAAAATGCATATTATATTTATAAGTACAATGTTTTCAATATAATCTACTTTCACAAACATTCACGGTTTCAAAGGTAACTGGAAATAATTTACTGGACTGGAAAGTTACTAAAGGACAAAATGAACAACAAAGCAAAGGAAGTTCTCAATTCATACCATTTAAATTATTTATAAAAGAATGAGATAATCGTAATGATTTAAAGTTTTTTTGTGTTTAATGTCATTTTGTTTAAGTTTTTTTTTGCTCCAGTTGATGTCATGTATTGTCATATTTTAGGTATTTTTTTAATGAATTACCTTTATATAACTAGGTTTTTATACAACCATTAAAATCTACAGTATGAGGTCTGTGTCGTGGTGTCAGGATAATGTTCCCACTAGACAAACCGTTGGATTTTAATGGATAAGCTTGGATGGATTTTAATGGGTAAGGGAAATATGTTCAAGGAATCAAATCTAAAAAAGTGTTAAAAATTCAGCCCTGACTAAACTTATATACTTATAACAGCCCTTTTGAAAAGCACTAATATTAAAAACGGTTGGTATTTATTTGATTTATATCAGCTACAGTCAATCATGTTTTGTTATTTAAAGGCAGTTTAAAGTCAAAGTCAAATCTGAGACATTAAAGTGACAGCGTTGAATGTCAAGTCTGTCTAAATATGAACAATATAGAATATATTATAGAGATCTTATTACCTTGCTGAAAATTCCGTAGATAGAGGTCATAGGTGTTTAGTTTAAAATCGTCTTCAAATCATAATGGTAGGTATATATTTTAAAATATATGTTAGAGATGTAGTTGCATATATTTACAAATGTCTAACAGTACTTGACAACTGTTAAACGTTCATTAATCACAGTGTATTGAACCATTAATTAAAAGTATGTATTTGATTATTCAGTTCTTATAAAAAATGTACAAAATTTACAGTTAAGCCATAACACACATAGGTAATGTTATTTTAATTATAAAAATATTTATATTTATTCTAATTAATTCATCGAAAGATCAAGAATTTAAACACATTGTTAAACATTTTATCTATACAAAAATGGCGATACAAATAAACCTTGAAATTGTATCCATATGGAGATACAATTTCGAAATAATATTTTAAAGATTTAACGAAATTGTGTTTAAACAAGTATTTAACATTGACATTTCTTTTTGACACGTTTTAAGAACTGCCAACATAAAAATACAAAAAATATAAAAAGACAAAATAAGAACAAGATTTCATGTCAATTATTTATTGTGAAAAAAAAACGATCCAGTACGCTTATGAGGTACTTATTTGTATTTATTCATAATGCTATCCTTTTTACGATTCTATTTTAATTGGTTTATGAGGTTTATTAGTCGGTAGAGTCTTGAATTAAAATATAGTGTAGGGTTCGCTAATAAAGAAGAGCTAAACAAGTGACCTCCCAGAGGTTACAGAAAATTGCATTTAATCTCCAAAAATTTTTCAGTCGAATATTAAATTTTATATTGGCAATTTTTGTGAAAAAACATCTCTATTTTGCTTTGATATTATAGTTATAACGAGAATAATCACAAATGCGCCTAGCCACATTGGAAACAAATCTCAATACCTTTAGAATAATTTAAAAAAAAATAATTAATATTTGTTTAGAAGTACATATGTATGTACTTCTAAACAAATAGACAAACAACGTATATTGAGAAAATGTATGTTGAATTATCGGTTCAGTAGGAAAAATATTTTTAAAATTAATTTGTTAATCTGATATAAGCGTTTTAATATATTATTAAATGGGTTTTATTAAATAGCATTTGCCTTTACACGCAAACTTTTAAGACATATGTTTTGTTTCTTTTATTCTCTCTATGTCTTTAACCATTTTTATTTTTATTCTACTTTTCATGGATTTTCGTTGAGTGTAATAAAATTTATTATTATTATTATACAAAGACCGGTACAAATAATCATTATTTATAAATATATAATTATAATTAATCTTTATTCAAAAAAATATATATTTTAATTGGTGTATAATTGAGTAAACATAGCCACGCTAAGCTAAATATAATATAATAAATATGGGTGCTATATCGTTGCTGGCAGGACTCGCACCTGCGACATTTAGGAAACCTTCCCGTCGATCTGCCAATTGAGCTATCGCACCGATGTATTTTCAAATTGTGCGTCTATATAAATGTTAAATTTAAACTCAAGATTGATCAATTTTACAAATGCATAGTAATAGGCATTTAATATAACTATTATAAAGTAATATGTTACTAATGGCTGTATTAACATGTTATTTGTTCACTAATTTGAAAATGAATCTTGGAACTAATGATAGATTATATAATATTTTTCTTGGGAATCCATAAAATTAAGTAAAATTCTTAAATTACGAACACGTATTATTTCCCTTTGAAAATTCGTTCACAGGCTTATAGCTATAATACGTTTTAAGGGATATTAATTAAAAACAATTATCTTCAAAGTGAATGTATTGCAGTTTGGCCTTACGGTATAAAACCTTGTTTATTTTCATTTACAAGAAGATAATATGTTAACCAGTATATCTATATGATGACCAGTTCATGTAGGTCTACTAGAAAGTTTGGACCTAGGCTACACCCAGTACAACAAAGATGTAATATTTTGAAGTGAATTTTAAAAGATATTAAGAAGCATAGGCTTATATTACGATATAGTATTGTCTATACATTGCTAAAGAGATGTTTCGTTTTAATATAATGGTGCAAGTAATTAGTAGAACCAAAAAGTAAATAAATCATTTAGTATTGATGTTTCATTTTATTGTCACTGCAATAAATAATGAAAATAAATTGCGAGTGAAAGCTGATTATTTAAAACAGTAGAAGCAAATAAAATGACAGTTCCTAATTTGAAAGTAGAAAAAATGTGTCCTAGAGAATTAGTGTTGTATGTTCTTAAACTTCACTTTATGTACTAATACAAATTAACCTAATATATTTTTAATGTTTTTAGAATTGCAATATGTAATTAGATTCAAATTTAGCTTTAATGTCCCTTTTAATGATTTCAGTTTAGTTTCTTATTTATTTTAATATTATGTAGATTTATAAATATTGAGATTATACAAAATATTAGACTAAAAAAAATCTAATATATGTGACCTCTTTTAAGACCGAAATTATTTAGTATTACACTTACAAATATATTCGTAAAACATTGACTAAGTATGTTTTTATTCTTACATAACTATTCAAGGCTCTTATTTGTTACAGATAGTAAAAAGCAAGCTCTCAAGATAAGTCGATAACCTTTTGTTAAGTAATCTATCATGTAATTGTATTATTATTTGTTGACATATATTTATTTTAATATCTTTAAACACATACAACCATGTTAAAATTATTTTAAATTTTAAATAAATATAGATACGGTAACTCAATTGGTAGAGCGACGGTTGGGTTTCCCAGAGACCGGGGGTTCGGATCCTGTGCCTGTGTCTGGTTTTTTAAAATTCTATATTTATTAAAAATATTTTTTAATCATTACTTCTTGAATTGTCTATGAATAAAAGTATTGTATTAGTTTTTAGATAAGCATATTACTTACTTTTAAGAGCTTTTCCTTCAGGTGTGCATCTTTGACCATTAACCAAACAGTCCACATAGTTCCTCACCAGCCGCTTGCTATTAAACAAACCATCAACATCTAAATAGTCATATCTGGAGTCATATTTCGGCATATTTCTCATTGCGTCAATATCCTGTCCCACTACTGACAACGTACATATGCAAAGGCACAACACTATCAACTGCATTTTAAAAAATATATCTGTCTAGTAATTTGAATTTCGAACGTCACATATCGTTTTCCCGCAGTCGCTCATCAACCACGCGTGCGCGCGCGTCGACTGGCTGCTTTGTTGTGTTTGAGCTTGAACATGTCTTTGATATATGAAAGGAACGCCAGATAACTTGCGTCCTGAAATTAGACAGGTTCCTTTCAAGGGCAAGACTAGGACTCTTAGAATAACTAGCCTAGATAGAAAATAACCTAATAACGATTTGTTTGTAGACCCGTCATTATTAACTTCCTTATAATTGTTCAATGACAAAGACCTCATAATTTAATGTTCACAAAATATTAAGGCCTTTACTATTTTAAAAACCGCAATTAAATTAATTATTACAAAAAAAATCTATACCCGAAAAGACCTTCAAGGATTCATTGTAACTAAATATTAAGTATCTACATTAACTGCACATAATAATCGCAATATTATAATTACTTTTAATAATAATATTGTGTTGAAGACAAATTAAAATAACAACTTTTTCAAATATAAAAATAAATATAAACTTTTACAATTGTAATAATAAATACTTCATGGAGAATAAGTAATTAAAATTATTATAAAAAAACTTACAAAAAACAATATCACACATTATTTTTTAAATTTCTGAACAAATCAATATAGAAATTTATGAGTGTGTTAAACATAATATAATGATCACACACACATGGACGCCTCAGTAATTATGAGTTGTATCTAGGAAGTCCATTGTCTTTGGGCAGCCATTTGGAACATCTCTGCTCTATGGAAGGCGGTATTGCGACAATTATGATTTAGGACTTTATTTCTTAACACTAATTTAACCTGACATGACAGATAAACAATATTTATTATAAAAGTACAGAGACCTTGATGCCAAAGTCTTTATTAAGCTTAAAGTATTCATTAATTCAATTTATTTAATGGAAAAAGGTATTACATTTTTCAGTTTTATCAAGAAGGTCACCCAAAATCTACAAATAGGTCCATTAATGTACAATAATTTACAAAGATTATATCAGTTGTGTAAGTATATGTAAAATATTACGGTATTAATATAAGACAAGGTTTAAACAAGTTAGTTTTAATACTTTTTTTTGAATGTTACAATTTATAATTAAAAAAACAATGCAAACCAGTTATTAAATGTAGTGTTGAAATTTTTATATTAACCGACATAGCAAAAAAAGTCGTTAATTCATGTTTTTTTATATACTTTTAACGATATTTCTTCAGCACATGGACTGATTTTGATACAGCTTTACTTTATGAGGGTAATTATAAATAAAGATGTTTATTATTACATTTAAGTATATTTTAACAGTCATTATATATTTCTATTAGGCTTTATTATTCGAAACAATCGAACAAAAACAAAAATAATTTTAATATTATTTTAATATTAAAATAATTTTAATATTAAAATAAATACTTTTTTAAGATAAGAGGGAAAATTTGCTTCTTTAAACGTTTTGAATTTGATTTGATAGAACAACATAGGAGAGCAAAATACAAAAATAAAAATTAATCTGTACGAAGTCGCGTACAACATCTAGTATACTACTTAGGTACATTATACATCAAATTATAATTTAATACTTAAATGATAATATTAGAAAGTTCATTCAAGACATTTTATGTTTAAGTTAAGTTAATATAAAATTATATTATTTATTCGATTCTTCTGCATCTATCTAGTAAACACTTTCATTGGTTTATTAATACTATATTTATTGTGTTATTGATAAAATACTTGCTGTTTCATCAGACTCTCAGTACTCACACTCACTATTTTATATATATATATATATATAAACTCACTCACTTACTCACTATTATATATATTTCATAACGAGTGTGTGTGTAATGTGTGTGTCGAAGTCAAACCTCTTGTCATATAATATATCATAAGAGAGAGAGAGAGAAGAGTTTGTCTTCCCAGATTAATTATTTTTTTCACAATAATTGATCACAGACGAGAATGGATCCCTAGTCCCATCAATTCAAATGTCAATCTCTGGAACGCTAACAGACAGATGTTACAAAATTGAAAACAGTACTGTTAGAAATAACATTCCTTAATGATTAAATATTTCTAATAATTTTCAGGACAGTCGTAGTATTTTTTGAAGTTAAATAATTAAAAAAAAATGTAATTTAGATGCTATTTTGTGTCACACTTTTCAGTTAATATTATTATATTAATATATCTGACTGACTCTGCAGATAAAAATAACACGTTTATGTCAGATTTATTAATTCATTCGTTCAATTCAATCATAAAAAATATATATAAAATAATCTATTAAGTATTATTATATTTACTTGTTACGTGCAATCGTTATATAACAGTTATATTTTATTTCGAAACTCTTTCTAAGCTACTTTTAATGATATGAAGTCTGGTGATTGCATTTATTTGTAATATGATGTATTTTCTTTATTAGTTACATATTATCTATAATTAGAATCGAGCTTAAGAAATTAGAGCAAAAGTTTTACATAAAAAAACAAAAAATATATTATTCATAAAAGAAAGAGGTTAATATAATTTACCTCGTAATTCACAGTTAAAAAAATAATTAAGTACATTTTATATTATATGTGCCTAATGTTAAATGTATAATAAAAAAAAACTGACCCACAATTCTTTTACGTTTTATTTCGCATCTTAATAGCAATAAATGTTAGTTGGTACTTATTTATTCCTGCCTTAAAATATCTTACAATAAACCTCATATAACGGTTTTATATAATTTATATAAGTATGCAAATTTCATTATAAGTTATAGACGAAGACATTCATTACGTTATGAGAAATATTTTATGATTTACGTTGGTTGTAAATTGAGCGCGCTTTGAAGAGACAGTTTTAGGTAAAAGAGAGAGAGAGAGAGAGAAGGGAGAGAACGAGAGAGTAGTCGCTTTAGTTACATTAAATCGGAATAACAGCTTTCGAAAATCTCATAAAATGTTAAGGTATTTAAGTTCTCTAAAGACGTATCTTAAGCTGTATAAAACATGGTCTAAGATCCTCTACAAGTCCACAAATTTTTAGTAGCCATGATTGATACTAATATATCTAATACATTTCAGATTAAAGTCAATCATACCATACACAGAGAACCTGGACTATTCAGTCAGTTTTACTAAGACTGACTGAATAGTCCGGGTTCTAATACTTTACTAATCTAGAAGTTAATTTTCAAGTTTACTTTTGGATCAACAACCATACAGATACAGATTCACTTTAGGACGTTTACGTTCCCCTTCGGTTGAAACCCCTCATCAATTTCCTAACGGAACAACGTTTCATATTTTGTCTCTCAGGAGAAACCGTTAGGTAGTATATTCCCTCAGTTTACCCCCATGATCTGGGGTCAAAACCTCCATCCCCCCATTTTCAGGGTAATAAATCTAATAGAGCTACCTGAATGATCATTACAAAACTGTTTAGAAGTTTTTGTATTTTCATTACATGTATGTACAAACAGACACTTTCATAAGTAATAAATTGTATTGTGTAAGTTAAAATAAACATCTATCTTAAAGATAAATAACAACGGGGCGCGATTTATTTATAATATCTTGTAACAATGAAATAAATTATTAGTGTTTCATAAATTAAATTGTATTATTTTATTTACGAGTTTGTGATTGTATATACAAAGAAAAATTGTAATTGAACATTAAATGAATAAAGAATAAAGGGTTGAGTTTTAGTTCAAAATGTTGAAATCAAGTGCAGGAATCCAGTGCAGGTCGATTAAATAAATTTATCAATTATAAATTTCAAGGTTAGTATTAACAAATGCGTTTAGAAATTAATATTGATTTTAAAAATTAAATTTTAACTTAGACAACTAATACGATTTAAAAATCCAATACAAGTATGTAACTTTCATTAGGTATTTTATTATTAAACCACTTTTCAAATACAGATTCTCTGGAGGTTAAATCATGACTAAAATGTAATTATTTAAAATTATAAAAAACCAACAAGTTATATTCAATTAAATACTCATATAACGGGAATGGAAGAGAAACCTCAAAATATTTTTAAGTACGTACGACGTAATTTATTTTTTTGTCATTATAATATGTCCATTAAAATAATTAAAAAGCGTTTTATTGTGTTTAAAAATACAATTGTAACTAATATTTTATATGCGAATTTGAGTTTGTTAGTTGGTTTCGCTCTCACACATTAACTACTCAAACGATCATCAGAAAAGGATAGGATCCGTTCACCACGAAAACAGTATTTTTCCCAAGGGATAAAAAAATAGATTTAAGACAATTCCGTCATAACAAGACTGTTTCCAAACTATAAAGGGCAGGCACTGGCAAAAACTAGTAATCCAATAGTTAACAATCAAGAGTCCACAAAATATACTAAGCATGTAAAAATAAATATAAAATGTTTAATGCTTCTTTCCGATATCCTATCTATTGTCGTTTTAATTATGAAATGACAGAAAAACTACAATACCTTTAATTACTTTTAATTGTCTGTAATTGGAGATTATAACGCAAGAATAGGTTGAGAATGACTACTCCGTTAAGAAATTCTCTATTTGCTATTAAGTGACAAGCAAGCAGACTTTCCATCTACAGGCCTACTATGAACTTTAAAAAACTATTACAGTTTTAAGAAGTTTTATCTCAATATTACAATAATATTACTTTGATTCGTACCAAGAGTTCTTTAATACAATTTAATATCTCTACTAAATAATTGAAAATATTGAATAACTTTCGAATAGGCTTCCGGGTGTTGCAATAAATATAACGAATAATATAATTTATCTAACTCTTATATAATATATCGTGATTCGGCAACGAAATCTAACACGACACACGAACTCACTCCCACTTTTGTGTCACTTATCACGTGTCATATCCGGACAGTAAACTATTAGATTATGCAGTTTGCTCATTATAAATACATTTGCTGAAGAGAAATTATAAAAAATATATATTCACTTATATTGAGACAGCTCATTGACCTCTGTTTAATATATATTTTTTTACTTAATTTCATTTTTATTTATTTAAATTTTATTTTACAGTTTTCTGATTAAAAAAGATTTTGCTGAAGTGAAATTATAAAAAAATATATTCCGTTATATTAAGATAGGCCATTGACCCTTGTTGTATATATTTTCTTTGAATTCATTTTATTATGCTGCTTTCTCTTAATTTTACTATGCAGTTATAGTGAAATTATACAAAAACCATATTTATTTATGTAGAGATAGGCCATTGACCCTTGTTTATAATATATTTTTTTTATTGATTGTAAAAAATAATCTTCGTGAATATCAGGAAGTAAAAGAGTGATTTGAGCAAAGTCTTCATTCCCACTGCATCTTGTATCACACGAGATCAATCTATTTAGTAAAAATGGGATTGGACGTTGAAAACTTTTATTTTTCCCCAAAAATCTTCATATTTATTGATTATACGACAAAAACGGTTAAGAAATAATATTAAATGAAATGATTACCCGTCATAATCTTGAATAAAATAGAAATAAAAAAACTGATATTTTTTAAATCTTTTTTTTATTATTTTCCGAGATATTTTATTTATACCTAACCATTAAAAACCTCTTTTAAAAAAAGCGAAGCTTTTGAAAAGCAAATAAGTTGAAGTCCTCTTATTTTAAGTCAAAAACATGGTATTTTTATGTTTTATAGTTATAACATTTAGCTATATATTTCTAATTTCATTATTAAGACATCATAAATAAATATTTATGCAAGTGGAAAGAGTATTATATCTTAATTTCACCCAAGCGCTCAAAAAAAAACAAAAGTCATTATATAAATGACGAAATTATTGTTTACTACACAGATTAATTAATATATATCATTATTAACATTTTTGTTCCACAGATACTAACACAAAACTTTAACTTAAAAAACATTCATTTGTAAACTAGTATACACAATTATTCAGTTGCTATTCGTCCTGTGCTGACGTCAGTGCATTATAATTTCAACAAGGTTAAGCCTTACATTTTGTTTCCTTGTCTCAGCCTTTGTTTATATATTATTTGAGATTTTGTTATGCAATGAGGACAAAAATATAGCTCCATTATTGATTACGTCTCCAACTTCTCACGACTCACCGAAACGCTTGAGATTACTTACAATTCAACAAGTAAACGTATAAATTGGTTGAATATACTAGAAGTATTACATCCAGAGCAGATATTAATTTAAAAAAAACTTTTCTGGTTCTGTGTTATTGATTTTTCAACCATAGACTATTAAAAATGTAATCAGTCGTCTTGACAACGTTATATAGTTATAATTTTAGACTTTGCTTTTTTTATTTTCGACCACAGATAATAAATAATCGGTCTGTTAACAAAATTAGTGTAAATACTCTTTTAAATTATTATAAATGTATAAAAATTTTCCACATTACTTTCACTACCACTACACTACAAAAGAGGTTTTCTATAAGTATTGCTTAAATGATTTTTAAATAATATCAATATTGTTACCACAGTACAAGTCAAGTCACAATACTGAATACACTCTTCACTGTTGAAGCAAAGATTAATTGATTTCATAACCTTACCGCAATCAGGAATTCTATTCATTTTACTGAGGTAATGCTATGATGAGAAAGAAAATATTAGACTCCATAATTCCTTGAGTTTTATTTATTAATCACAGTTGTTAAAAGCAGTGATTACTATCCTTTATACACTGTTGCCAGTGACTTCGTCTACTTCCTCACACTTTAATATGAGATATATATTACCATGTAAAACCTGTACAAAATGTGTACAATCATATTTTATTTAATTGTAATTACAGCCCAAATAAAAATGATTTTTCCGTGAAAAATCGTAAATTTATGTAGGTTAAAAGTATCCTATATGACAATAAATTATAACCACACCAATTTTCACAACAATCCATCCACTTTGGGTGTTGCTCAAACAAACAGACAAACATTTATATAACTGTTTAGAGTTAAGTATCGATATATTATATGTTTGAGTCATAAGAGATCTGTAAAATCTATAAAGACAGAAATACCTATTACATCTTAATATGATTTACGCTTTAAGTGTTCATTTATCACGTGCATAAAAACCACAAGACATAACCACACGTTGTGTATTGAGTTCACGCCACATATACTGGCTTAATAACTGCTATATTTATAAAAAACTATATTAATAGCCGTTTAATATTTTGTATAAAAAATAGCTTCTTTGGCTATTGATAATAATACATATTTATATTAAGATAAGTTAGATAAGAAATGCAACTTTTTTTTGTCAAAAATGTTGGTGATATTAATAAAAATTAGTTCAATATTTCGATCATGTAGAGAAAATGAATAAGATCATGTAGAGAAAATGAAAATGATAAGACTAGTAGAGGCAGATGTAGAGCAATATTTACTTTGAAGAAACATCCAAATATTTATTTCTAGCAGGTTACAAGAAAAAATATTTAAGATTGACAGATCTGTCAAGAGTAGTGATTGTCTGTTGACGATAACACCAAAGAGGTAGGTATTTGACAGCAAATTAGTATTTTATTTATAATAATTGAAGAAACCAGAGGTTATTCTAATATTAATATATATATATATATATATATATATATGACTATTTATATACGTAGGTATAATGAACGTTAGTACATAATAAATAATGGAATACAGGCGTTATATCAAACGCATTCTAATAAAGTATCAGTCAAGGTGAATCTCTGTGACGTATTTAGATGTTATGCATCCAGCGTACGTGATGAAGGGTCCCTTAAGATATGAAGCTACTGAACCAGGAAGCCATTGGTTGTGAGTTGAGGCCAACAAATAATAATTTAATATGAATTATGAAAATGTAAATTAAAATAAATAATGGCGCTTTCAATAAGTAATTTACTAATTAGTTATTAAGTAACAAAATCATTAGTGACGTTCAAGAAAACTACAAAATAATGAGGATTTATATTAAAAGTTTTCAAACATGCACAAGAGACTAAACTAAAGACTAAATGAAATATTATATTCGAAACAAATTGTTGCCAGCGATTTTCACTGTAAAAATCATAGATTTTTACTGAAACAATAAGCTATTAAAACGTAAAATTCCATCATAATCAGTTCAGTTGTTTTGATGACATATTGTTTTGATGACAGACAAAAAATTTGTGAACGATTTTTAAAAGTTATTTCGTGAACTTGACACGTATCAAATAGCATTTAAAAATATATTTCAATGCATGTACTTGAACTCACTATTATTATAATATATGAATAGCTGTTTCAAAATATTTGCCAATACAATATGATAATTGATTTTAAAGTATAATAAAAGTGACAATGAAGTGGATTTTGCAAATTTTATGGCTTGAAAAGAAAGCGGGAGAAAGTTTGTAGACCTTTCTCTTAAAGTGACTTACGCTTACCTACTTAGGGAATTTCAAGTTAAATACCTTTAATTTTATAAAGGTTTCTTTAAATAATACTACTTCAAAAACAGTACTGTACCAAGTAATACTATAAATTAATAAGGATTTCGTCGCTTATGTTGGTCAATGAAGTTTTAATATGTTGATAATTTCCAACAAACTAACAGATAATAAATTAATATTTTTGTGAAACAGCCACGTCTATTAATCTTGTATCTATAAATATGGACGGGTTGCGGTTGCGGTTTCATTAATGATATTGTTACCATAAATAAAAGATTAAATATATTAAGTAATTAGTGAGTTTTATCTCTACATATATGTTATAATAAAATAATTTCGAGGCTTAGTCTTTATATTCATTATTTTTGCCGCCTGGTGTCATAGTCAATACAGATAACAGATAAAAAACAAAAGAAGATATATAAAAAATTAAAAAATATTAAAACCTTTTTAATAGTTAATGATTGGTAACATGAAGACTAGATATTAATTCTCAATATTTCGTCACCATTCTATATGATGATAGTTGAGATGGAGTTCTATAAATTAAACTCAAAACGGATTTTGCATTGATTCAAGTGTAAGTTATGCCATTTTTATCTTAAAATATATGTATTAATATTAAATTTTTTAATTTTTTTATTTCATTTTAACTTTCTTCAATTAAACTTTAACCAAAACGACCTCTTTTGAATTTTCAAAAAGTCATCAACTTTTTTTCACAAATACGAGTTTTATTTTTTTAATATGTAATAAACGCTACTCCTATATAAAATATATAAAGTGTATTTTTAGCTTGTTACATTATTGTTATATTAGTAAATGTCATTATATCACACTTTATGAAAATTGGAAAGTTTGTAAAGTTACCGCGCCATAGCAATTCCAAAAATTAGTATATTTTTTATTTGTATTTTGAAAGATAGACACAAATTACATTTAAAAAGCATGTGCAAATAAAAAATCTGAATAATAAATAGTAAAGATGATTTGATAAAAATAAAACTGTTAAAATTAAATGGTAGTTACTACTTGTTTTTAAAATACCAATCAATTTATATGTAAATGATGTTTTTCTTCAGTTATAACATCTATCCAATAAAAAAAAATATTATGAATGTAAGTTATCAAGATCGAGGTAAATTGTCTTTCGTTTATATATGTTTACCTAAACGGTAAAGAAATATTTTTGTACTTAATTATGTTGACTTCATGGCTATAACATACATACAAAAAGATTTTTTCTAAAACAAAAATCTAAGAACTCTGCGAAATCGATCCAGTGGTTTTATGAAAAGTATGTTTTCAGACATCTTCCATTTAAATGAACCTGGAAAAGACAGCTTAATTATCACTATTCCAGCCAAATAGTTAAGTTACATTTAACCTATAAGTAATAAATACCTACTGTTGTAAATTTGTAAGTGATAAAAACCTTTGTGGACAAATATTGAAGTAATGGCCGTAGATCGTTGTAATTGAATAAAAAAAAACATAAAAATCCGTTCGTTCGTACAGGTTAATCAAGTGAATCTCTCACACAATTAATTAAAACAACATTTTTGAAGAACCTCCCATCAAGATATTTATTTTTTAAATATAGGTAGCTTTTAAGTCTTGCAATGATTTTGGCACAAAAAATATACAAAATAAAATGTATTTGATGAGTTTTTAATTAACTTAATAAATTTTATGGCAACCGATCGACGTATTGTAAAAAAAACAGTTTTATTTTTTTTTATTATATTTTTAAATTATGATATCTGTCTGTCTTTCAAGTGTATTATTTTTATCCGACTGGTTTTGATATCTAACCATCAGATGTAATATTCTAAAAATAGTATTATACAAGATTGTAGACCTAATAAAAAATAGACTCGTCGCCATTTTTTTCGTAAAACCGATAGAATCAGAATCACGTGCTTAAGTATATCAAATATTTTAATATTTTAATAAAAGAATGTTTAAATTATATTACATATAAGTAATAGAGAAATGTTTTAATGAAATTCAAAATTCTAATTTATTTTATAAAATAAAAGCGTATATTTTTTCTTATTTTTTTTATATATTACAATGTTTGGACATAAGCTCAATGATCTCAATATCCTAATGACACAAAATAAACTTGTTTGGCTTAAACCCAAATGCATCGCTGACTCAATGACCTCTGTAATATTTGCATAAAAAACAAAAGAAAATATTAATATTAATCGTTAAGATCATACACCTTCTAGGTCTTTTGAGAGTATTGTGACAGGTTTTACTTTTATTGAGTATCATTCTAATATGATAGTCAAATAAGTAATATAATTATGTTTTGCCACGGCTTCGCCCGCGTATTACGGCTTGCCGATATTATTTACATCCTACGATTTGAGCAATCACATGTTCTTATTATACTTAATTTTCATCAAGATCGGTCAAGCCGCTTTTAAATTATGAACGCACCTTACAAACAGAAAGACAAACAAATTAGAAAAAAAAATATCTTGTAAATATTGGTTCAGTGAGTCCTGAAACGACTCTGTCACACATATACAAAAACAATTATCATAAAGACTTCTATTTAAATAATAATTATATGTGTGAAGGAAAATAACACAATACACATTTTATAAAATATATATATTATTTGATTTTGTATTATAATTATTTTGTAATAACCTCTAAGGGACGTATTCCAATACGCTCTGCCATTTTCTTGCAAGTATCTATTTGCTGCAGAGGGTACACGATGGTGCCTCTTTCAATTGTTGTTTTAGCGTTCATCTTCTCTTTATCTCCTGGTGCCAATACTGGGAGAGATGGATCTACCTGTTAAAATTAATTGATAATATTATAACAAAAATGTTTTTAAGTGACCCGAATAAACAAGAAAGGGCGTCTATGTAATTAACTCCTCCAATTAACTAATTATATTAAACTTAATAATATTAAACTTTTAATAACAAAAATACTTTTAGTTAACGTCTTGTAAGTAAATACATTTTTTTTGGTAGAATACAGGAAGTATCATTTTTGGTCAAAAAGACTAAACTCTAATTACGTATCCAAGTAATCATTTTAGTAGATAGAAGTCTTGACGACGTTTATGACGTTTGTGACAGCTGTCACGTATCTTGAGTCTTGACATTTAAGTAGGTCTTGACTCTTGAGTTTGCGCCAAAAGAAAGCACTCCATTGTACAGAGAATACCGTTCGTAACAGGATTTGTATTTAACCCAGATTTCACCAAGGACTCAATACCTATATACAAGTTGCTTAGATATTATTCCATAATTACTAAATAAATAAATGAATAATTTTGTTGTGTGTGAAGTCTATTTAGAATTCATAATCAATGCATATTTGTTATTGTACATCTAGATTTTACGTAAAATATAATGATGTTATGTGAAATATGAATAAAGGTCTTAACACGCCTCGCTGCAACTCAGCTGCGTTTAAGGGTATATATTATAGTTTTTTTAGGAGGGTTAAACTCCGCAACGAAAAGAATTCCTAGCGGTGAAAAATGCATATGCTGATGTTTGAATCAAATCAACATTTTATAATGCAGCCGGTGGACGAATCAGATCAAGCATTCATACTATTAGAAACGATATACTATATTTACAAGGATACACGAAATAACTTAAAAATAAAGACAGTTTTTTTTTATAAGCATGGGTAGAATTACAGTTATTATTTACAAAAATCATCACAGCTTATAAATATATTTCTGACTGTGTATAGAAATAGCTATAAACATCAATGGCTTACCGGCTCCATGTTCCTCCAGTGACGCAGGCAGTCCCCGACGCGGTCTTGGAAGCCGGGGGCAAAGCACCCGGGGTCCAGCGCCACGAAGCACTGTCCGAGGTCGGGTGGCGAAGCCTGCGAGTGCGACCAGCTCGGGACGTCATGGGTGGCAGTGGACCCTGGGGGTTTATGTGAAAATGACATCTGTTTTCCCATTATTATTCTAGGCATTTTTATATACAGATTTTTTTACAGGTATATGTTTTAAATCATAAATAAGTATATCTAAGAAGAAGTCGGTGATATAAATTTGTAAGTTTATAAATGTATAATAAAAAATATTTTTTTATAGTTTTTATGGTTGAATATTTATTAGAATTTTATAATTAATAGTATTTCCGTATTATTTACCAGACAGTCCACTACAGAAAACTTCTACCATTGCACTTAGCGCGTATCCTTTATACCCGCTAGTGTTCTCAAACCCGCCGAGAGGCAACAGACGACCAGTTTGGAACGCCTGTACAAAAATAATAGCAATTACTATCTTCAGCGTGTTTCCTGTACATTATGAGATCGAGTCAATTTTGATCACTTTTTAAAAATGTTACCGTTACAAACAATAATGAGAAAAACTCAAACATTTTCATCTTGACTGACTGCGAAACCATAAAAAATGTAACAAAAAGTATAGCAAATATTTAACCTTGTCAATTTACTATGCGACCTTCACAGATAGATTGATTGAAATAAGTGCAATGAATTACGCACGCCTCTTCCTGTACATTATCGTCCAATTTAAATTATGTTTGTAATAACTCTATACAATTTTAATAATTTAAGTCCAAAAGTAACGACTTAATAAGAGGTTAGATACTGGCAAATTGAATAAGCAAATTTACTCAACTTCCAATAATCTTACCACTTGCGCGTTCTTAGTAGTTTCTCCATCAGGACCCAGAGCCCAACCTTCAGGGATTGGTTCTCCTTTGCGTATCTGCATCTCAACCTACAAATATTATTTTTATATATGACATTTCTATTTTAAAATAATTATACTTTTGTTTAATATCCTACATTTATAACTTAAATTAATATGTAAGTGTAATACTAATTTGGTAGATCCTAGTTTGCATTAAACACCAAAGGAATACATACCTTTCCCATGGCCGCAGTAGTGGTAGCCAAGTCGACAACTAGCGAGTCGCCGCCAGAGGCCGGCGCTGCCAACGATATAGGGTTAGTTCCTAACGCGCTCTGAAAGCACAGAATAATAATGATACAGAATTAAAAAATAATAATGTCATAAGGAATGGTACAGCAGGGCTACCAACTCTCAAAAACTATCATAGTTTTTAACAGTTTTGTTGCAATATTACAATATTACTTTATTTCGTACCATGAGCTCTATAAGGAAATATTATTTTATTCCTGCTTAGACGTAAAATAATGATTGTAATCTTTAAAAGGAAAAAAATATACAAAAACAAAATTATTTTATTTATATCAAAACAAATTTATTTCTAATGTCAAAACCCACATGGTACTAGTTAATAATGTTATAGTAAAAGAATGAATGATTTAAGATGACGTCATCAAAACTTATCGAAACTTTATTAAAGTAGGTAATATTACTTTTAGGACGAATTCTTAAGACATTAACATTATTGTGATAATAGTTACAGGTAATAACTATTCTTAGGTTTTTATTTTAATAGTTAGGTATGCTGACTAGATATTTTAAAAACATCGATAAATTTGGTAATATAATGTCTACTAAGGTAAATTTTCATATTCTTTGAAGTGTACCTGTTTTGCTCTCGTGGGAACCATAATGGGTGATGAATTTGTGAAGGACATCCCAATAAGGCCTTCCTTTTCAGCTTTCAGTGCCCAGTACCCAGCCATACCGTAATGATTACACCCTGAAATTAAAACCTCCTTTTAAATAACCAAAAAGTATTTACTCTAAAAGGATTGTTAATTCAAGCAATACATCCATTTATATTTTTTTGTTTTTATTTAGTCACGCCACAAATAATTGCTTACGCTTGACTGCAACCCAGCCAACACCACATTCTTTAGCCTTTTTAATTGCAAGGTCACTGCAGAAGTTGCCAATAGTTGCACCGAGAGCGATGCCGCCATCCACCCAAGCCGTGGCTGCTGTCTCTTTCAGCACAACCGGCTCAGCCTTCGGATCACAAGCACCTAGCTTCATATCATTTATGTAGAGTTCTAAAACAATGGGATTTCTTTATCATAAGTAAATAATCTCATTTACAATCTAGATTACTTATTTCAACAATATTAAAGACGCAACATTTATTTATTTGTTTATTTTTAATTAATATAGAATGAAAATTTTATCGATAAGAGCAGGATTCGAACCTGCGACCTCTGGGAAACCGTCTCGTCGTTCTACCGATTGATTTAATTGACTCTACATTTCTTATTACCTAGGTGTTATTTTTATTCAACATTTGAAGTGAAACGTCTAAACATCAAATAGTTAATCGCTTAGACAAGAATATGATATCAAAAGACGTTATGGATCTCTATATTAAAATAGAAAAAAAAAGTTTTTCCTAATTTTACAATCGTAAAGAAAAAAGCTAAGAATCACTAATGGCTACGAAGTTTTTGTTACATTTAAACACTGTCATGTCGAACCCGAACAAACCATCTGTCTGTATGAGCATCACTCAAAAACAAAATAACATTTCTCTAGATAATTCTACCCAGCAACTCCAAACCTTACCAAGTCTGTTCATGCCATGGCTGAAGTGTCCAGCCATGTCGGCGTGAAGAAGTAGATCAGCATGGGCCTCCGCCTCGCTCTTTGGAGCTCCTCCCGCAATTAGACTCTCGATCATAAACCTCCGAGCTTCCTCAACTTTAACTTCTGACATTATTACTAAAATATATTAAACAAATTGTAATATGTATATAATTCTTATACGCATTTCATTAGTAGGGGAAAAAAAGCAAATTCCTCTGATGATATATGTCGAAATGTAAATAACATTTGCGAAAAACCTTATTTAGAAAAAAAAACAAACATGCATTGTATTATAAAAATGACAAGGAACGAAAGAACACTTAAACACTAGTGTTTAAGTGTTCTTTCGATAAACAAACCTTCTTTAAACACAATAAATCAAATAAATACACAATAAACGCTGTAACTGTACTTACTAACTGACTGTGAAAGGAGTTTCCAACTTATATATACAGGTTTGTTATCTGTTATATTAAATAATTATTTAGAGATGTTAATGATTATTGAATATGTAATTCGTGACAGTCTTCTTCGCTAGAATATCCTCGCTGAATGAAGACGTTGAAATATTATTTTAATTACGGGTTCGGTATTAATTAATATAACTCCTATATATATAAATATATTGTTTGTTTTATTTAAGATTTTTATGTATACTGTTGCCTTACAAAAAAGCAACTTTAAGCAACAATTTGAAGATGTTAAAATATATATTTTATTAAGTATTTTTTTTCATTGATTATTTTTTACAAGATTTATTTAACACCAAAAACGGCAATTTACATAAAAATCTTAAATAAAGCAATCAAGCTTAAAATTTATACCAAAGACATTCGCTAATGGAACTAAAATATAACAAAAAAACGCAGCTGAAATTGACTTTAACGATATCATTAAATATCATTAGCCCATATATATTTAACTGTCTCTATAAACAATTGTATAATTACATTTTAGCAGCGCCTTTTCGCTCGCTTTAATGTTAATATGTGAATCACTTAAAACAATATCACACAAATTCACTAAGTTTCGATACTTTAAAAAACGTTATCACAAACCGTATTTTGACAAAGACTGATCAAACAAACTATTTGTTCATTTAAGATAATTTGATAAAAAATACATCTCAGTGCAAAAAAAATGTAGCGCTGAATTAAATATTTTTTTAACCATTTGGCGGATTGATAAAATGGTTGAAGATTTTTTTTATTGAAACCTAAACACCTTTTCATATATATAGTTATCTTATTTTTTGTTCATTCAACACTTACGTTCAGGAGTCCTACCGTGAACTCTTATATATTATGTTACAATAATCTAACGTTTGAATTCGTCCTAAAATTCAAAAATATATTTATGTATATATCTATATAATTATGTGTAACTTTATTGTACGTTTATTTATAATTGATATATGTACAATATAACTATTTTATGTATTAGAAAGTGTTTTTATTTGTAATTGTATAATTTATACTTAATGACACCAACTTTCCTGGCTTATACACGCAGTATTCAGTCTCAAAGGTTGTCTGGAAGAAATCGCTTTGAAGTGATAAAACCACATATTGTACCCTTTTTTAAAGTTTCTTATTTTTCCATTATAGATAAAGAATATAATTATAACACTTTAATAATGTTTCGATAAGTTATGATGACGTCATCCTAAATCATTCATTCTTTTACTATAAGTAACATTACTAACTCGTACCATGAAGCGTGTTTTGACAGTTAATATATTAATGTTATATTGTTTTTGTGTCAAATTTGTCATTTAAAGAAATCATTCGTTCTTTTACGTCACTAAGTAGGAATAAAACAATATTGTATTATAGAGCTCGTGGTAAATCAAAGTAATATTATTGTAATATTGAAACAAAACCTGTTAAAACTATGATAGTTTTTAAGAGTTCATGCTGGGCTTGCTGGTTGAGATCTTTGTTAATTATTATATTAATAACAGTTAATTCTAATACTTAAATGACGTAAATGGTTTTTGACATAATTGCCTCTGATGGTTTTGCCGTCTAAAATTAAATTAAAATTAAAATTGTTGTTATGATGATTGCGTATTTTCCTGTTATTATGTATAATCTTCGTGTTTTGATTATTTATATTACAATTATATAAGATGTCAAAAAATATTAAAAAATCATACTAATAACAGACAGATAACGGCCACTATAAGACGCTAGGTCAATATGGCGCTTAAAATATTTATTTACCCCCCTTGGAGAGGAAAGGTCTATTTGTATCTTTTTCTAACAATGTAGGTAAAAACCTATTGTTCTGAAAACTTCGATTATTATATTAGAAGATTTTTCTTTGAAACAAACATATATATATATATTTTTATATTTTTTTTTAATCATGTCATTTGGGGTCATCTTATATCTTCATATCTTCTCAATATTATTTTTTACTGCGAAGTTAGAAACATTGGTTGCATTTTCGAAATATCGCTAAGAGATGTCGTCACCGTCCATAAAGACGAATATCTTTGGAATGCTTAGTTCATCGAGGCGGGTATCGATATGGTAGCTCAATTGGTCGAGCGACGGGACGGTGTCCCACAGGCCGTGGGTTCGAATCGCTGCTCTTATTGGTTTTTTTCTCATGCTATAATTATTTGCAATTTTGTCTTTATTTATTTTTCCAGATCATATTCTATCGATTACGCAAAATTCTATAACAAATTTATTTATTACTTTTTACTTAAGAATTAGCATAAAAACATCTTTAAATATAACAAAAAAATCGTTCGGGTGACATTATTTCATAGTGGAGACACAAAACTTATTATCGAATACTAATTTAGCAACTATTTTTTGAAATAACGAATTCCAAAAAATACTAAGTAATATAACGCCGCATCTCACACGAACTCTCTATTAAATTAATTTTAATAAAGTAATATTATTCCTTCTTCTAATAAGAATCCCAATAATCAATTATTAAACATTTAACACCAAAAATGTACTTATTAACTGAAAGTTCAGCTCTTGAGGTCAGGATCAGGTCACTGATAAATCATTAAAGAATTAAGTATTTATATATTTTATAACAATTTAGATAAAAAAACAACAACGATATATACAGCAAATGATTAACGTATATTTAAAATAAGCAAATCTTTAACATGCATTCCCATGATAAGAATGAAAACAATTGTTATCATTACAAGTATATATACATATTATATCATTCGGCGCACATGACAGAATGAACTCGTACTGGCGTACGTGTTACCGGCACATTCACCCATATTGGCTAATACATTCTCAGTCGACGCGACTCAGCTCAAGACTCAGCTAGTCGCATATAAACCGCTCTGTGGAAAGCACGCGTGTCGCCCATACATTTGTTTTTATTTTGTTATTATCTTTCTTAACCTGGTAAGTAGCTATATATATCTTATCTTTATATATATTTGTGTACATCTTGTATAATGAAATAACATTAATATTTGTTATAACATTAAGTTCTATTTTGGAAATTCGGACACTTTGAATCATCGAATCGAAACGTCAAATTCAAGTTATATTAACAGAATTAATTTAATGCCCTCGTGTTTACATTTCTATTGATTAGCTTTGACCTTAAACTAGCCTACTGTTGTGAGGATGACAAAAACAGGGTCTTTAAAGATTTTTATTTATTTTCGTTATTAAACAATAAACAAATATCCTGACGTTTTAAGTGCAGCAGCAGCATTAGTAGAGAAGACTATATAAGTAGTTATAGATTTCGGTCAGTTGGTCAGCTAATTACTTATCTACCCCCAATGGTTTCTTAGTTTCCGGAAATAGAGTTCAGAATGCACACAAAACGTACTGATAATATCTTCAGGTCTTACAGGGCGGTGACAAACACGATATTTTATAGTTAGTTTTACTTAAAAAATGGAATTCAGGTAACAATAGATTCAATGTAATAATATTTACATTGAATGTTGGTGATTTAATATTTATATATTATTATTAATGCTATAAGAAAACAAAATCGCTTTGTAAAAATATTTAAATAATCTGTCATCATCAAAACTACAAATTAGTTGATCTATGATAGCATCATCGTCGGTCGAGATTGATTTCTTGACATTTCTTGGTATTTATTAAATAATTAAGAATAAAGATTCCATTTGTAGGTAGGAAACTGTTCCAGAAAATAGTTGTAATTCTAGATTTTCTCTGCACGGTGATCTTGTCAAAATGGGATATCATATAAATTATTTAAAATTCGGACAGTTTTATTATTGCTTATCTTGTCTGTACACTTAAAGTATAAACGACCAGTCATCAGCGGTTACCCCTTTTACAACTTGTACCAAGCCAATGAAAAAATCTAGCCATATTATACAGTATTATTCATCTCGCAGATTAGTTAAAAACATGAGCTTCAAAATATAAATGGTATTTTTTAACTAAATGCGCCATGACTCTAAATAACCAAAAAATAAAATTATTTTTTTACATATTATATTCTAGTATCACAATGGGTAAAGTCGCTACAGTAGACGCGCTTCGTTTCATGACCGAGTGCTTAAAAGCAGTCGGTACTGCTGCTAAAGCTGCGCAGCAACAGGCAGAGTTGCTGCTAGAAGCTGACAGACTGGGACATCCTAGCCACGGCTTGAATAGATTAGGTAAGTAAATAAATAAAATTTCTCAAAGTTCTCATAGCAAACGATGCACTCAGGGCCCACCAATATAATACTAATTTTAGTTCAAAAGTTTTAATGGAATACAACGTAAACACGATAATATAGAATAAATATATGTAGATAATTTGTTTCTTCTATATTCATCAGATTTATTTTTACAGAATTCTACGTCAATGATATAATAAGTGGTGCGTGCAAACCAAATAACCAGCCAGAGATCCTCAAAGAGAACGCATCCACAGCGTGGGTGAACGCCAACAATGTTCTAGGAGCCACTGCCAGTCATTTTGCAATGGATATTGCTATAAAGAAAGCGAAGCAGACAGGGGTGGGATGGGTATCTGTTAAGGGTACAAAACATTCTTGCTATTTTATAACTAACCAAATTAAATCAAAATACCTCGTCGAAAGAACATTGTATACTATTTTTTTAATTGTTAAAGCTACCTTATATTATTGAATCTCTTTTGTAATCTCGTCTAACCGCGCCACATTCATAGAATACACGGATGAGCTTGAAAACTAAAAAATTAAACATATCACATAACAAAAGGTCTATAAATATGATTCATTTGAAGATCAAAATAAAACAATATAATTCATAATTTAATGAAATAACAAGCTCAAGTCATCTTTCATGACTTGCAATTTGTATAATCCATACATTTTTTGCTTTGAGTTAATTATACCTAAACCAATTTTTTTTCTTCCAAGAATTTTCTTTAGGGAAAATAGTGATAGGGACAATATCCTATAACAATACAAAGTTGTATTCAAATCCATCACATATATTAAAATATACTAGATGGGTTTGAATTATATTTTGTTATGTGTATTACGTAAACATGAAGAGTTAACAGACATTCATATAAACAGACAAACCGTTACATATTATAAAAACGAACCTTTGAGTTGTATGAAATATTTTTTAACAAAATATAATATAATTCTACTTATAAGATATATATAGTTTAACTCTACGCTGATTTAGTTACAATACATCACATAATAGGTGAAACCTGTAACAATTGGCGTGCTAAATTACAATCGTAATTCATGTAATTTTCCGTAAATATATAATTTATCCTCATATCATTAAATTACTTTATTCTAATGGCCGTATTCATCAACAATACAGTGAAATTATTGTTGTAATGAAGTAATATTGCCACTATTATACTTTAAATAGAAAATTATATTTTAATGGTATATTTAACCGATCAAGGTTAGAATTACTGAATGGTCTGGGCTAGTGGTACAATGGTTTACTACTTGTTGCTGTCGATTTATGAAATAAAATTAACAAAAAGAATTTTACTTACTTAAAGCCCTATTCAATAGTAAAGTTTAAAAAGTTTATCTATTTATATATTCGTCTATTGACTATTTTACGATACTTTTCTAATAGGATCCAATCATAATGGCATGGCCGGCTATTGGGCCAAAAAGGCCGCAGACAAAGGCTTAATCGGAATGGCCTTTACCAACACTTCGCCGCTTCTAGCTCCCACGAGGAGTAAAAAGGTATAAAAAATACTAAAACATATAAAAAGACCTCAATAGCTGGATTCTATAAATATTATGTAACATTTTACATAACATTCAATCAACACTCTCATATTGTTAGAATAACACAAGATGTATAAACAAAAGTACTGATTTCCTCTTGCGGTTCATTGGAATATGTACTAATTATTTACACATTTTTCCTGTCATATAATTACCAGTTCGTAGGAAAACAAATATAATATTAGTTTCCTATTACTTTAAAATACTTCGAATAATCAAAATTATCAATATTATAAACTATATTAAAAACAAAAAGGTTAATGTAATATAAAGGCTTGTTTAATGCTATATAACAAATACTATGATTCTTCTTGTCATATTCCAGGCAGCACTTGGTACAAATCCTTTATCAGTGGTAGCGCCGGGGGCAAACGGAGAAACTTTCTATTTGGACATGGCGACCACTGCTGTTGCGGTTGGAAAGGTAATCTTGCTTAAACAAAACTTAATATGACATTTGGCAGCAGCTGAGTCCTTAATTTGCAAAAATCTTGATCAAATCTGTCACTGTCACTGTCATTGTCAGTTGTCACCTGTCTTTCCTAAAATGTACTTTTTGCCACAGACAAGCAGCAACTAAAAATGCATATACCATAAAGATATTTTATTGTAATGAACTCTAGTTCAGTGGCAAGTTTTATAAATTTTATTCTTAGCGTTGTATATGTAGCAATGTAACAGATGTGTATGATGTATTCATCCTTTAATGTTTTTTATATTAGTTTTGATAAATTAGACAATCTGTTATTGGTTTAAGTAATATTAAGCGCTACATCACTATCAGTTCCCTTAAGGGTTTCTGACAAATAATTACGATTCGTTATAGATTATCTAAATAAACTAAAAACTTTTTTTTTTCTTGTAGATAGAAATGCAAATGCGAAAAGGTGAAAGCTTACCGAGGGGATGGGCGCAAGATCCCGATGGCCAAGAAACACAAGACGCAGAACTAGTTAGTATTATATATATAATTTAACTTAAATTATAACAAATTTATATGTATGTGTATATATATATATATTTATATAAACTCTTATCGTTATCTCTTATAGCACACCTCCTTTCCTTCTATTATGTACATTATATAAAGCCTTAAATATAAAGCACCTACTCTTCTCTTCTTCTACTTATACTCTAACTTAAATTATTAAAAATACATCAAATACTAAACTGAGTCTTAATAAAAACAGGTTTATTTAATAGATCTTTTAATTACTTTCAGGCATTCAAAACTGCGTGCTTATTGCCCTTAGGTGGCCGGGAAGAGAGCTCTGGATACAAGGGTTATGGTTTGGCCGCCATGGTGGAATTGTTCTGTGGTATCATGTCAGGTAATTATATTTTTAATAATTTTAAATGACAATAATACTGTATGATGATAAAATATACACGAATTAAATTCTCTAATTATTTTCTTCTAATGATCATCTTAGAAAGTTATAAAATCTTTTAATATATTTGTCAATTGTAACATGGTACCCACTGGTTATAAATTGTTTGTTTGGATATGTGAGGGTGAGCGAGTATGTGCATTGATAGTTTCCAACTTCCAAGCTAGTAAAAATTGCTAACTGAAATGTTTCTTATATCCGACCGATCCAGGTTCAAACTACGGGCACCACATCCGCTCGTGGTCTCACAGCGGCGCTGGTGGTCCCGCCAACCTAGGGCACTGCTTCATCGCGGTTGACGCGCAGGACTTCGCGCCCGGCTTCGGAGACAGACTCGCGGACTGTATGACGCATTGGAGGGGATTGGACCGGGTAATGAGCCTATAAGTTTACAACTTTATCAATACTGTTTTAGGTATATAATAAGATATGAACCAAACTTAAGTGAAATTGTAATTTTATGTTTAAAAAAAAAACTATATTTGATTATTTTTTCAATGTTTCATCGTCATTATAAGTACCATTCTTTATTATCCAACTCGTAATAATAAAAACTAATACTTAGTAAGTTTATTGTTCAATTTTAGATTTATCTATCAGTTCTATATACTCACTTACCTCTCTATAATTTATAAGGAAATAAATTTTACTATATATTTTTCTGAAATCTTAAATCTAATTAATACATGCATTTATTTTACAGGCAAATGAGAGTATCCCGGTCTTAGCGCCAGGAGACAAAGAGAAGTTGGCAGCGCAAGTCACGGACGCCAACGGCACTGTGTCTTATGTCAAACAACAAATAGAATCCAGTGCGGTACTCGCGGAGAAATTAAAAGTTCAGCCTATGAAAGTGTTGCTTGATTAAAATATTTATCAAATAGAACAATGTTGTACGGCTCTGAACTTTTGGCTGTCTTTGACAAACTTTATACATTATATACAGCTAATGTTATAAACTTGACCAATGGCCATTTTGTTAAAGAAATGGTATAAAATTGTAACTGACGATGTTTTGTCACAGTTACAAAAGTGTACTGCATTTAGTTATAATACGTACGTAATACTTAAAAAAATGTACAGCATGGACAAAATGTACATATTTTGTAAAAAAATGTGTATTGTATACATCTAATATATTTTATTTTAATGAAGTTGTCAAAATTATTTGTACTTTTGTACGTCTAAATTGACATTGTATTAATAAATTGTAATGTCATAATCATATTATATAATTATCCGATAAGTTTATTATATGTACGTAATCCGTATCCGTATCTCACTATAACTCATAATCAAGAAGATAAAGTATAAAGTATGATTAATCGCTATTTATCATCATGATCATTGTAAATAAGGTCGTTGAACTGTTCTTGTGTTATCTGAAAATAAAAAAATATTAAAAAAAAAATATATGTATAAGTAAAAAAAACTTATATATTTTTTAGGGTTCTGTATCATGTAGGTACATAACATGTAGAAATGATTTTTTTCTAAAAGTTATTCGTCCTTATATGTTTATTACTATTAATATTACCGTGCTTAAGAGATTGTTGTTTGTAATATATAAAGAAAGAAAATAAAAAGACAAATAAAATATAAAGAAATTTGTAAAATAACTCATAAATAAAATTAGGTAGCAAACCAAGGTAAGTTTTTGAAGATATTTACAGAAGGAAAAAAATTACATAAAACCCCCCTCCCGCACTATTCCCCACAAACAAAAATTGCAAAAACTTGAAATCAATTTATAAAGTACATACTATTATAAATTTAAAACTTCATTGTCATTCATAAGTATGTACTTTGTATGTGGCATATATTATGTATGCATGTATCTTGTAATAGAATAATAAGATATGATTACAAATACATTTTTGCCATCTATCACATCAAGATTTACAGACAAAGAAGCAACTAATGTCTTTTCTTAGATTTATAAATCTTAAGGAAAATTTAATGCAAGGAATTATATGATAAGTATTTACTCACATCGTCGTAATATACTTTCTACGACAAATTCTTACAATATTTTATAAAAAAAATGTTTACAATTTAGTTTAAAAATATTTTCATTATCTCTTATATTTATTTATTTATGTAAACACATTTACAACAAGCACTTATAACATATATTTTGTACATGGAATAACTTATCTCTTCAAAGAGAAAAGTTACTCAAAGAGATATTGCTGGCAGTCATAGATGTTTCATGCTGATCTAGAGATGCACAGAATAGAACTCCAAAAAATGATGTAGAGCTGCACATAACGTTGCAGAGCCGCACAAAACAACGAAGAGTTACACACTATGATGTAGAGCTGCACACAACGATATAGAGCTGCACACGACAATATAGAGCTGTACACAACGATATTGAGCTGCACATAACGATATAGAGCTGCACACAACGATATAGAGCTGCACACAACGATATAGAGCTGCATACAACGATATAGAGCTGCACACAACGATATAGAGCTGCACACAACGATATAGAGCTGCACACAACGATATAGAGCTGCACACAACGATATAGAGCTGCACACAACGATATAGAGCTGCACACAACGATATAGAGCTGCACACAACGATATAGAGCTGCACACAACGATATAGAGCTGCACACAACGATATAGAGCTGCACACAACGATATAGAGCTGCACACAACGATATAGAGCTGCACACAACGATATAGAGCTGCACACAACGATATAGAGCTGCACACAACGATATAGAGCTGCACACAACGATATAGAGCTGCACACAACGATATAGAGCTGCACACAACGATATAGAGCTGCACACAACGATATAGAGCTGCACACAACGATATAGAGCTGCACACAACGATATAGACCTGCACACAACGATATAGAGCTGCACACAACGATATAGAGCTGCACACAACGATATAGAGCTGCACACAACGATATAGAGCTGCACACAACGATATAGAGCTGCACACAACGATATAGAGCTGCACACAAAGATGTAGACAAACTGGCAGGATCTCTTGGATTCGACCCTTACCGTGATCAAGTTGACGCATGAAAAAATAGTTTTTGTTTATGGACAACACAATAGCCATTTCTTTAAACTTCATTTCAGTTGGAAGTTTAGAGAGAGAAAGAGACATTATAACAGATTAGAATTAGGGAATAAATGTTTATAGTTGAAAGTGTATAATTCTTGACGAATAGTCATACTTTATTTTTCTAGCATTTGATATTGTTTATGCAGTAATTTGAGATGACAAACGAATAGATAGTTTCTTCATTATTGCTCAGAATATTGTTTTCAAGCAGTCTCTGTTACTTATAAGTTATAACACACTAACTAGCAGCTAACTTCATATAAGAAATCGGTTACATATAACCTACTTTATTTTTAAGCTCTTTGCCCTCCCAGTTTTTTATAAATAATTTATTGAGTCATTCCACGTTTCCATAAGAAAAAGTCGTAAAAATTTTATGACTTCATTACCCTTGTAACGTGATTTTTGATAAACAAATTATATTTCTAATTGCTAATTTAAAAGTTTTATTATAAATTTTTATTTAAAAAAAATAAAATAAAATTTTAAAAAGTTTTATTTTAAATTGAAATAAGTCAGTACATTTGTGACATTATGCTTATAAAAAAAATCAAAATATAATTCAAACGTTATATTATGTTGCGACTTTAAAAGAGTTCATTGCCATATTCGTAACGGCTAATAAGCGCGACATATAAAGTGTTTATGTAGATGAACACGCAGATAAAAACCATTACATTATATATATTTACAGTTATAATTTGCATTTGTACACCAACTTATGTAGTCATAAAATATATATGAAAACCCTGTAATATGATACTCGATAATAAACTGATTAATTTATCCTACATGGATATCCTGAACCACCTTTGTAATGACTTTTTAACAAACTGTTTATTATTCTAAAAATGTAAGATCACACTTTCATAACCAATCCCAGGTAGCCCTAAATTTAAATATTTATAATTGAATAGATATATCTTTATATTTAGATTAAGTTTATGCAATTCATGTTTCAAGAAATAGTATAACTTAATTAGGTAAAATAAACTATCTTTATAGCCGTCGCAAGCATTTCTATGAAACAAAATGAATAATCAACATTTGACATTGTAAAACATTAGTTCTCAGTTGGCGTTGTAACTGCATTGCCGCTACTCTATTGCTCTGTGCGATTACCGATAACAAGTTATTAAAATCATTACATAAAATCAAGTGGTATTTTTTTGTGTGTACACAAAATTATTTTCTTTTTTTTTGTAATTTTAACTATTAAAAGATTTTATAAAAAACTTGTGAAACAACCAGTATGTGATCTGTGCCGTGTGAATGACATTTATTTCAGTGATTTTGTTATCTGTTCGAGAATCTGCTATTATTTTTTATTCAATTGTAAAATATTTACAATAATTGATATTATAGTACAAAAAAAATATATATATTTCATGACCGTTTTCATGGTAAAAATATACAATCAATTTTGAATCAAAAGTCAACTTTCTCTTTTGTTATATTTAAATGAGGTTAACATATTGTCAAAATTTGGCAATACGATGTTTTGAATTCTTAAAATCCCTAATTTATTTGTGTCAAAGTACCTATAGTAAAAATCTTAAATAAAACTTATAAAATCTGAAACATTAACATTACATGTTAGTAAAAGTGAAGTCATAACATTCAGTAGTAGAGTGATCTAATCTTAAACGGTAACCGCAATAATACACGATATTTCGTTGATAAAAAGTGAATTTGACACCAGTTTGTTATTTTATATCCTGTAATTACTGCGTGGAATGATTTCATCGTAACTAATACAACCAGGAAACGATATTGTTGGTGAGTGAAAGCAGTATTATATTTTTTACATTTCCTGTTTTTTCAAGTAATATTAAATTGCGTCTTTATTTTTCCAGCATCCCTACTGACTTCTTCTATTCTGCTTAATATGAAATGATATTTTTCCTTCCTCCAAATCCAATAACAATTAAATATAAACTAAATATATTTCCTGTAAAGCTAAAACTACAAAACATTCCATAACAACAATTAACTTCTAACATTCAGTTTATTCAAAAAAATCTTTTTTGCCAATATAATTTATACAAACCCCAACTTTGCATTTCACTTAAATCTTTTTTCCATATAACATTTTGGGTGCCATTTATATAAATGAAAATAAGGTAGAAATCCATTGATTAATTCAGTTTTATTATATTTATGTTCTCTTGAACAATAACAAGTATTCAATACGAATATTTCAATGAAATAAAAAATATTTATTTCATCCAAATTACTTTGTATGATGTACTTTATATAATTTGAAATATCTTTAAAAAAAAAAATTATCAAAGAGTGTGATTTCAATGTGTCAGCCACTCAAGAAAATTTGTTTGTTTTTTTTTGGTTTTTTCCACCAATGTATGTATTAAATATTTTTTATCTTTTTACAATACATTGAATTTTATTAGTATTGATTTTAATTTTATTTTTACATTATAAGGTGCTGTAATTATATTTAAAAGAAACATTATCGTTTATACAAATGTTATCAATGTGAGTGGTTTACTGTGATAGCGAATAGAACTTATAATTATCATAATTTAATGTTACATTATATATCTAAATCTTCTAATAATTATGCATAATATAAATAAAGCCATTAGTATTGCAAATTTTCTAAGATTTTGTGCAAAAACCTGAATTTGATTTGAATTTTTTTTTTGTTAAAATGAATATTTGGATTATTTTATATACACATTTATATATATATATATATTTGTTTCCTTATCTTGTTAACATTCACCAATATCTGATAATAAATTGAAATTATATAATTAAAGTAATAAATAATCATAACAAAAGATAATTTGTAATTTAGATATATGATTTTTATTAAAGCATTAAAAAGTGTAATAATATAATTTTATATGACAGTGTAAAATAAAAGCAAAACATATTTAATTCTACTAATAGCAGATCTTACACATATAGTCTAATCGCAATTTAGACAGGATGATAGCGGTAAATCAGCTGAATAGTAGTGTATATACAGAATGATAGCAGTAAATCAGTAGAATAGCAGTGTATATACAGAATGATAGCAGTAAAACAGCTGAATATCAGTGTATATACAGAATGATAGCAGTATACAGTGTGATAGCAGTGTTCAACAAGACCAATTACCTAAAAAAAAAATTTTTATGGTTTTCTGATCTGCTTCTATAAATATATTTATATATATTCTATTATATGTAGCATTATAAACAAAAATTAGGAAAAATACAAAAGAATACCTTTGATAAGTATATGTTTAGACATTTCAAGTTTGATATATGTTCAAGTAGCTACAGTTTGGCTAAAGTAAACAGTGTTTTTTCTTCCCACACTTTTAATGTTATCTTGACTCTTGATCTGTATATATGGACAATAGTATTGTAAGTATCTTCATATATATTTTTACAATTTTGAGATAAAATAACATGTTATTTAATATCATAAAATGAGATATCAAATTTAAAATTTAACAGAAATCTTTAAAAAATTAGTCTCTTATCTAACAAAAACTTGACGAACTTCAAAACTTCAGTTTACTTGAAAATAGCTGAGATAATTCTTGAATAAGTCACCTGTGATCAAACAACGAAACCCAAATCTCTTAATCCGTTTGGGAGCTATAATACCACAGACTAACACAAATAGATACATAAAATTTATAACACCTTAAGCCGGAAGCTAAAAAGGCGTATGAAATTATATGCTGTGTTTTTTACGTTTGTTTGGTCTTCACGAAAAAAATGTAACATCATACATGTATATCCGTAACTAGCTGGTGGCTTCCTGTTTCTCACGCTCCTGCATTTGTTGATATTGATCAATCGGATACGACATGATAAATCATTCTGTTCGGTGACTTCTGTATTTGTAATCACAGGTAACGTCAGAGCGCACTGACGGGATCGAGTTATAGAATGTTTATTATTATAATGAAATGTTAGAAAATATCGATTTAATTATTCTTTTGTTTATATTTTTTCCACTTTGAATCGATGCCAGTGATCACTTGTGTACGTAAAGTAAAGTAAGTAAAGGGCCTATTTTGATACCATACTTATCGAAATAAGCCGTTGCGTAAAGACAGTCCTCAACGTTAAATTAAAATTACGAATGTTCCGAACGGGCCCTGGTCTAAAAACGAATCATACAACAAACTCAGTCCGATGTTTTTTTATTGTGATCACTGTTTCACAAACGTCAATATAAAATGAGCAATTTACGAACAACCTAGAACCAACTTAATCAATTCGATGTTGTTATTCTAATTTAGCTTGTTAAAAAAGAAGTAAATTAAACCATTTAGGTGATTTTGTGAATATAAATGTATTTTTGAAAAGGAAAGATAAGAAATAATAGCGGCTGAACTTGACAATAACCAACCATACGCCGTTATCGCAAACGGGTAGGTTAGGTATACTCGTTAACGTTTTGCCGTTTGATAAGAAAACAATATATAAAACTATTTCTTCAGTAATCATCTGACGTAACCCAACCTACAAGACTTCATGGTCGTTTATTAATACCTAATTATCAAAACATAAATAATTTCTAATGGAATTTATATTGTTTAAATCTCGCCCTGATTGCGTTTGGTCTATATTGTTTGTAAATTTTTCATTGTATTTCATATCTTTTAAAAGAAAGCTACACGAAATGTTTAAGGATGTAAATTCAGGAATTTTATTCATTGTTACGTCCAAGATATTTTTTTTATATTGTCATAGTGAACGCGTCATAAAAATTACACGTTAAGTCAATTTTAAGTTTCAACTCTAGCGGTTTACGACTGAACCGAACATACCATGAGCGATCTTGAAAATGTTGATAATAAACTATGAAGTTATAATCCGTTTCTTGTCCTGTCAGTGCCCATAAACAATCTGCTGATCTAGTTTTTAGGGAGACCTACAATTAATCTTAATATTGGATAGCTAATTTACAATTTATTTCCGTTTCTAAAACTAGGATTATAGGTATTTGTGTGTTCGTTTTGCTTATCAGTATAGGCCTCCCCCAGACCTCTCATGTCCCACTTGCTGTTGCCTTTAGGTCATCCTCCCATCTGCTTATTGGTCTTCCTCTCTTACGTTTACCTTTTCTCGGGTACCATTCTTTCACGTCTTTTGCCCACTTTTCCATCCTGCATCTGATACTATGTCCAGCTTAATTCCATTTCAGTCTTTTTATCACGTGGCTTAGATCTATAATGTCAGTTAGTATCCTTATTGATTGGAGTCGAATTTTATCTCTTTTTTTCAAATATTTCTCTCCATTTTGTGTTGACATACTTCTAAATTTTTGTTAGTGGCCATGTTTGACAACCGTATGACATAACATAGGATACAGGAGTTGTATGCTTGTCTTTTTATTTTGAGTGGTATTTGTGGGTTTTTTAAGACATCTTTAAGTGGCTGTCGACGATTCCAAAGATAAATACGTATAGAGGAAAAAAATATTAAATAATATACCGAATGAAGTAGATATATACATTTTTCAGAATTTATAGTATGTATTAAAGATAATTTAGTAAGAACGGTCAATAGTCCATTGTGAGATGAGAACAACTCAGGTCAGGGCCATCTGATAACTCCATTGTCGTGGAAATCTTACTGACTAAACATTACTCGCAAGCCTATATCATTTTTAAACATATTTCTTTGATTTTAATATTCTCTTACAAATTTACTACCCATACAAAATATGATCCAAGTAGTTTTTATTAGCAGTTTTAGAGAATAATAATATTTCAGAAAATGACGCCATTTATAAATAAAAAAAAACAGCTATTGTTGGCAGTTAAGTTTTATTCCATATTTATAATATTCTTCTATAAATATATCTCGCTCGCTCGCTAATGTAGGTAGGTACTGTATTTTTCCGTACCACAGATAACAATAGCTTGTTGGTTAATTATTACCAAAAGCAAATTATTTAGTTCGTCAAAATATTTTTACATACGAAATAGACATGTTTGCAATGATATTAAAACATGTTTGGATTATTTAAATCTCCGAAGACGACATTTAATTCTATATTTCTTAAAAAAAAAATGAAACAACACCAAACAAATTAATTTTATCATAATAATTTATCATAGATTCGATAAACCCAAATCAGTACTTCGTGCGGTGATCATAAATCCCTTTTGTATTTTGTTACAAGGTATTATTGTAGTAATATATATTATATTATCAACGTATTGTTATAGAGATAGTATAAAGTACTATATCTTTGTTGAATTATCTTTTATTTGTGTACGTGCGCAATCTACATATCTAAATCTATATACCTTATATTTAATATTTGATAACAATTGTTTTTTATCAAACATTTTATAAAAAAATCCGTCACCGTCGGTCAAAGTTCACGATGACGTTTCAAGTAAACACTAATTACCCATTAGGAAGCGACCCAAGAGGTCTCTGGTCGTCATCCTTTAATTGGACTAATTTTACGATATCAAGATATCAGAATCTAGATATCTAGAATGTTTAACACGTATCTAGTATTTACAAAACAATATTTCTTATTTTAAACTAATATTGGTTCTACTTTGCGATAAAAATTATTAAAGGTGAAATACCTTTTAATTTCCGGACGTTTCGGCCGAATTTTACCAGCCAAATTAGTTTGAAATGTGTACAAGTCGCGATAGTTTAAAAACATGATGGTTCTTATATTGTACTAGTATATCATCATATTATGGCATCATTTTAATATTTCGGAGACTTAATAACCTATGTACTATCTAGTACTTTTAAAAGTAGGTTATTATTAGCCGATAACCTTCGTGGAGATTTGGCTATCGAATGCAAAGGAGTTTTTACTTTTATATTTTTTATAATCAGGGTCTTCGTCAATTTGTTTTAATTAAAATATTGAGATATTGTTTTTATAATTGTTATTGTAATGTATATTATTTTACTATGTTATACAATCATTGATATATGTGAACTAGGATCGCATGTACTACCGGATATTCTCCCACTATATAGATAAAACATCGCACACAGTTGTACTCTAACAGTCAAACAAACAAATAACAATTGTTTATTATAGAAACATTGTTTGATATGTTTACATTTCACATATCAAAACTTACTATTTGTTCAGTCTTTCTGAAAGGTACTGAATTCCTAGATTTATATCTTGATATATTTGTACTATTGGATAATATCTGTTTCTTTGCTTTTGGCCATTTTGTTATTTAATTTTAATTATACATTTTAATACTATTTCATAATTTTAATAAAAGTAATGTCGTAGTTTTGCAATAGTTATAAGTACTAGCTCGAAATAATACGTTGACAAATAAAGCGCCATCTATGGTTACCCCGAAGAACTAAAGTTTCCGGGAGAAGCAATATAAACCGGGAAAGAAGTGTTTTAAATGCAACTAACAGATGGCGCTAGTTACAAAATTTCCAAACCGCTAATGAAATAAAAACTCTACAGTCTTGAGTCTCAAAAAGTTTTTGTAAAAAGATTATCTGGAAATAAAAATAATGAATTAAGGTATTCAGAAACACAGAAGTATAAAAAAAAGAAACATATAATTGTAAAAAAATATACTTGGGTACAGATTTTTGTCTCCAAATACATATATGTATTTCTTAGATTCAAATTTAATAAATTTTCAGGGACATCGTTTCAGATTTGTAATAAGTATCAGTTTTCAGATGAGAGAGCACAATAATAATTTACCTAATAGGATCGTGTTTTAATTATTTCGATATGGTATTAAATATTTCACCCCATTAGTGGTATTAATTATATTTTTGATGCCTATTTTAATTATAAACAGCGCTATCGTGAATTAAATGTTATTTATATATATACATATATACTATTGGATCTTTGACACTATAGTATATATTTTTAATATAATTAATATGACTAAAATGAAGTATTAAATTTTTAAATGAATATTTAAAGTATATGTATTTAGAACGAATATAACTTTCTTTTTAAATTCATATAAAAACCATTTGTATATAATATACATATATTACAAAAGTTTTTTTCAAATAAAAAAAAACAAAACACAAATGTAAAAATTTCGCAATAAATACTCTCCTAGGAAATATGGTAGTTGAAAATTGTGTTTTTAAACAAGGCAGAAAAATATAGGTTTACTATTAACAGACACAAATAGCCTATATATCGACTCAGACTGGATTGAGGCACAGAAAATATTAAAAATATATGTATATTTAATTTAAAAATAAATGACACTCATAAATCGATAAAAAAATTACTATACATTTATTATTTGTTTGTCTGTCTTGTAGAGTCTGTCATTTTATAATTGCAATGTATGTCCAATAGAAATAAATAACGGACTTGGCTATTTGTATATAAAAACAATAATATTCAAATCTTTCGGCCGTTAAAGAACTAACATTTAATTTTGATAAAGTTTAAAAAAAATATGAAGAAATCATTCACGATTAATTATTCATTTGCGATTTTATTAATTACATTGCTGCAGTAAGAAAGACACACACACACACACATACATACACATACATATATACATACATACATACATACATACAAACACACATGCATACATACAGATGTGTGTATCTGTTAAACATTAGTTATTTTTGTCATTTGAAAAAACACATAAATTTAATGTAGCTGAAGTGAGTAAGTTTGTTTATTTATCCGCTGACACTATTATGACAAACCAATGAACTATACATAAATGGTGTTTGATAATTAATTGTTATGACTTATTTATTAAACATATCAGATTTAATACGTAATAATATTAGTCTAAATTTTAAAATCTATTTATATAATCTATCTATCTATGTCTCTCTCTCTCTCTCTCTGTCTAGACATAGATTATATAAAGAGAAACCTTCCGAGTTCCAGATAATTTAATATAAAACCATATTTTTATTTTAAGTATCAAGACTCATTTGCTACATATATTATTATGCGCCACCTCTGTTTCTCTCGTCAATCTGGTTCTTATACTCCTCTCTGGAAGATATCGCTGCCCGTCTGGAAGATACCGCTGTATTAAAAATCCATCAGCAGTTTTAACATTCTTTTTTTTATTTTAATTTTGTACTGTATTTTTATCTATGGTGAGCAAATAAAGCATATTATTATTAATTTTATTAATATATATAATATGGTCGACGAATCCAAAATGGCTTCGAAACTAATCTGTCAAATTCCGATACAATCAACGTGACGTACATACGAGGTATATTTTCAATAGACATACAAAACTGTAAAAACAATTATAAATAAAAAAAATAAGTTCTTAATTACATTGAATTACCTTATCTTTAAATTAAGTTTCTCTTTTGTAACTTGGGATTATAAAAATATATTTTTTTTCATTAGATATTTATTCTGGCGTCTAAGATTCGTCTGCTTTTTTTTTCACTTTTTACAATGTCTGCTAAAAACGAGATCTCCACTTAATTTGTTAGATCCAATATATGTTATCAGAGTGTAACGGTACTTAAATGAAATAAAGTATCCATTATTTTGTATTACAAAATACACCGAAAATGGAGTTCTGCAGAAAAAAATATCTTCGTATGCTATCTCTTCCCTATATACGTAATCTATTTATATCTCTCTTACTTGAATTCTTAATATTTTATTAAATGTATATAAAATCTATTAAGATCGTCCTTTTCATGTCGCTTCTCCTTAAACTCGGAAATATTGTTATTAAATCAGCTGACAATGGAGAAGTTGACAGGTCTCTTGAAAAGGAAAACATTTAAATGACATATTTTTAACAGAATGACAAAACAGGTGAGAATTTATCGGAATCTGTTTATATTTATATCAATTCTACAAATATTTAAATTTCTATCTGTTGTGTTTTTCATTCAGCCAAATTAGTAAAAACTTAAACATAGATTTAAATTTAGTACCAAATAACAAAAGTACCGAGTTTGACAACTAACAAACTGTCATCCTTCAATGTAATCAGTTATTTAAGAACAGAGGTTCTTAAATAACTGATACCTAGAGATACCTAGAGAGGTACAATGCTATTAGTCTATGGATCGTTAAACATTTGTCCTAAATCAACTTGTACATTTTACGACGCACTATCTAGCATGTTAAATAAAACACACATGATGTAACAGACTATAAAATATATATGGGACTTTGTTTAAAGATATATATTTATATTTTTTTATCTGTGTGTGATCCCCCACATCCTTTTTTTTAAATATGAAAATAGCTATTTCATCGTAATCTGTTGCCGTATAAAAGACATTAATTAAAAAAAACGATAGCGCTTTTACATCGCTTTAAGGGGTTAATGGAGATTATATTTGTTAATTAATTATAAACATTACACGAACCTTATGCTTTGCTTTAATACAAAACCCTTTTTTTGAGTCGTAATATTTTTTTATTAATTTATATAATACATTTTTTTTCCATTTCTACCAACAAAAACATAAAAGTAATATTTGTCTACCACAACTATAAAACAATTTTATTTGAAAAAAAAATGTACATTATAAAAATAATACAAATATTTAGTACAAGTATTCACTAGCGGATGAGAAAATAAAAATGGGGAGAATATTATACAATACAGTATTATTTCATAACAGCGAAAAAAAAAACAAAATAATTAAAGAGCTCACAAAGGCCAACACGCAATATGACATGCAATGAATGAAATGGCAACACTCGTGCAAAACGGATTTAATGAGGTTTGCGTGAAAGTTTATTATTAAATCTGACCGCAATGAAACTAATTCCACCAAACCACGACTACCAACAATTGAAGAGAGTGCCTAGGACCTACGTGAAGCACTGAATAAATAAACTACCTAATATGATGAAAGCACTATTTACTACAGAAGGCCTGCCATGAACTCTTATAGCAATATTACAATAATTACGAATCCCTCGTAAAAGTAACGTTACTTTAATAATATTTCGAAGTTTTGATGACGTCATCGTAAATCATTTATTCTCTTACTATAGGAAACATTATTAACTCCGTACCATGAAGTGTGTTTTAAAGGTCAGGTCAGGTGTTTGTCAGAAATAAAATAATATTCTTTTATAGAGCTCATGTACGATTCAAAGAAATATCGCAACAAAACTTCTTAAAACTATGATAGTTCAAAGAGTACCAACCGTAAAGGTCTGCTGTTCTGTTGGTAGTCACGTGAATTGAATGTATGTTACTTAACAAATATTATGTAATGTTGGTATATACTCCAACAGCAAAAAAAGAAAACAAAATTAACTAATAATAACAATAAAAAATAAATGAGCACTAAAAATCATAAACATTCTCACGGTAACTGAAGATTTTTGAACGAATTGTCAAATAACAAAATGGCGGCCTGTCTAGAATAATAAGAACGGTTTTGAATTCAAATCTATGATACTGAGTGTGTTTTAGTATATTTTTATTCTAGTATATATTATATTTATTAAAATAGGATCTCTATTATCCTAAAGCCATGTACGTAGAAAAGAAGAAGACGGATTTAAATATCTCAAGAATATTCCAGAACTACTCGAGACATCTTTGCCGGATTATGAATATTTTAATTCAGATTGTGGTATCGCTACGTAATTAACAAATGGACGTCGCTTGTGAGACTAAAATTGTTTCAGTTTCAGTATAATGTCTTAATTATAATTTTAATTGTTGTTATAATGAATGGATATGTGCAATTTAATAATACATTCGCAGCCAGTTTATTTTTGTATAAATTGGAATCTAAGTGTCAGATACAGGTGAGCATGACGCGTTTTACAAATTTATGAATTATTTTTAAATACAAACTTAGTTTATTCAATGGGCTGGATATGTTATTTTTTGTGAAGAGCCTCGATATAACGTTGAGTTTATTTTGTGTCATCTCATCAGTCATAACCATATTTAACAATCGTACATACAAATGCGCCTAAAAGTTTCAAGTATTTCGCAACTTTAAGCCCAGAAAACCGGCCAAGTGTAAATCGGGTTAGCCACGAAAGGTTAGGCTTAGGCTATATTATATATATGTATATACAATAAAAAATGTAAATCAGTCTGTACATTGAATAAATTAATACAGATTTTTCTCTTCCCTAATATAAACACATACTTAATATTATTTATATAACTATGGAAATTTAAGATCTATGTCTTTTGAACTGCCTTACATTGAAATTGGTTGGTCAATGTTTGTTTATGTTTCTAAAAAACTAATGGAATTGTCGAGTTTTAATGTTATTTAAGGATCTTGCATGAAAAGATACTTCTATCAAATTCGAGCAAAAATTTATGAAGGCAGTCCTTCAAAAGATTTCATAAAATAAATAAAAAGCGAAAAAAAATATTAAAAAAGCTACTATCTTTTACCCTTAATTTTAATATTTTTTTTTATTTTCAGAAATCTTATAGAAACAAGTTTTAGGACGTTTAAAAATAGTCCAAAAATATGCATTTTTGCCAATTGGTTACGGAACCCTGAGTTTAATATGGAATATTAAGAAAACTTTCGTATCTCTCAACTGCACTTGAGTTTTTTAAACTTTTATATTTTTAAGGTTCTTTCTCTTTCAACTTGTTTAGTCCTAACAGGTAACTATCACATTTATTCTCATTAAAATACCTATTAACTTAATGAAAATATAACTGCAATTATTTTCTTCAAGATTCCGCTCTTAATTAGTTCACTAAAATGATGTAACATTATGATATTAAAAAAAATGTAAATTATTCATAATTATTGAAATTAGACGTTATAAAACACCCTTAAATTTTAAAGGAGACGTCATAAAACACCCTTAAATTGTAAAAATAAAGAATTATTGCATCCTAATAGTTTGTAAAAGTTAATTTGCATCTCAAGAGATAATTCTGTTTAACATTTACGGATGACGTCACTTCCGTTTAATCCAATCGAAGCTTAATATCCGGCGACTGATCGCAAATATGGCTTCTCAAATATAATAAAATATACCGACGACCGACTTCCAATCTGATTACGACTGGATTTATTTATAAACTTTACTTTTTGTTTACGGATTATTAATAAGTATATTTCTAAAGAAGTTCAGTGAAAAGGAAAGATAAATTATATAATACAAATAATAAATGATAAATTAATATAGAGTATAGACTATTTTATTAGCAACCTCTGCTTTACACGTGCTTTTACACACACATTGAAACATAATATTAAGTATTTGTTAGCATCCTCTACCTTACACACACACTTAAACATTATATTATAAATGACGTATTTTAGCTATTCATAAATATATATATATATAACAAAATTTAAAAAAATCAAAAATTGTTTCTGAAATATTGTGAAAAACTATTTCATTGTGTTAACATGACACCAACCCATAAATAATATCAATAAAAACGTATGTTTGTAAGTTTACGCATCATTCATAAACTATTGAGCAGATTTGAATGAAATTAAACTTGGTTGTAGAAATTATTTCCTGTCAAAATAGGATCTTTTTTACTCTGAAAAGTTCTATTATTATGACTTGAAACATATACTTAATGGCACCAATTGATTTTTATATAAATAAATAACAGGTGACTTCTAGGGACTCTTTTTTTTTATTATCTCTATGCTGTTAGCCCTATTGGCTGTTACAGCGTCACCGGGGGAACTTCTAGGGACGCTTTCACGTTTACTCTTATTAAAAAAAATTTCATTTTATAAACATTTATTTAAAATATTTAGTAAGTATGATGTTCATGTTTTATGTAGTCTAACTCGTCCATAATTTATATTTTTAAATTTTCTTGTACCTATTGATTTTTTTTATTCTATTATATTAGGCTACAATAGACTCAGTGATTATTTGACATCTCACTGATATATTATTGACATTGACAGTTCAACGTAAACAATGAAGTAGTGTGTGTAATGATTCATATTGTAGTGTGTGTAATATATTTTTTATTAATTTAATGCATTAAAAGTGCATTATTATATAAAAATATAAGTTATCTCACTTATATACACTTCCTCATATCAGCTTTATATATATAACAAGAAGTACAAAGTATTCGCTTCACGTATTAATATATTTATTAAAATATATCATTCAAACTAGAGTTATCACTAACTGGAAGTCTAACATTATTTCTAGACTAAATAAGGAAATCCGAATAATTAAAGTTTACTCATCAAGTTAACTTTTAATGGCAGATGCTCTAGATATAGAAAGTTCTCGAATTTCAGTTTATATAATTTGCTTGAGTTTAAGTGATTAACCTAATTACGAAGAAAACAGATAAAATTATATATGTATTTAAGGAATTATCATAATTGAAATTTGTATGAAAACTAACTACAATATTCAGCATTTGGAATCAATCAATAAGAATGATTCCAAATGCTCACTTTTTTAAATTTTGTTTACAAGTTTTTTTTAAACAATTTTATAAGCAAATTAACCACTATAGAGTATTGTCGCAAAATCTGAATCACTGTCAATATTTTTGGATTTTCCGAATAATTCTGACAGATGTCGCCACCGTCCCATAAACGTATATATAAGATTGTACACGAAAACGTACCAACAAGAAATAATGTACTTAGTATTGAAATAATATTCAATTTAGATTTTCTTAACGACTTAAGCAGGCCTTAAAGTACTATGACCAAAGTAGCTTAAGAATATTTTGGTAAAAAGCTGAGGAGAGGTTGCATCATAATAAAACGTTTCTAAGAATGTTATATTAACATCAAAATAACAAACATTTGTTATGTTATAAATTTATGTAAAGGGTTTAGGTTTCTGAAATAAATAAATTAAGCTTAATTCATTAAATACTTTATGATTTTATTGTAAGTATACATTAATAAAATAAATAAAAGATATTTTCATACAAAACTAACTATTCTAAATCAACACCTATCCATCTAAAACTCAGTATATCTGATTTCATTTTACCGTAAAGATGTAAATGTAAGATTAAGTAGTTTTTTCTATAGAAATTATTCTATCGCTTTCAATTTGAATTCAGATTCTACTGAATGGTATATTTTCTTTAAGAACATCTGGATATTGATGACGTGGTTATTATGTAAAATTGTATTAAAGAAGCTATAATATATATTATCTGCTTAACTTACTACTACTTACAGACTTAACGTAACTAGTGATGTACGTTTTCAATAACTTCAGATTATTTTATCGGTTAAATATTTTTAACACATTATCTTAAAACCATTTTCCAAATAAAATCTTATTAAAGCTGAAAATCTTCAAGTCAATTCTACATAACTAGGAAGTGTCTCACTAAATGTATTATTTTTTGTCCCAAGGTAAGCTTTGCGTTTTATACGACGTGAGGCTGCGTCTTGAAGGGACTCACCACTCGTCCCTTTGTTTGAACATAAAGAGCTTAATGTGCCAGAGTACATTGTACACTCATAAGAAGATTTAGTTATTACGAAATGCGTATTAGTTTTATTTAGAAGGAAACGGTCCTCTTCATACAAAATATTTATTTATATCTCTTCTTTTATTCATCTCAAAGATATTATTCCTACTATTATTGTTTATTTAAAAAAAAGGCTGCAGTAACACCATACTATATCTTCCTATGATATTACCAAAACATTAAACGGTATATTGATGAAGTACCAACCTATGAATTTTGCATATTTTGCCTATTTGTAGTTAATAAGTATACATATTCAGTTTTGTAGAATTATTAGTTCACTAACCCTAGTACGAGTTTTGACGTTACGAAACGTTGATAGTTTTCGAGCAGTCATGAAACGTGTTCTTGATTTTGATTGGTTCTTATTTGGTTGTGTTTGTTAGTGAACCAATCACAACCAAGAACTCGTTTCGTGACTGCTAGAAAACTATCAACGTTCTTTACGTTAACACATGTACTTGAGACACAGACGGCCGCGGAATGTTGCTGGATATAACCAAGATAAATAATTTATATATTTAGAGAGTTACTGTTAAAATACTATTTATTTAGGTTATTGAATATCTAAATAAAGCCCACTTCCTAAATAGAACAAGAGAATTTCCTTATCTTACAGCTAGAAGAATAAATGCTATATTAATATTACAACTGAAGCTTCACGAGAATAAAGCTATATTATTTCTAGCTGTGTCCTGAAATATTCTCATTACTTAAGTTTACTGAACGTAAGGACAAGCTTTTACGTGCCTCGGGCAAGATACACGAGGATAACGGTTTGACTATTTTGACAATACATTACGATGTGCCGTACTATAGGTATATTGTTCACTAGTTTTTTTAAATATTATTAATCCTTTTATATTATTTTGTCTTTTTTAACTGTTTTTATGTTTAAACCTTCGGCTGTATATACGTGATTCCATCGGCTGCTAGTCTGCCATGCTTCGAGCTTATTAGTAAAAAGAACAGAGCCTGAAACTAGTTGGAAGAAATCAGCTACAAATGTTATGTAACTGTTATTTCATTTAAAAATATCTAGCTTAGATGACAATATTTAACTTTCCTATAGACCACCTAGAGGGTTCTAGCCTGTGCTATCACCAAGATGTCAAATGTCCCAATATATTGTAAATATTAACTCATTCAGTCAAGTCTTTCAGTAGTAAGTCGCTCAGAACAAAAGAACATACAAATAATAGCGACTAATTGATTAAATTTAATATTAATGAAGTGGTTTGTTTGTCTTTTACTACAATCAGATATTAACAAACTTGTACTTGTACTTGTACTTGTACTTGTACTTGTACTTGTACTTGTACTTATACGTGTACTTGTACTGAAACACGCTGTAACGTATAACACTGTTCTTACAATCACAAAACAAAGTAATATTATACGGCAATAGGTAAGTGTGTCTGTTGTTTTAGGTTCGTCCGAAAACTGGAGCTATTTTAGTGATTATATATTATTAACTATTGTATTCCCGCGGCTGTGAGTTAATAATTTAAATATATTAAGGTATGCCATGTTACCTTTTGTTATACAAATATATTTCACAATTTGCCTTTACAAAACTGGACAATATTTAAACAAGATAAAGATCAACATTAGCAGGCCTACAATGAACTCTTATAGCAATATTACAACAATCTTACTTACGAATGTCCTAAATATTACTTTAATAATGTTTCGATAAGTTTTGATGACGTCATCTCAAATCATTCATTCTCTTACTATATGAAACATTATTAACTCGTACCATGAAGTGTGTTTTGATATTTGATATATATTAATGTAATACTGTTTTTATGTATTTTTTTGACATTTAAAGAAAGCATTCATTCTTTTACGTCACTAAGTACGAATAAAACAATATTCTCGAGCTCGTGGTAAATCAAAGTTATACACTTGTAATATTGTTACAAAACTTCTTAAAAGTATGATAGTTTTTTAAAAACGATAATACAAAATGTAAGTTATCGTATCGATATTAATAATAAAACATGTATAATATGTTCAATTCATTAACAAAGATTATTTAAATGTAATGAATTAATCAAAGTTTTGCTTCTAACAATGGTGGGGTGTATTTGGCCGAAGATGAAACTAAATTGAATTCTGTTCTTGTTTCGATACAATATTATTTTACTAACCTACAAGTGACGTCATCAAAAACGTTTAATTTTACGTCATTGGTAGTCGTGACGTCACTGATAGATGGTCCTTTGGGAATGTATTCAGTATTTCTTACATCCAGCGGTTCCCCAAGTGTCATATTTTTTTTATAGAAATATTAGATATAAATATCAAAGAATATTTTATTTCTAAAACTTTCCATTATTCTATATACAAATACAATGATTTACTTACTTAAAAAAAGTTTTTTTCTAAGTTATATTTACCCGGCTGTATTCACGGTTCACGAAAGTTAGTCATGGTTCACTAAAGTTCAAACATAAAAATGGTTCTTACTTATAAAATAATATTATTGTTTTAAAGATAATAAAAAGTGTTAGTATTTACAATGTTGATTTGAAAACAGCGAAAAAAGAAAAGAAATATTTTACAGGGCTTTAAATATATTAAACACACATAAGATGATCTATGAATCCAACAAGCCACCGAATATAATGGCTGAAAGAATTGAAAGCCAAATCTATACATGAAATAAAAAAAAATGTATTACGTACATTACACGAAACATTATTTTAGCAAATGTTTAGATCTGCTGGTTCGATTTTGATAACATTTTGTTATGGTTATAAGTGTTTGCTTATTATTTAAAAATGTCAACAAATAAACTTCTCCAAAAAAATCCTTATTTTCAAGGAAAAACACACAAATATATATATATATTTGCATAAACTATAGAAGTTACGAAAAATCACTGTTGATTAAATAAGTTTATTTAAAAAAAAACACAGTTCTTAGTCTCGTATGACAACCAGTACTAAGTAAAGATTGAAGAAAGATTAAAGATACTACATCATGGCTCAAATACAAAACTTTTATAGTATAAGGAAATAAAATATTTCTTAATAGCATAAATATGCTATTAAGAAATATATTATTGAATGTTTTTAATAATATTAAGAGGTTTGAATTCATTCTTTTCTCATTAAAATACTGACAAAGCAGTATTTTAATGTTCAATTTAAAGTATGTTATTTTCGTCTTACATCCTGAATTTTAAGCACAGCGCTGCAAACATCTAAGCTTCTAAACACATTCCACTACAAGAGCTTGAGTCTCAAGATGCTTCAGACGCTTATATGTAACTAACACTATGTATATGGTATGGATATACAAGTAATATACATTATATACAATAATAATAAATTTTAATGAAACAATCCCTTTTGACTAGACTGTTTAAACTATGTATAGGTATATAGTTGTGACAGTGAGAACAGGAATTTTCTAACAAACCTTTATAGTTGGATGGAATTTTCGATAAACGTCAAATTTCTGTAATATATTAAAATCATTAAAAACAAATTACATAATATTATTCTTACATTATACAAAAGTCACAGTACAATTACAATGTCTCAAATATCAATTAATTCACAAAGGATATAATTATCTGTCAAGTTATAAAGAATTCTTTGTCGTGGCTCCATTGTGTGCTGAAATGTATTGATGAATATTTCGCTCAAAGATGTCACTGAAATACATTATTTTCTTTTGTATTTAACTGTATAAGCTATCCGACATTTTTAGGATCTATTAGTTTTTTAATTTTATTAGAATATTTTCGTTTATAGACTATATCGTGCTATCTTACAGGATTGCAGATTTTAAGAGGCAATTTTTTTTACGGTGTCAATTTTATTGAACTGGATATATTTCAGCGATTGAAGATATAAAATATATAAGTGGCACATTGAAAATCTGCCTTATTTTACTTGTATGAGTAGCTAGCTATCTGCCTGCGGTTTTGCTTGTTAATAAAATAATTCTTTCTTTAATCCTTAATTTCATACGTCCTTTCCTATATTATATTTATCTAAATTACTTAGAATTATGATCTATGTTAAACAAAATTCTATACCGTATTCTTTTTTTTCAGATCGCTGAAATTATGTAACATGAAATAGTAAGTATCGTGAAGAGTGAGATGTCATTTCAAATACTGTCACATGAAACTGACATATATATTTTTTTATTGCCAGCCATTTTATTGTGGAATAAATGCATTTCAGTATTACTGGTACTAAAAATCTAGAAAGGAATTAAGTGTCACATAAATCTACATTTATAATTTTAATAAGGAACCTCGTTAATATAAAATACACTGGAATAACAATTTTAGTCTAAAATGGAATTTCTAGTGCAGTTTAAGACCGCACTGAGAATTTTACGTTTTCATTAATTTTATATACTCTTGATTTAAGTGAAGCTTTTCAAAGAAGCAAATCTAATTCATAGCAACGGCACTAAATGAAATATTCATCGGTATGAAAAATATGAAGAGTAAATGTATGGTTTCAGTATTGAATCCAATTCTGAGTATTTTCCAAATATTGCCACGAACGAAACGCGCTTCACCTGCATCTATTTTAAAGCCTTTGGTTTGTCAATAAAATACTCGGAATTGTATAGGTTAGTAATAATTTACTAATTTAAGTCCATATTAAATTAAAATTCTATCATAAATACACATATAAAGGATTGCCTCTAATAAATGTCTCTATAATATATAATGTTTGTAGGTTCGTTCGTTCGTAGTCTCCCTTAAGGTTCCTCCGCGGTAGTGAAACAGTCGTGCGGCCAGTTTTTACGTACAAAGAAACAAAGCAACTATTCCATTATCCAGTTTAAGAGAGGCTATGTCAACTAGCGTACTAACATCCCATTGTGAAAAGGCTGTTAGTGATAGAGTGCTCCCTTCTGATTGGTGGAGACGCTTACTAGCTATTCTTTCGGCACTTAAATTGGATAATAAAATGGATCCATAAGGCACATAAAGAACACCTAAACACAAAAAAAACAATCTGGATTAAATAAACAACTTTCCCGTGAGGGAATCGAACCCGACACTCTTAGCGCGTTGACCATTAACCACTCGACCAATAGGCCGTCTATAAGGTTTGTTATAAAAACTTAAAAAAAAAAACAAAAATAAAAACTTCTTTGAACTAATTTCTTATCATTCAGTGTTATTGAAACTTTTTAGTATTGCCTAAAAATATCTTTATTCAAGTTGGCGTTTACATGCACTTTTGAATCGTCAATTACATTACATTACATTAAAAAAATGTGAGTATAGTATGTCACTCCGTGAGTATTAATAGACGATCTATAATCCCCGATTAAAATATACCTCATATATATTTATACTAATCTGAAAAACACTAATGTTTTTAAAAGCAAAACTTCGAAAGAAAAACTTCTCTATGGGCATTTCTATCTATTTATAGCATATTTCAGCTGAAACCATTTTACGTATCGTCTCACTATCAATCAATTAAATACTGAATGAATTGAGATGAATCATTCAAACTAATCGATCAAAATAAAGCTTTTTATATGTTACGTCATATTTATATTAGTTTTCAGTTTTAAGCTAGTGTGTTTCCTTACCTCTGGTATGAGTTTTGATAGACCGAAACGTTGATAGTTTACGAGCAGACACAAATCGACTCTTGGTTAGGTTGGTTGGTTAAATAACAACCAATCATAACCAAGAACTCGTTTCGTTTCGCTCGAAAACTATCAACGTTTCGTATTATTAAAACTCGTAGTACTTTTTATTGAATTAAAGAAACATAACAGAACAAATTGGTTAAAATCAAATAAACTGCACGATTGTAAAGAATCAATAAATTTATTTCAGTCGTAAAGTTGGTATTAAACATTGATTTGATACAAATTATAAATGAATTTGCATATAATTTGGACACCTGTTTTTTTTATAAATATATTGAGGGGTTGAAAACAACGAACAATGAAAAGTGAGGAGCTCACTCGAACTCCATTCAAGGTTCTCAAAGTATTGTCAAAAGAGTTCTCAAGACGATATAGTAACAGACAATGCTATATGTCTTTCCTTGGCCTGTGTCGATGAGATCTCAAAATTTATATAAGAAAATTATAGTATATGTATAAAAGTTCAATTTGTGGCTTCAAGACTTCACAAAGTAGACTAATCCTTGAATCAAATTCAAGTTTGTGGCAACTTTGCTATAAAGTATAAACTAATATATTTCGTATTAAGTTGTTCTTTAATTGTACATATTTCCATATTAATGTGCTTATTTATTTGTAATGCGTTATATGTTTGCGTTATAATGCGATTTTTATTATTTCGAACATATATTAAAACCCATTCTTTCACAATATTTATTTACAATAACTTTCATTTTGTTTTCTTTCGTTGATCTATTCTAATCTAAGAACTCTATTGAACTGAAAACTGACAATTTACGAGTAGGTATTTGGCGACTATTATATACTTACAGTGATTGACACTGATGTGAGTGACAGTGAAAGTAAACAAATAACTTATTAATAACGAATTTATTATAAATTTTCAGCTTTCAGCACTCCTTTTCAATATAAACTTTAACTATAATAAATGTCATATTTTGATCTTAATGTATACTAATATAACAGAGAGGTAAAGTTTGTATGTTTGTGGGTTAATACTTTATAAGTTCATTTGTTGGAGGTATTCTTCAAACTAAGTTATCCGAATCTAAAAATGTCTTAAATTATAGTTAGAAACAACTTTCATGTTAGATCTAGGTTATATTATATTATCCCCTTGAAATAATAATAGGGCTTTTCGTGGAGACCAATTTTGAAGTAATGTTTACCAAAAAAAGCATTAGCGAAGGAATTTCTTACGAGCCTTGTGTTCTGAAGTCCTCGCAGACAGAGTCGCAGGCAACAGCTAGTTACTTATATAAAGATACTTTGTATTACATTTTTCTTATTATTTATTTCTTTTAACCAATCTAAGCGTGATACTTAAATATTTGAAACATTTAAGTTTATCATTTTTTACCCCTTTTGTAATCAATGTAGCCTATATGTTTATACATAGCAGAGGTAATAGTATATATTTAAATTTATTATATATTTTAAAGTACTCTATGCTATTATCATTGAAATATTCTAAACACAAACCTCTTCAATCATTCTTAAAGGAAGTGCCACTGTTACTTGAAAATGACGTATTTTTTTAATCTTTTAAACATTTTTAAGTTATCGTATATTTATCTCTTTCTATTCTATTATCTTAACTAATTCCTGGGTAAGGTTTATTTAAAATATATGTATATGTTGTAGTATGAAACTGTGTTTAAAAGAATAACCTTTGGTTTTTTTTTTGTAAAGATTGACGATATATTTAAGTACATTACACAGCTAAATCTGTATAAAATTAATACGCACGGAAATCTTTATTATGTTTGTACAAAGACACCGCAGACTAAAGAATGTTATTACAATAAACTTTTTGAATAATTATGATATTAACAAAAACGTTACAAAATGACGTTTGAAAAAAATAACGCTTGCTTTGATTTTGATTTCATAATGTATTTTCATTCGAGAATCTCTTCCGCTGTACGTTCCCTCACATTGTTCAGATGGTCCTCAGTCAATGTCAATGACCTTTGATAAATTAAATGGAGGCATATGTAGAGCGCACAGATCATTGAGTAATTACGTGTTAAAGTGGATGAAATAGTTGATGGTATTAAACTAATAACAAATATTTAAGAGTTCAGAGAGTTATATTTAAAAGTATCTAAAAGTATATTAAAATTACAAATAAAACGTTAGAAACTGTTCTACTCCCATTAAAAACAGAAACCAGAACTCTTCTTTACTGGAAGCTTTGAATAATTCACGAAGTCCTGAAAATCCTCCACAATAACACAACTAAGTTTTCAACTATTTAATAATCATTCAGCGGCTAGACTTCAAGAATGCACTTTATATTCATAACGTCTCTACAAAACTGCCCTATTTAATACTCCAGAATACGTTTCATTCCCTTTTTCTTATTTTCACGTGCTTTTTCTAAGCGCATATTATATTCCCAAGGTCTCCTCTGAGGTTGTCTCTGAGGTTCCAGTCTGTCTGAATATTTTGATTGCTTTCGCAACTATTTAGTTTCAGTGTCAACAGCTACTGAAAGAAATGTACAGTTTTCTTACGAAATTTTATTTATCTTTAAATCGTTTTTCCACAGATAATAAATAACCCAAAAAGTATTTAGTCTGAATATGATCGTTATAAAATAAATATGGCGGCGAAAACATTTTTGTCTTATTATGCATCACTAAAATTAACACAGATTTCTCTCGTTGTGTAATAAATAAAGTTGAAGTGTTTTCATACATACGTAGCGCTGATGACAAAGCAACATTGTGACAACATGGCGGATTGAAAAACACAAAGCGTCAATTAACATCCTTCAGTTCGGACTTATTTGATTTGTTCAAGCGTCCTATTATTATAAAATACACTGTTAATAATAATACTGTTATATTTCCTCTTAAAATACATTTATTATCTATCTTTTGTTACTCCAGTGATCTATAAAGAGTGGATAGATAGACATTGACAGTGAAGTTAGGTTTTACTTACGTAAGATAACTTTCTAAATATCGTTTGGAGGAATAATATAAAAATATGAGGCTATGGGTACACGTGTATAGTCAAATATTTTATATATTCAGTTGTAATATATTAAATATCCAGCAACAATATCAAGCAAGGTACTGGGGATGGCTGCCTTTATAATATTTACAATATAATTTAAACATGGCAAAATTATCACCTTGTTCCTACTTCCAAATAGACGTCCATACAGCACGTACGTTTCACTTCAGTTTACAGTACAAATTTAAATTAAAAGTAAATATTTTTCATTCCACAACCACAGAAGTCAATCTCCAATCAAACAGCAATGTGGTAATACCAAGCTATACTTTAAAAGTCATATCGGTTCAAAGTAAAAGATATAACTTAGCGAATTGACTTTGATTGATAATGAAACCGACTCTGATTTGCGGTACATTAGCAAATCAAACGTACTGTATATTTAATAGATGGGATACTAATATTTGCATTGGAACTTTTCTGAAAAATAAACCATGTATAAGATAAATTAAACCACCCTGTAATGTTTTAAATATTCCTATTCAGTGACGAGTTTGTATTTAATGACGTCATTACTGACTCTTATACGAATAATTTTAACATCTTTTAGTTTTTCTGTTTGTGTCAGTTATAATTTATATTTAAAGAATGCTCTCGCCACGTAATGGATCATTACACTGTGACCGCACTCACTGTTCCGGAACACGACGAAATAACAAATTAACGTTTAATTTAAAATTACTTCCAAAAGTTATTCGCATTCATTTATTCGGTCGAAAAAGTAAAAAATAGTATCAATATTCTTAGTCTTAAGTTATTTTAGAATAATATATTATAATATAATTTAAAAAGTAAAATTATGGCCACGTGGACTGAAGCTTTATATGCAATATATGTACATGAATACAGACTGTGTCTTAGTTCATTCTCCTATTTAATAAATCAGAGATCAATTATCATCTGCAATGTGTTTGAGGCGAGTCTAACCACGTTACAAAGTGTTCTGTTTAGTTTCTGTCTTAATTTATTTATATATATATATATATATATATAATCTTTATTACTACTGCCAGTGATGTCGTCTTCCCTCTCCCCTCTAGCTGATGTCATAAAACATTAACGAACAGCTAAAATTTGTACAAATTTATACATTTTTTTTTAATTATTTCGAATTTAGTTCTCGTCCACGTGGCAATTATCATACTAATTACTTTGCAGCATCTGAGAGATAACTAACATTTATAACGTACATTTATATATTATTTGTAAATTACTAACTACAAATAAAATTAATACTATTTTTCACTTTTTCCTATAGTTCACTAAATAAATTAATGCAAATGACTTTTGAAAGTAATTTTAAATTAAACGTTAATCTGATATTTCGTCTTGTTCCGGAACAGTGAGTGCGGTCACAGTGTAATGATCCATTAAACTGTACATACATTACATTACACGTGTCGAGAACATTCTTTAACTATAAAATATAACTAACACAAACAGAAAAACTAAGAAAGAAGACATTTAAATTACTCGTATAAGAGTCAGTAATGACGTCATTAAATACAAACTTGTCACTGAATAGGAATGTTTAAAACGTTAGGGTGGTATAATTTACCTCATCCGCAGTTTACTTTTCAGAATAGTTACGATATAAGTATTAGTATTCCATCTATTAAATATACAGTACCAATACCAAAAGATATTTAGAAAATTAACTCATTTTGCACCTGATGAGCTAAATTAATTTTCAATATCTTATCTATCCACGGTTTATAAATCACTGGAGTAACAAAAGATAGATAGGTACATGTATTTTAAAAGGAAATATAACAGTATTATTATTAACAGTGTATTTTATAATAATAGGACGCTTGAACAAATCAAATAAGTCCGAACTGAAGGATGTTGATTGACGCTTTGTGTTTTTCAATCCGCCATGTTGTCACAATGTTGCTTTGTCATCAGCGCTACGTATGTATGAAAACACTTCAACTTTATTTATTACACAACGAGAGAAATCTGTGTTAATTTTAGTGATGCATAATAAGACAAAAATGTATTCGCCGCCATATTTATTTTATAACAATCATGGTCAGACTAAATACTTTTTTGATTATTTATTATCTGTGCAAAAATGAAATTAAAAGATACATAAAATTTCGTAAGAAAACTGTACATTTCTTTCAGTAGCTGTTGACACGGAATCTAAATAGTTGCGAAAGCAAACAAAATATTCAGACAGACTGGAACCTCAGAGACAACCTCAGAGGAGACCTTGAGAATAAAATATGCGCTTAGAAAAAGCACGTGAAAATAAGAAAAAGGGAATGAAACGTATTCTGGAGTATTAAATAGGGCAGTTTTGTAGAGACGTTATGAATATAAAGTGCATTCTTGAAGTCTAGCTGCTGAATGATTATTAAATAGTTGAAAACTTAGTTGTGTTATTGTGGAGGATTTTCAGGACTTCGTGAATTATTCAAAGCTTCCAGTAAAGAAGAGTTCTGGTTTCTGTTTTTAATGGGGGTAGAACAGTTTCTAACGTTTTATTTGTAATTTTAATATACTTTTAGATACTTTTAAATATAACTCTCTGAACTCTTAAATATTTGTTATTAGTTTAATACCATCAACTATTTCATCCACTTTAACACGTAATTACTCAATGGCCTGTGAACTCTACATATGCCTCCATTTAATTTATCAAAGGTCATTGACATTGACTGAGAACCATCTGAACAATGTGAGGGAACGTACAGCGGAAGAGATTCTCGAATGAAAATACATTATGAAATCAAAATCAAAGCAAGCGTTAATAATTTTTAAAACTTTATAATATCTGTGTTAATATTTTTGTAAATAATACAATAAGCAAGTTATATTGTAATATCATTCTTTAATCTGCGCTGTCTTTCTACAAACAAAGTAAAGATTCCCGTGTATGTTGATTATAAATAGATTTGGTTATCATCATAGTACTTTAATAATTTATTAATCTTATTTAAAAACCAAAAGATTGTCGACACAATTTTTTACTACAGACAGAATATCAAAGCTTATGTATTTAGCTTATGTTTAGTACATACATGCTTTCGGAATATCGGAATATCAGATGGAAATTTTTGTCTATATGTATGTAGTCCGGCTTCCACGAAAAAAACACTGGACAGGCGCAAGCAATGTGTTTATCAATGTCTCCTTGCCATAAAGTAACTAATATATTGGGTACAGAGTTTAAAGCCAGCACCGTATCATTTTAGTCATGAGATTTGTGGGAGCAGACGAAGTCGCTGGTATCAGCTAGTAAATAAATATAAGTTAATCTAAAAATGTCTACGAGATTTAAAAATGTATTATTATTGACTAACAGTGGCACTTTCTTTGAGCATTTAAAGAGGTCAGTGTCTTTAAAAGTATTTTAAAAGTATTTATTTTAATGATAGTTAATTTAAAATATAAATTATCGTATTAGCATCCAGGCTGAGAAAAAATATTAAAAATAGTATTTGCATGTCATTGTATTATTATTACCACAGACAGCATTATATTATTTATATATGTTTTGAAAGATTTAAGGGACATGAGTTAAATAAAGAAATAATGACAAAGATAGTGTGGGGTCATGTGTAAGTGTGCGTATTATGACGAGTGTTTTTTGTAATTGTGTGTGTGTGAATACATCGATGTTAAGATTTATTCAACAGCTGGCATCCGAGTGTGTCACTTGTCCCCATGCTAAGGAGTACGGGGACAATACGGGGTGTGTACACACTACGTATACTTAAATAGAATATACTAGCTTAATATTGGTGACCCCGACGTGATTTGGAAACGCAACTTTCTGATATGGAGTCTAAGAATATACTACTTTAATAATAGAAAACAAAGTCAATCTTTATAAATAATAATACACAAGATTAAGCGTTTGAAGTTTTATTTTTTATGTCAATTTGTGACAAGCAGAATGCAATCATTTTTTTTCATTCGTGCTTTACGTAACAATGGCCAATTATAATAAATTCAGATCGGTATGTAATTGAAAAACAAAAATTCCGAATGTGCTTCGACGCCTTGTTAATGAATTTAATTTATATAACATATTACGTTAATTCATAATTATAACTGCTGAAATTAAAATTCCTGAAATATTTTGAGTTAGTTTCACCTATCATTACGTAATATATTTCGTATATAGTTAATGTTTGTTTTAAATTGGTGGTATCTTACAGAATACAATGAATGCAAGCTACTGTTTTCAGTTTTCAGTTGAATAGAGTTCTCTAATCGAATACAACAGATTTGTTTTCAGCGAAGCTTTCAATAGAAAAGGCGATATCCTGTTGTGTGTCGTGTAAAATATATCTAGACAATAAAACAAAATGATACTTATTATAAATATTATATATTATAGTAATATTGTGAATGGGTTTTATGAAAGTGATTTTAAATATATATTTTTTTTATATCAAGCCATTTCTTAGTTCAGCAAGTAGTAACTTTATTGTATAACATGAGTAGGTTAGTTTATTATTGACTTTATTACTTAAAATTTTAAAAAAATATATTTTTCATATGTAAAAACAATCATTGGTATAAAGCTATACAATAAAACTAAAATTGGATTTTAACTGCTCATACATGGCTTGTAACATCAGTCTAAGCAAAATCTAGTTAGTAATAAAGATATGCTTACCAGCGTATTGAGACCAACCAAGCAGAACCATCTGTTACCTGGTTAGTTAGACTCATCTCAAACACATTGCAGATGTCAGATGACAATTGATCTCTGATTTATTAAATAGGAGAGTGAGCTAAGACACAGTCTGTATTCATGTATTTTGCATATTAAGTTACGTCCACGTGACAGCTATATAACTTTTTACTTTACAGCACATGATAAATGATTTATATTCCATTATAATATGGTATTATTCTAAAATAACTTAAATTAAGAAAATTGATACTACTTTATAGTTCACCGAATAAATGAATGCAAATAACTTTTGAAAGTAATTTTAAATTAAACGTTAATCTGTTATTTCGTCGTGTTCCGGAACAGTGAGTGCGATCACAGTGTAAAGTCCTTTCCGTGTCGAGAACATTCTATAAATATAAATTATAACTGACACAAACAGAAAAACTAAAAGATGTTAAAATTATTCGTATAAGAGTCAGTAATGACGTCATTAAATACAAACTCGTCACTGAATAGGAATATTTAAAACATTACAGGGTGGTTTAATTTATCTTATATATGGTTTATTTTTCAGAAAAGTTCCAATGTAAATATTAGTATCCCATCTATTAAATATACAGTACGTTTGATTTGCTAATGTACCGCGAATCAGAGTCGGTTTCATTATCAATCAAAGTCAATTCGCTAAGTTATATCTTTTACGTTGAACCGATATGACTTGGCTGTGATATATACTAGCTTGGTATTACCACATTGCTGTTTGATTGGAGATTGACTTCTGTGGTTGTGGAATAAAAAAAGTAAAAAGATTTTTTTTTAATTTAAATGTTTATTGCGTGGAGATTATAAATGATAGAGATGTGAAACGTACGTGCTGTATTGACGTCTATTGGGAAGTAGGAAGATGATGATTTTGCCTTGTTAAAATAATATATATAAATTATCATTCCTACCCACAAGTGAACATATAAAATATAAGGCTATTTGTACCCATAGCTTTATATTTTGAGATTCTTAGTCCAACCGATATTTGAGAATTATCTGAAGTTATACCTAAATATTTTTTCGATATCTTATCTATCCACGGTTTATAAATCTCTACAGTAACAAAAGATAGATAGGTACATGTAGCTTCAGGTATTTACAAATAATATTTAACAAACAGTGTATCAGTTTATAATAATAGGAGGCTCCAATAAATCAAATAAGTCCGAGCTGAAGGATGTTGATTGACGCCAAAGCCAAACTCACTTATTTTTAAATAGACGAGTTATTTTGTTGCTAATACTATTTTTCTTATATGCAATTATAACTCAATACTGCTATTGGAATTGGGAACATAACGACCGCAACGGAGAAGAGAGACTAGATCTGACATATTCTGTTCAAATACTTCACAAACTGATACAAAAAATAAAAAACCAAGCTATTCTCCTAGTACGAGTTTTGATATACGAAACGTTAATAGTTTCCGAACAGTCACGAAACGAGTTCTTGGTTGTGTTTGTTAGTAAACCAATCACAACCAAGAACTCGTTTTGTGACTGCTCGAAAACTATCAACGTTTTATAACATTTAAACTCGTAGTAGGGGTACTGCTAAAATGAAGTAACTTCAAAGTACGCTTCCCGTCACTTTGTGGTCCATACAAGGGATAGCATCCATCTAACCAATTTGTCACAGCCAGAAGAATCAATCAACGCTCTACTAACATTTTGATATTCTTATATATTTTTTATATATAAACTTTCATGAACCATGACTATTATATATATTTACGGCTATATTTACGTGACATTATATAACCCCAAATGGGTTCGAAAATAGTTGGGCATATTCCGATATAACTGTATATTAATACAGCCGGGTATTTGATGGATCCTTTAAAATCGAACATTTTTATGTACGAAAAGATTTTTAAGCATGTTTTTAATAATGCTATTTTTGTAATACTTTAAAAAATAGAAAATTCATCAAAGCAGTATGTGAACCTACGACATATAGGTTATCATCTTGTCGCTCTGTCAATTGAGCTACTGTGCTACTACCTGCGTTGATGAATTTAGCATTCTGTATAATCGTATTCATAAGAACAGTGGCTACAATATTAAAAAAAAAAAACTATTTTATTTCCGCACATGTATTCATTGTTTTGCTAAAACAAAACCAAACAAACAGCGACACGTAATATAAATAATTAAATCCGACAAAATATCTCCCTCTTTAGCAGCGTAATTAAGGTATCTTCACAAAGATAAACAAACATAATGAACCCTTGTACCTAAAACTCTCGATAGACTGAATGTATGAAATCACGATATGGTTATACCTCATAAGTATTATCGCCCTTATTGTAATATCAATAGAGTCCAAAGTACAATTTAGCAGTCCATTCATATGTCCCACTCATGATCGCGTCTAATTTAATGAAGGTATATAGAACGTTCTTGTTATTTAAGATGCTTTTATGTAAAATCTTGAATATTTCTTTAGGATACTTGTAATAAATTATCTCGATTTTTTCCACTTTAATATTATTTGGATTTTTATTCATATGGTCGCCATTTTTTTTTTTTACTTAAGTCAACTAAACAATTTAATTCATTCATTCATTCTTTACATTCATTCATTTTTATTTTCTAACAGAAGCCTTACATCTCTTCAGTCAGTCGATAAGTAGGCAATCATTAGTAAATTATTTAAAAATATATAATAATAGAGAAATAATACAGTATATAAGTTTTATGTGTTTTATTGTGTATATACCCTTACAGGCTATGCTGTGCGAATCATTATTTCATGATATATTATTAAGCACACTTTATTTTAAACACTAATATTTCCAGTGCAGCAAATAACAATGTTCGTTCCTTATTCAATACATCTAACAATTATATATTATTATATATAAATAATAATATAATAAACTAAAGCACAAATCGTTATTCTTATTCTAGTCATAAGATAACCTGAACAGCTTCCTATTAATAAGTATTTTATAATATATTTTAAATAATATTATTTATTATGCGATATAATAATTTATATTATTGCACAATTTATGATAAAAATACAAATTTTATGTAATGGAATGGAAAATTCATCAACACAGACTTGAACCTGGGACTGGGATACAGTCCGGTCGCGCTAACAACTGAGCTACCGTGTCTTTAAACGCCTTGGTGAATTTAACATTATTTAAATTTAAAATGTTAACACAAACTTATTCAATAGAAGTCTCTCCACAACAATATTTTAAATCGTGTAGCCTCAAACTATATTTAATACAAACTTTAATTAAAAATTAATTTAGTTAAAAATACACGCACTTATATCATTCGAATTACATATTATATAACATCGCCTCCCTGGTTTGTTTACTGTTTCAACTGTTCAGGTATTACAGTAAATACTCACTTGGTCCAATATATACTAATATATCTAACGTCTAAATGATAAATTAAGTTTAAAAGTGTTATAGAACGTTTAAAAATTCATATAAATAACATTGATACCTAAATTCATTTCTTTTTTTATGTATATTGTGTTCTTTCAAATAGTTATCCCTTTTTAAGATACCGAGTTCTTAGAAAGCTTCCTACAAACGAGAAACATAATGGATTTTTTATCTTTTTTAATCAAAACATGGTCCAGGATCGAGAACTTCAGCCAAAACAAAAACATATATTTAATTATATTAATAATAATTTACTATAAAACATTTAAATCAAATAATTTCATTAACTAATTGATATATTTATTATAAATACATTTTGTTTGAAAACCAAAATTAATTCATTAAAATGAGTGCTGTATACATTTATTGTCGTTATTCAATTTAAATAATTACATATAAATAAAATGTTAAAATGTGATTGGGGTATTGTGATATGTCTATTTTTTATTTTTTTATTAGTGTTTTTTGAAAAGCATAGGTTTATATTTATACTTATATTTTTACCACAGCCTAAATATATCTACATGTTAATTATATTGTGTAGACGTCACTGAAGACGCATTTATTTTTCACTCTTATATATAAAATACAAACGTAAAAAAAAATATGAAAAATTATCTTAATCAAATAAATGACCGAGCGAGCGAAACGAGCAAAGCCAATTGCCTCAAAACTAAGCGTAAAATTAATTGTATATATACATGGGTATAAATTTACTCGCGTAGAGATCGCATTTCTCGACTATTTTTTTTAAAATATGAATTCTTATCTAGAAACATCGGCGCGTGACGTAACGTGCTGCGTCGAGATAAGAAATTAAAAAAGTCGTAACTCGAGAAATGTCAAACCCATTGAAAAAACTTAATATGTATTTTTATTGTTGTTTATATTAAATATATATTCTAAAAAAAAATAGAAGTACTTAACGCTCAGTATTGCTCGCTCAGTCTCCAGTGCAGCATGACTAGTTAAATAAAATAACTTTATTCATATACAAAAATCATACTAAACTTAATAATTGGATATTCAGACAATAAAACATGACTGAAACGAAAATAGAAACTCTCAGCTTCCAAAACTTTCCCCATCGAGCGAACAATACAAACTCATAATACGAAATAAAAATTTTCAATGACCGCTCTTTTCACAGAGCAAGGAAACAATGTTACACAATCAAGTCATACTCGTTAATATAACAAGCACTGATTCCATGCTCTGTTGTATGATTTTATTGATTCATCGTTTTATATAGATGAATATTATAATTTGGTATCTCGTAGCATCACTGCAGCCTCGTAGCTCGGAAGGCCTCCGTCTAACCTGATTTTGCATTTGTTACACGGCTCCGTTAGAATCTCCTGGAAATAATTTATAAATATATTGTATCTGTTCTTATTTAAAATAAAATTTAAAAACAATAGGTTTACCTCTAAGACGGCACAATCTTTTCTCGTAGAGGTAGAGCTTCCTTCTGTTATTACTACGGATTCATACGCGGGCGGAGGTCCGGCCACTTCCTCTGTAGTAAAGTCCTGAAAAAACATTCGTTTATATTGAAAATATTTTTTTTTTAAATCATTAATATGTTTTTTTTTGTTTCAGATAATGGTATGAATGCAAACTCCTGGAAGTCAAAATATATGTTTTATTTTGTGATGGTAAGTCCATAAAAATCAAAGTATTTTATTGCATCTAGGAACAGAAATTTAAATATATATAATATATGAGACATTTAATATTATTCTTTTCGTAACATATGCTATTAAAAAAAAACAAAATTCATGACGTTATCGCCGCAATACGCCTTATCACAGAATCTTTAATATTTTTAAACAATACTTAATCATAATAAGCCAATTATCTACAATCATATGTAACATGGCGTGCGTTATTTTAGGTAGCATTAGATTAATTGAAGTTTTTAATATGAAAGTACATTATTAATATTTCAGTAAATGTTCAGTTCATTATTATTTTGTAGAATATATGTATTGTTAGATAATGGCGTGTACGCGGCTTATATTAATAATTACTTGACCTCAGCTGTACATGTTGCGGCCATTTTGACTTTTGCGGCCATTTTGTTTTTAAACATTACATTTATTTATTTATTTGACAAAAAATATATTTTGTACCTTTTTTAAATCAATTATAACGCTCTCTAATAATAATAAAAAATATTGCAATTATCTGAATTTTAACTAATTATAGAAAATAATCGACACTTATTTCTCCCAGAGGTCGAGGTTCGATTCCCTGCTCGTATCGGTTTATTTTTCATTCAATATTTATTTATAATTAAACAAGCATGACACAGCTATACATGTTTATAGATATTTTCAAAATCTGTCAAGTTCCAGAGTTCATAAATTATCAAAACATAATATTAAATAACAATATCGATATATAACCTTTAAATATATAATATATAAGTATAAAAAAAACAAACAGTGTATATAGATGTAAAGTTATTTTTAAATGTCACCCAATGGTTTTAAATTCGACGAGTCTTGAGACGTATCCTGTTACGAGAGCCTTCGAATAAGTTCAAGCTAGTGTAGGACGTAGGTTCAATACAAGTGAAGTTACAAAAGAAATGTGAAAGCAAAAAGAAACCTAATAGCTCTTAGAAAATCCGTTTACTTTATCAAAAAATGTGAAATCTATGACCTATATGGTATTTGTCAAAATTTTCTAATTTTTTTTTTGTGTGTACGAAATAAATAAATGGAGATAAAATATGATCTCTATAACGAGAGAGAGAGAAAGATCTCTATATCGAGAGAGAGAGAGAGAGAGAGAGAGTATATGTGTCTCTGTAACGAGAACTCTACATACGATGCAATACTAAATACATATTAATATTTTCTGTGTGTATATCACTGCGATAAATATAATATCGTAAATGCTTACTTTATATATACTATTTAGATATCTTTGATTTAGAAATATTATTTGAAGCAAGAATATTATTTGTAAGGTTGGAAATAGTATCTAATAAATAATATATATATTTATATATTAATAAATTAGATGTTGATATGAAAACGTTCGAAAAAAATAAATTCCGTTGGAATATTAAACTAACAGTTAAGTTGGTCGACATTTAATCTGACGTTTATAAAAGATATAGCTTTATAAAAGATATTAGACTGAATGAAATAAACATTGTATTATAATTGTTGCAAATTTTATTATCAATTATCATTATAATAATATTAATAAAAGGATATAAAATTATTATAATAATAATATTGATATGATGTTTTGCGGAGTTTATTCTCATATACAAAATTAAATCTTTGAAAAACTTTAAATTAAAAAAATGTAAATTTTTAATTTTTAAAATTTTCAATTTTATTAATAAAAACATTGAATATAAAGATTATAGATATTTTTTATGAAAAAATATACGTTTTGGGTTTCAGTTGTATTTACACAGAGTAAAATATCTGAAAATATCAGTAGGCTTATACTAGCAATTCGGTTACACTGTGTCGTATGAAACAAATATCTCTTGTGTTCGGATTAATCTGGACGTGAATAGTTTTTAATCTAGTTCGGATGTACTGAAAACTGAAAAAGATTTCAGTTGACGTGGATGTTTACTGGCTATGAGTGGGTATGAAAACTTTTATCTAGAGATACAATGGAGTTTCTTTTAGATTTTATAAAATATTTTTAGTCTTGATTTGGATTTATTATACAATTTATATATTTATATTTATTTGTCTATTTCAGTTTGAATTGTTACCCAGTGATCACTTGTGTACGTCAGATGGAAGGGCCAGGAGGGCCTATGATATTTTCATACTTACGAAATATTAACTTTGCTTTTTAATATATGTTGTTAATATCTATTTATTTATATCTACATATAATCCGTTGTAACTCAAAACAATAAACAAACAAAACAAGTTTACAAAATATACGAATTATTATTACATTTTAATTCCATTATTATTTGTATCTATTACAGAGATATTGATCCGGAGATACGTGTCTTATAATTATATATTTATAAGAATATAAGACTTTATAGAATAAACCAATTATCTCTAATGCATCGTGCGGCATTACAATAAACATCTTATTATAGTTATCGAGGGAAATCTAAGAGTGGCCCTACCATGAAAATATAATGAGGGCGGCGGGTTCGAGAACAACAATTAAATATACAGATATCATATACATTATGTTATAAACATGGCGTTGCAATGAAAATAAATCTAATGCTCGTATACAAAAACGAAGAATTGTTTTTTTTTTAAGGAAACTTAGAAATGTAGTAATGACGTTATTTTTGGTTCATTTATTTCCTAACAACCTATACAACTTGAAGCAATGCCATTCCTTATCGTAATATAGTAAAAAAAAAAAATGTCCAAGAATCTCAGGGTGTATGACTCAAAACCTTTGTCTACTTTTTCTTGAACTATAAAAACAACACACTTTGACATAAATGACAAAACTTCATGAACGTAATATACGTATGTAGGGAAATAAAAAAAATGTAATAAAAACTCAAACAACCTACGGCTGTTTGACTAAACCTTTGCCTAATTTTTGGTGAAATATAAAACAAAACACTTTGACAGGAATGACAGCTTCGATATGAAATAGAACTCCAGTGTATAGATCTCTGGCTAACGAAGTTCGAAGCCACTTTGTAGTGTTTCTAGTTCAGTCTTAACTTCTTAGTCTGAATTATCCAGTCTGGGCCAAGTTTAAAACTGACTTAGGTCGATAGCCCTTAGCTAACGATAGTATAAATGTGCAGTTTTGGCGGAGCTAGATTTAAATTACATCGCATTTTTAAACAACTAAATATGAATTGGAATTTGTATAATTAGTGTATATCAGATTTAAACTATATTTTGCAGCTCGTGTCAATCTGGCCAATTGTAAACGACTGCCAGTTATGACAAACACAGTAAAGTTACATTAGAAATGTTAGGTCGTTGTTTCTTTTTCTTTTTTAATTTTTGTGCAACACTCTTTTTTTTTTCTTAAAGACCTGTTGCCAACACAACAAAAAAAATGATTCAGCGAAATTGACTTAGTAATCACGTTTATCGCTAACAAAGAAAAAACTTTAACACATATATATCTGAAAAGAAAAAGTATATTTTGAAATTAAATATTAAGTTGAACAGAATGGAACAAAATCTAAAGTATAAAAAGTCTAACATATTTTAATTTTCAGTGCGTTTTTTTAATTCTTAATAACAAAAGTACAGACTTATTTTTGTATCACACAGGTTTTAATTAGTCCCTGATTATGTAAGTAATTTTAGTAAGTGATTATTTTTAAGACCATTTTTTCCTTGTTTGCTAGCATTTGTGTATTATATAGAAATAATTAATAAATTACTGATACACATACTTATTATTTTTAAAACAAAAATTCAGCGTGAATTGAACGCATGTACAGTATCCATCAGAGCACGTTCAGAGCCGCTGAAACCAATTATCGTACATATAATTCTTATTCCTCAAACACTCGTTAGCTCAGTTTTAACCCTTGGGGCCTTCTTCGGATGTATCAGAAATTTTGATTCGATTTCTACGTGTAATGGCTATTTGTATCGCGTCAGGGTTCTTGGGCTCAAAAATTATAATTTAATAAATAAATTGTTATAGTAACTTAGTATTGATATTACTTTTTAGCAAGAATTATTCTATATTAGTTGCCATATAAAAAAATAGTTTCAAAGTTGGCCCAAGTACTTTAAGCAAATATGCTTTAAGCTAAAAACAGTTGTTACATTAAATCTCAAAATAACTCTAGTTATATAAAAACTGTTGGTTATATTTTCATAACATAACAGTAATAATGTTGTAAATAGTTATTATTTTCAATAACTCTATAATAATATTTTTCGTAATTTTCCCTGAACTTAAATCTTGCTCCGCTCGTCACGTAGATTGAATCTCTCGCTTTGAGCTAGTCTAGTGCTCTCTGAATACTCTCCCGGAATCTATGATCGATTACATGCTTTAAAGGTTCATACCCAGACCGGTCTGGAAGCTTCTGTATATAGGATTTAGATGTTAGTCTGCTTAACGTCTTACGAAATTAATTATCGATCAATCCGAGATTGAAATCAATCTGCGATCCAAGATTGATTGATTGATTGATTGACTTTGATTTAGATTTTAGGTGTAATAATCGAATGTTCAAGATCTAATTCTTAACAAAAGATTAAAAATAATATTAAATTTAGTTAATTAGTTATTAGTTTATTTATAATTAGTTAGTTAATTAGTCTGCGATACATTTTAATTAAAAAATACTTTTAATCTTTTGTAAGAATTATTATTATTATAAAACATTATAACTTATATAAATGTTATATTATTGATAGTCCATATATTAAGAAAATATATATTATCAACATGAGAGGTTAGGTCGTTGAACTTCAAAGAAACCACTCAGCTAGACGGCACGCTCTATAATCTATTGAAGGAACTAATTATCTGCTTATTAGACGGGGTTATGACATTATTAAAATTCTGAAACTTTCACCAAAAGAAGACTTAAGACCGTATAAGTCCCAAAGAAACAAAAGAATTAAAAGAATATCTAACAAACTTAAAATCGTACCAATTCAATATACATTTCGTTAAATCGATTGTGAGGTTAGTGCGAGACAGAGTGCATACAGAATACATAGACATATAGCATACACAGACGTATAGAATACATAGACATATAGCATACATAGCATGCGATATGAATACAAGAACCCTCGAAACCGTCTGCTGAACTGCTGCTCGAATACCGTTAACTAATTTTTGTACCTCATACAATCATAAATATTTTTAAACACTATTTTTATAACGCGTTTGTGATGTGCAATTTTATTTACGATACGAATCTTGTAGACTTTAAATACGAATGCATTCGCGTTTTCTTTTGAATGTCTCGTTCCAATAACCTTGGGTTTATCTAATTTTAATTATTGCTTTGATTCTAATTTTAATGATGTACTTTGTAAACTATACAAAAATAAAAAATATAAAGGGCGTAAATATATAATAAAAACTTTAAATCGTAACAGTTAAAAGTATATATTAAACGGGTTTAACTGTACCTTCATAGATGTCGAATTGTTTTTGTTTGTTTCAATACCCTTACTATTGACGTTACGAAACGTTGATAGTTTTCGAGTAGTTACAAAACGAGTTCTTGGTTGTGATTGTTTTTCTAATAGACACAATCAAATAATAACCTAAAACTTCTCTAAAACTACTCAGTAAAACCGATTAACTGAATACTTTATCGTTATCTACGTAATATTGATTATAAAAGATACGAGTATTTGTCGCTGTATCTTTTAATTGAATATAGTCTTATCTTTTGTATATTTGTTTTGAAAAACGATATAACGAAATATGTTATACATATATACAAAAATATACTATTAGTGAAACAACAGGAAAATATGAAAGAAGAGAATTATTGCATAAAAATACTAAAAAATAATAAAAAATGATTTTATGAATTACAATAAAAAAAATCTTTTTTTTTTATATTATAGTATATAACAACAATTCGAGAAGGAATTGGACTCTTATATACTTTAGTAGATACTGCCCTAAATACTATTAATTATATAAACGAATTAAGTTTTTATATAATGCAAATAAAGTGCCACGAATTTTTACTCTCATTTCAAAGGCTGAATGAGATTTAATTTGGGAGAGATTTTTGAAATAAACAATGTCTTTGTACGTATCGTTCTAAAAATTAGAATATATTTATTCTAAGTATAAAATGTTATATATATAAATGAATTGAATAAGTATATAAATGTAGTTTTACATTTTGAGAAGGTTATTTCCATTTGGCTTTATCATGAACGTGTGCCCTTTACATGTCAGAGCACCGAACAATTAAACTACACTTTTCAGAACACTTACATCCCCACCAAGAAACTTACATAGCTATTACTTTGTATACAATTCTTCAGTTCAAAATTATAATACTTCCTTATATAAGTATTTATAAAATTAATTTAAAATCCTGAAAAAATTGCTGATTATATTAAGGGAGTTGAGACAGTTTGAGAATCAAAGCACTTGAGACAATTAGCTGTTAACTCGTTTGATAAGAAGTCTTGCAACTGCATTTATATATATATATATATATATATATATATATATATATATATATTACTTATATATTTTTATTTTACTTATATTTATATTTATTTATTTATTTATATATTAGTATTCCAGGAAGTAACATATACTTAATTTAATTTATATGTATATATAAACTGTTTGTACACAAGTGTACGTCCGTGAGTAATTTATGTTTGATAAACAAACGTGAACTCATTTGAAAACATTTTAAAAAGTGAGATTTTGATAAAATAGTAAAGACAAACATGTGCAAGTATCGTTATAAAGTCGTGAAACAATGGTTTTTATATAAATTTAAAAAAAATGAATCATTTCTCTATAAATATAAAAAAAACGAGATATATTTGTTTACAAATTATATTAGAACATTTTCATTAGATATTGAAATAAAAATGAATTTCCATAAATGAATTTGGTCAATGTATTTCGCGTTTCATGAATTCAAAACCCTCTGGCTGGTTGGCGGTGGGTACATATCTGTTACTTCACAAAATATTACTATTAATGTATTCATATTAGAGTTCAAAATAACACACGAAATTATTCATTTTGTAACATGTTTTATATATAATATTAGTAAATAATATTATTAGTCTTTACTAAGTTTTTTGTATATTATGTTTTTTTTTGTAATTTTTTTTTTGATTTTTTTTTTTTTTCTTTTAGCAATCTTTACATATTATAATAGAATAATTAAATGATATTCAAACATTTTATTGATAGATATAATTTTTTATGGTATGTACATATTTTTTATTATTTACAAACATTACGAGTCTTAACAAGTTTATTCTCTAATGTATTAAAAACCACACGAATAATAACTTTAGTTAACTTTGTTAAACAGAAGTCAATTATCTGTCCTATTACCTTGTCTTTTATATATAAATACAAAATCCACACAAAGAGTTAAGAGAATATAACGTTAAAAGTATATTCAACAAGAAATACATTTAGCCATTCAACTTAACAATATAGAAGCTAAAAATAGAATGGCTATCAAGGTTTTAAGCATTGTGACGTCATATCCATGAAATCCCACAAACAATTCCTGAACGGAAACTGGCTAACAGCGTTAGCAGCGCCTCTAGCGGAAGTTGTTTGAAACGCTTCCTCTCGATAACCGCATTCAAACTAGCTACAAAACCTTTATTTAGTATCAAGTTTGTTTCCTTTGTTTCTAGAGATAGTCTTGGGTAAGTCAGTAAATAATGATTCAGTCAGTAAATAATGATCCCATGAACTATCATAGTTAGCTCTATAATAAAATATTGTTTTATTCGTACCTAGTGACGTAATGAATGAATGCTTTCTATAAATAACAAATTATGACAAAAATCAATATTACATTAATATATCAAATGTCAAAACACACTTCATGGTACGAGTTAATAATGTAGCTTATAGTAAGAGAATGAATGATTTAAGATGACGTCATTAAAACTTATCGAAACATTATTAAAGTATTATTAATTTTAGGACATTCGGAAGTAAGATTATTGTAATATTATTATAAGAGTTCATTGTAGGCCTGACAAAATGTATGCTCTAAAAATTGCAAAACGTTGTAGCGAAATCGAAGCGTTTTCACTGTTTAAATAAATTTCCATTGATTGCTTTCTGTTGATATGATACAGTTGAAAGCTTTGTCCACTATCCCTCAGCTTTTATTTGATTAAAAGCGTATTTTTTATGAACTGTGCAATTCATTGCACATGCCAATGATGACGAGTTTGAGTTGTTACACAATTACAAACTATGCAATGATTGCTAATATAAAATTTTTGACTTGCTCACTAAATACAAAATATATACAAAATATATCAGTCATGTAGTTAAAAAGTTGTATTATATGTATTTATATTTTATATTATACGTTGTATACAAATATGCTCCCAATATACTTTACTTAGACTTCTTTTTCAATAAATTTAATTCAAAAAGCGAATCAACCTAATAAAAAATAGGTTATATTAATATTATATTCATTTCCAGAAATAGTGGACTTCAATATCGAATATCCGAATAAAATACATTATAATAAAGACATTATAATAATAATAAAAGAAATAATATTGTAAAATATCAACCAAAACAAACACAAATTATACAAACAATAATTCGTACCGTCGGTAATTTAGATCAAAATGACTCGTCAGCTAATAATCTATTTATGGAATACATTCGCGTTAGTTTCACAGCGTGTCGGACTTAAACCAATAACAACCAATATAATCTGCAATTAGTTATATTTAGAACATTTTCAACCAAATCAGCACTTACCATGAACTCGTATAGCAATACTAGCTGTTGCCCGCGACTTTGAAACAAAAACTCATTTTTAAAAGTGCTCTCCAAGAAAAGCCCCATTATTAAATCATTCATCATCATCATCAAGGGTATAAATATAATATAGCTTACATCCAACGTGAAAGTGATTTCTAAATATTTGTTAATATATTTTTAGACTCTGATAACTTACTTATAGATTACCTCGAACAAATAAAATGTTACTTACGAATGTCCTAAAAGTAATATTACTTTAATAGTGTTTTGAAAAGTTTTGATGACGTCATCTTAAATCATTCATTCTCTTACTATATGATACATTATTAACTCATCTCATTCTATTCTACGATTGTCTAGGCGCGGTTATTGCAATGATACTTTAAGAACGATAACTTATAAATATTAATTTATATGATTTTTTATTTATGAATTTAAAGGTTAAACTGTTGATTTATATATATTTTTTTATATTTATATCAGATGCCAAGTTAGGAGATGGTAAAAAAGTTAAATATATACTTCTTTGTCATAATAATCAGAGCTTATTATGAAAACAATGAAATTCAGTAAATAAGAGAACAGAAGCGAACTTCATCGTATCAATTTGAGCGCGAAGTTGGACAAGTAAACTCGTAAATCTGGTTACTTTAACGAGTCACTATTCTTATACTATAAATATACTTTATTAACTGAATTTCAGTCAATTAATAAAATAGTATATATATATATATATACTATTAATTTATTTAATATAACTTTATTTGAATTTTAATTTATGTTTAAATAATTGTTGAATCTGTAATTTCAACACGAGTATTAGTGGTTTACCGCACTTCCTTTTCAGGTGGATTTAAAATGTTACAGTATTTTCATGATAAATCTTAATTGCATCAGAAATTTCATTTTCAAATTAAAAATAAATTCGTAATTAATGTTTTTTCTTTTCAAATACTATTTGTGGTGAACGATATATTTATTATTATTGTTAAATTATTAATTATTCTGTCTGTTTGTGCATGCGTCACTATATTAGATAAAATGGCGTCTAAAATCCTGAAAAGATTAGCGAAATAGCTAACATACTCTAAAGAAATATTATATAATATAAATCTTTGCATTTCAAGTATTACTTACTGAATATTTGCTGATGTAAAGTTTATTTCAGTTGAAATATTAAACTCGTTTCAAAACGTATACAGAATTTATTTTAATATTATTTGAGACGATTTTCTTTTAAATATAAGAAATGGAAAATATAACTACAATTGAATTTTCGTGGATGTTTGAGACTATTTTTTTACCAAAAATGCAAAAGCGAGGGGTGTTAAAATTTTCATTAAATGTAAATATGTATTTTTTTTTTGTCTGTAGCATCATAGTTTGTTTTATAAAATCTGCTATTATCTTCACTTAGCTTAAAGTAAATTAAACTTAAAAAATAACACCTAAGGTTATAAAATCGCGGAATATTAAAGCTTAAATCTCACCTGTGTAAGCCTGGCGTCAGCGCTGACGGTGTAGACGCCGCACTCCGCTACCTCCTCTGGCTTGTCAGAGGACGAGCGACGCCAGCACGCCGCACACACGGCAACCAGCACACCGCATAGCGTTGCACTGTCAGCCAGCATAAGTGAATATCATTATAGATAATTTAATTTGAAGTGCCGTATTTTAATGAAATGATTTTTAGGCTTCGCTAAATTATAATGTTATTTACCGATTTATGACATTGAGTTTAAATAATCTTGATAAAAATACAAACCATGAACTTTTATTTCACCGAAAGAAATTAAAACGGAAAAAAATATTAATTTAAAAACTACATATATATAGGTACTCAAAATTTCTTGGTATTTACAGTTCTCAAAGCACCGTATACGGTAGTCTGCGCGGCGATCCCACTTTTCGGCATATACATATATATATATATCAATATATATGTCGAATTACCTGGGCGTATTCCCTTCAATTAAATATTTTGAGAATTTGCTTGACGAGCTTCGAACCCATTCGAGGTTTGTTGGGTTCACGCCGAGAGTCCGTCATGCTTCGGCTCATAAGTAAGAATACCGAATGGGTTCGAAAGTAATAGGGTAATAATCCAATATAATTGACGGGGACATAGTCTGATAAATATAATATGATATAATATAATGTGTATATATATAAAACTACTTGGATGTAAGTGTAAAACAAAAAGTATAGCGCTGTCCCAAAGCTGTTTAAAATCCAAGCGGAGTATGAAGTTAAATGTGTTTTTTAAAACAAACCGAATAAAGCTTAACCCCTACCATTAGTACGATGTTAAGGAACGGTTGATAGTTTTCGAGCAGTCACGAAACGAGTTCTCGGCTGTGATTTACTTACTATCAATTACAACCAAATAACAACCAATCAGAATCAAGAACACGTTTCGTGACTGCTCGATAACTATCAACGTTTCGTAACTTCCAAACTGGTTCTAGTGGTACTGACCACAGTTTTGTAACTTGTTCACGTCTAAATAAAGTAAAGTACAGTTAATTATATATAATTCAACTTAATACTGTCATAAAAATATGTATTGAAATGTAATTGCCATATGCCAGTGAAGGCTTATAAATTATTCTGTACCTTGACGAATCGATACACAAGTTTTACAACATGTCAGTAAAATTATTATGAAGAGTTAATAAATGTTCTATTTCTGTGAGTTCCGAATATAAGTATGAGAATAAAATATAACTGAATTCTATTCTGGATAATAGTGATAGAGAGAGAGAGGGGGGGAGAGGTAATCGACATATTGTTGTCACTTGATGGGAGAGATAAAAAATATGTCACGAGTTTTTAAGTATAAATGGTTATGAGAGAATAGAGAGAAGACTTAGAAGATATTCTATTTAAAATTATTATTTTCATCATGAAATATGAACGTCTTAAAAAGTTTCACAAGTCGTTTATTTAATTTCCTAATATGAATATGCTCTTACAGTTTATCGGATCTTTAGCTATACTTAGAACTTAATTTGGAGTGGATCGTGTAAGTTCTTAAATGGATTTAGAAATGTCGATTCACAAATACCTTCCAGTTGCAGCAATTAGAGCCACAAAAGTTCTTTTGACGCTAAAAATGCGAATACGAGGCAAATGGGGGAATCCCTAATTGAATGCTTTTAAAAAAATAAAAAAGAGCAATTCTATCTAGAGTCGGGAGTGATAAAAAGAACTTTTAATTTAATTGAAGAGAATACATATATATGGTATTATATCATACTTCATAAGTGTGAAATTAATTAAAATTTCAGGAACGTAGGTGCTATGAGTGTCATTTCCGTCTATGGCTTATCTGGTGGGTGACAAACGATATAGATGATGACAGAGCTTATCCACTTTGAACGTTCTCTCTTGCGTCGAAATATAATCAAAGTCAAAATAGTAATTGTCTGAAATTAATGAGATAAAATAATAGATAGCTATAGAGCTACTGAAATTTCTATATAATTTTTAGTATTTTTAGTGACGTGATTTTTGAATAATGTAACTTTAAAAAAATTATATATATTTTTTTGCATTTTTAGCAACGTGATCTTTAAATAATGTAACTTTAAAACATATGGTAAATTGCCGACTGTAAAACCCAGTAGCTCTCCGAAGCAGAGTTTAAATTCCCTTATTAGTGGAGATTCATCCGAGCTAAATCGCCCTTCGGCTCGCCGCATCTCAATTACTACTGATTTTTTTTTTGTAACTTTATTTGAGTTTAAAGTTATTGTTGCATTTTTATGTCAAAATAATTTATTATTAATAAATGAATCATCTACGTCAATCTTAATCAAAAATAAAAATATAATGTACATATGAAAAAACTGTTTTAATATAACAAGTCAAAAACATTTAAATTAGTCTGATTAATTAATCTATATCTAAAAATAAATTTAGTTTCAAACCTCTATACGACAATATTACCAACATTAGCAATTAAAATATGACCTTTAACCTGAAAGGTCACCCAAATATGATGTTTCCCATCTATTGATATTCATCTCGTTCAAGCGGGATAAGCGCTTAATAATGGACTTCTTAACCTTTCTGTCATTTTCATTTATTTTGAGAACCAAAAAACGTGTTCTCGTATTTATAATACATAGGCTTAATCATATAATATATTTCTTTAGCTATTCATATATACGTAACATTTAACCTTTATGTAATTGGATGAAATACGGGACGTTTATATTATTAAGATATCGTTACAATATCTTTTTAAATTTTTTATTTCGTTATGTTCTAACTTTTCATATAAAAAAATATTTTTAAAAAAGACGATTTTTAATCTATATTTTTTTGTATTGACGTAAAAAATGTCGGTGAAATTTAATTACTTTCTATGATGCTAAACTGACAGCTTAAATAATAAGAAAAAATGTTTGTATTGATTAAAAAGTTCAATAAAACAAGTTGCAAGACCCCTGTACTATGTTCGAGACCCGTGTCATTGGGTGCCCCGCTCATTCACCAAGACGAGGGTAGTCAAAAATAATTAACAAGCATAGAAGTAATACAAATTCTAAACAAACAAACTAAAACAGAAAATAAAATAAATAATAATTGAAAAACTGTTAATTAACTAATCAATAAAAACTTACAGTAAATCACCCGTTAAATATAATATTTAATAACTTAGATATGTGTTTATTGTGTAAAGATGTAAGTGTGTGTGTGTGTGTGTGTGTGTGTGTGTGAAAGGTAGAGATTATGAGGTGTGTAATCTTGTATGTGTACTGTTAATTGAGTACAAATTTGCAATAAGATTAATTAATAAGTAACTTTTCCGTTTCATAATAGTTCAATAAAAGTTAAATGTTTTACTATTTATAGAAGCGTCTATAAAAAGTATTTTTATTTTGATTCCAGACTTATAGTTAAATTAATAGCTTTTGCCTCGCTTTTCCTCTCGTTATTATTGGAAAAGACTTTAAAAAATTTAATAACTAAAGTAACAGCAGCCTATAGCGACCCCTCGTGACGAATGGAGGCAGCGTTCCCACGGGAACCTATTTTTCCGGGATGAAAAGTGTCTGGTGTACTTTTCCATGGCCTATCAAATGGTGTAAAGTTTTACACAAATATATCCTACACTTCATGGACAAACAAATGTAAAAACATAGAAACATCATGACATACAATCGTTCACGTTTATATATTTTATAAGTCTTTTAGGAATTTAGTTTATAAAAAAGACGCCAGTATTTTTCATTGACAGACCACAGACTTGTAACCGGCGAAAAGTTACTTATATATATATATATATATATATATATAATAAATAAAAGGATGATTGTAGAAATAATATAGCCAAAGCGATAATATGGAACAGGAATTCGCAATTCATCAAATAGTTGGTTAATTATATTAACTGAATTGTATATTAGAACTTACTTGACAACTTTTAAACATGTCTCAGCTTGTATTAGCACTCCTATAAACTTTTGGCAAGCGTAATTGATACGGGAGCTACGATTGCTACGATGCTACGACGCTACGAGCTATCTACAACTCATGCTACGTACTGCGAGCTACAACTAACGTTCTCGTTAAGACATGTAGTTGAACAATTTGTTATATTGATATAGAATAATTGGTAATTAAAAAAAAATATAAAAGTTAGAGGTTCATATTTTTTTTTTATTTTTAGAGTTTTACAAATCATGTGTTTAAATTTAATACGTACATTTTGTTTGATAACATGTGTGTATTATATATTTCGAGTATCGAAAATCGAAGTGTCGAGTATTTTTTCGTTCTTATTATTAAATATGCAATTTTGTGCATTTCTTAACTATAGAATATCGACTTTCCGTTAAAACTTATAATTATAGAGTATTTTATATTGTTAAAATATTAAGCTAGCTTCAGACTAAGAAAGGTTTTCGCAACTGACCTTATGAAAAGAATATTGACTGTATAGTGAGTGGCCTCGACTGTCTGTACGTCTGGTCGAGTGTGATTGTAGTAGTGCTTGGCGTGCGAGACCGCTGCCACGGCGGCCAGCCGCTGCGAGCTGCCCATAGCCCAGCCGAGCGGGCTGCGTTGAGCACTCGCGCTCACGCTCGCCACCGCCCACCAGCGACACCACAGGCGCCAGCGAGCCACAACCACACAAGCGGCGCCGCCTGCGCGACTGCCGCAACTATAAACGTGTTCTTTTCAAAATAGTTTGTAAGATTCCAATTTCAAATGTTTTTGTTCATTCACTTTCTCTTTATTCTTTTATTTCAAAAGCTTTTAAACATTATTTTCGGCCAGTTTTTATCAGCTCGGATTTAAATTTATTCTTTTTGACACGTTGCACATCTGTAACAATTAATATAATTTTTATCTATAGCATTTAAATACAAAATAAATTATATTTGTTGTGTTCTTTTTTTAAAACGAATACATAAAATTAAGTACATACATATTTATATCAGAAAAAGAAAACGTTCTTTAATTAAGAATGTTGCAAATTATATTCTAACCATTTTGTCTTGGACCGGAGTAAGCGCAATTCAATGTAGAGCGGTGCGTGATCAAATTATGAAGCGCGCTTAGAACTTCTCCGGCATTTAAAAGAACAACAATAATTCTAATTAAACATTCTATTTATATTCTGTTCTCGCCTGTATGAATTTACATTAGCCGATACTGGCGGACGGACGCTTTCGTAATATCATCCATTATTGATGATTTGGAAGACGTGTACTTTAATGATTCGTGTAAATTTGTCGTGGATAGTTCGAAAATTAAAGTTTAAATATTTTTAAAACAAATATAACTTTCGATAGAACGAAAGTTTTTATTAAACCACTAATTCCGGTTTTTTACTTTTTATATCGGTTTTTAAAGCGATTATAGAACTTTGCTCTCTGCATAGTTTTTATTTTATTATTATCAGTGAACTTTTACTTACGATGTGGATTTTATAAAGGATTTAAATTGAAGAGTTTATTACATTTAATATTTTAAAAGTCAGTCAGTTTCAGTCCTGAAAAATGAGTTCAAGATGGACTGAATGTTCATTCTAGATTTATTGTGCCATCATTAAGCTAACAATAAATATTTTAGTACATTTATAAATTTTGAAAGGTTGTCTTTTCAAAAATCAAAATAAAAAATATCTTTATTAAAGAAGGCATTTACATGCACTTTTGAATCGTCAAAGATTACATTACATTTAAAAATGTCAGTATAGTAGGTCCTAATAAACATGTAAAAAACAAAGGTCATAAAACGAAATCTTTTTACATCACTTTTGTTTATAAGTCCAAATTTATAATAATATTACATAAAACAAAAAAAAATGTGAAATAAAATAAATTACCGTCATTTAAAGAAAAAAAAATATTAAGAAATAGAATCTTTTATTTTAATAAGAAAATCCAACTTTAAAAAATATTTTTATTAACACATCGAGAAATGCAATATATTTTTATATATTTTTTAAATAAATTTGCAATTTAGGCCTTCCTTAATTAATAATAACTATTCGTATCAAAACTGTTTGAAATAAGTTACTGAGCTTTTTTTTTTATTATTAACATCACATAAGCTGATTTTGTAACTTATCATATATATTTAAGAATGAATTTACTTAAAATAACTTGACATCTTCTTTATCATCTAAATATCTATAAGTCCAATAATTAATAGAAATAACTATAAACATGCGGTGAAGTTAAGCTTTATATATTTATTAAAATGTTTAGTAGTTTCTGTAATAAGTATAATTCTAATTTATCTATATTTAGTTAAAATATTTAATAGAAAGTGAAAATGTATGTTATATTTATCAAATATTCTGAATAAATTACCTTATTATAGTTTAAAATAGCGTCATGAAATATAAAAAATAAATTACCTTAATTAAAACTTTATTTAAAACTAATCACAACGCGAACGGAAAACTTTTATCTTATACGCGTACACGTCCAGTGTTCACCAGACACGGAAACCGAATGAGGCTGGCCTTTCAACCCTTGCGTGCGGCCAACGCTTGCGGCCAACATATTGAAAAGGTCGCCAGCCCCCACCAACCCAACGTCCAATCCCACATATATAAAGCCTTGAAACTGTAACATTCAAACTTTATTCCGAGTGTCGAAATTGAATAACTTCAGTCATAGACCCAAAAATGGATGTGCAAAAACTGTGACTGAAATGTACTTTCAGGATCACTCATATTTTTAACTTTCTTATATTAAAAATTTATGAAGTGCATTTTGATGGATATCGTAATGATATTGTTTTAATGTGTGATTTTATATACTATTAATATTTATTTACTTATTTTGGATATTTTTTAAGGATATATTTATGTTTTTAATTTCAATTTTTTATTATTTGTTTATTGATGTATCAATAGTTAATTAATGTAATTTGTTTGATGGCGTGTTGTTTACTTATTTTATTTGTTTACTATCGGACAGATCTATAATAAACTTCCAGCACTACGATGAATGGCGTAGATAATGATTGATTTGTTTTTTACCAATTAAAGAACGATATAGTTCTAAGGGGTACCAAGTTTTATTTTTTTTATTATAATATAAAGCACTTATTTTTGTTGTATTATCAAGTATCAAACACTTTATGACCAGTTATATATAGATATGAGGTTTCATATTTTCAATTAATAAGATCGTTGGTTGCTTCCTAGTACTTGTTTTGTGAAATACAAATACTATACAAATATTAAAACAAAGTTTATAAACTCAATAACAGATAGCATTATAATTGCATTAACACACACTCAACTTATATAAAACACAAGTCTCGTGCTTTTATAAATGTACGCGAGTGTACAACTGCCCAAATGTTTGAGTAACTGGGCCCAATGTTCGAAAATGGCCGCCAGCTTTTGAACTTTGTTGTCACTCCGCGGCCGTCCCCTACGCTACAAGGTACGTTATTCCTAATAGCCTACTTGCACGCGATTCTCAACCTTATTACAAGTACGTTTGAAGGCTCTCAGTCATAAGGTACGTGTTTATTATTTATATGCAATTTTGAACCTTATTGTACATGAATAAAGGTTGGAACCTTATCAATTCACATTTCGAACGTTTTCATTATTTATCCGGTACTCATGGATCTATTGAATTTATTTATGTTATTCTTAATTTGAAGTTGGTTTAAAAATGCAAAGTTATGTCAGTGTGTGCGGAATGTTCATATATAATAAATATTAAGTATTAAGCTTCATGTGTGTGTAACTTCATGTGTGTGTAGTAGTGTATGTATCATATCACACTTCATACTTATCTCCTTCATAAAACGCAATTTCTCAAGATATCCCGTTTTTGCTCCGTTCTATAAACTTCCAAAGTCGTTTATTTGACGAGTGCTTCATATTTTTTACTTTTTTCCTTTGAATCAAGATTGTCCCATTTTATTTTTAGGGTAATATGCTCAGATACGTATATTTTTGTGTTGGTTAATTTCGATTTTGATATGTTTAAGTAAAATGCCTGTCATATTATTACCGAATAAATATATTTTTTTTCAAGAAATCTTGACAGTTGATTTAAATATAAAATTGTTGCTAGTTATTTAATAACATTATTTATTACAGTAATCAATTAATAAAACAGAAATATAACTTAGCCATTATTGTAATCAAAATGATATTTTAATATAAAAAACTAAATGTGTTATAACATTTTATTTTTAGTTATCTCTCAAGCTTACTTTAATAACAGACATGAATGAATGAATGAATGAATGACATGAAATGTATGTTCATACATAGCTGAATGTTTTGTAAGAGATATATCTATCGATGAGGGACAATGGCAATCTCAGCATCTTCAGGAATACAGGAGCTTCAATCTCCCGCATAAAATATTACGGTCCATCTTGACTAAGAAACATTTAGACAATTGCTATATATGTAAAAGTGTACTGACCTACGACGAACTTTTATAGCAATATTACAATAATTTTAGCTAGGAATATCCTAAAGATAAAATTACTTTAATAATGTTTCGATAAGTTTTGATGACGTCATCTTAAATCATTCATTCTCTTACTATATGAAACATTATTAACTCGTACCATGAAGTGTGTTTTACATTTGATATCTTAATGTAATATTGTTCTGTGTCACATTTTGACATTTAAAGAAATCATTCATTCTTTTACGTCACTAAGTACAAATAAAACAATATTGTATTATAGAGCTTATTTACGAATCAAAATAATATTATAGTAATATTGAAACAAAACTTCTTAAAACTGTGATAGTTTTAAAGTTCATGACTGGCCTGCAGAGCAATGAGTAATATATATATATATATATATATATATATATATATATATATATATATAATTTGGTCTGTCCGTCATGTTGTATGAGTAACTTTGTATGTTTCTATTAGCCGATAAGTTTCTAGATATTCTGATCGATTTTTGTGAATTATTGAGGAGACGGCTCTTCAGCCGGTTACTTTTATATGTTGTGACGTGTCGCTCTAGTTTTGAATATATACAAGTCCTTTGTACTATTTACATATTCTACTTTTTTTATATATAAATACTATATATATTAAATATACTATTATATAATATATATATTTATTTACCCCAAATAATATGAACTTAATTTTACTAAACATGTTTAAATATTATCAACTAAGATTAATATTATTTAATTAGATATTTAAACAAATATTTTATTTTAAATACACATATTATTTGTTTTATTGTTATATCTGCAACAATTGAGAAAAATTATACTATATCCCAAACCAGCGATAAAACATTATTTAATCCGGGTTTAATTTTAAACCTCAGTTTATTTACGAATGTACTGATTTAATTAATCCTAATATATGAAAGGTGTTCGTTTTTTATTTGTAGGTAGGTGTTTATTTCATGACATATGCTGGTTCCCTAGAGACGGTTACATGTGACGTCACTGAAACCAACGCCGCTGAAACACGTCAGCGGTCACTTCCTTTTTAATTCAGCTCTAGATAACCTGATGACTTTTTCAGCAATATTTAAAGATATAAATATATTACGTTTCTCAATAACATAAAGAATAAGCAATAAATTTGTTTTAGCTAATTTATATTCGTTTCAAAATCGATATAGGTACTTTTCGTATTTTCATTATTATCAGTAATAAAAATTATATAATAAAAATGGTCGATAAAAAACATCTCGTAAAAATAAAGTTCATTATAATAAAGATATTTGATAAACAATTATAATTTTGAAAAGATTGTTATTTCAGTATATAAGGTAACACGTTATAAGGTATTACGTTTCATTTGACACGTGTATATTATATTAGATGCTGAGACGTGAATATCATTCCGGTAATTGGTTCTAGGAAATGCTCCTCATTCCGGGATAGGGCTCCTCAATATTGCATCTGGGTAGTGCATTTCATAGTTTCTGAAGTTCGGTAACACGCTCTGCATACTTCATGCTCTCCTGGTAACTTCGGAAAAACGTAACCATTGTTAACTTACAAGGTATCAAATTGAATATTTATATACACTCCCCGCTATACATTTTTCAGGTTTCTCATTTATATGCAGTATATTTTAAATGATAAAAATATATTAAGAAAACGTTTCGTATTATAAGAGCAAAATTCTATATGTATTAAACTACAATTATTCGTAACATAACTAAACATCTCAAAGTAATATTTTGTTAGTTTGTATATTCGTCGTGAATTTCATGAACATATTCAGAATTTTCAATTCGGTTAAAGTGTTTTCTCAGAACTTGCTTATTCCATATTAACGTTGACCGCGATGCTTCAACGACCAAACTTATACCATATTACCTTTTTAAAACTTTTTGATTCTTATCAGCAGAACTACCGTGAACTCTAAATAAATATCATATTTTTAAAAAGAGTTATTACAATATTACAATGATATTACTTTGATTCGTCCCATGACCTCCATAAAACAATATTGTTTAGTGATATAAAAGAATGAATGCTTTCTATAAATTACAAAATATTACAGTAAGATATCAAATGTCAAAACACACTTCATGGTACGAGTTAATAATGTTTCATATAGTAAGAGAATGAATGATTTAAGATGACGTCATCAAAACTTATCGAAACATTATTAAAGTAATATTACTTTTAGGACATTTGTAAGTAAGATAATTGTAATATTACTATAAGAATTTACGACACGTCTGCAGTATATTTATTAATTTTAAATAGAAAAAATAATTTTAAAATAGCATATGCATTGAACATTTATCTCCATCTCTGAAACATGTTACAGATATGACTCGTTTCTATTTTCGTTATATGACGTAACGAATGAACGACTAATATAACGGAACGGAACGTACTAGAATAGAACTAATTCACTTTACGAACTCTTGACCGCACCCGTTTTATATCTGGAAATCTTACAATACCAACAATACACTGAATTCCAATAATCATAGTACAGATATGACATAATAGAAACGATATACATTTATTATATATTATATGATTAAATTTAGATAGATTGTTCAATTGCAAGACTTTCAATCTCTATGGCAAAGTAATGTTAGGATATTTAAAAATAAATATAGGAATGTTAAAATAACGAAGACGTTGAGCTGGGTGACCTAAAAGCCTTCATCTGGGGCGCCTTTTAGTTCGTCAGTCTGCAAAAATAGACACTGATATTTAGTATTACCAATGACAATTCCAGACGTCTACCAGCTTCTTAGATAAATGTATTCTTAGCAGAATGTTAAACAAACCGAATAACAAATATATATATATATATATATATATTAAAAAAGTTTTCAAGTGTACGTGTTTATTATGATTTAATTTATTGGTATTCCTATTTGGTAACGACTCATAGAATAATTTTATATTATTTTAATTTAATTGTAATAAATTTAAAATATTAAATATATCAAAATTTCTTCATATTTAACAAAAATCTATTTTAACAGGTGAAGAAGACATAAAATGAAGTCGTGGGGAGAAACACTATGGCGGAATGCCTCTTCGCAATTTTATCGCGTGGGGAGACTGCGGCGCGCTCTGCTGCTGTTAGCTGCCGCAGCGTGTACTGCCGCCGCGCTGCTGTACTGGCGGCAGCAGACCGATGACTCTGCTAGACGACCGCTGCATTTGTACGCGTAAGTAATCATTTATAATAAAATGCCATTGTTTATATATATTATACATATTTTAAATACAATTATACTTTCTCCTAGTTCTTACAATCCTCTTGCAAAGTCATTTCTAGGTTCTTCTAAACATAAATCAAACGTGGCCTATGCCCTTGGTACTTACCGATTTTGTTTATTAACTTTTTTAAATTCTGATATAAATTATTACTCAAATTGAGCAAAAACATATTTTGTAATTACCGAGGCCCAAGAGGGTCTAGAAAAATAGCATTTACGCTTGTCGAATAGAATGGCATATATAAGACATAAGAGTACGTTATAGCTTACGGACGTAAGCCATACTGTAACGTACTCTTATGTATGGACATACATTTAAGTAAAATCGACAACGAATGTTTGCACTTATCTAGGCTCACTGGAGTTACAAATAACATCAACCATTTTTTTTTTATTAAAAGTAAATAAGTAAGATAGAGAAGTAAGATTTTAAAATCTATCTAAGAAACATGTTTGTTTCAGTGGCGTGGAACCACAGTGGTCATGGATATGTCGAAATGATCGCTGCGAAAGGCTTTTAGCATCAGAAACCACCGTCTTACAATCACTACCAACTTGTAACATGCTCTGCGCGTCAACACAACTCTGGCCGCAGCCCACCGGCGCTGTGAGTCTGGCCACTGCGTCAGTCCATGTGAGGTCAAGTGGATTTACGTTACAAGTCCTGTCTTCCCCTTCTCGAGATGTTACTGAACACCTCAATGATGCATTTGATTTGATGCGCGAAGATATGAAAACGCTAGAAAAAGGCGCAGGCATAGAAAACAGAAGAGCTAATTCCGGGACTACTAGAACCGTTCTTGTAAGAGTTGCAGTTAATGGAAGCTCAGATCCACGAATGCGTCAAGATACAGATGAGGGTTATAAATTATCCCTCAGACCGACTGGACAAACTCTAGTCGTGGATATAACGGCTCACTCTTTTTGTGGGGCTCGGCATGGTTTTGAAACCTTGTCACAACTTGTGTGGTTGGATCCCTACGCTGGATCACTTCTAATAATTGAAGCTGCTACAGTGGACGACGCGCCACGGTTTAGATATCGTGGATTACTATTAGATACGGCGAGGAACTTCTTTCCTGCTAATGACATAATACGTACAATCGATGCAATGGGCGCATGCAAACTGAATACATTTCATTGGCACATCAGTGATTCACAATCATTTCCCTTGAGATTAAACAGCGCCCCCCAACTAGCGCAGCACGGGGCGTATGGTCCCGGAGCTATATACACCACTGACGACGTACGAGCAATAGTACGCAGGGCCAAATTAAGAGGTATACGTGTGCTGATAGAAGTAGATGCGCCGGGGCATGTCGGGCGAGCGTGGTCGTGGGGCCCGCCTGCAGGTCTGGGTCACTTAGCGCACTGTGTTGAAGTAGAACCATGGAGCACTTATTGTGGTGAACCACCTTGCGGACAACTAAATCCTAGAAATCCACACGTATATTCTCTTCTCGAGCGGATTTATGCTGAAATTATACAACTAACTGAAGTGGACGATATCTTCCACCTGGGGGGAGATGAGGTCTCAGAGCGGTGCTGGGCACAACACTTTAACGACACGGATCCCATGGAATTATGGTTTGAATTTACACGAAGAGCCATGGAGGCTCTTGAACGTGCTAATGGTGGTAAATTGCCAGATCTAACCATGTTATGGTCTTCTCGATTAACACACACACCATACCTTGAGCGTCTTGACAAGAAACGATTCGGCGTGCAAATATGGGGTTCCTCCCGGTGGCCGGAATCCCGAGCGGTTTTAGACGCAGGCTACCGTGCTATTTTATCGCACGTAGATGCTTGGTACTTGGACTGTGGCTTCGGCTCGTGGCGTGATAGTTCTGATGGCCATTGCGGCCCTTATCGTTCGTGGCAACAAATCTATGAACATAGACCCTGGATAGAAGAAATGCCGGCGATGACTACCGGAGTAGAGCCGTGGCAGGTAGAAGGTGGAGCGACATGCATGTGGACGGAACAGCTGGGGTCCGGAGGGCTGGATGCGAGGGTTTGGCCTAGGACCGCCGCTGTTGCTGAGCGGCTTTGGTCAGATCGCTCGGAAGGTGCCACGGCGGACGTCTACTTACGACTCGATACGCAACGTTCCCGACTACTCGACAAAGGAATCCAAGCAGCTCCACTTTGGCCTCGCTGGTGTTCTCACAATCCTCATGCTTGTCTATAGGTATCATAACCGATTGGTTTTAAATAACCCATATTTTCCTGTTTGACAGGGGTTCGATATTAAAAGTTAATATTGTAGGTATAAGAAATTAGATAGCAGACAGTTGATAACAAATGTGTGACATATTCTCTTTTTTACCTTATAGATGTTGATGAATGTTTTTTTGTAAATACGTGTATAAATCCTTACTTATTTAGTTTCCAAGCTATAACTTGTACAGCGTTAAATATTAGAAAAAACTACAACTTAATAACTAACGTAAGATAAAATGTATTTGTATTATTATAAGAGAACTAGTAAATTATATTTAATATAGATAGGAATATATTTGACTGCCACTTTAGTCACAATTATTAAACGCTATCTCCTGTAGGACGTATATACACAATGTGTCGTGAAGCACACGCGTAGACATACTATTTAAAAAAAAGTTTATTATTATTTTAAATCTATGCTATCTTGAAAAAAAAAGCATATCGAAATTACAAAACACAAAAATAAACGCATCTACTTATTTGTTAAATATAAGATTACTGCTATTTCGCATAACTATCGAAATTTAATACGAAGAACGATAATTGTTATAATAAAGGGATACGGTAAATGCTAAGAACATCGCACTTAAATATATATGTCTTAACGTAATTAAAATTATAACTCTTATTTTTTAAATAATATATAATCATATTATTGACAGTATATATGATACAAGTCATATTTATTGACGATCAAAAACTATGCACATATGACAGATCGTATTATTAAAAATAAACCCCTGCAGACCTCATATTATCTTCGGTTTATAAAAAAAAGTATTTCTTTTAAAATAATATGCACACATACTCAATTATTTAATAAGTTAGGAACTTTTTGCCAGAGAAATATATATATATATATAGTAAAATTTAAGACGAAAATAATGTCACAAGTTTAAAAATACAATAATCTTTTACAAATAAAACATGACGTAACTTTTAGGTTATAATTTTAAGTCCTATTCGATTTTCATTTTTTTTATAATCTTATCAATATTTTGATATTTTGCGACATATAATGTAGTTTTTTTGTAATGATTTTTGCTTTTTTTTATGTACATTTATAACCTAAAGATGATTTTTTTTTCAATTTTCATATAATCGTAATGTATTGTATAATGTTTGAAATATATATAAATAAATGTTGCAGGATTATCCGTTTGTAATTTTTCTGATTTTGTAAGTACAATATTTATTGTAAATTGTACTTGTCGTGAAATCTAATAAGTTTACTTTGTTTACAGTTTTCAAAACATATTTATTTGTAAATAAAAAATATTCTATATTTTATTGTCATTCTTGATCGCTAATTCATTTAAGATCATGTAATTTTTTTTGGCAAATATTTATTTTAATTTTTTGAATCAAAAACGGCATATCAAAATGGATCAAATATAACTGTTCAATTTTTTGGTTGAATCGAATCTTTCAACCTTGTGGTAGTGAATGGTTCGATCTTTGTTTAAATCATGAATGTTTTAATTTATTCTATTAGAAATCATTATTAATCTACAAAATATTTAATAGTTTGTTTGTGAGTGTTGGACGAGGGACCTTTATAGGTACTGAACTCTGCGCGCGCGCATTCTTAATTTTTTATAAGACTATATTATAGCTGTTTCGCTTATATTATAAATTAAAACAAAAATACTCGTAAACGCTGTAATTGGTTCCATGTTTGGATGTAATCCTAGATTTTGTTTTGTAAATGATCTGATATATTTATTTTTACGTGTTTTAGATATAAACAAGCACAATTTTGTACATTTTGTAAGTAAGGTTTGGTGCTATAGCGATTTCGTGGTGTACTTCTATTGAAATAAATAAGCTGAATTAATTTGGCTATTTTATTAATAAAAGTCCTTTTAAAATAATAAATTAATAAATTTTATTAATCGACGAAAGTGTCAGTTACAATATTGCGCTCCGTGAATTTTATTTCTTTCTGAAAATGTTGCTCAATCTTCTTGTTTTGGGAGTGCCCTGAGAATAAAAAGTTTGATATAAGCAATAAAATAAATAAATATATGTTACCAAATAGATAAGTCAAGCGGAGATATTACAATACACCAGTATAAATTAACACTCTTGACGATACAATACAGTAAATAACAATCTTTAACCAACTGTTGTAACAGAGCAGACTTGGGGTCAGAGTCAATAATGACACGGCACGGACACCACTCTCTCTCCAATATAAAGAGACTCAATAATCTCAACCAGCTGTCGTTGGTAGGTGTCGTAAACAGTGAGCAGTGGTGGTACCTCCGCGGTGTCGCTCCGTCCGCTGCGGAACAGCGCTCGTATCCGCGAGGGCGTCCCGGCGCCGCGCCGCCCGCCCGCCTCGCGCACCACCTCGCGGAGCTCGGAGTCCTGCGGGAGGGGGGAGAGGGGTTAGTGTTGTATGTATGTAGTGTCCGAGCGCTGGACGGTATCTTTCACTTCAGGGTGGATGAGGATTTAAGCTGATAGCGTCGCTCGGTTAATTAAGGGAGGGTAAAATCGATCAACGTATCGTCCGATTTCTGGAGATCTTTCTCACACTCAAATAAAGTACCGACTAGTTTACGAGGGACTTCCTTTTCCACACAATAATTTCTGTCACCGACCAGACACGCACTGGACTCGTAACTCCAGGGGATCGAACCCGTCAAAGCCGATAACCGAACAATTACTTTACAATGAAGCTCAAACATAAATTACTTTCCACAACATTATTCTAAAAGATTTATCTCAAAATACAGTATCTGTACTCACGGTGGCTGAGAGGCGGCCGGCCTGCTTGCTGGGTGTGGGCGGGCCCGGCTTCTTGTAGGCCGTGATGCCCACCTCCTTGCGCTGGCGACCGCCCAGGGACATGCTGGGGCCGCCCGGGCACTACACCACAAACAGTTTAAAAATCACATTGACACATCATCGATACCATACAATATTAATTCATACGTACATATTAATGTAAAAACTGTAAATTAAGTTGATAATATTTAAAAATACTAAATTTATTATGGTTCAGACGACCGACGTGGATCTTTAAGTGATGAATGTTTCATATTACTGTTACTATTGGATACCGGCTACTAACACCAGTACACGGGACAGCGTTTAGCGCTCGCTTTAAATTATGCAACAGCACCTGGCCCAGCGTTTTATTACTGGCCGGCTTCAATAATATACTTTTATTTGTATTTTTTTATAAAATAAACCTCAAAAAAATAAGTCTTTAAAAACACATTTAAAACTTTCAATTATAAATTTATTGACGAATTGGTCAGTATCTTACATGTCAAAAACAATCTATAGTTATACAATTTTAAGTAACGTTATTTAATTAATTTTCATTCAAACCGTTCATTATTTCTTTCTTTTTAAATCGACTTCTATTAATATTCAAGAATAAATTTCATTACAAACGAGACTGACCAAGAGAATAATAAAAATGTGAACACGGGGTAAATAAATTAATAAGTTGATTTAACAAGGTATATATACATTTATATTTTGTAATTTTCTATAAACATGTTTAGCCATACTGTTAATATTTGTCAATCATTAAAGAACATTTTAAAATAATAATATATTGTTATGAATGGGGTAATCTATTTATATAATTCAAATTTAATATTTATAACAGCTTTTTGAGCGTACGATTTTAGATATAAGCCGTTGATAGTTTTTAAGCGAAACGGACGTCAACACTCGTAGTGAGGGCGCAGAGCACGAGCTGAGTGTTAGTTCAGCTACTGATGGAGCCGAGACAAAATGGGAGACTATTATCTGCATATTGGGTATATTCTCACTTTTTTTAAAGGTCTTGCAGTAGAGTTAAATAGACCTTCCTGAACAAATGGGTGGTCAAAAGCAAATATGTTTTTTTTTTCAGTCACAGCTAAATATTTCAGTATAGGTAAGCTATTAAGTACCTTGATATCCTCCTCGTGCAGCGCTGATACAAACTGCGTCTCTGCGGGGTAGGAGCTCTTCAAGTGAGGCGGACAGAGGGAGTTCCTCCAGCGGAGCTCGGACAGACGGTGGGGAGGGTGCGGGGGGTGAGGGTGAGGGTGCACGTCAGCGTTAGGGTGAGAGCGTGGTGTGGATGACAGCTCCCGCAGCCACCGGTTGTCGAACACCTCACCCTCTTCGTCAGACATGTGCAGAGTGCGACCCTCTGGAAACAATTGAGCCGGTTAAAAACTCGCAATTGGTTTCTAATTATCATAAAATCTTTCAATTAACCGACCTTTAGTTTTTTCATTATTATTTACAGGCAACGACCGGAGAGAGTGCGTGTCTGACGGGCGGGACGGCTCTTGAACAGGAACGAGACCGGACTGCCATTCACATTACATTAGAATAGACTGCATTCAATTTAAATAAATATAGAATGAACCAATTGAGCTACCGTATCGCACTATAGTACAGCGACGTACACACGGTAGCTCAATTGGTAGAGCGACGGGACGATTTCCCAGAGTTATTTTTAATTATATATATGTTTAAATTAAAGTAAGCTTATTATGACCATACGTTTTATTTAGACTTTATTTTAATAATTATAAATATATGAAGGTACATACCGAGTGTACGTGCTGCAGCGACATGAGAGAGCCGTGATTCTGTTTCTTCCTCAACCATTCTGCCTCATCATGTTTCATCACAAACTTCTCTCCGACGTTCCACAGCTCCGACGTCAGCTCCTTGATGTGTTCCTTGTAAGCTCGACTCGACTCTCTGTAGTCGTGCTGAGCCTTCTGTAGTTCTTTTTCTAGATTGGCGCTCTCCTGCCGCTGCTTCTCTTTGAATAACGTTATCTGCTCCTGGTACAGTTGTTTCTGAAAATATATTCGCATTATTGTATCAACAAATATATAATTCAATTTCAAGTAAGCCTTAAATAATTTCCGTGCGTGAATCCATGCACTATATAAACTACTCCATGCACGTGCTTATTTTGTAAAAACATCAATTACCTGGTGTCGTCGTAAAAAGCAAACGGTATGTTTTAATGAACACTAATAATAAAAAATAAAACAAAAGCATCCATTAAAACATTTATTTTAATAAATATGGGCACAGATAACAAACAAGCCATCAATAATCCATTTGCAAATAAAACCACCACACAACCTGATAGGCAAGTATCAACAACAGTAGGGGGATAGTACTGACCATTTTCGACTTCATCCTGTTGAGTTTGTCCTCGTACTCCGCTCGCACCTCCATCACGGTTAGCGACTGGACGTCCCTAGCGCCTTCGCCTTTCTGTGCTCTGGCTACTTCTTCTAGAAGCTTCTGGAATTTGTTCTCCAATTCTTCCAACTGCACGTCCAGGCCGGCGTTCTGGAAGCTTCCGGAAACGAGCGACACTCTATCCACCTCGCTTGAGAATGCCTGTTTGATCTTCTCCGACGATATCGTCCGGGAAATACAGCGCTCCATCCATCTTTCAAAATTCATTGCACATTCAGATAGATCTTGCATCACTGCGGCGTAACCGCGCTCCAACTTGCACATCGCGGCGTCTGTTATGTTGCTTTCGAGATTTAATATCTCCCGTCTGACTGTTCGTTGTATTGACACCACCTTTGACAGCTTTTGGGAGTAAATTTCCTTACACGAATTGAAAGTTTTGACGCTGACGGACATTTCGGTTAGAAACTTGTGCAAATTTATTATTTCAGATTCGTGGATTTTGTTTACTTCGGCGAGGCGGTCTCTCTCCTTTTGCAAGGATATCTGCCTTTCTGAACAACGTCGTAAGTGTCTTTCGGTAGTTTCCAGGAAATTCTCCAGGTCCTCCATTGTAATGCTACCAGAGGTCAAACTTCGTCTAAGGTCACTATCGCAATTTGAATTACCGAAGTTTGTCAATTCCTTCAACACTGTATTGGATTTTATTTCGGCGATTCTTTTCAAAATTATAGCTTGATACTTCGCGGATACTTTAATTATTTGCGTAGCCCGATTCTCTGTAAAACTCATTTTCGTGATTTGTTTCTTTAGATCCGCTATTTCTTCGTTCTTCTGATGAACTATCTTCTTCAATTGACTTGATAGTTGATGGCAATTTTCTTTGCTCAATTCAAGATCCTTGGACACGTCAAGAAGCTTATGCTCCGATTCAGCGAATAAAGATTTTAAAAATGTAATGTCAGTTTGTAGCGTTTTAATTGTTATATTTTTGTCTTGAAGAATCTTTTCTAAGTCTGAAATGGTTTTAATACTCTCCAAAGATGATGGTGTGTCAGATGTGCTATCTACCTGTGTGAGGCCTCGACCTGCAACGTGGCCGGCATATTGGGGGGATTCATCCTGACTTACAACGGCGACTGAAACAATCAAAGTATTTATTAATTATAGATAGTCTTAAATATATACAAAAATCATGTTTCTTTGCCAATAAACATTTTATAACTAATGATCTTACGAATAATATTAAAAAATACTTTTTTTTGCGCTCTAAAACATTCAATTATTTTATCTTATTATATAATATACTGGAAATATTATATAAAACAATTTATAAATGATATGATTTCATAAGCTGTCAATCAATTAAAAATATATAAGAAATAACCTATATTTTGGAATATATCTTAATCAAAACCCAAAATTATATTAAGCCTTCACGTTATCAGAAGTGAATCATAAAAGTAAACTAACAGACATTACGTTACATACATAGTGGCGTACTTACAAGTCTCTCTCTGTCCAATGGCTGCGATCAATCTCATGTTCTCCGTCCTCAAGACACCAATCACATCTTCCTCCTCCTTCCTTTCATCTAACCTTTTCTTCAAATCTGTTATTTCTGAATCCTTCATTACTAACTGGAACTTGAGATGTTCTAAACTATCTTTCTCTTTTGTTACTTCTTTCTCTAGGTTATTTTTAGCATCTCTTTCTTCATTAAGATTTGCAATATTTCTGTCTCTCTCGCTCAACACATTTTCCATTTCAGTTTCTAGAGTCTTAACTTCATTTTGTAGAGCAATAATATCCTTCTGTCGCCTTTCAAGTTCTGTTTCAGCCTTGGCTTGATACTCTTGTAAAATAGTGCATTTATTAGTAAGATTTAATTTTTCCTTTTCATTCTCTTCATTCTTCTCCAACTCACTTTGCAAAAGTTTTTGCATATCTGATACTTCTGGAAAACGAATTAAACAATCAAATAAATAAATAAAGATGTATTATAAAGTAAACACTTTTTTTTATATATACGGACTGACATACTGACATACTATACTGACATTTTTTTTTTGTAATGTAATGTAATTGACGATTCAAAAGTACATGTAAATGCCTACTTGAATAAAGATATTTTTGATTTGATTTTGATTATACCTGACTGCTTCTCTTCTTTGACTTTGAGTAATTGTGAATATTCATTCTGCAATGTTTCTTTCTGTTGTACTTGATTTTCGAAGGCAATTTTTTGTTTACTGAGCTGCTTTATGAGATCGCTTTTACTAGCTTCCATTTGTACAATATCTATCTTCAAAACTTCTATTTCACTTGTTAGGTCCTCAATAACTTTGTAAAGCTCACTGTTTTCTTTTGATTTATTGTCTAATGTTATTTTTAAATCATCTGTGCATTTTCTTTGAATATCAATGTCATCTTTCAACTTTCTTACTTCATCCCCGAATTCAGTTTCAATGGAATCCTTTTTAATTCTCCATTCATTATTCTTTTCTTCTAATACATTTATATCTGAAAGAGAAATAAATATTGTCTTGCATTATTAGCTTTGAGATGAAACTTGGAATTGTTAAGGGCTTATTCTTAACCCCTACATTATTTATTTATTGAGAAAGAATAAAAAGATTAAACTCACCGTCCTTATATTTATTTAAAGTAATATTTAATTCCTTAATTTCTTTCTGTAATAAATCTATTTCATGTGATTTATCAGCGACGCACTCTTCTAAATGACTAACTTTATTATCATACATCTCATTCTGCGAGATCATTTTAATTTCCAGGCTCTCTTTGTCTTTTCTAAGATCACACAATTCCTTAAATATAGCCTGTAACGCTACTTCCTTGTCCATTATCTTATTTTCAAACTCAATCTTTTGATTGTCTAAACATTTTTTTAATGTCTTTATTTCGTTTTCTAAATTCTCATTTTGTTTAACGTGTTCAGATATTACTTTATTTAGACTAACTTTTTGATCATCCATTACAGATTCTGTGACTGTGACCATATTTTTGAATACCAGTCGTTCTGATTCGAAATCGCTTATAAGTTTTTCTTGGTTTTGTTTTTGAGCTTTTAATTCCTCTTCTAGGGACTTAATTGCTGAAATAATTTGGTATAAATATTAGGATAATCGTCGTCAATAATAAATTTACTTGAAAAAATAAACTTTTTATTAGTAAGGCTTCACCAAGAGAATTTTAGGAAGCCATTGTATATACATTATATATACATATGGTTATACACCAAACAAATGAAAAATGCAAAGCTAAGTGAAAAAAACGGGTTTATAGACATAACATTACGATGAAACAGAGAAATTATACAAAACACACAAACACACCCCCATACATAAATACTCATAAAATACACACAGACAAACATACACTTGAAAACTAAGATCAACATTATTTCTGTAATCTTACTGGAACAATTGTAAAACAAGGGCTGTAATCTTAAAATTATATTTTTGAATCCCAGGACACAGTTTTCATCAAGTATGAAACTAAATATAAAACACACTTATAAAAAATATTGTTTATATAGACATTAAATTGCGATATTATAATTATACCTAATCTGGACCTTTTTAGAATCCAGATCGTATCCCGGACTGACATAAAGCACTATCTACACCAGAAGCTAATTTCTTATAAATACCTGTATTATTTTCCTCAACTATATGTTGTAACCTTTCTTTTTCGTTTCTCAGCGCGTCTAATTCCGCGGTTTTCTCTTTCAAATATGTCGAAACTTTCGAAATCATCATATTTAAATTATCTATTTGGCATTCGTATGTTTTTTTTAATTTATCCGTTAGATTCTCATTATCTATAAGTTTGTCTTTAAGTGAATGTACTTTAACTTCAAGTTGTATTTTGACGTCGTTAAGTTCGTTTCGTAAAGATTGATTATCTACTAATAAATTATGACAGTCTGTAGTCTTAGTACCAAGCAATATTTCGAATTTTTCTTCTCGTTTTGTAAATTCTGAAATAAAATTTATATCGATTTTGGCAAAGCGTGAAAAATAAACCGATACTGGGAAATCGTCGCAGAGGTCGCAGGTTCGAATCCCTACTCGTATCGGTTTATTTTTCACGCTATATCATTTAAATAGGCTTAACATGGCTATACATGTTTTAAGATATTTCAAACATAAAGAAGTTATTTTAACAAATAATATTCTAGACAAAATTTGGTCTCCAAATAATAAGAAGAATAAAACATTTATTTTACTTTTAAACGTAATATTTGAATCAACACAAAGATAATATTTTACACATGATGTGATTTTAAACTTACCATTTTTGGAGTCTTCAATCACTTTTTGTAAAGATTTAATTTCTTCTTGTAGTTTATTTACTACAAAATCTTTTTGTTTAACCATTTCAGTAACTTCCTTAACTGCTGTGTTCTCTTGTTCCAAAGCTTTCTCTAGGTTCTTACGTAGAACAACATCCGCGGTCAAATTTGTTATAATACAAAATAATACATCGCATATTTCTGTGGCAGATAAGTTTTTATTATCTTTTAAATATTTTTTCATAATTTCATTACAAATATCCTCTTTCTTTAAACAATCTATTATAATTGCTAATCCACTATTCATTAGAGAGGAAAGTCTTTCACTCTCTTCTTCAAGAGCTGAAATTGTAAAAGAAAATTTATTATCATAATTAGTTAATACATTTATTTACGAACTGTTAATAGAAATAGTATACTTTTGTGCTCTGACTTTAGCTGCGTGTATTCCATTGAGGCTGTCTTTATTTCTTGCTGCTTTTCTTCAATATCAGAAGCGTATTCGTTTTTGGCTTGAAGAATTTTCGTTTCCAACGATTTTTTCTCAGCTTCGGTCTTGTCAAGTGTAATTTTAATTTCATTTAATGAATTCAGTAAGCTGTTTCTTTCTGAAATGAGAGCTGTATTTTGCGTTTCAAGCTGTTCTTCAATATTAGTATGTTTAACTATGTCTTTCCTCTGAATTTCATTATCAATGATCGATTCTTTAATTTCTTGTTCTAATTGTTCAATACTATCTTGTAGTTTATCATTTACCTTCTTTAGATCGTCAATATCTTCAGAAAGACTTTGTATTTGTTTATTTTTCAATAAATCATTTGAGGCAATTTTTGTTTCTAAAGCTAGTTTAATCTCATTAATGTTTTTCTTCTCGTGCTCTGCTAGTTCCTTGCCGTGTCTCTCTTCCACCAACTGCTGAGTCAGGCATTCCTTTTCCTGTAACAACACATGTTTCTCATCTTCAAGTAATTTTAAATTATTATTCATTTCTTTCGCTTGAATCAGCAACGCCTCTTTGCCCTCATCTGCAATTTTGCGAACTGATCTTTCTTCCATCAACTGTTGGACCAAAATTGCCTTTTCATTCAACAAGCTGTCTCTCTCTGATGCTACTATTTTGTAAGTATTTTCATTATCCTCAATCCTCTTTACTAACGAATCGTTGTCTCTCTTTAAAGTTACTTTTTCATTTTCAATGCAATCTCTTGCTGCTTTTTCTGTATTAAGATTTTCCTTCAACGCGTCATTGCTTTGGGCACTTTCTGTATACGATTTTCTTAACGAATTTAAATCGATGCTTAACAAATTATTGTCTTCTTTCAACATACTGATTTGCATATCACAGTTATGTAACATTGTATCTTTCTCCTGTAATATTGTTTCGTATTTAATAATTTTCTCATTTAATGATGTTATTTGCTTTTCTCTTCTTGATATTTGTTCTTGAGCGTCTATTTTGAATTTTTCGAGCATAAGTTTATCATTCTCGTAGTCCCGCTGAAGTATCTCTATGTTGTCTGTTAAGGTTTTCAGTTGGGTTTCTAATTTCTCTATTAGAGAATCCTTTTCCTTAACCAAGACTTCGTGGGTACTGTTATCTTCCTCTATAGTGTAATGTAATTGTACGTTTTCAGTCTGCAGTGCCTCAACGACTTGAGCATTTTTTTCAATAACCTTTTTTAACTCCTGCTCAGAATTAACCAATAATGAGTCAAGTGTCTCAATCTTTTTAGATAGTTCTATTATTTTATTTTCCTTTTCGTGAATTACTTTCTCAATATTACACTTCAAATCATGTATTTCTGAAACAACATTTATTATTAAATTATCATATTGATTAATTTTAACTAAATTAAGTTAGGATAACTACAAACCTTCCTTTTTCTCTTCATTTAATTTTAACAACGACTGCACTTCCTGCTTAAATATGTTAATTTCTTCATTTTTTCTCATAATTTCTTCATTCAATTGTGTGCTCACATTACTCAATAGAACACATTTATTCATATACTCTTTTTCGAACTTATTTTTGAATGAATTCATTTGACCCAACTGTTCAATCAAAACGGTTTTCTCATTTTCAGTTTTAGCAGATACGTCGTATTGGTTTTGCAACCTTGTCTCAATGTCAGCAAGGTTCATTTTCAATGTATCAATTTGTAATTCATTGGCTGATATAGTATTATTAGTCTTCAATCTCAACTCTTTCAAACATTTGTCTTTTTCATTCAACTTTGTCATCAGCTTTGTTGATTCAATGTCGAAGTTTTTTTTATCTAGTTCACTTAGTTTTTTATTTGCAAGTATCTCTTCCTCAAGTTTCTTTATACCTGAATAAGATTTAAAAAATATATTTAAAAATATCCAGGTTATTCTATGAATTTACTGGATCGATTTTTTAGGACATTTCCAACAGATAAGTAACTTTGTCCAACTTGTTATTTATTATTCTAACTTATTTTTTTATAGCAAAAATAAATAATGATGATACAAATTTCAAACTGATGACAGTGTTAGAATCTATTGGTAAAAACATCTATATAAGTATATGTATATACTTTTTATTTTTAAGTTCAAATGGAGATGTGCACTTTCAACATTCCATGCGGGCGAAGTCGCGGGCGGTAGTAAAAATATATAATAAATAATCTAAACTAAATAAAATAACTTACCGATTTCTTGTTCTTGAGTCAATATTGTCAAAGTCTCAACTTCTGCTTGCAGATGGAGTATTGAGTTATGTTTCTCAGTAATTTCTTTAAGTAATTGTTCCTTCTCTGTTGATATTGTATTTAATTTTTGTTTGAAATTATTCTTTTCTGCTGTTTCGGACATTAATTTACAATATTTTACATTGAGGGCCGCTTGCATTTTACGGCACGTGTCTTCAAATCTGGCTTTATCTTCAGACACACATTTCTTCGTCGTCTGAATCGTCAAATCTTTTTCAATGATGTGATCGTGCTGCTCACTTATCACTTTATTCAAATCCATGCACTCTTCTTTCAGTTTATCATTGCTACCTATCTCTCTCTGTAATTGTTTATCTAGTTCAGAATTCGTTGAAGTTAGTTTCTCATTTTCACTGACTACTTTAGTAAGATTTTCTTTTATATTTGTTAATTTTTCTTCTATGCTTAACTTGTATTGGATCTCATTGTGCAACTGTGCCTTCAACGTTCCCACAGTCTCATTTATTTCATCCAAATTGTATTGTAAGTCTCTTTTCTCTTCGCTATGCAATTTCTCTTTATGTTCAATGTCTTGGTTCTTCATATTTATCTCCATTTCAAGACTCCTGTTCTCAATTTCTAAATTCTGACAATACTCTTCCAGTCTCTTATATTCATCAATTCTTTGTTGCAATTCATTTTCGACTGTTTGAATTTTAGTAGTATAATTCAATATGTCATTGTTATATTTGTTCACTAAGTCCCCGTGGGATTCCTTCTCACTCCTCAGTTCAGCTTGAACGCGTTCAATCATTTCACCCTTTTCAAATATTTTATTTTGAAATTCCACAAGTTCATTATTTCTATTAAGTAGTTTTTCTTTCAATTTCATTATTTGATTGTCCATATCGTCCCTCATTTTAATTTTGGAGCTTCTTTCGGACTCCAACGCTGCTTTCAGTTCGTGATTAATTTTACCCAATTTAGTTGTTTCGTCATTCAGACTTTTGAGGAGAGAGAGTTTTTCCTCTTGTAATATTTGTATTTCATGCATTTTAGAGTCTATTATCCTTCTAGAATTTTCATTTGTATCTCGTAATCTCTGCTCCAACTCGTTGACTTCGTTGTTTAATTTCGTCATTTCATTATCACAGTGTGATTTCAAATTGTTTTTCTCTTCGATTTCTTCATTAATGCGGTGCTTTAAATTAAATATATCGTCATCTTTTTCGGCAATAATCTGTGCAAAATTTTTACTCTCCTCTTCCGACTTATGGTTTATTTCAGTAAGTTGATCCTGTTCAAAAACAAAAATCAATAAAACACAATTTTTAAGTTAAGTTAATATTTTGGTTATAAAAACAGTTATATAAGAAATTATTATTCATTTTATTTTTGGAATAGCGTTTATTTGTGTAAGTTTTCGTACAGTTTAATTGTCCACCCTCTTAAGGCCCTCGCGGTGCAATATGTAGCGGTGCCTAAGAGTCTCGCCATAAATACGTTTTGTAAAAATTTGCGCAGGTATTTCTATTATACCTTAAATTGTAGCTTAAAACTCGAATCTACTACATTATATAGTATAAACTATGTATGTGATACTGGATTATAGCAAAAGAACTTTATACGCTGATTGAAAAAAATCACAAACACACCTTAATTTGTATTTTAAACAGGATTATTCGCTTGTAGGCTAGCAATAAAAACTATTCCACCATTACAGAAAACTTTTAATTTATACTTTTCTCTGATATGCATAAATATGTAATTTATTAACTAGAAATATTAAGCTCATGATATAATTTTTGCGTTATTGATGTCAAAATTTTCCGAAGGTCTGTAAATGATGTTATTTGATAGAAAATTCAATATTACTAAGTGGAAAGTAATCTGTGAGTGAATTTATGTGTACCGGACTATCTTGTTTTAATTGAAAATATATTTTTATTAAATTACTATGTACCGGATAATAATATCAACTTTTTTTAGGTAAATATCGTTATGATGTTCGTAGGTGTACAAAAAAATATTACTAACTTTCGTAAACGTTACCCAAAATCATTAATAAAGGTTTTATAAAATCATCGTCTGTTTGAACGACGTACTCTCTTACACCAAGCTTAATAAATATATTTGGATTAAGTATTGAAATCAAACGTATATATTAACAATGGTTGACTGGTAAGTTAGGGCTCTAGTTTTATAACAATTACAAGAAGTTTAAAAAATATATTTTTAAAAAATTACCTTTCAACTTTCATTATATTTTTACATGTATATTGAAACGAACACTTCTACTATGTTCTTCTATATAAAGCAAATTTAAAGCCTTAAAATTGTTAATTGTTGCCTTGTTGTTTAGATTTTCACATATTTAAAAAAAACAAACTAGCGACCCTGTAGTAAATATTTTTTTAAGGATATTAAAAAATAATTTTCAAAACTATAGTAATTAATAACGATTTTTTACTTTGAGAATGACGCTAAAAGTTATTAGAAGTTTAAATATGTTCAGTTTTCAGGAATAAACTATTAATTGAAAAATATTTTTTTTGATAGAAACGCATGAAACTCGTTAAACGCTTTTAGCAATTACTTATTTTATGAATGCAATAGTATCAAAATTATTTACCTGCAACGTCTGAATCTGTTCTTTTAAATCGACAATCTTAGCTCGTTCTTCACCCAACTGCACCTCTACCACGTTAGCACATACTTCACTGCATACAGCTGGAATTTTATATTTCTTTTAGTATTTTCTTAGGTAAAGTTAAGTTCTGTTTGTTGTTTAAAAAAATACAGCAAGCTTAAAGAAAAAAAAAAATTAACAGGTGTCGTAATCAGTAGTTGAAGTTTTACAATCGTATTTCATAAAACAGGCAGTTTTATATAATATATATAAAAAACCATCAGGAGCAAATAAAAATATGGACACGTACATAAATTATGGTGCAGGGAATGCACACTAGCGTCTAAATCATCACACTCGAGCTGGCTGCAGTCCAAGCCATTAAGTCTACGATGTTGCCGCAGCTCTGACACCAACTCCTTTAGCGAAGTGACTTGTTTCCTCTCCGTCTCCAGTTCCTCTGTGAGCTGGTTGGTCCGTATAGATTCCTGCTGGCTAAGTGTGAACCATTTGTCACGCTCGCGTTTCAGTTCATCCACCTGAATCATTACATATTGCATTTAATAAAAAGTCACACATAATATTTATGTGTATAGTAAAGAAACTTTTGTATATCAACATTTCTAAAATAAAAATATACTGTTTTACCACTTAAATAAATTGTTTTGTTCCAATAAAGACATAAGATGGGTCTCTCTTGTTTTGACCAAATTAATAATAAAAAAAAAATCTCTAATTCTTATATATATCAAGATGAAAAAGTTACCTTAGACTTGTATGTATTCCTCTCATATGTAACTTCATCTAATAGCTCCTGCACATTTCCCAAGCGCTGTTCAGTTTCCTCTAACTGCTTCAAGAGCTTTTGTAAATCATTGTTTGAGGACTCAACATTTTCAGACTCACTTTCTTGTCCGCAACAAGATATCTTCGATTTCAAGCCTGCTATGTCCTGTTTGTACTGTTCCTTGTCTTTAACTATAAGCAATTGATTAAAATTATAATATATCATATAATAATAATTATGTTCTTGTGTTGTTTTTTTTTAATTTACATATATCTTTTTCTATATAGTATTTTTTTTTTAAGAATATGTTTATCTTATATGCAAAATATTGTCAGTTAAAGTCTCACTAACCCAGTTTTTCCATCTTCAAACTAGTTCTAGCAAGTTCCTCCTGCAGATAATTCCGATCAAACCGCTCAGCGTCCAATGCAGCTTGAAGACGTCTCACCTCACTGTGCAGGGAGCGTAGTGCAGGAGGAGTCTCCGAAACAGTAGGAGGTATGGCTGCATCCTGTTCACAGGCCTCTGGGAATTTTGTACAGTTTAAAGACAAGAATATGGGTTGTTTTATTTAAATTGATCATGATGTACAAATAAATGTAATTTTAAGGAAATTATAATATAGTTATAATTACGATATAAATCAACAGAAATAATACTAGAAAGATATTATTTTAATTTGTGTTCAGGTTTCTTTTTTCATGTTACAGAATGATATATTTCAATTACAATTTATTTTTTTTACCTGTTATTGCTGTTAATACATCTCTACAAGATATATCACGACAATCCAGCAAGTATTTAGTGAACTTAAATATTATGACCTGATCATCAGCAACTAGGTTAAAGCACATAGCCTTTTTTATGTTCACATCCTTAGAATTTACACAAACAAAAAAAAGGAGTAAAGAAGCTGCCAGATATATTTCTTCTTCACTGAGAGGTTCAACTGTTCCATTTTCAAATCTAAAGCCTGGAAATTTTTCTAGAACAAAATCCTGTATAGTGTGGGCATTTAGTATTGAAGATTTGGATTCATTTAAATTGAAATTTTCTCTCAAATGTGATATTATTTTCAAAAGCGATTCTTGTGTGACTGGATTTTTTTTATTGTCTTCCTCATCATGGTAGCAGTTAATCTAAAAATCATGTATACAATTATATTACAGTGTTAATTTAATATTACTATTAATTATTATTAACTAACTAGCTTTTGGTAAAATTTTACTAAATCCACCATTGTGCCAGCAATCTTGCCTAGATTATCTGGTTTAATTTTGGTCCATATTGTATAAAGTTAAAATATTACATAGGAATTACAAATTAATCTTCTATTTTAGATTATTGAGGGATAATTTAACTATTGACATGTAAAGACAGCAAAAGGATTTTTCTATATTTCTAATATGAAAATTGATTCCCAAGAAAAACTGTAATCCTTATTCAGACGCTTCAGAATTCTGTATGTCCTTACTTGAGAAACAAATTATTAATTTTCTTAAGTTTCATCAATTTTTGTTTAGCAGTATGGGCTTAAAAAAGTAAGAGCGATTTGAATTAAAATCCTGGTTAGAATGAATATGTTCAATATTTTAGTATACAAACAAAAAAATCCGTTTATTCCCTTAAAGTCATTATTTATTTATAAAAATATTACTTAAGTCGTTGAACGTAAAAACATTGCTAAATTTCAGCCGTTGCAAAGTTATCGTAACGCACCTGCCCTTACTGAACAGACAGATGGCAAATAAATCGCAACACAAAGACTTTCTACTACCAAAAATATTAACGTATAATTGTAAATAATACGGAGGGCTGCATTACATTATATTAAAAGGAAATATCTGTAATCCAACGATATATTCTTACCCAGTTAGCAAGAATTAATTTCCATTTTTGTAACATTTTCAAGTGATATTTAACACGGAAACCTGATTAATACACTATTTGTTTGAATTAACCCAATTCGGTTAAAACTATAAAAGAAATTAAAAACAATAAATAATACATCCAGCAAACAAATGACTTAAAATTTGATTGTTTTTTATCAGTTGTTGATACTTCGCCGTTGCAGTTTGAAATGTTTTTTTGTACAGCGCAACCGTCTTTCAGTCATACTTCGAAATTAGTATAATCTTTAGTGAAGCAATAATATCTATATATATAATTAAGAAAATAAGTTAATGCTATAATATTTTGAAAAATATACAAATATTGTTAAAATAAATAAAAATGGAATTAAATATTATTAATTTTAAAATTTCATACTATTGATTAATCTTAACTTTAGTTACGAACGTCATTTTTGTTATGTCAAAAGGGTTTCTTGTTGACTTAGTTTACACTTTACTATTTTCAAACTGTCAAATATATGTAAGTAAATCTACGATTTATTTATCTATTTTTAAAATGAGTAGTACCATATTAAGTTGGTTGAAAATAAACAGTATTTGAATTATATATCTATCTTTAGAAAAACATATTTTAAAGATAATTCTACTATTACAACTTTAGATTATCGCAACTGTATTTTTTTTACTATTAAGCGATATAATTCGATTATAATGTATAATTAAATTTAACTATCTTTGATCATAACCTAGCCAGTAGCCTGATTATGTCACCCAAAAGAGCTGCAGGGCTAGTGATATATAGAAAAACGAACCAAATAATTGAGTTTCTTTTACTCCAAACATCTTATGGCCAACATCATTGGACTCCTCCTAAAGGTAAACTTTGATACCATATATGCATTTCACAAGAATATAAACTTAAGCAAGCCTAATCCTATTTTCGTTTTTCCAATTTTTACACCATTTCACAAAATTACCAGGCCATTATTGACTATATTAGTCAGCTTCTTGCTTTCATTACCATAAATGAATTTAGATAACTTTTTCTATGTTATATCCTAAATCGTTGACCATTAAAAGATAGTTATTGTCTATATCACATCATCTTAGGTCATGTAGATCCAGGGGAGTCGGACTGGGTAACTGCTTTACGTGAAACCAAGGAAGAAGCAGGCTTATCGGAAAATGATTTAGAGGTAATATTAATATTTTTAATAATAGTATATACATTTGAAAGTGTTCTACATTTATGAAATTATTCTTTACTTGTATTTAACTAATCAATATTAAATATTGTTGTGTGAATTGAGATTGGATTAATCTGTGTCTCTGTCATACACTTGTAAAATCAATAAATAAAGAAGAACAAAGTGTGAGACCATGTCTTACTGAAATTATGGTATTAATAAACTAATATGTTTCAGATTCACAAAGATATTTCAAAAACTTTGAACTATAATGTGGGTGGTAAACCAAAAATTGTAGTTTACTGGCTGGCCAAATTACAGAATCCCAATCAGAAAGTCACACTGTCGGATGAGCATCAAGATTTGAAATGGCTGCAGTTACAAGAAGCCCAAGAAACATCTGGTTTTGATGATATGAATAAACTTCTTAAGGAATTTTATGAAAAAGCTATAAAACTTGAACAGAATGTATAAATAATTAATTAAATTATGTGATATTTAAATAGAAAACTACATGTATATAAATATTTTTATTAATATAATATGCACTGAAGAATAAGTTCACCATATGTACATGTGTTTTCTTTGTATTCATTAATTTTTCTTTTAAAACTTATGATGGTAAAAATATAATTACATAAAGTACAAATAAATTCATTATTTTTAATAGAAATATTGTGAGAAGATTTATTTCATCAATAATGCATTTGTATTTTTCATTATTTTATCCATGTTAGAGGAATATTTTTTGTAAATGTATAACAAAAATTATGAAGAAGTGTTGTAGAGAAAAACAATCTTTGTTATCTTAAAACTTTCATGTTTCCTTAGCTGCTTGGCTGTTCTTTGGTCAGAGGTCAGAGATTTGAATTGATTAGTTCTTAATTATTAATCCAATCCAGTGTAAATATTTTCATTCTTTTTTTTATAGATCAGTTTTTTTTGTGTGGTAAGAATTTGTTAGGGAAGCTGAAATTTATTAAGAGATTCCTTTGTTACTTTTATCAGTATGCCATCACCCATAATCCCATTATACTTATACAAAAATTAAAAATTTGTGCCTTTATATTCTATGTCTAAAGTAAATATTGATCAGGAGAATAAGCTAAGACTACTAGTGTTTCTTCAAAATCTTTCCAATCAACAAAAAATAGATTAGCTTTATACCTACCTACTTACCGAAAATACAACTCGATTTATGTAATGTTACGTATAAGATTTTCTTCTGTAGGATGTTTACGTATGAGAAACAGTATAGAATTCCTGAGGATATTGTTGTCTCGTCATCCAGACTGGACATATTCCTATACTCTAGACAGTTAAAGTGCGTGATACTTGTGGAGCTTACTGTTCCGTGGGAAACTAACATCCCCAAAGATCACACAATTAAAGTAAACAAGTATTACGAACTGACCAACGAGCGGACCAGGAATAGGTATATAGAAGTGGAAGCGAGAGGTATAACAGCGAAATCTCTCTATAACCTACTTAAAGATCTTGGCCTCTCTAGAACTATCATCAGTTAATTTCTAGAACGTACTTCAAAGGTGGCATTGGTAGGTTCATTCCAAATTTGGTTATGTAGGGAGAGGAGTGCAACCAGTTGAGATGAGCGTGTATGCGCAATGTGAAAGGGGCCCCTTAAACCTACACCTGGGTCGCAAGTCCCAGGAGCTGTTGGCACTCCTCTCCCTGCAATGCGATGGGCCTTGAATCGATGGAATGCTAAGAGGCTTCGTCTCGTCTCGGAAAATATGGTTTTTATATACACAAATAGTTAGGACACTCGAATTGTAAAATTAGGGCTAATAAAAAAAAAAGTTTACGAAATCATTAAAAACCGAGAATAAGAAAAAAATATAAACAATTCTTTTCTTTCAATTCTTCATAACATTACGACTTTTCTGAAATAGCTGTTTAATCTAAGTACCAAGATGTTCAAGATGTTATTTCTCTATTTTTGTAATTAGGCAACACTGGCATTTGTTGTTTGTACAGAATTTAGGTTTAAGTAAGTTAATTGTCAAATTACAAATATGAATGCCGATTGCCGCCTGCCGAATCTTGTAACGATGGATTAGCGAGCCAAAGCATTAAATTTTAAATACAAATAAGTATTCACTTATCACTTATACAAACATAATATTATAAATACATCATAGTAATGTTATTTTATAACCAGGTGGATTAATTTCGAATTTTGTTATCGTATTACTAAGTGTTTATTTGTTTCGATATTTCTACCTGAATATTTTTTTAATGTGTTCATACAATCTTCGATAAAATTAAAGCATAGTGAATGACTGACAAGTTATTTTAAATAAAAAATAGTATGGATGAAAATAAGGGCAGTGAATCAGACAAAGATTATTCCATAGAACAGGCTTCCAAAATAAAGCCAAAAATCCGTAATAGGAAACGAAAACGGTAAGTACATGTAGATTTCTGTATAATTAATTATTTTTATTTACCATTCTATCTCAATGTTTTTAATTTAGAGGTACGATAATCAGAGTAAGTTATTTAACTTACTATTTTTCTTATTTATAGTTGAAGAGTAACTGAGTTAGATTACATTTCAATATTATAGATACTGATATACACATGTGATAAGGAGACAGGAAATATAAATTTAATATAAAAAAAGGAATACAAGTTTAGGCATTAAGAGGGAAATATGAAAACACAGATGGCTTTAGTTGCCTAATTATAGAAAATAAATGAATAGTTAAGTCTATACATTAATTACTATTATTCTACAATACTGATAATTTTTACCATGATTTTTGTACTATAATTAGTTACAACAAAAAAAACATCACCTAAGATATCATTAATTGATTATTCATTTTAAAAACTGTTTGTGGGTTTTAGAACATATATTTTATATTTATTTATCACTATTGTAAATCTTTAACTAAATTTTAGTTGAAGGAAGTTTTGCTGTAATTCAATTAACGAGAAAACAAAATAGTGGAATGTATAATATCTTTATAATATAGAATAAAATTATTAATTATTAATAATAAAAAAATAATGATTATTTATATAATTTTTAGAAACAACAGTAATTCAAGCACAGATTTGGATGATGTGCTTCCTGAAAATACCTTGGAAATAGAAAAGAGCCTGCATGCCTCAGCTATTAAGAATAATTTAGATGATATTAGTGTTAAGAAAATTCTAAAGGTATGTACAAATACAGTTGTTTCAATTTATTCTTTAATGGCTGTTTGCTAAAACATACCACAGATATCACATACATATCTGAGATAAGATAAACATATAAATTGTGTTTCACTACAGTTACATTTATTTATCTTCAAAACAGGATAGATAGTCCAGCCATTTGTGATATTTTGTCATTTTAACAAAATGTTTTAGTAAAATATAGGAAATTATTGTATGATGAAAACTATTATGATATTAAAAAGTTCTTAGTGATACAATACGAGGGTTAAAAAATACCTATTTTGAGTATTGAGTATTGTACATTTATTGTTAGTGATTTATAATCTTTTTATAAATTCATTATATAGTTAGTGATATATTTTTTGAAAATGAGAAATGTAAGTATTTTTAATTATAAGGGTTCTTATATAATATAGTGTGTTAATAACTGGCATCCATATTATTGTTGTCTTAACTATTTCAGAAAGGTGTTCCGTTAACAAAGAATGAAGTGTTATTGTTAGTGCAACTTGTTCGAGCAAATAAGATAGTTACTGATAAGACAACAAATGCCACAAACAACCGTCTTAAAGAAGAGGCCTGGTCTACAATAAGTGACCAGTTCAATGCTTCAGTATCCAGTTGCAGTCGAAGACCCGAACAGTTGAGACTGAAGTGGGAAAATTTAAAAAAAGCAGCTCGTAAACGAAACTCTAACATAAGCAATAATCAGTATAAGGTAATTGTTTTTATATAATAACAATAATCTAAACTGAGATTTAAAATTAATATGGGTTAGAATATAGTTATAGATTAGATGAGATAGTCAGATAGATAGCTGGTCATAGTTATCATTCAGTATAACTACAACTATCTAGATATCTATTGGTACTTTGGAAAATAATAATCATATTGAAATAATAACACTGCTGAAAAGGTTGAAAGAAAATGGTACCTCAAGGTCCTTAAATGAGACAAAACATATATGTTTCTCTTTTTTATTAATATGGTTCTACGTAATGGAGGTTCTGCTTGATACAGGCATACATCCTCTCGCCTCTTATACACATCTGGCATACATCTGGCATACATATGCCAGACCATGAAATCCCAAAAATACAAGAAAAGTTAATAAAATTATTGAAACAAACCAAAATTATACAAAAAGGTCAAGTGAATATATACAACAAAAACTAACTTATCCTCTTATACCCTGAAAGTTAAATAGATATTGGTTGGACATCTAGTTCATAATAACTGACTCTAGAAGTGAGTAAGACTAGACAGGAACTATAGACAAAATAATCCAAAGGTAGAGATAGGTACAAAATAAAGGAGATTTATATGCGAGATATTTAAAATGAATACATTTAAAATAAATAGTATACTGTATAATTTTATTGTACATATGAATATAAAATAGTAGTATCAAAGATTTATTATAATTATTATGAATTAAATTTCAAATTATGTTTCAGGCTGGCAAAGCAGAGTATGTACCACCTGATGAAGTACTGGACCAGGTGGCCTCTATCCTAGGCAGTGCGGGTGATGGATACAGTGTGCCGTTTGGAGAGGATGGCAGCGAGCCTGTGGTGTGCTTACCGAGCATTGCATTTGGAAGTGTTACCGATGGAAGTAGCACAGATAATATGATACAACTAGAGACAAGTATTTCACCGAAAAGGAAATTACTTTTTGGTTCCGCTAGTAAAAATGCTGGTAATATATTTATATTATAAAATTTGTAATTTTTTTAATATAAATATAGCTTAAGTATTCTGTATGTTTTGTTTTAGCAAGAAAAAAGAAAATTAACGATGCAGTGACGTCTTCACAAATCGAGCGCAACATAGCAGTCGCCCAGTATTACGACAAGAAGAGATCTCTGTTAGATGCAAATATAACAAAAGTGCTCCTGGAAAACACGAAATTGGAATTAGAAATTGATATTTTAAAGAAATCAATAAATTAGTATTACAAAATATATATTTTAATGCGCTCATTATGTACCTTAAAACGCCATTTTTGGCTCTCCATTACAAGGTAATGAAGAATTAGACCAATCCTAAATTATAAAAACCCTCAAGGGCAAAGAGTCTACAGGATTGGTAAAGAATAATATTTAAAAAATCTTTAATGAAAAACTTAAAACATTAGTAGCAGAATTTGTCTCTTATTGAGTAAAGAAAACATTTGAAGATAAAGGAACTAATACATAATGGATCAAAGACAAATATATACTTACATGTATATAAATATTGAAATGTATAATAAAATAAAAAAGTATTAAAAATACCAATATCCAAAATAGGCATATTGGTATGGAAATAACATTACCAACAAAAATATATATATATTACATATAAAATTGTCAATGCAATATAAAATTACACGGTTCAGTATCCGTTTTACTCAAGCAGGGCATTTTTGTTACCCTTAAAGAGGGATTACATAAATACCAAAACCATATAACAGTACAGATATGTATGAAAAAGAGGCAATAATGGATATTGATAAAACTATTAAATGTTAAATTTGACCTTGAAAAGAGAAAGATTACTAATTTTAATTATAACTTTATAAGCAATGTTAATAAATAAAAATATTATATTATTTAACTTGTGTCTTTTTTGTCCAAAAATCAATTTAAGTAGCTCTGACTTTTCAGCAGAGCTTAGCAGCGTATTTTTTAGAATTTTAAGAATTGATTTCAATCCCCTTATATTGGCTATTTCTCGTTGAAATAATTAATTTATTTCTCAAGCTTGACTCAAAAATATTTGCAATACTTATTCATATTACATACCTTGTAATTGTTAATATGAGTAGAGTATGGTCAAAACAAATTTAAAATTAATATGAATATTATTCGATATAACTTACATTAAGAGTACAAAACCCCCAAGTGAGTTGCTAAAGACATGTTCCACGAGTTCTCAAACATTTGGGCATACTAACAAACAACTCCTATATTTTATAAATCAAATGGGGGTTGTAAAAAAAACATCAACATAAGAAAAAGCTACATAATTAGCTCTTAAATATCCAAAATATTCTATTTTGACTCAGACTTCTGTCTACAGCAGGATAGAGTAGGATTATTTTTTATTCTTAAAAAAAACCCATCGCATCATTATAATATTTAATCATTATAATATTATTTTTAATAGAAATTGCTTTTTATAATAAAATCTAAATAGTTGATTATTGTTTATTCATTCACAGTTGATATTGGAAACGGACAATAAAATAATATATCACGGGTATAAGAATAATATTATTATATTAACAAATATATTATTTTAATAGTTTATAATTTATCTTTGCAGAAAGTGGTGACGAATGATCACGTCCTCGCCCTTGTTAAGTTACGAGAGGAGGAGGAGGATTCAGGGAATGAAGAAGGACTTCGTCCGAAACTTACGAGATCTAAAGTCAAGTACTGAATAATTACCTACTTCTTTTATATATTAATAAGAAATAAAATACTAATTTAATATTCAAAAGATATCAAAAACAATACTAATAATAATAATACAGCCATAAAGATTTAATATTTGTGTGTTAGTTGGGGGGTTATCCCTATCCGCCGAAATCGATAATCTATCTACAATCCTAGATTTAAATAAATCTTAGATGGCTTCAATTTGTAATACCATCAGTTGGATCAGAATTCATTATTAAAGTCGACTGTATTTATCAAAATAATCCATGTTGTAATTCTTAGACATTAAGAGTATATATTAAAAAACTATTTCAAGAGTTTAGTTTATGATATTTGTATTAAATTTCCACAGAGAGCTGATGAAAGTATCTCCAAGCTCTGCTCCATGGAACTCCATAGAGCTGAGTCCTATAAAACACATACCAGTGAAGACCAGACCTGAAGTGAAAGCCCTCATAGCCCAGGAACTCCCTGATGATGAAGACGATGATGAATATAAACCTAATCATGATGAAGTACGTCATTAAATTACATTTTATAACTAGATTTTTTAATAGAAAAAATATTTTTTTTAGGTATGAAGTTTTTAAATAATGTCAATAAAAAAATATATTAGTAAAATATTCAATAGTTTTGTACTATTCATAAATAGGAACTAACAGTGAAAACCGATATTAAACATTATACAATTATTAAATAAGGTCCATTTAAAGAGTCACAGAGTAGAAAATAAAAGAAAAGTATAATATAAAAGACGTGGTCTGAGTTATGTAATATTTTAATTCGGTATTATATCGTTATCATTTGAAAGTCACTAGAGAAATACTAACGCGTATATCAACATTACGAACACAGTCTTCGGTAGTATAGTGGTCAGTATCCCCGCCTGTCACGCGGGAGACCGGGGTTCGATTCCCCGCCGGAGAGAACACTTTTTTGTTTTTTATTTTTTTATTTCATGATAAATCTTATATTTATTTATTAAAACTAATATTTTTTTCTGTAAATATATAAAATTTAATATTTTTTTATGAAGATGTCCATATGATTCATTTCTAACTACAAGTTGGTAGTAATTTTATTCTGCCACTTTATTATTAAATATTTTGTGCTATAATTAGAATTACATAAGATTTCAAATTTATTTCATCTTGATTTTTTATCTGTATATATTGCAATTAATATAATACTTATTCATCAGAGTGATGAGGATCATGCCCTGGAGTCATGTAGTGACCTCGAGTCTCAACCACGGACCCCAGCGACGCCGCGCACACAGACAACCAACATAGATGTTTTACAAGATGGACCTTTTAAAGTACCTCAAGTTAGTTAAATCATTATATTACATTTTATAATAAAATAATAAATGTATATATTATTTTTATGTATTAAATGATATTTCTCATTACACTTTTTTTTTAGAAAATAGCAACAAAAACCCAAAAAAAGCTGGAAAATGAGGAAGCGACTATTGCGCTTCGAACCAGATCCAAGCTGAGTCTGTCGTCAACTCCCATAGAGCACATCGAGAGCTCGTTCATTCCACCCGACGACCTGCCCATGCCGGCCGTGGATGACCTCTGGAACAACTTTCTAGAAGAATGCCTCAACCCGGCCTCGAACACGCGACACGAGGAAGACGACGAGGCGGACCCCGAGTACAACGTCGCCGCTGACCCGGACGCCAGTGGGTTCTTAATTTCAATTGTAACTTCAATTATGTATGTTTTATGTATGGCTGAACTGAATTTGGTGATACATTGGTATGTCACTAGATAGTTTGGGTTTTCAAATCAATTTGATAGATGGCGTTGTGCTAAAATTCAGGACGTCTGCTGAACTTTTTATTTATTGTAACAATATATAAAAAAAATATTCCACTCTAATTTGAGGACCGCTTTGAGTAATTTCTTTGTTCAACTTAAGGGTACTAATATTTCCTTTAGTAATGTGATTGCAATTTCATATATAGAATTGTTTATTTAATTTCTATAGACGAGGAGGACGAAGAGGCGTTAGAGAATAGCATTGTAAAAATATCTAGAAAAGAATTAAATGATCTAGTCACGGAGCTGTTCAGCGTCCTGCCTCAAGAAGTAGAAGAACAGCTGGCCAGCGGGGCCGGGGTGCTGGGGGACGGGGCCCTGGATATGGTGGGTACTTATAATTATTTATCAACAAAAATATTTACTCAAACTATATTTAATGATATTTTGTTTTCAAGTTGTGATGAAGACAAGTAAACTGACACTGAATATGAAATAAAAAGAAGTGTCCAATATTCCAATTACAGGAATAATCATTAATACTATTTTATTTTATTTTTTATTATTTTACTATTGAACTATCTCATATCAGTATATAATAAATAAAATAATTCATTATATATACTGTAACACTGACTTATGTTTTATAGCTGATGTTTTATATTAATTAATATTTTTCAGGCAAAACCGCTCTGGGAAGGCAAACAGGAACCCATATCAGACGAAGAGATAAACTTCCCTATTGTCAGTAAAGTTGAAAGGCGAGACAGTATGTCCATCGGCAAGATGGAGCCTGAGGAGGTTGACCAAATGAATATAGAACATGTTTTGTCCACGTCGGTGGAAACTCAGACCCTTCATACGTCAGTAGGCAGGTGAGGGGTCTATGTAGTCTGGTTAATAGAATATGAATAAAACCAATGCAATTTTGAACATTATAGGAGTGTCGTAATTTATTTTTTAAAAAAATTACGAAAGTAAGTTAAATAGTTTAGATTTTTCCAATATAAAAATACATACCATACGAGGGGTTACTGTATTGGTACAAATTCTCAACTTAATCTCATTTAGTTTATTTGTTTATCTTAATAGAAATTCAATGTAGTTATAAGTAGTGTCAACTATAGATTTCTCGGCTTAAATTGTATGTCCATTTTCCACGTGTCCTCCAGCGTGCCAACCAGCCCGGGCTCCAGCACCGTCCAGATCTCTGTAGTAGAGCACAGTTCGTGCGTGTTGCCGCCCGCCTCCCCGCGGCGCCGACCAGGACCACTGCTGCAAATGCAGCAGAGCAGCCAGCCGCCCTCCACCGTACACGTCACCGTGGACAGTGACATGCAGGTGAGCACAGGCTTAGGTGGGACGAGCTGGTCGGTGCCTATTTTTGAAATCCACTTTAAGGCTGGTCAACCTTACTGCAGGGGTGCAGGAACTTGCACGTTGCTTTTATTTATAAATTTAGTTCAAATGTGTATCCCGACCCTCCGTCAGACTCCATATCTTACATTATTTTTAAGTTTTTATTTGTCTATAGATATATCCCGAGCAAGTATTAATCCTGGAGCAACAGCTGCGTCAACACATCCAGCTGGCGACCACCTACTTCCTCCAGCTGTTCGTGCACCCCGTGCACTGGTCGTACGCACCCAAGTATAAAGAGTATTTGGTACGCATCAATAATATTTTATCTTTCCATTAATGTTGAATTAAGATTACAGATTATATTGTACTAACTATATAGCTCATATTATTTTAGGAATCTCTTGAACAATTGACATTATTGAATCCAAAATCAGTGGCAAATGTTTGTAATTTGAAACCGGCTTTAGAGCTGGTGAAGGGATGGGAGGAGGCCGTGTCGGAGAACACTCCAGAGAACGTGGAGATGGTGGAGTGAGTGACGGACCATTTATTATCATTATTACATTTTTATTATTATTGCTACATTTCTTTTTTCTATTACAGATTTATTCAAAAGGAAGTTGAGAAAAGGTACGTTCATATTAAACTTTTTGGTTTTCTGAAAATATAAATGTTTCACACAAGAAACTTGACAAATAAAATGTCTACTAATTCCTACAAACATAAGACAATTCTACAAAAACACTAAGTAAACAGCCATTTCTAATGTCCGAGAAATATATATATATATGTCGCCGCGAGGACGCTTCGGTCTTCAAATCAAAATAGTTCAGTTCTCGCGGCAACATATATATGTAAATTCATTACTGAAATAAAAACAAAAAAATATAATTTATAAGATTTCGAAATAAAAGGTTCTTTATTTTCAGTCGAAAACGAATCTCCCAGAACAGTATGTATCTCGGGGATTTCCCGGAATTATTTAAGAGGGTGGTAGCCAACAGCTCGGTGTTCCTGTACCCCTACCTGCTGCCCCCCTCGCCCTGCAGAGCTGACTTCCCCACCAAGAGATACGGATACTTCATATCAGAAGATGAGTTAGTATTTCTTACATTATGTTTATATATTATATCTTCATGGTTATAAATATAAATATTTAATCCGCTATTGGTTACATCCTATCAGATAAGTACATCCTATCAGATAAGATAAGGAGCATTTGGTATTTTTATTGATTAAAAAAATAATCAAAGCATGTTCGGACACTTCCACCCTACGCCATTTAAGTAACTTACAAAATATTATTTAAGTTTAAAGCAAAAGCATACATATAACACAAATCATGTCATTCCATAGAAAAATACAAGATTATATTTTTTTTTTGAACTGGAACCCATGATCACTGACACAATAGACGGTGTTACAAACACAACGTCATCACGAGGAACTATACCATGTCATCCACCCGCAGGCTGATGGTGCTAGGGCTGAAGCAGTTCTCGGAGTACGTGGAGGCCAACCCCTTGATCTTCAAGCCGCCGCGCACCCACGCGCGAAAGCGCTGGAGCCTCACCACCGCCACCGAGCTCACCTGCAAGTACATGTTCCCGTGGATGAACGTGCGCTCTCTGCTGGGACACCTGCACCTGGTGCGGAGGAGCGGGGATAAGGCCAACCCCATTGTGGTGAGAACTTACATTGACGATGATGTGATGATATTTGGTTGACTTACATACATAGTGCGTCTACTGCGGGTAGTTCGAAAGTATCGTAATAATAAGTCGCTATACAAAAAAATATTTTGAAATTATTTTTTTACTGAAATGTGTTAGAATACAAATATTATTCCATATAATTAACGGTAACCATAAAAGTATATACTTTGTTACACATAGAAAAATAACTTTACTATATAAAACGAATGGTTTCAGAAATTCTTTGAAAATAATATAATAGAACCGGTTAAACACAAACTACTACCGATCAATGCGTCGCTGACGCTCTACGAACAGCCGGAGTTTGAGATGCCGCGTATATGGATTAAATATCTAGCCAAAAGCAGTAAACGATTTAAGGTATGTGTAAAAGTAAAATAGATTAATTAATAATTAATTAAATTCTATTACAGAGATATTTATATACTTTTTGTTTGCAGGATTCATTGTGCCGGAAGTCCCATGTAACCATACAGCCCTCCGGAGTCGACGTCACCACACAGATACTGGAGCCCCAACAGAAGAAACCACTACCAATAGACTTCACCAAGCCCATACTCTGTGACAGAAACAACTTACTCCTGAAACCAAAACCGGATCTAGTGAACAAGCTGGACGTCCACATCACGGCGCCGGAGCCAGTCTACGTCGCAGCCAACATCTACACCCTGGTGCAGACGAGCAGCGGGGCGCAGCTACTGCCCCTACAGCTCAACACCACCACCGTCCACACCACCTCCGTCAACAGCGCAGCCGCACCCACATGTACTCCGCTTCCGTTAAATAGCGAACCTAAAGCTACAATGGCGACAGTCCCGGACGATGTTATTGAAATTGAAGACGATACAGAACAAATAAATAAAGCTAAAGATACAAAGGACCATTGTGTCTGCTGTGTTTTATTAAGAAGGATATGTAAAACGCGACAGGCCTTAATAACTGAATATTTTAAAAGCAATACAAAAGTCACCAGATCGTGTGGGTGTAGGAATAGAAAATATCCAAATATAACGAATAAACTAAAGTTATTAGTGAATAATTATAAAGCCATGTCGTTAACTGCGCACTGCAATTTAATAAATAGAATAAGAGCGTGCAAGCCCGGCCACGATAAACCCAATGAAGAGGATAAATTAAACTTCAATGATAGGGAGTTCGGTTTGTACGATTAATGAATAAATAAATAAATATTAAAAATTATATTTTTTTTATAAAATATATTTAATTCCAGTTGATGCGGTGAAATTTCAAATAAAACTAATGCAACGTACGAGCATAGCCAGAGACAATAAAATGAAACTGCGCGTCAATACCATCTTGTCGAACTTCGACTGCGAGGACGGCAACCCCTTGGCGCTCATCGATGGCTTATATAAAATATTCGACATCGAGCTCGCCGACATGTACACTGAACTGCTGACGTTCCTGTCGCCGTTACAAGCAGACCAGATTAATAGATTCAAAGAATATTTTGCGAGGAATTGTTTGCAGGATTTAATGTTGAAAATTGACGTATGTTACTCTTTTTATATATTTTTTTATTATACCTCCTATATAACCTTTATTATAAAAAAATAAAGCTTCTGTAAATTAAACCTCAAATTTGTACTAATTTTTTTTTACTACAAAAACAAATTTATTATGTGGTTTAGTCAAACAATAATATTTTTCTTTTTAATTTTAAATACACGCTGTAGTTTAAGTATATTTACTCGTGAGAGAATGGGAGTTATTTCACTGTACTTGATGACAGTACAAATTTATGAACTTAGTATTATTTAATTTTAATTATAGCAAGAATTAATTTGATAAGCGAATTTACTGTCTATAGTACTATCTTATCAATTTAACTTTATATTTTCCACTTGTATATATTTTGCTGAATATAAATAACATATCTAATTCAATGTTGAAAATATACAAACTTATTTGTATATTTTACAGGAACACGTCAAAGACAAGTCAATACGCGGTGGACTCCTATCTCAAATACAGTCGGATATATACAAGAACTTACCCGCCTGTGAGCTGTGTCACCGCCTGTTGGAACACATGGAGAGCTATCCAGAACTCGCTCGTTACACATTTGATTTGTTCCCGCATCGTTGGAGAGAGTAAGTCTGTTGATTAAAGCAATTTTGCAATCTAAATCTAATCTATCATATTAAAATCTCCTTAATTAATTACTCTTTCATATTCAAAAGTTATTAACCATAAATTTACAGAGAGTCAAACATTGAAGATTGCAGTCAACAGAAAGTCAGAAAGGTGACTCTTGTCACGTCAAAGGATAATGTTAATAATCATAAGGTTGTGAAAGTTGTGCCAAAGTCAATTCCTAGTCAACATAATGACACAGCCGTGACGTGTGATGAGACTGCCGAGACGATAGACTATGAAGCTGACGGTTCATCTAGGTAATAAATAATAAATATTTTAGACTAAATAAAAGTAAATCCTTATAAATTAAATTTAGAATAATGTTATTAATTATAAATATTTTTTTAGTAGCGAAGAAGAGGCAGATGTCACATTAATAGAAAATAATACGAATAACAATAAAGAAAATGGAGAAGAAGACGTCGAACTAGCTACTACAGTTGAATATGTAAGAAAATAAATTGAAAGGGTATTTTAATATATTCGGAACAAAAAAATCAATATCATCTCAAAAGTTTCAAGCAAATTTATGTTACATCATAATTTACTTATTTTGATTATATTATATAACTTTGTTAAAAGTAATAATGCCGTGTAAGTAAAAAATAATATCAATTGATAATACAATAATTATTTAAAATAAATTAAAAATTTAAATTATTTTAAATAAATATAGAATGAAAAAAACAACGATTCGGGAAGGAATTCGAATCCGTGATCTCTGGGACGGGATGTCGGGACGGAATCCGTGTCCGTATCGATTTATTTTTCATTTTATACTTATTTTTAAAATATTTAGTTTATTATTATAATATTACAGGAAATTGAAACCCCCGAATTAAGCGTAACGAAAACCGAAGTTCAGGAAAACTCGTCTGATATGTCCATGTTAATTATGTCAGACGATGATTCTCTGAAGTCAGAACCGTCTGACTGGAAGCGAGAAGAGGATAAACTCATTCTTCAAGTCCTCAAACAGTTCCTGACTCCAGAGCAAATTAACGATAAGACAATAATGGAAGTAATTGAAGAGAATCTGCTGGCGATGATCGCTGAAAACCTGGCTGACAAGTCTTTAGACGATGTCAGGGAACGTATTCTGTATTTATTACAAGTTCTTGGAAATGATACATAATAAATTATTTAAAAAAAAAACCATTTGTTATAATTAATAAAGTTGAAATTAAAATTCTGGCAAATTTCTAAAACCTTTCAGCATTTTAAGTTGTGATTTGTTACGATAACAAATCAATATTATTATTATATAGATTTGTGTTATCTAAACAATATCGAATTTCTATACATCATCATCCTTCCAAAACTTCACTATTTAAGTCTGGGTAACAAACATCTGCTAAATCAATTGGCAATAATACTTAAAATCAAGGCTTTAACTAACATGAGCTTCGTTTTGAAGGTCTCAAACTACGTACTGTGGACTGAAGTGTAGTCGTAAATATCGGAGTAATTTATTTTATGTGTAAGCGCCAACTCATTCTATTAACCATGTACAAGATTTTTATACCGTTCTCTATAGTGCAATTCTGCTCTTATCCTGTACAACTTACGGCAAAACCATTGAAATCGTTCTTAATCAAGAATCTCGAGGTTTCAATATTTATTGTCTTAAATTTATCAGGATTCATTTTCATACCAAAGTTAGTAAGACCAGGAATTTAATTTATTTATATATAATAATAAATTTTAAAAATAGCAAACGTAACTTTATTGACCCGTGTATACACACAGCTGTAATTTGTCAGCATACCAATCATACAAACACTCAAAATGAGGCACTAGAATATTAATAAACTTATAAAACATTAGTGGAGAAAGTTTTTCGCCTTGCGGTACACCAGTTTCCATGTAAGCATGGCCTTACATGGAAACTGGTGTACCGATACCGACTCGATATGGTTCGATATGGATCGAGGATGGGTCTCCTGAGCGAACTGACTCCTGGTGGCCACGAAAATAGAATGAGAAACATTTAACGACCGGTTGGATTAATTTCAGAAGAAATAGAATGGTGAGATGTCATAGTTATTGAAGGCCTTTGAAAAAGCTATAAACACTAATACTGTTACATTTTTGTTATCTATACGTCGTAAAACATTAGTTACTTTGATTATAGGAGTGAAGTTAATAATTAAATTAAATTAATTATTTAAATGTTCACCCTCGTCTTTTCATGACAACTCCTGCTAGGTGGCCTGGAAAGTCGCTAGCGTGACAATGAGTTTAAATACGACAATGGGTGCTCTACAATGCTCTTTATAGTAATTATCAAAAACATCATGAGGTTTTGCTAGTTATGTACAGTTACAATATAATCATTTTGATATGATTATTTATTCATCATCTGTTTTTGATGTCAAATGCTTTTAAAATTATTTTCATGTTTCACCTTTAAACCATAGCATGTCACCGGATGGAAGAGTAAAAGAAGGGTTACAACATTCGAGTTCTTCCATCTGGAAGATCCACTTAAACGCTTTAAGAAAATCGAGAAATCAGTCAGTGTCTCTAAAAGAAGCCAAATAGTACATATGGGTTAGTAAAAGGTTTATATCACTTTGTGGTAACTGGTTGGTAATATATATATATATATATATATATATATATATATATATTTATCTAAACCAATACAGATAATGTTGTCTTCTGATAGTGAGCTGTCGCCTGTCAGCAACGTAGAACCCAGATTGACATTCTCTGTCTACGTGACAAATGATAGCAGCTGACTAACCGGTTCACGATTGACACTTGACTCCAAAAATCAAAATACTATCTACTTAATTTATTAGCAAGGAATAAACTATTCTCTTCCGACAGGTTATAAATAATTACAAATGATTGTGTAATTTATTAAAATGGAGCAGTGGCTACGTGAAGGTTTATCTAAAATTCTAGATTTTGAGGTTCCAGAAGATCTTACTAAGTAAGTAATAGGTACATGAAATTAAGTGATTTGTTAAATATGGCATTTCATGCAATTCATATGGTGTTTAATTTATTTCCTATACTTACTTAAATACTGGAGTGTTCTCTTAGTGCTCGGGTTGCCGACATTTCCAATTTTTTGGTCTTTTAAATTAAAAAAATGTGATTTCTTTTTTAACAGTAACTTGTTCATAAAAATCAGCTTAAACTGTTAACTGTTCCTATTATACTATATCTTTACCTTATTGTTTTTTGAGAGAAGATAATTATTTCATAATTTCAGATATATTTCTTCCATTGAAAAAGAGAAAGATTTAGATGAATACCTCAAAACCTTTCTAGATTTTGACAACTCACAGCATAAAAACTTTTATTTAGAATTGATAAAGAAGAAATTTCCTAGTAAAGGTAAACTATGTAAAGTTTTTTCGGTTTCTTTATAACTGAGACTTAGAGAAAATATAACCTTACCATGTTATATTTTTTAATTACAGCTGGCACTCAGTCAAAACAGCAAAAGAAAAAAATATCAAAAAATAAAAATCAACAAAACTTTGTGAGTACAGAAACTCCAATAGAACCACCAGTTGAGGTTGAAAGTAAATCAAAAAAGAAAACTAAATATGTGAATTTATATTCTCAAGAAGGGAAAAATGCTCAAGTTGTATTTTTAAAAGGTTAGTAAAGATAAAAATACACCATAAATATTAAAAAAAAATGCAACAAATGTATGATTTTTATAATTTTAACTCTTCATAATATTCGAAACTTTCTTTGTCACATGTGTATTTACTATATTTGCAACACTTTTGAAATAGTTACAATAGCATGAGCATCAATAATAAATTCTCAAAAATGCTTCTTGTCTTCAGGCCGACACCACTGTGACTGTCAGGCTGCAAAGCATGAACTTGTAAATAACTGCCTGAAGTGTGGCCGAGTTGTGTGCAAGCAAGAGGGATCCGGCCCTTGCCTGTTTTGTGGAAATTTGGTATGTGGTTTTTTAGTATGTAATTAAAAAATGTTATATGATTTAGAACTCTAATACAAAACTATACACATCATGCATTGTTTAGGTTTGTACACCAGAAGAGCAAAGAGAGATCAATGCTAAAACTAAGTCAAGTGCCAAGCTGGTGGAATCTTTAATGGAAAGGAGTAGACCTAAAGGCTGGGAGGCCGCCATGTCTCAGCGGAACAGGCTCCTCGAGTATGATCGAACTAGGTAGATGCCTTTATTATGTCTTTGTCTGATTAATAATGAGTTTATTTAAAGTAAATTTTTTTATTTAAAGTTTATGTAAAGTTTATTATATGTCTTTGCCTTGGCGTTAGCCGGCATGTTCCAAGCTAAGATACCATTTTATTTATTCTAGTATTGACGTCTGAAAATTTGTACTTAACATACATTTTGCGTTATTCTCACCTAGTTATATCTTTGTGTTCTGTCATGAAATAGTAACAAACTATAATATATGACACAAAATATTATCAAAATCTGTTGTCATACTTGTCAACAGCCAAACATTTCTGAGTATCCTATATATAGCAAAGGACGTTACGGGCACCGTAAAACGTTGTAGCTATTTTAGCTGTTTCGAACACTGAAAATGCTAGAAATCTGACCCACTTTTTTTCACTCTCTATGTCCTTCTCTTCTTTATTTCTTCTCTATATATTTTTTTAAAGGAGTATTTTATACTAAGAAATCGCTTTGATCGATTGATTCTAGCGAGAAGCGCACGCGCGTGACTGACGACGACAGCGACTACTTCAGCGCCAACAGCGTGTGGCTCAGTGCGAGCGAGCGAGATAGCATGAACGCCTACCAACAGAAGCTTTACGACAAGAAACATGCCTCCAGGCTCGATAAGAAGATGACCTTTGATTTCGCCGGTGAGTATAAAGATTAACTTGATAGGTAAAACATTCCAAAAAAGTAATCAATTTAATCAATAATTCTAATATGTAGTTCTATGGTGGGTTGTTTGGGCCTAGAATTGGAACATCTATAGATTGAGTTCTGCTATTATTTGTATAGATATATTTTATGTCAACCCGTACAATAAAAGACGCCGTCATTATTTCTTAGGGCGTCAAGTAGTTGAAGACAAGACAATAGACTACGAAGTGGATGAAGAACAGATTAGACAGATAACTGGTAACAAAAGTATTAGTAGCGCTCAGTTCCTGCGACCGGATCTGTTGCTCGACTCGTCGGGCGATAGAGACGTCGCACCTGGTGTGAACGCACCCTTATTACAGGTGAATTATCTAAAGGTCTCAAGACTTTTAACAATTCTAAATAGAAATAAAATTTATTATTAAAAAAAATATGCAATATAAGCATTCCATTAATCATTACATTCTTCAGTTCGACGCTTCTGTAGACAAGGGCCAGGCTACCCCCAAAAGTTGCAGCCAGCTGAGTCGCATCCAGGACGCATCGCTGCAGGAAATGGGGGACACGGGGCGGTGCCTCTCCATGCACCAGCCCTGGGCCTCGCTATTGGTGGATGGAATCAAGCTGTGAGTGACTTTCACTTGCTTTCTTTGAATTCAATTATTTAGTCAACTGAGTTGGTTATCTGATAGTAAGAGATAACCAGCTCGTTTTCCCGAGAAATTCCTGCATGGTCAGAATAAAAAGTATTCCAAATTCTGCCATTCTCGTTACAATGAGTATTGACAAAATCGAACATGTCATTAATGTGTAGAAGGAACAGTATTGGGCAAAGCAAGCATCCTTGAGGAACACCTATTCTACCACACACGGCTTGGGGCTGAGCAAAATTAATCGAGATTTGTTACTACTGTGTGTTGGTTATTATGTTGGTAGTGAACTTTTGTTTCAAAATCTGCTATAAATCTGTTGAAGTGAATAAATCGATAAACCGATTATTTATATAATACAAAATAATAAGTCCAAAATTTGCCTGAAAATACTATATCTAATATTAAACTTGATCTTCCAGCCATGAAGGTCGTACTTGGTACTCGTCTCACCGCGGTCGCCTTTGGATCGCGTCAACCGCACGTGCCCTGGACCCGAACGACGCACGAGCATTACAACAACAGTACGAAGCCCTGTACCCTGGTAGGACTTACTAGATACTTTTATCATTTTAGGTCAATTGGTAGAGCCAAGAGGCGGTTTCTCACAGGTTGCGGGTTCGAATCCCTGCCCGAATCGATTTATTCTTTATACATTCATTTATTTTTATTTTATTTCAAGAAAGATTGAAAAAACAGATCCGATAGGAGTTATTCAGCTAGCTTTATTGTGTTTTTGGGAGAGGGGCAGGATGATTTTTTCTAAGTTGGTGAAAGATTTAGCTTATATTAAGTCATGTAACACAGATGTCACAGATGTAATGCGTAGAAGGATTTAATTTTAACGGGGAGGGAGACGAAATGAACAATATGTCCCGGTATTTGTAGCGAGTATTTGAATGTTAAATGATGACGTCTAAATATAATATTTTTGTAGATAAATCAATGAAATTTCCGTCGTTCTACCCGACGGGCTGTCTCCTGGGGTGCGTCATCGTCGAAGACTGTCTGTCACAGGAGGAGTATGCTAAAAAGTATGCACTTATTTAGTTTTATACCATTTGTTGTTTTTGTAATCATTTATTAAATTATACTAGCGGGCTTAATTTATCTTGGTAGAAAATATTTTGACAATTGAAGATACCATCTTTTTTTGTGATAGAAAATCCATGGAAAAAACCCAAAGATTCTAGGAAACTCTGAAATAGCTTCTGCAGTCAGTGATATATTTTTATTAAAAAGATATTTATAATTTATCTGAATGTATGTTTATATGTTTGTTAATAACTGTTTTAGGTATCCAGGCGGTGAGAGCGATAGTCCCTATGTGTTTATTTGCTCGAACCCAATTAGTTTGCGGCTCAGATTTCCTATCAAAGGACAACATAAGATTTGTAAGTATAAGTTCTTAAAAGTGTCCAAAATAATATAAACAATTTAAAATATAATTCAATTTTTTTTTATTTACAGACAGCTTGGACAAAACTATTCATCAAGCTGCTGTCAAAAGTATACAGAAAATGGCTAAAATACAAGCAAAGGAAGCAAACGCTGGATAAATTTAAGATAATATAATGGTTAAATTGAAAATAAAATATGGTTTATATTAAGAAATTGTTTTATTTACACATTTAAACTAACAGTAAAATATAAATATTAAAGAATCACACATTCACATATTCATAACAACACACAAAGATCATAAACACAAATAAAGCACACACGTAATACTATTTATTCCTAATTCTATAATGAGCACCAATTAGATATAAATTAACATTTGTAAATATAAGGTTCGTACACAAGTGCGGGAATTTATGTCTCATGACACCAGTAACAATTTGTGTGTGAAATGTGACAATTTCTTAGTCCTTATTTTTTCTTATAAAGAAATGTTGTGTGAGAGGCGAGAAAAAGAAAATGCAGTTAGCGTGGTATATCACCACATTTGTATTGTAAATGCTAGTACATACTAATATTGTATTAAACTAAAATTTTAATTTTGATACTTTGGCAGACGAAATGTTTTGGTTTTGAGATAAATTAGGAAAGTTACGATTCCTTCTTTTGGTTAAGCTGTGGAAAGAAAGCCTCTATTGGAAGAATTGGATCATCTGTGGCTATCGTGAAGTAACTTGGTATTCTTCTACTGTTAGAAGAAACCGTCTTAAACATTCCCGGTGTATTGTAGTCTTTACTGGCCGCTAGAGTCAAATCTGATACTCGTTTTGAATGTTCAAAGAGTCGCTCATTGGGATCCTGATGCTTTTTGTCTGCTATTTTCATGATGGCACTCTCAGAACGAGATCTTTCAGAAGTGATGTCATTTTGATTACCTACATTGCCTGTTGCTTCAGTAACGGAAACATCCTGCACGGATTCTCCTATTTCAGAATCATGGAACCTCTTCCTTTGAGGCCTCTTCTGTGTGATTGTTGTTCCGTGTTCAGTTGTCTCTTCCGTAGGTTTTTGTCTTCGTTGACCATTGCGCACCCGAGATGAAATTTTATACCCGTCAGTTTCCTCTGTATTTTGTTTCTGTTTGTGCCTTGAATGTATTTCCTGCTCATTGTTTTCTGTTCTATTTAATTTATGTCTCGGTTCTTTTGGTATAAACTTTTTCCGTTCAGTGGTAGTTTCAATGTCACTAAAAATGCTCTCTGTGTAGGCGTTTTTTCGTGGCGGGAATCTGATTCTGGGTGTATTTTCAACTTTTTCTGTTGTACTTGTTGTGGAGTTTAAACGACTTCTATAGTCCTTAACACTAAATTTAGGTCTGTCTAACTTATTCTTTTGTCTTGGCCTTTGAATTTTACTGCTATTTCGGATATTCGTTTCCGTGCGAGATGGAATGGTAGTTGCTTCATTTTTAACTTTTACAGATTCAGTAGTGGAATCTCTGTTTTCTACAGGACGTGCATCTCTATGGAATGAAAATTCTTTTAACGAGTCAGTTGTTTTGTATGTATCTGTTAAACTGACGGAGACGTCACTCGTTGGTGTATCTTTTTCATCTTGCTTATGACTATAATCGGGAGTTTCATCTACCCTCTCGTAGGAATGTAATAGGGGTTTTGATGTTTGAGGACGAGATAATATTTTCATTATAGATGATTCTTTAACCACATCCTGTTGTAAGTTTTCTTTTATTGCTTGTGTAGTAGTTTCATCCAATCTGTCTGAAGGAGTTGTCAGGGGCCTACGATGACTAAGAAGTTTTTTCTTGACTAATGTTGGCTTAGTAGGGGATGTGGTTGGCAAAGCGCTAGTCGTCAATTCCGTTGTAATACTTGGAGTGGTAACAGTGGGTTCAATCTTTGATTTAGTTGGTCTTACTCGTGGTCGTATGGTGTGAATTTCTTCAGAAATAGTAGTTGCGGGTGCTTCAGTCGAAGATACTTCGTTATTAGTATTATTTTCTTCTTTACTGCGGTTTGGTTGTGGGGGACGACGTCTTCTGATTTTATTTCGCTTTCGTATTCTATCCTTATCTATAGGTTCTTGGGCACTGGGTCTTCTAAAATGCAGACTTGGAGGAAGTGTGGGTAGGGGTTCAGAAAGGTAATTATTTTCTTTATTTAGATTTAATTCTGATGTAAGTTCAGGTTTGGGTGCAACTGTGGGTTTTTTTAATCGTCTATAAGGTTTGTGTTCGTTGGACGTAGGCGTTGATACTCTGTAATAATAGTCTTTTAATTTGGTCTTACTGATTGGTTCAAAGTCGTCACCTAAGGGACGTCTGCTTTGAGATTCTACTTGACTGTCGTAATTTATAGCAACATTTTCATTTCCATTCTCACTTTCAGTTACAATAGCAAATTCTTCAGGAATATTAGTTATCGTCGTTGTTGGTTTTTCATGTTGTGTGACTGCTTCTTCATTAATCTGATCATTGTATGAACCTGGAGTTACTGTCCAAGCAGCTGGTGAGGCGCTAGTTATGATATCTTCGGAGTTTTCAACTACGGCATATGAAGGACGATGTGACAACGCATTCAAACTGGTTTCTAAATCAAACGACCCCGGTGCATTGATGTATTGTTGAGACACTTGTTGAGTAAGACCAACATTATCTGATGCTTTTTGTTTATTTGTGTTATAACTATTTTTAGAATATTCTAAATCATCATAGTTTTGTATTGGCACATTTTGTGATTGGTATTTATAGTCATTGTATAGAGGACTGGATAATGTACTCGTTTGTTGTAGCTGTGGATTATAAGTGGTGATTCTGTTGTAATCCGCATTCAATTTCTTTATAAAGGGATCCTGCGGGCTCGCTTTGAAAAAGTTTTTGATTTCTTCATTAGGGTCTATTTTCAACTGAGATGCTAACTTGGTCTGCTGTGTGGGTACATAACCCAGATTGTTTAATGTTGATCCGAAGATCAAGTTCTTTTGTGCTGTTGTTAACTTGGGTGTAGTGGAGGAAAATAGAGCTGGTGTAGATTTATGTAAGCTGGGTAAATAGCTATATGAATTGAAATACGTTTGCTTAGTTGGTTGCTGAGGTGCAAATGTTGTTTTAGTGACTGGATAAAGGGGATCTCTTCCTTTGACAGTTTGCAGGCCAAAGGATCCAAATGTACCTGAAATAATAAAATAATATATATTTGTTTTAGTAAAACATCAAGTACTTAATTACAATTTTTTGTCTTATACATTTTCAATTTTAAGTCATACCTAATATGCTTGGCGGAAATTGCTGATAGTGAGACAGAGTATCTTGGAATGGATGTCCATATGAATTTATCTTTTGAGCTCCCGTTTGTTGACCAAATGACTGCTTTTGACCAAAAGCTTGCTGTGGGGCGAAATATTGTTTTTGATTCAAAGACTGCTGTTGCGGTTGTTGTTGTTGTTGGCTGAACGATTGTTGTTGTGGTTGTTGTTGGACGAACGTTTTCAGTTTTTGTTGTTGTTGGCCGAACGATTGTTGCTTTGGTTGTTGTTGGCCAAACGATTGCTGTTGAGCAGTCTTTACGGGCTGGCTATTGTAGTGAGATACTGTGTTACTATCTGGCAACTTATAGACTTCCGGTTTGAAGATCTCTGTTTCCGCTGATTGTGGCCGCTTTCCATCCGGTCTTGAGTAACCTTCGTTTGGTTTACCATATATGTCGACTGGTTTAACCGTCGGATACTGCCCGAATTGAATCGGTTGTATATTCGTCAATTGCTGCAGTATATTATTGTGGTATTGCTGTTTTTGTTTTATTTGTTGCTTTTGCAAGACCGGGCGAGCAGCATAGGGATTATTTATATTGCGATTGAGCACGTTATCGGTTTGATAATTTTGCAGAAATTTGTAATAGTTTTGGCCGTTGTTTGGTAAAGCAAATGGATTTAGATAAGAATTAATAGGTTGATTAGTTGGGAAGATGTTTGAGGTTACTGGGACTGTACGAAGTGTCGTGGGGCGATAGGATTGAGCGATGGAGGTCAGTTTGTTAATATCTCTTGCTGTTACGGGACGAGATGAGGATGGATATAAATCTATTAGAGGTATTTTATATGGAGCATGGAGAGGAGCGGTGCCTTGGGGTCCATACAAGAGACTGCCAGACCCCACAACCGGTCTCCAGCCTCCCTTGGATACTGGTAAATTCTGAAAAGAAAAATCCCATTATTTTGTACAACATTTCCATTCAACTCATTTTTTTACTTTTACAGTCTTTTTTGTATAAATAAAATCTTACAGTATATGCTCCTACAGTACGACGGATTTGAGGAGTCTTCTTGACGCAGTCAATGCTTGACAAAAAGGCATGTAGTACGAGCGCGACGAACCATAGCCGCATTCCTAAAAATAAAACAAAATATATATAAAAAAATATTTCCTAAATATGAAGAAGTAATAATTTACATCTGTAAAAACTATCAAGTCGTGTTATTATAATATATAAGATTGGTTGAAACGTTGTATTGATGTAATAAGTAGTTTGAACTTTAACGAGGGGTCACGCTTTCTATTAACTTTGTCGTTATAACGGTAATAATAAATTAAGTCAAATTGGACAACCTGGGAAAGTGATAACTATGAAAGCATTGTCATTTACTTTTCTAGTGACAGTTGGCCGGCACACAAACCGTGGAGCTTAAAATATAGTTACGTTAATTGTACCTCCATCTTCGATTTTACATACAGCTAACAATAAAATAAATAGACATAAAACTCCTTTGCAAACACGGATGAGTGACAGATATGAAAAGCCTATTTTATTGTATATTGGTAATGGGAAGACGAACATACCGTCACTCATGAAAACTTTTAAGTAGGACTGTTACAGATGCTGTTGATTTAGTGAAATATAATTTACTCTACCTTCAATTTAGACTATGAATCGAAAAAATTGTAAATCAGTATGCGTATGTAGAGCGGAACTGGCCATGGACGGTGCCATCTCCGTTCTCACGAATTTAGATACGCTTTTGTTTTTTTGTAGTTTTTTTATATATATTTAACTACTATGGCACTTTTTTCTTGATAATTCGTTGCAACGTGAAACCTTAAATTTGGTTTCGATAGGTTTCGATAAGTATGACAAAAAATATTTAATATTTTAGTTTTCTTTTATTCTAAGTACACCTATTTTTAAAAGCGTTGCTTCTTTTACACATCAACTAAAAGTGACGTTATATTTTTAATTTATTTATAAAAAAAATATATTAGGTAAAAACTAGGACTTAGACTACTGAAATAAGGTTCCTAAAGACATGTAATACTTCATATTATATCCCTATGGAGGCTAAATAGAGGATATAAATTTGAAGTCCATCTTTTGAAAAGTTTCAAATTGACCAGGGCGTGAAGTCACGGGGAATATAAAGTAAATATAAGGTATAAACACACAATTATAGTGCCATATATGTTTTATACATGATGATAAAGAGTACTAATTCTACTTCATCTTACTTTTTCCTTCCTTTCCTTTAAATTAAGTATACTTTTAAGCTTTTCACTGCCTCTATGTAATAATTCTATTAAATATACTATATCAAAGGAAAAGTACCCAATTAGAGTGTGCACTTCAGTCTTAGAAACTTAGTTAAAGAAAATCATGAAAGTGTCTATGTCTAAGACATTCCTCAGTCAAAGCGGTGACATATATTTTGGGCATTCAGAAAAAGTGCTAAAATAAAAAAAAAGAAGTGATAGGATTAATCCTTTAAAAATAACCTTTAAATTTGGGCTTACATATTATTATCACGTTGTTATTATAGTATTAAAATAATTACTAATAATTTGTTTATGAAAAATGTCTTTAGGAACAATTTAAATAAACAATATTTCATACTATGTAATGTGGAAACAAAATAATATTTCATAATACGCCTGTAATGAAGGAGTTAAAGAAAAGTTACAAATAATTATAGAGGTATCACTTTCTAATGATTACGAACATGGAACGTGATTTACATTGGAAATAAGAGCATGTGTCAACATAGTGTGTAATGGCACACCATAAAAATGTAGCTGGCTGTTACTAGTATTAAAAAAGTGATATAAACATTCGCGGGCTCCGTGTATTTTATTTTTATTATGTTGGTACTCATATCTCACTAGTGTTGTAAATGTTGTCGAAAATAAACGTTTATTATTATTATTTTAAAAAAGGCTTATAATTCTCTTAAATTACAAATATTGTTCAGATTAAGTATCAGATTTTTATTTGCAGATCAATGGTAATTCTGGATGGCTATTAATTCTTATTGTTGTAATGAAAATGTAAGTGAAATAAACAAGGTTTTTATTATTTTAAATTATATGCAGTGACTTTTCTTTTTTTAGAAAAGAATGGTTTGCTAGAATAGACTAATTATGGGTGCAGTAAAAGATCTGCCAAGTTTTGAAAAGCAGTTGTTGTAACTTAAAAAAATATATTTTGATATGTTTTGTTTAAGCAGATAAATAATGTAATGATTAATTTTGCTTAAATTAAACATTCATAGAAATTTAATCAAATATTAAATAATGTATTTGTAAAAAAATAATTTCATACAATAAAAGTATATGCTTGTTTTAAGTGCTGTACTCTCTAGTAACTGTCATCCCTAAATAAAATTACAAAAATATATAAATATAAGTAATTTAGAAAAGAATACATATGGAACGAAGAATTCATTTTGCAAATAAACATACGCACTGGTACACACTTATCTGTGCGCATTATTAAACTTAATACGTTTTATATATGCTTTTTATCTAAATTACATCGTATTTATTATTTTAGTAAACAGTCCAGAAAATTTTAGATTAAAGCAACTTTCAAACGCTGCCTTACTGGGTTTACTGTACTGTACTATACTGTAACCATAAAGGTGGGTGCATACCATGTAGGTTAACCTGCAGCGGTCAGCGCTCCTGCAATTTTTCTAAAGAAATCTTGTTTGTACACAGTGGTTACTTTAAGGAACGTATCAATTTCTTCAATAGTATACACCCACCTTAACTACTTCAAGTTATTAACAGAGGCTTGGAAAAAGTGTAAACTATTTAATTTCGAATACATAATATCAATCTAGTTATTTTTATTTTTTAATTTAAATGATAAGAAAAGTCACCGGTAAATATTCTTACGTATTGTTACTTTTTATACGCAGTCAGTAAAAACATATGAACAACAAAATCTGGGAATTAATTCATGTTTTTTTGTGTTATCAAGTAAAAACATGTGATCATACGTGGGAGAAACGTACGCTGTAAAATAATAGCTATTTCAAACGAGTACAATCTTATAAGATATTAAACTTGCAAAATAAAGAAAAAACTTAAAATCTTAAACAGTCTCGGTACTGTACATTTTGTTGTACTTTAAAAAAAATACTATAAAATTACTAACTTACTAAAATAACCGTCGAGTCTATAGTTCAATATTCACGAGGCTCTATACATAACCTTTAAATATAGTTTTGATACAGGATGTATATATATATAAATAAATTGCTCAAGAAAGATTATGATATGATAATTTTTTGATTTATCAGATATTTCGGTAATTGCTAATATCATTGAAGAGTTCGCATGGCGTGCGGGCGCTGTTCAGTCACCGTAGCACGTTTCACTCTAGCTATTTGCTTTGAGAAAACAGCTACATTTTTAAGACATCTTAAATCACAACAAATAAGAGTGTGCTATATGCTTTAGAAAATAAAAGTGCTTTTCCAATATACTATTTTGATTGTTGTGGTAATTGTGTAGACGATACGATCCTAGCTGCCATTTTGCTGACACTTCGCTGTAACATATTGCTTATTTGAATATGTAGTTATTTCTTTTTACTTTAGATATTTTTTAAATATATTTAAACTTTCGTTAACTAAGATATATAGATGAGTTACATATATATATATATATATATATATATATATATATATATATATATATATATATATATATACACATAAAACTCATCATATTTAAAGTCAAAAGTCATTGTTCTTATTTCATTTCCTTATAATATTACTCAACCTTATAATTTTATTTCCTTATAATACTACTTAAACCAAAACATATTTATAATATCATAAAATATTGATAATGATATAAGTAAAAAGTTTATAAACTGCGTGCATTAAATCGTCGTAAGCATAAACCGTGCGCGTGAAATGAAACTGTATGCAAAATTATTGCAGAGATAATATACTGCTATGGCTTAAATTATTATTTATCTTAGGAACTAGCTGCTGGGCACTTCATCTGCCCCTTTCTCTCTTCTAACTTAAATCATAAAATCATTAACCATCTGTCCATCTTTTAGTTTAATTCTAATTATATCCCAAATATTTTTTATTTTGTATTGTTTTAACCACACCAAATGTAAAAGAATCCATCTGCAATTTTTCCGTGGTGTAACATACAAACAATATAATTATTTTTTTTAGTCATGTTTTCTACAACCAGTAATTAGTTAAAAAAAAAAACAATGTCGTACTGATTTTTCTTCCTTATTACTTTGTTATTAGATAAGAAACGAAGATGAATTTTATTTTATTTTTTTATTGCTAAACTGGATTTTTATAATAATAGAAATAAATTATAATATTACATAAAATAAAAAATAATAGATATAAGATATAATAATAGAATAATAGATAAAGATAGAATAGAAATAATAAGAGATAGAGACAGAGTACTTAAAAACAAGAAGCGCGTTGATTTCTTTTATATGAACGCGTATCTGAAGCTACCCGTTTAACTCTTTTGTACTGGAGCAAGAAACAAAAATGTGGTCCATTTTAAAAAGTCTTAGCAATAATTTAAAAATAAATCTATGTCAGTGCATCGTGAAATACGCATAATATTAGACTAACGGACCGTAGAGTCATTTTCTACTCATACGTTTATGACAAAAAAAGAAAACTATGAGTATGATATTTGTCATTTCTGTTACATTAGCGCTCGATGATAAGTTAAACAAATGAATATTAAATAAAGAACCATTAATAATAGTAAATGTAGAGAATGAATTCATAAGTTAGAATGAAACGGTGGTGACGTCTGGAAGTGATACGTTAGCTTAATTGGTAGAGCGACGGGATGGATTGGAGAGGTCGCGGGTTTGAATCCCTGCTCGTATTGGTTTATTTTTCAGTATATATTTATTTAAATTAAGAAGTTATGAAGACGGCGCTGTAATGTGAATTTTTATTTGTTGTTTATTTGTTTTCATTGACTGCTTTGTAACGTCTTCGATTATTTGAGAATATATATATTATTCTCACCGTCAATGTTAAAAAAGAATAAAATACCAGAGATGATTTATCCAACGCACAATTAGAACATACCAAATAAGTACCTTATTACTCATAGATGTTTTCTGTTCCTGAATATCATTAGAGATTGGTGGATTATTGACTAAATATAACCCACTATCCGTCTATTATATATGCTAGTGGGTTATTTTATAGTAATAGTAGTATTACTAAAATAATACCTGACCCAATGACCAATTGAAGCTTGTGTTCAATTTACATTTCTAAGTTTACTTTAACACGGTCTCGTGATAAATTTCCATTTGCCTATTAACTGTTTTTAAATCTACTTTATATGTACCAAAACGTATTCCGGCAGCCGAATATTTCCGTACATCACGCGAGCATTATATAAATCTTTTATAGACTAAAAAATCATATTAATTTACTATTTTACATATAATTTTTCTAAATGCTTCCTGTGAAATATTTTTAAATATTTCCTAACATGTATTTGTTTATATACATTGAGGAGGGCTGGCGTCATAAGGCAGCTTGCCGTAGAAAATAAATCTAATCCTATAGCAGCATGACAAGGCAATAAAATAAATATCCTAGCTTTAATATGTGATAAGGGAGATGATGATGAGGTACATACATATATATATATATATATATATATATATATATATATATATTAATCAGTGCGCCATATTAACTGTTGTTATAATGATAAATCAATATAATTTCTCATCGAACCGCTATTTCGACTTACTTCAAGGTTTTCCGATAAGTTGAATGACCTACAAATATATTCTCACGTCAATCGAATGTTTGTAATAATACATAACATCAGAGAATCTGCTTTCTTTGGTACAAAAAGATAACGAGGTTGGGTCGTGGGAGGTGCATTGTATCGGTAAAAGTAAGCCGTTATAATTATTGTTAGGTAATAACAAAACACGAACACATTAATAAATATAATTAATATGTAGGTATATATTTTATAGCTTATAATTTTTGATGATTATACGAGAAGTTAATTATTTCTCTTGCAATAAGTTAAAACTTTGTCGTGTAATGTAAATAATTTGTCATGTTTTAGTAAAGTTTTCTCGACAGTAAGTTTTGTGCCGTCATTGAATTTTATGGTATGCGTACTTTCTCAAAATATTCATTCAAAAATAAACAATAGTAATCATTATTCGTTCAGTTCGTTCATTACCATTCACCGCCCGTGACCTTAGCGGTCACTTTCCATGCCGACGTGATGTGGTTGCTACGCTCTGATGACAAATAATAACACTTTCTTTCTTTTTCATTACACAAGGCTTAAATATTACTATTATTTTAAGTGATAGCTTAAAAGCTATAGACAACTAGACTACCCTTCACCTGTAGGTATATTTAGTTATATTTTTTAAAAGTCTTAAATGTACCTAATACAAAAAATATAGCAGAAAAAGCAGACCAAACCAGCTATTGAGAGTATGTTAACTTTTATTGGATTATGCTTTTAAAAATCGAACATTAAAAAGCTTAAAGAATAAGCTTATTTAAATTTCTGTTTATTTGTTAACTTTTTTATTCATACGTCGGCCTTATTTCAAAGAATCTTTGATAATTGGAGAAATCGTACCCATAATAAAATGACTGACGTCTCAATATACAATGATAAACCAAAATCATATAAAAGATGATAAACCAAAATCATAAAAGATGTAAAATCAACTTTTAACGGTTAAAAATTTAAATATTTTTAATGTGACATACATTACACTTAAAAAAATAATATACATAGAAGATCAAGATTGTTGTTATTGATAATGTTTTAGTTGAATATGTATAGATGAACTATTTTTTTATTTGTTATTATTTTTATATTTTTGTTTTGTTATAATTTTGGTATAATAAAGAATGTCGTATCGTATGTCACGGAACTGATAACAAAAGCTATAAACATTTCTAAACGATATTGAGGCGCTTCTCAATTATGGATCTTTTTTAATAGTATTGTGACAAACGAATAGACGGTCCAACTGATTATAAATAGAAACGTCGGATGGATTCCAAAGCCGTTTTTATTGTTAATTTAGGCATACAAAGAACTATAAAACTTCACAAATATCTTCAGAGAGGGTGGTACTATTCCGGTCACGTATAATTTTAAACGAGCCGATTCAATTGGTTATAACTGCTTAACTATACCAACTAAACTCTAATATAAAACTAATATAAATAAGCGAGCTGATGTTCGAGGTTGTAAGAAGCTTTAGTTTGTCTGAAACGAGAACACATGTCTATGAAACGAAAAAGAAACACGATCACAATGAACACATAAACAGCGGTAACCTAACATAAACTTGCATCATCCACTTCTCAGACCAAATTTGGTGCAGCCCGTAACCAGCGGTCATAAACGTTACAAAACACTACCGATTTCGGTACACCATTTATATATCTAGAAAGTTAATTATAATTACTTACCGAAAACGGGGTACTTTATGCGGTCTGATACCCATCAGAGCTTAGATGTATAGCACACACGCTGAGCGAGCACCGTGCAAAAGTGAAAATATAGAAAAATAAATTGCATAGCGGTTCAATAGTGGCAAAGGACTTGATACGAAAGGCTTATACGACTTAATAATTATATTATAAGGATTATTTTAATAAACTAACAGAATAATAAGAACATTATTTTCTATATTTATATTGAAATTTATTATATGTTTACTAATTGAAAAATATTTAATTGGTGATATTTGATTCCTATCCAGATTAGAGGATCCAAAGATTAAACTGATAACGCTTCCATAGATTACATTAATTAATTATTTTAAACATAACTAGAACAAAGATGAAGGTCCGCCGTAAATAAGATCTTATCTGGAAAAGCTGCTAGATAATTTTATTATTCAGTTACTTTAGAGGAAATGAAAAGAACACCAACTACAAATAAAAGTAAATCCATTATTAATGACCGAAAGGTTCCTTGTATTATCCTCACCATTGGTTTCAATGTTCCCATGAGATTGGAAAGCAGTCTGATATCGCGGAAAACCATTGAAATAACATTGTATGACAATTTCGAGGAAAAACTTGATTCAGGGGGTTATTTTTCTCTTTGTTATAAATTCCCACGGACGGGAAATCTTGATTTGTAAAGGTACAATAATACTTATTATAATAATTTTAATCTAATTTGTTATTTCTGGCTTTATGTTACGTGTGCATCGGACTTCAGTGTATATATCTACACTCATTTTATCTTGAAATAGTTTTTATATTTTTCAATGGAAATGACGATTTTAATTTCTAAAATGGTCAAAATGTCTTGGACAAAGCATATTTCAAAATATCTATCAAGGATCATCTGCGACATACGCAAACAAATAAATAGGTACAGAGATTGAGAGACAGCTAATTTTAGGTACTTTGATAATTCAGAAGCATTTACTTTTACTATTTATAGTTATATTTAGTGCAATAGTATAATACTAGTTGCTGCCAGCGACTTCGTCTCAAGTATTTTTTTAGTCTTATCTGGTTAGTTAATTTTTTGTATTATTATGTGGAAATAAGAAAGATTTTCCAAGTGAATGGCAATTTATATGTTGACTTAGATAGTAAAGCAATACCACACCAAATTTAATCAAAATCTGTCTAGTAGTTTTAATGTATTGTAATGGCTTTAGGGACTTTTTAGCTTTTTCAATGGAATTAAAACTATTTTCGGAGTTAAATGCATTCTATATGTTGACCGGGGCATAACTGCAAGAAAAAAAAATAAAAACGATTCTTTTTGTCACGTACAAAACGTAAAGCAATTTTCCTGTTAAAAAAATATATAATCTTTAGGTTGTGCTATTTTCGTAAATTACTAGATAAAATTCTGATAAAGATCTGAAAGTAAATATGTAGATAATTAGCGTGTTTTTGAAACAGGTAACAAAATCTAAGTCTATTCAAATTCTTTCTTGATAAACAAAATGGGTTCCGTGTTCGTTACCTATATCATTTTCTAAAGCACGAGTTTGTTCCAGTCGAGTTGCTGTTACGAGTTTCCTGTGCCATTACGACTTCACTAAGCTGTGAAATTAAAAGATAACTGGTTATAAGTAAAATTTAAAAATGTTACTTATAGGTATTATGAACTTATAAAGTACTGCGCTACATTACGAGTGCTCATTCTGACTTTATTTCGTTCGACGAATGTCATGATTCTGCAATGAAAATTTGTTTATAGAAAATAGTTAAATAGTTTATAATCAGGAAGTAAAATAGCTTTCCTTAGTGAAAGAACTATTAAAATCGGTTCCGTAGTTTTATTTGTTTATAATGTTAGTTATTTATCTCATATTTAAATGAACATTACGTACGTTATATTTTAGACATACGTTCCAGCCTTTTAGCAATAGCAGCTAATATTTATTTATGAAATTGATGAGAGATGACAACCGCTTCAGACGATCGATTTACAGGTCAATATGGTGGCTTGTCCAGCAGTGAACAGCCTTCAGCTAATATGATGTTGATATACAATTTTTAACATTTATTATATTCTGTTTATAATGTTATTCGTTTTTCTTAAAGTTGGCGATTAAATTATAAAGTCAAAAATGGTAACAATAAATAAATTGATTTATTTGAATGTAAGACAAAATATGAATCATTTGTGGGAAAGCATTCATCCTTTCTTATGCGTTCGTTCAATTTTGAGGAGTCACAAAAGCTTTGCCGGCCTTTGAAAAAGTAATATTCGTATTATATTTTATTTCCCATGTAATATCTATCTTAGAATGTAGCCAAAGTAAATTTATTTCATATCTTAGATGGAAGGGATGATATTGCAACTGGCGTGCAGTAGTATAATGAAAATTAAAAATATATCAATAAAACTGTCGTGATAAATTTAGATTCACTGAGATTTAGCTATTTATAGAGTTATAGTTCTTAACAATTCACGTGGTCTTTTTACACCATCTAATGGTATCATCATCATTGGAGTATCGCTCTATTGTCTCCCAGATTTTCTGATGTCAACTCTACTTGCTCTCTTCATGATCGTAAAACTGACACGCAATCGAAATATCGAGATCCGAATCACTCACTCGAAATATCCAACACTTTCATTATTCTATACTAGAGGTCGACACAGGTAGTATTTTCTTATCTTATCATACTGATAAAGGATTTTTCTTATATTTTCTAGCCAGCCGCCTACCTGACGCCAACTCTCCCTGGGAATGCTAGGGGTGGCAACACTTCAGTATTTAATATACATTTAAATCAATAATATCGATTCGAATTAAAATTTAATGTTTAAAAGGCTGTATATTAAATTTGTATCGTGTGTGACAAGTACTTATCTCAACAATGTCTTCTCACAGTTTTTCGCAACTGGAACTATAAAATCGTTTATTGAGTAAAACTATTATAACCTTTCTTACGAATAGCAAAAATGTTTTATTGTAATTAAGTGTTGCTTAAACCTTATGTATCCTAGGTCTTAGGATTATCCATAAAGTAATGACACTTTTATTTGTTAAGCCTTTATTTCAGAAAACAGTAACTATAAAGAAATATCAAATCTCTGACCGGCACTGAAAAACGAGAAAACTCCATTTTGTTTTTATTTCAAAGATTGTCTTCACGAATTCCTCCACCTGTTATTACTAGGTATAAATAAAGAAGTCTATGAAATTTGTTTATTGATTATCCTATATAGAAAAAACCAGCACTAATTACCTCTATTTTTTGAAAAACAATTTTGAATATATGTATATATTTTTTTATTTCTTATTATAACGGAAATAATCAATTAGAAATTATGAACATTGCAGAAAGTGGACATACCACGGTCGTCACCTGGTCTTCACTTATTTGCAAAGCAATTCATTTCTATGGAACGGGTTTAACATTTATCTGAACTACACTCACTATAGAAAATGTGAGCTAGTTCTTATTTAATTTAATAAGACTGGATTGTTTTTTTATTACATTATTTATAGATATATTATTTTTTTATATTTATTTTGTTTTTCAGTAATTGTCACATACTTAGTTTATATGAAAAGAACAGTACAGTAACGTAACTCCTGGATGCAGAATTAGTAAAAATAAACAGTAATATTTTTAAATAAAATTATGCTACAAAAATGTGGGGTAAACTTTATATTAATTAATTTGTACATTGCGTTAAAACTATTATGTTTTAATGTTTATAATAATATCAGGAATTGTATTTATTTATAAAATATTATTTCTACATTTTATTTATTTAAGAATAATGATAATAAAGGCTTGTTAGTTCTGGATCGTGTACCATCTCGGGGCGCACTAATAATTACTAACGGGGATTCCGCATTAAATTAATTTACTTTACCATAAACGAGAATCTTGCTGAAACTTATTAAGTCAATATATCTGGTACATCTGATGTTTATATGTTACTTTTCTCAATAAATTATGTTTTAATTAATTGTTATTTTTAATAATAAGATTGCTGTGATTGTTTTTTCGAGGTTGACAGAAAATGCGTATAACGTTAAGTTCGCCTATTGTACCTTTTTATCAATAAAGGTAACTAAATAAATAATTAAATTTGATAGATATTTATAAAATTTAATAATAATTAACATACCATTCATTTTTAAACGGCTACTCCTATCACAAAGTTAAGCTGCGTTCACACGTTAGCATCACTGTCACAACACTCGCGACGCACTCACTGTTGCAATGCCCAATGGCGTCTGAATGACCGGCCTGGTGCAGCCACCGTCGTGGTGGTGGTATTGGAACAAGGAATCACGTCTACATTTAGAAACTCTGGTGGGTTTTCGGTTGTGGACTATTTATTACTTCTAAACAAAAATGGTATTTCATTAATCTAAAAAGTTTTTATGGTAATTCATAACAGGTTTTATTTTATAATTTTGATTAAATACTGCCACAAATATTCCCAATTTAAATTATACTAATAAAGATTATTCAAAATACGCGAGGAATTGATATACTTAGTACATAAGCATATTACATAAGATCAAAGAGGGAATACAGCATCAGCTAATTTTCATTTCGTCCTATCACAATTTTCGTGAGTCATCACATCTAGCAGATGAAGGTACGTATTTCATGTTAGAAATATAATAAATTGTGTTGTTATTTATTTAATTATGATCTACTAAAAATAAATTAAAAAATCGAAGAACAAAACAAAGACTTAAGAAACAAATAAAATATGTTATATATAAATTGCTTTTCCTGTTTGGAAATCCTTTATAGATAGAAGGCGGGGACTTTTAAATGGGACTCGCCGGTATAGATGTGCTAGGATAATGACATAAATTTTAAATTTCAAAATTTTATTCAAGTAGGCATATACACACTCAATCGTCAATTATTACATTATAAAAATGTCAGTGTAGTCAGTCAGTGAGTAAGCTACCACCAGCTCGGAATGCTGCTCTGCTGAGAAGAGCTGGCCAGAAACTCAACAGTTGCTCTTTTAAAAACAACTTTACAATGTTTTATGTATACATTAGAATATCTTACAAATGAGTCAATAAGCAAAGCTCCATGATCTAAGCTTTTAGTTAGATCGCAATACGCTCAACTAATATCATCTTTTGTACGATAGGAGGGATATGATAGAATAGGATAGGATAGGGACAGGATAGGACAAATTTCAATTGAAAACTCTCATCAAAGCTATGTTATTTAAAGCAACTTCGTATGTAACAATAAATACTTCATTGATACGATAAATAAGTTATTATCTATTATACTTTCTTTAGGCTCATTTCTATTCATTACAAGTGCTCTGTGCATATCGAGGCGTGATACTATAATTTCTCTTCCCTTTGAATGTAAAATGTATGGAAAGTGGTTCCGGAATTTTTTTGGGCAATCGATGAAATAGAAAGTTAATTACTTAGATGTTATTATAAATGTGTTGCTATTTGTTGTCATTTATTTATAAATACCGTTAATAATCATATTTCCCCTCATCGGGGTCACAGCTCAGACAAATTCGGCAACAGAAGTAAAACATGCAGGCATATAATTACTATAAATAATGACTCACGCGAAAATACGCATAATGTTAGAAAAGTTTGAAATCCTAAGCAATATTATGAATTGTTAATGAGCGGTCGTAATACAAGGAAACAAAGATATTTCATATTATCCAATCGCTGCGGGAATTACGCACTTCCGTTTTATTACTTCCGATATTAAAAATATACTACGAAACCATTTCTTATATATATATTTTTAGATGTAGTTTATATAGTAAATTAACAAATTTCATTCTCAAACTTTGTCTGTCGCTTCATAAATCTTTTATAAACAAATTTTCAATCAACTCTTATAGCAATAATACAAAAATCTTTCTTACGAATTTGTGCTAAAAGTAATATTACTTTTTATAGATTACCTGTTTTGTAGAGCTCCTGCCATGAATCAAACTATGATAGTTTTTAAGGTGTCATAGTAGGCCTGCTGGTATCTTAATCTTGTTGTAATTATTTGTATTTAGAAGTTTTAACATATTCATATATTATATTATTGGTTTCTCAAATGATTTCGTGAGTTTTCGTTGCTCTAACAATTTTATGAAAACAGGTGAAGGATCGACAAGTTTCCTTAACTTTGTTTAATAAATATTTATAGAGAAAATAGATATGCGGATAATAAATCTGAATTCTAATTTCAGTTAGCACCGCGATTGCGCCACGCTCCAAGCTCATTAATAATCCCGAATGAAATCGAAACTATTCTACCAAAAAGTCGGATCACAATTCTGACAGAGACGAAGCTTCTAACCATTCCATGGATTCACCGAGGGGGTGCCGGGCCCTTCGCGTTGCAGGGGGAGGAGTGCAAACAGCTCCTGGAACTTGCTGCCCAGGTGTACGTTAACGTGTCCCCTTTAAAATGCGTATACGCACTAATTTAAAATTAACCTACCAATGCCAAGATGACAGAGCTTGAAGTAGGTTATAGTGATTACAAAAATAAATAAAAAGTAGTGTAACCATTGAACAAGTGGAATCTGTACAAAATATTGACGTATCCCGTTTGAAGTAATACTAGATGTAGTATTTTCGTTTGATCATCTAGAAATATTATATCTTGGATATCTTTATCTATTCTATATTTTTAAACTAAGATCGGATCTATTACGCGATAAAAAAGGTGGAATACCTTTTTTATTTCCCGACGTTTCGACCGAATTTCAGCAGCCATGGTCACCGGATGGCGGAAATCGTCGTATTAAACCCGATCTTAGCTCAAAATGTGTACAAGTCGCGATTGTTTAAAAACATTCTATTTTTATTATTATAATTTATATAGTAGTAGTAGCTATAGTTGTTTTATTATTATGATTAGGTTTTTCTTTTTTTAAAGGATTAAAAAAAACACAAAAACCGTGAAACAGATTAAAAATGTTTGTAGAATTTTGTAGCATTTATTTTTAAAATTTGATATGTTTTTAAAAAAAAAATCTTGAAATATGTTTAAAGACCAGATACGGGTATAATAAGGATCAAAGATTTATGACTTACCGCAAAAAAGAGTTCTCAAATTACAAAATAGACACGGGTCAAGACGTAGCAAAGTAAGAGTCCTACGAAATAGCAAGTACGGTGATACTGTTATATATATATATATATATATATATATATATATATATATATATATATATATATATATATGTGTGCAATAATGGTATGCATACATGAAGCTCTTTATTTACAAAGAATTTAATAAGTTTAAATAAATGAATCAACAAGAAAACTTCAAAGCAATTTAGACTTTATTTCAATGTAATTAAGTATAAATAATAAATATATTATTTAATCCCTACTTTGGCAATATTCTATAACATCATTAACAACCTCCAGCACCTTTTTTCTGGATTCTTTTAAATCTTCACCAATCATATTATTCTTCAACATGACCAAGGTTCGTGAAATAAGGCTGTGTTTAGAAATATGATATTTTGTCACTTCCCTATTCTTCTTTACGGTTATTTTGAGTAAGGTGAGCCAGTTATGTGTGAATGTAAGGAATTCTTGTGATAAATTCTGTGTAAGCTGGAATCTTATAAGAGTGTGCGTCCACGGTTGAGAAGTCAGGGCTGCCACTAATTGTGGATCGTTTTTATATACGATTGCGTGTTTGAAAATCGCACTTAAAGTTTTCCAACCGGCTGGCGACTGTTTATTGGTGTCCTGAAAAAAAAGCCTTAAAATGAACTCCCTAATAGTATTAGGTAACCTGATTTAATACCAGTTCACCGACCCTACTACAGAGCATCAACTGTACTCTAAACATTAGCGCCCTCAATGCATTACACTGTAAATTCACGGAAGTGCCAACATCGAAGTGATAAGTCAAAACTAAAGGTGTGTTCACACCGGAGTTAAGAATCATGTAAATTAGTTGAAGCAACGAAGCTCCTCTCTCATTATCACTATCTTGACGGAGGTATTTTATTAGTAAATCTGTTTGTATTTCTAGAACAGATTTTGGCTAAAACATATAAATAAATAATTACGATATAGTTTAAAATGAATTATTTATCATGAAAGTCAAACAATTATCTCACTTCATATTTATTCTTAGTAAAGTAATAGACAATATAAGTGAGCAGCCGCACGGCCGCGCCCGCGACGCCGGCGTCCGCGCTGCGGGCGGCCGACAACACGCGCGGGAGGAACAACACGCGGCTTATATACGTTAGACACACTACAATGAACCGAGGTATTGGAAGACGATTATATTTATATATTCAATTATTATATTATAAAATACTGTTATAGGTACCATTAAAACACATTTGAATATATTTTGAGCCTATCAACTTATATTTTTCAGAAGTTCTATATTCTATATCTCTTACAGATTAATTATGTAAAATGATTTATGTATATACACATAATGTCGAATATTATTCCAATTATATGCCAGTTAGAACAGAAAAAATAATTTAAATGTGTCCTCGTGAAAATCGAAGAATCTTTTTAAACGTTTTTAATATAAATTTAAACTGAATATTAATTATCGTTTCAATACTGTTTGTTTACAAAGAGATAATAGTATCGCTAAGACCACTTACCTTTATTATCAATCTGATCTTCCGACGCCCCCAAAAGAAGCAAACACAGCTTCAAACACACAAACTCGTAATGATATCTGGACTCCGAATCTGAGTCCGGGATAGTTTTTGAGAACAGAGTAGAGATGAGAACAGACACTTTAAGACAAGTAGATTGTTCGAGATGCGAGGGAAGTTGTGACGTCGCTATGTCCAGGAGGTAGGTGATGTTTGTGTCTGGTGATATTGTATTAAGAAATACTTAATAATAATAGATATGGTAGCTCAATTGGTAGAGCGACCGGATGGTTCCCCAGAGGTCGAAATCGAATTCTAGCTTTTTATGTTTGTCCATCCTATATTTATTTAAAATTTAAAATGCTGTACATGGCTATTCATGTTTATAGTTATTTTAAAATATTAATAGATTACCTAATAATACATCTTGACAATCTATTAACGCTTTTGACAAAACATCAGGAAGCATCGACCAAGTTATTAATGAGAATTCCTCCTTAGTTCCTTCGTCTCCCCCTTCCATAGAAATGTTTAGTGCATTCATACAATTCGATATTACTGTCTTATCTTTGTTCTGAAGTAGGACATTTAATAGTAATTCCCAAACGATTGGTTCCTTTGCCAAATCCTCTGGCAAGGAATTTTCGATTTTAAACCACTCTGATAGCTATGTGTTAGGATAATTGTATCTCATGAACATATTCCAACATTTAATGTGTAATGAAAGTGTTAAATAAATTCTGTCAAAGAATAAGACCCTGAGGGATCCCTCCAAAGGTTTTCTACGAACATTTTATATTGTTTATTCTTGTTATATTAATCAAATGCTGATTTAAAATATAATGAAGGACGTAATGTTTTAAGCTGGTACTTGAAAATAAAATACATATATATTTTTGTAAGGCACTTACCACGCATAACTTCATATTATATGATATTCTTAAAGACGTGAAGGTCCAAAATAAAATTGCTGGATTATGTGTATAATACACGGTCGGGTCTGGACACAGGAAACCCACCAGTCTATCTGTAGCTTTCTCTAAATACACTCTTTGGTCTAGGGATTCTAGTGAGCCGTTTGATACTGTTGACATCTGGGGAGACAAAATTACAAAACAAAATTAAGATGATATCAACGTCATAAAATTATAGTTTATATTTACACAATCAGAAATATGTACAGCAAATACCAGCCACAAGGCTTTTACGATATAACCCGGGGGTCTTGATGTGATTGGAGTTCGTAATATATGTTCCACTAAATACGGCAATAATGGAGCTGTTACTTTTTCAGGGCTGAAATTACATAAAATTTTACCTTTCTTCATATTTATTAATGGATGCAAAAGTAAGATATAAATAGTTTTTTAAAGAATTAAGAATACTTTTCTGAAGATTGGCAATAAAAATAAATATAAATCAAAAGGCTGTATGGTTGATTTTTCTGTAATTGCTTCCCTATATTTGTAGGATTTTCCAATCCATATTGTAACTCTACCAATCCCAACTGCAAGCATATTTTTGTTTTATAAGTAATTGTATCATCTTATTTATTACATATATATTTATTTATAAATTATCTTACTTGTATATCATTGTTACATGCCACCGTACCATCATTATCCCTAACAAATAAATATTTTTCAGCCAAAACTTTAAGCATTTCTCCTAAAATTAGAGTGCTTATCTTACGTACGGTTACGTCGTTCCTGAAAACCATTTACACAATGAACTATATATTAAATAATTTTCATTTAAGTGTTGCAAAATATAATTAATATTAACCTCATAATTTGTGTTTGTGGCAACATTGTAAGATACCCTTTTGAAAATAAGGAATCACAAAATTCGGACAACACATTCGCATTTCTATTCTCATTCATAAAACTGAGCAGAAATTTCAAAAATATACTGTATTCTTCAGTGGACGTTACGTCTTGATTATCCTATTAATAAAAACAATACCATAATACAAAAAAAAATGCTTTAACTGTACCTTGGTATTTAATTTTTAGATATCTATCTTTCACCCATGATTTTACTTCGCTAATACATTTTTACTGACTGACTTTGTATTTAATGCCTATTGCCCAACCTTCCTCTCCATGTATACGTCGTGCGTATACATGCAAAATCATGTAGAACAACAGTACAGTGCAATAATAGATTACCTAGCTACCAGTGCCCCTAATGAGATTTGATTTACGAAACGTTGATATTTTTCGAGCAGTCACGAAACGAGTTCTTGGTTTTGATTTGTTTGTGATTAACCAGAAAACCAAATTATATATGGGTACAGCTATGTTTGTACGAGCAGTGTACCTCTTTGTAGGAGCGTTATACAAGTTTTTATATTTTAGTGAATTAAAAAAAATTACATATCACGAACCTTAACGAAAATAATGATTTCGTTCATAATTTTTTGTACAGTGCATTTCATTTTCAAAGAAGTTTGTTCGAATAAAGTTATTTCTTGTTCGTCTGTTAATATTTTTTGGATAAAGTCTATTGGTTTTTTTCCTTTATCAAGAACAGCAGATAGTCTGTAGAAACACTTATTTTAATAAAATATATACAATTAATAATGTTTTAAAAGTTTTAATGTCCTCGAACATTTCCAAGTAAATGGTGTTGTTGTGATGTTTATCTTCACCAAAACGCCTTTAATTTTATTTATCATATTGTCAATTCAAAAATGATATATTGATAAGAATAATTTTATGATAAATTGAAGATGAAGAACATTTCCGGAGTCTACTATTATTTTATTATAATTTTAAATAGATATGAAAGACGAGAGTTGACTGGATCTGGTCCTTAAAAAACAATCTTACCTTAACAACTCAATTCCAAGTTGACAAGACACCCCCAATAGCATGCCTAAATCACCACTATCTCCAACCAGCATTGTATGGTTCAGTACTCCCATAAGTAACTTAAACCATTTATCTAAGACTTCTACCACCGAATTAACTACATTACCCCTTAGGTCCAAATTATCTGGTTGATAAGATATAAGCGCATGAAGTACCAAGGCACTGGACATAATACTGATACCCTTATTACATATACGGTTAGAAAGGTTCATGAAGCAAGATAAAAGCTGCTCGATGCTATAAGCGCTTTGATGTGATAGCGGAGATGTTGTTCCGTGAAATCTGATACTGAAGAACAATATAATTATTTATGTGGGAAATATTTTTTATCATAGAATTTTAGGCAAACCATTTTATAACGAACCCATTCAAAAGATCACATATAAAGTGTAGGCAAGTGTCAACAGCACTGAACGCATCCGTTGCTGTGTAATGTGAAAGCGCGCGAACTACAGCCGCCATTGCGAGAGCTGCGTTCTCTTCAACGAAGAAACGACGTTCGCGCCAAATAAGACGAATGCATTCGAGAACTGATCTAAAGTTGTTTATAAATTTTAATTACATTTTGGAAATATAAACTACAATTTAAATTGATTAACTATATGACGAGTAAAATAAAAAGAAATATTGAATTAGTTACGCCGTAGTTTGAAAGTATATTTGTACTTACTTAAAAAGCGAAAAATCTAAGGTTGATGTTGCTTCACATAGGAATACAGTTATATCGTTATCCAGTAAATATACGACCATACGACTTCTTTCGTTGCTATTGGGGTCATACCTATTTATTACTTCGTTTAAGTAACCACAAGCTTTACTTTGTGCTAGAGGATCTCGAGAAGTTAACAATCTTTTAATATCACCCAAAGCATTTTGTCGGGAACTAGGATTATATAACCGACTAAAATTAGAATTCACTAAGCTGTACATATCGAAAAAAATAAATATGATGCAAATACTTTATATAATGTACTCTGTGTTTAGATACAACGGCATATTCTAAATTTAAATTTCCCGCAAAATATATTTTTCAAAGTTTTTAGTTACGAGCATTTTATTGGACCATGGCTGAATGTTATTTTTTTTACCTACACTTCCGACAATAAGTTATTTGGAAATAAATTATTAATATGCCACAACAAGTTATACTTAAATGTTTTTAATGACAATTATTAGTTTTTTTTTTAGTTTGATGTATGACCTCATAAATGATAATCGTTACTCGTTAGTAAATAGTACCTAGCACTTTACAGGGAAGTGGCAACTTTAGCATTATGGTAAATGTCATTCTCATCTGGTTTGTCTCTGTGAGGCCTCCGTATTTCTATAATTTTGGATTAATTTGCTGTTTATGATCCTAAAGCAGTTCTGTTTGGTTAAATTTTAAGCCAACAAAACGTCAAAATTGATTTAAAATGGTAATATATCTTATAAATCTAGTAATCTAGCTGTATAGTGTAGTATAGTATACTCTAAGTACGGAAATAACCACTCACAAATTGTAATTTACGAGCATGTTTCAACTAGATTTGTTGTTGCAGTCAGTTATGGAATTTCTGAAGGACCTGCCGTCGTATGACGAGCACAACTTCACCTTATTTAATACCGACCATGGTATTAGAAATTGCTCCAAAAGACCTTCAATATACCTCCCTACCAAGGATATCCCTTCTGAACAAAGTTGAGTATACGCTTTTATTTTAAAACCTTATAAGAATCATAATTCTACTTCAAAATAGATTTTTATGTAGTGATAAGACATGAAAATAGAGATTAAAATTTAAAATGTTCTCATTTTACACTTCCAGTTATTGTAACAGAAAAAACAAACATCTTGTTAAGATATCTTCATCAACAATGGGAGAAAAAGGTAGATAGTATAATAAGCTAAAAGAATAAAATGTTTTAACTACTGTCCAAACAATGGTGTTAAATTTGTTTAAATTTCAGAACAATACATCCCCCAAGAAACGAGACCAGAGCCACATAGAACAGAACGGAGATGAGAGCAGGCCACGTAAAAGGCCATGTCTCAACTGAAAACAATTGAACCTCATATCACTTACTTTGTGCTTGAGTTACAGACTTTACAAAGTGTATGGCCATTTTATATTTACATTTGTAAGTCACATTTTAGATCAACTTATACAATGATGGTTGAAACTCATTGGTTCTTTGGGAGCTTAAGCTATTAAAGATTTTAGCAATATTGTGTGTAAAAGAATAATTATGAAGTAATTTGGTCTTCAGTGTGGTAGATTACTTGTAATCTACAAGATCATTTTCAATTTAAAATTTAGAACATTTACTACAGTTAAACTAAGTCTATCGAGTATGTTATTACACTTATGGGTCCATTTAATTTTACAAAAAGTGACACTCAACTGGCATTGCATTGTGGAATGGCTGTTGGTGGTGGAGACTCCTACTTGCTATTTTTCAAGATCAAATAGTGTCACTTAAATTTTAATTAAATGGGACCATTAGTTGTCTTAACAGTTGCTTAAATCAAATGCTTAGTGATCAGTCATTCCAAGTAAATCTCTTGCCCAATCTTTTCTTAGACCTGTATTTGTGACTTTTCATACAAAAAATATATTGATAGATACTGCTATGTAGAAATGTGTTCAGTATATTTAATGCAAAAACAACCCAATCACTGACACTCTTCATAAAATTGTGTTTATTTTTTAATTTGTGGAATAATAATTTTCTTATATTTTTTAAAATGCAAATTCCAGTAAATATATTTTTAATGTAAATAGAGATTGAAATTTGTGCTGTTCAAGCTCAAAAGTGGCCATTTAACTTTTAATTGTTAGAATTATTGGCATGTGCTGGTAAAAGAATATTGTCTCGTTGTAATGAATCTTCAATATATCTTGTCATCACCCTTTAGTGTTTTTTGAGCACATTAATTTCTTGTAAGGCAATATATTGTTAAAAATTATTTAGATGAAACAAAACCAATTTTTTTATAATTTCTGAGTTCTGATAGATGTTAGTGAAGTTATAGAATTCATGTTTCTAGTTATTTATATAACAATACATACTGATAAATATATTTAATATACAAGTATTATTCTTTTATTTACTATATAAAATAACTAAACCAAAAATGAAATAATAATTTATTTTTTTAAATAAAACTACATATGAATGAAAAATAATTTTTATTCTAATCAATTAGACTTAATTTACAATCTGCAGAATCAATCCACAAGCTGCAAACAATGTTGTATTAAAAGGGATACCTAATGGAATCTTTTCCTTAAAGTTAATAGTCATATCTTACTTTACACATAAACAAAGTCACTAGAAAAGATTGCTGTTTTTTAAATGTAAAAGTTTAAAAATCCTATCGAGTTGTTATTTCATCACTGAACAACTCTGTTTTCAGTAAACAAATAATATTATATTAGTTATATACATAACTAATTTCAATTATTGTTTTAAAATTTAAGATTATCCAGTTTTATCCAGTTCTGAATAATTTTTAAACTAATGTATAATAAATGTCTTAATTATTAATTAATCATTTAATCTTTAGCTGGCACTTCAATAACTCGAGGTTTATCAATGATTCTGGCTGTGCGGTTACCCTTCTCAACAATGCCAATTATCCATGCCTGGTAGCCTTCCTGCTTTTCAATGTCCTTACAATATGCAGCTGCCTGCTCACGAGGCAAGCAAATCAGAAGCCCTCCTGAAGTCTCAGGTGCATGACCCTGTAACAGTTGGAACATATTTCCACATGCCTTAGCAACAGCTGCCATTTTGGCAATCACTGGCAGATTGTGGATAACAAATGATACTTCGTTTTTTTGATGAGATGCAAGGTTTTGTGCATGACCAAGAAGGCCAAATCCAGTGACATCAGTGGAACCATGTGCATTATACTTATGCATAAGCCTAGCAGCAATGCGATTTAGTCTGCTCATTGAATCCATTGCACGATGATATGCTTTTCTAACATCTTCCTCTGACACTACTAATTTAATTCTGTTCCAACGCTCTGGTTGATCAAGCCATTGATGGGCATTAACAGCCACTTGGGTACCAAGAGGTTTCGTAAGCACTAACACATCACCCATGACTGCATTGTCTGGAACAATATATTCATTTGGCTGACAGATAGTGGTAGCTACCCCTCCAATAGTGCACCAGGGGTTAATTACAGTCTGGCCACCAGTTACAGATGTACCGGCTTCTAACGCCGAATCCTTAAACCCACGCATAATAAGAGGAATTACAACGTCACGTTCTTTCTCAGTCATCTTAGTAGAAACTCCAAGCAGCATCAACATATTGTCACACTCAGTTACGCCCATAGCATATAAGTCGCTAAGTACATTTGCACAGGCAATTTTTCCCATCATATAGGGATCGTCAACTAAAGGATAAAAGAAGTCAGTAGTTTGCACTAAACATAGTCCACCATGCCTCAACGGCGTTACCGAACAGTCCAAGCCAATACCAATACGCGGGATAGCAACATGCATGAATTGATCCTGATCTTGTTGAGAGTAGTCTTGTTGCAATGATTCAACGAGTTTAGATAGTACATCTTGCGGAACTTTACAGCTTCTTCCTTTTAAATCGGCAAATCTTGTTAGACGAAAACTAGCTTCCAAGTCGTGTGCCACAGGGTCGAATGGCCGACGCAGAGCCAAAGCATTAGGGTTACCGGCCATTTCTAGTTGCGCTGCAGAAAGAGAATCCTGCGCTACACTAGATTGATACGACATATTACACAAAAACAAAACAGTATTATTGTTCGCCTTAAGGTAAGTTTGTTGAAAATGCCGAAACCCGACACGCCGCCAAGTGACGCTTGCAAAATGGCGTCTCTTTTACAGTGAGGACACGAGAGCCAAAATTTGATTCGGATAAATCAATCTCATTGGTCGTTGCAACATGTAAACAAAGAATACATCACTGTTATTGGTTATATTTAATGAGACATTTCAAAAATGTGTAGAGAACGCGCTTGTTATAATTGAAGAAAATATAGAACTTGCCTTAAGTGCTTAAGTAGTATAACTGAAAATTTAAATGAATGAATACTTAGTATAACAGTAGCAAAACAATATATTTATTATTGTTATTCAATTAAGAGTTATATGTTTAATCTTTAAAAAATATTTTAAAATTAAGTAAGAATTAATCATCACCATAAGCTTGATAAATATTGGAAAAAAAAATCTAATTATCTTGAAAAAATAAGATCTTTTTAATGAAAGTTCAATAAATTAATATTTATTGTTATTCTAAAATACTGTAGTTTCATGTAGTTTAAGCAATTATTTCTTATCTGTATAATTAATTCACTACTATGTTATTCAACCTTGAACAAATAATTTTAACCAATCAAAAAGTACCGTTTTTTATTTTATTGGTTCTTATTTAGAATTATTGTGCCTTTGACCAAGAAATTAACGTTTCATTGGCTGACAATGCGATAAAACTTTAGATTTCTATTTTGAATAATATTGTGGCGGTTATTTTTTTCTTGCAAGTTACAAGTTTTACCTTTCTAAAATTTAAATAAATTGTTTACTTCTATGTAACTTATATATGTAGTGCTATGTCATTCTTTCTATAAATCAAAATGGATTTTAAAAAGTGGAATAAAGTGGAGAATGAGGCAGGCTATCCGTGTTATGTTGAGTAAGTAAACTAACTTTCTTTTCGTAAACACTACGTATGGGACATTAGCGATGCTTGAAAACTATTTTCAAAACTTTTTCCTATTTATAGTGAAGCTAGCGGCCAACAAAATTATGACCATCCTCAGTTTTCTAAGATAATGAATACTTTGGAGGACTACAATGATATTAAATATAGTGCTTATAGGATAGCATTTAAAATATTCGCCCTTCAAAAAAGCTTCAAAGGTAGGAATGCCTATGTTATCTAAATTTGTTATGAAATTCAATTCACATTCATCATTCTATTTACTACTATAGACTTATATTTGTAGTATATCAATGGTCTATTCCAGTTCCACCTCTACGCATTAGTTCCGGTGTGTTTGCCCGGCATCAGCTAAGTTTATCTGAGAGCAGTCTCTCCCTTGAAACTGCAGAGCTTGAGGCTGTTCTCGCAGACATATATTTTGCCGCGGAAAAGGAAGGATTTTTTACTGGAGATGTGGATTTGGCTGTGGACCTGTTGATAAATTTATTGCTCAATGTTTATGATGGGTAATTATATTTAACTGTTCTTCTAAGTATTTGTTGTGTTGGTTTATATTTAATTAAGTGATGAAAATTTTTGTGTTCCCCACATAATTACATAATTATATGTATATAGTAGTATTGTTATGAAAAGGTATTTAAAAATAAATATACTAAAATGCTTAAAGAATTCAAATTGTTATTAGTATGTTAATTTTCTGTGCAGAGAAAGAAAATCGCCTATTCGAGTGTTAGCTGCAAAAACACTCCTAATATTACTCAGTGAGGAGTCTATATCTGAGAAATGGCTAGCATTAGCAAATTGCTGTGCTGATCATAACGGTTGTGTATCACGGAAGAGGCTGGCAGCGTTACTCACACATGTCACTGCATTACCTAAATATTTAGGCTGTCAGTGTGACCATCTGGAAAGTGATGTTGATTCCTGTTTTGAAAAAGTATGTATTTCAATATAATTTACTTTTATATTTTAGACTCAGAAATGTACCGATGCAGCTTATCATATTATAATTATGTTAAAAACTAAATTATATATACTTATAAAATGAAGTTTATCTAAATTAAAAGTAAAATAAAATAGTGATGTAAAATACACCAATCGGTTTCTATTAAGTTATTTGTGTTTGAGTGTGTCTTTTCTTTTGTTATCTATTTAAAATAGTCTTATTTAAAATAGTTATAGCTTATTTAAAAGTCTTTGAGCTAAAAGTGCTACTTTTTTAGCATTAATAATTCCTTAAAGTATTCATATCTACAATATTAGATCTACAATATTACCTAAATATATGTGAACTCATAAAGTTAACCCTAAATTATATTTTTTGACAAAATGTATAATTCCAGAGTGCCGGCATGCTGGGTATAAGTGCACACAGTGTAGCCGATTGGGGCACTCATTGTGCCAGCACAAGGTGGCTTGGTGTTGTTCAGAGAGTGTTGGACAGTAGGAACTGTGCCACGGCCAATGCAATGTGTATTATTTGTGCACAGCCTCTCATACAGGTAAATATTTATATTTATCTCTCATGAATAAAAACCCCGAATGGGTTCGAAACTAGTGGGGCACATTCCAATTTAATTCTATGTGAATACAGCTGGGTCAATATAAATATAAGGTCATGATTCACGAAAGTTTAAATATATAAATATACTATTCCTAGAGGTCTCTATGTATGTTATTTATTTGTTTTATTATAGGTACTTAAATTCAGGTGCTTAAAATGCCATAATATATTCTTCTGTGAGAAATGCTACCTGTATGGTAAGGATTTAACTGTGGTACATGGACATAAGAAAACTCACTTGATTCACGAAATTATTGCTGGAGAGGTAACTAGCTTTAATAGTAATAAATATTAATTCTTCTTCACTATATAAATTTAAAGATATAAAAAGAAGAAATTGATATAGTGAAGAACCGAATTTAAAGTAAAAGATAAAGAGATCGAAAATTCCTTTTTTTTTTCTCTAGATCAAGCCACCAGAATGTCTAGGTTTTATTAAAGGAATGAAAAGATTTTTCTTCTGCACAAAAACCAAGAAAAAAAAGACGAGTAAGAAAGGAAAAAAGAAAAACGATAAGCTAACAAGCCAAGGGTCTATTAAAAGGAAAGAAATTAAGCAGACTATATTTACTTCAACTGTTGGTAAAGCTTCAGGAAATAAAAAGAATAATCCTGAAAAAACTCTGCAAGATATTATATTACAATTGGAAAATCAGAATAAGTGAGTATATAAGTTACATATTCCTAATGAAACTTTTAATAGCAATATTTGGATTGGAAAGAATAAAATATGGTTTGGTAAATAAAACATGAGTAAGAAACGAATATTTATTCGTATTATTTTTCAGGGCTCTCAAAGAGCTCTCGGATCAGTTCGAAAATGTGGGAAAGGATCCGAATAGTGAACTAAAAGAACGCGTTGATGGACATTATAGTCAAATATCAAAGCAAATTAATAGATTGAAGATATTGAAGGTAAATATTAACTGAATTTGTACTTATTAAAACAGGTAAACTATTATTGTTGTGTAACATTGTGGGAGTATTTTATGAGGTAACATTTCTAATATGCAATTTTACTTCACATAAAAGTAATAATAGACTTTATTCAGACAGTAATTTACAAAATTATGTATAATAAAATGTTGGTTACACTAAGTTTAATATGTAGTGATTCACTGTCTGTATGTTAGTAGTTGACAAAGGCCTCTTCTGTCACTACTTTTCTCTGTTTTTTTCAAATTTTAATTCAAAAGTATCTTTATTCAAGTAGGCATTTAGATACACCTTTGAATCGTCAATAACATGACATAAAAAACCTCAGTATAGTATGTCAGTATGTCAGTCCGTGAGTAAGCTACCATCAGCTCGGAATGCTGCTCTGCTGAGAAGAGCTGGCCAGAAACTCAACAGTTGCTCTTTTAAAAACACTTTAACAATGTTTGATGCATACAATAGAATATCTTACAAATGAGTCAACAACCAAAGCTCCACGATCAACTAAAGACTCTTGTATGCCATAATAAGTATACTTTATAATAAGTATATTTTTAATTTTTGATTTAAAAGCAACAAAACTACTTTTGCTACTCTTTCCAAGTACCACCTGCTATGGTTTGGTATCATCCAAAATGTCTACTCTATTTTTTCTTCCTGCCTTTTATGAATCAACTCATTACTAAACCTCTTACAGAACACACATAAAAAGTTTCGGTAAAAGTGAGTCTCCCTAGCGTACACTTCTTTCTATTTTGAATTTCTCTCGATCTTTTTATCTTAATCTTAGCATTGCTATTATTATAGATATTTTTAAGAATCCTTATGTATATGTTTTCGGCTCCTCTATTCTTGGTACTTGCCAGATTATTTTATGCTCATGTGTCAAAAGCCTCACTGTAGTCCACGAAGCGTCAATAAAAGGTCAAGATGAACTGCTTTCTTTTTTCTGTTGATAACATAGATGGATTATAGATCAGTGAAGGATCCGTTTCTAAATCCTACCTGGTGTTGACTGACTTTCATCTAGTATCTTAGGTATTCTGCCGAGTATTATTTTAGCCAAAGCGTTGTAAATATTAGACATTATACCGATTTAGAATTTACTAAAGTTTTCAGTTGGAGAGTAAGTAGACTTAATAAAATTACCTTTCGTTTTAGATTTAAATCACTTTCGGAGGTTCCAATAACTTTATCAATATGTGGTTTTAGTTCTTTCTTTATCAAAAATCCTGTTTATCGTATTGACATTTTGTTTCTTTGTAGTACACATACAGTTTCTTTGTTCCTCCATTTTCTCTTGCAAATCTCAATATTGACCAATGTATGTTTTGTCGAGAATTAATTTCTATAAGCTTTCCTTTGTTTTTAAAGTGAGCATATTATAATATATATTCTGAATTTCAGGAAAACATCGCGCAACAATCAGATAATCCAACAGACTTAAAAACCGACCATGATGAGAGACCTCAAGCCTTCGATCTCTTCAGTCCAATCCCAGTTGACGAGAAACAGTCCAAAGTGACTGAAAACGTTAACCAGCCTAGAGTTCTCAGCATGGACTCTGGGAACTTCTCAGTAGCCTCTAAACATCAGAGTCAGAATCTATTGACAATGTCTGGAGACGCCTTAAAGCCGGTCGGCGTTCATGTGACGTCGGATAGTATTTCAGCCGTATCTATGAATGATATGAGCAACTGGTACAATGGTAAGTAATTATGTTCGTTTGATAATACCCTTTATTTCAGTTAAGGGTTAAGGTTAGGTAAACTGTCTAACCAACTGCATATATCTGTGTTATATTTTGTAAGCCTTCCAGAAACGTTATAAAAAAATATAGATTTTATTTAATCTTGCATTATTGTGACATTAACAAAATAATAATAATATGAAATGCAGAAGTTAAGATAGTATATCATTCGATAACTTTAATATTAATAATATAAATGTATACTACAGACAGCCAAGTCCCGAAGCAGCCGGAGAGCGTGTCCCGCACGGAGCAGCGGTTCCTGAGCGACGCGCGCGCGCTGGACGCAGACCTCGACACGGTGCTCGACCGACTGCAGGAGATACTCACACACAACTTCGCCGTTGACGGTATTTATTACTATTATAAGTATATAATATGTTACCTTATATATATAACTTAACTACGCTAAAACAAATGTATTTTTGTAATTTATTTTGTACCGTAAATCTGAAAATATCGTTGTATGTTTCTTGATTGGAATATGGCATTCAACGTCATTTGAACGTCTTAGGGGAGGAATTTCGCAATATCCCCTCGTAGAGCGGACCTACTCTCTAAAAAAAGTTTCAGACTAGTTTGGACAATCATTCTACCTTTTTCATTTTTCTTTCATATAATATTATACTTGTGTTTGACACCCTCAATAGTTTCTGTTAACAATAATACGAAGACCATACACTTTCCAATGTTTAATCATAGTTAAAAAAAAGACTTACAAACAAAAACTTACAATATGAAAGTTACAAAGTGCCATGTGATTCTATTTTCCAGATTCATGCTTCGATAACACACAACTAAGGGAGACAGCAAACGAGATGGAGGGGCTCCTTGGCACTCTCATACGAGGCGTCGAACAACGGGCCACGCTCAACGCTACCAAGGGACTTGTTTGAATATATACATAGTTAAAATAAATTTAAAGCGGTTAGTATCTTAACTAATATATAATACTCCGGGTTTGACACTATATTCGATTAAAAAAGAACGTAATATAGAAGTTATTTATATAATGACACAATGGTTCAGTAGCCAGGGCGGCGTCGTAATTCGAAGGTCGCAGGTTTGGGACATAATTTGTAAGTACAATAATATTGACGAACATTGCTTACTCATAATTGATTGAAGCGAGATGATCTATATTTTAAATTTTTAAACATAATAACAACTCCTTAAATCAAGTGTAAGTTAGCGAGACTCAAACTAAACTTGTAAATAAACCCAGCCACTTCATTATACTATTTATTAAGTGCTAGAGCAACTAGCATACTAATATCGCATTATTAAAAGGCTGTTAGTGAGCTAGTGCTCCGTTTGCTGGAGACTCTTACTCGCTATTTTTTGAGGTCAAATAGTGCGCTGTAAATTGGATAATGAAATGGGCGTATTAGACTCCCAGAAGTAGAAGTGATGATATAAGTGATAGAAATAAGAAATAAATAAATAAATAAACTTTTGACAAATATCTGGTTTATTTATAATTACAGTAATAAATGTATCTTTCGACATTTAAATGTGAAATTATTAAATAGATTATTATAGAAAATATAAGTTTAGTTATTAAAAGCAGGTGCTTCTATCACAAACATCTGTTTTGCAATGACATTGAACTAGACTTAGCTAGTTGATGAAATGACGAACAATAATCCGTCCCAATCTATTCGGTGCTCAAACAACGTGGATCTGATAAGTTAAATGAAAGACTTAAAAAAAATTAACATGCCATAATATATTTTATAAAAATTTACATACTGTTTATATTAAAAATAAGTATAAATTAATTATGATCTTAGTGTTAATTTAATTATTTTAAGCGTAAGTGGAGCATGTTCTAGAAAATTCTAAATATTCTAGTTGATTATGACCTATGATAAAAATATATTTTAATATTTTGAATTAATAAGAGAAATGGTCATTGGTGAGTTCTTTAATATATTGTCATGGATTTTTTATTATTTTTCATTTTAAACTGTTATTTATATATACATGTGATCTATTAAAGTATAAAATATATTTATACATTTTCTGATTTAAGAATTCATCTGTTATATCTTATAAAAAATCTACTTCTCTCTTAAACAGTTCTCATATATATTTGCTCAAATTAGTGTAAAGCTGATATTACAATTATTGCACTAAATAATGACAATATTCCATAAAAATATTAAATACATTGAATTAATATAATTTTATTAATATTATACTTAAAAATAATATAATCTATGTATTATATTAGCAATTGCTCAGCACAACCTAGAGTCTATAAAAGATCTGTATACAATATTAAATAAGTGATACAAAATAATGTTCGGTGTTTTATTTCCTATTATCTACATTTGGATAAAGTTCTTATAATATTATAATTATATGAAAAAAATCTAGTGGGTTTTTATTGTTTCCAAATATAACTTCCAGATTTATCATTTTAATTAAATTTAAACTTAATATTAAAAAAATATATCTTAATAATGGTTCGACTTCCCACAATTTGGTTCTCATTGAAATCCATAATCTAATAAAAAGAAAATAATTTGAGGCAATTTATGTTAATGCCTTCGTGAAGTGTTTCTTAAGAAAGGTAATTTTAAGAATGTATTTTTATTATTGACCTCCAATAGTTTTAGTTCCCCTTACTGCTCTTGTTGAGGTACTTGCAGTAGTGTGAGGAGGTGATTCTTAGGAATATACATTTATACGACTAATTTTACAACTTTACTCCAATAGTACAAGTTCTTGCTGTTGATAAACAGATACTTGCACTAATAAGAATAAGAATGCATTTTGTTGCCAAAATTTGCATTGTTCCTTGAACAGCATTAGTTCCTCTTGCTGCTGTTGATGAGGTATTTGCAGCAGTGTGTGAGGAGGTGCTTCTCTTTCTCAGTGGAGCCGTTGTGCACGGCCGTGGGGCCGCCGCGCTCCCGCGTGTAGATGTCCAGGCCGTATTGACCTTGGAATTTAAGCACATTGAGTTATTTCATAAACAGAATGTGTCGCTTTTATGTTTGTTATTATTAAAGGCTAATTTAATAACTGAGTCGATTTAGTATGCATTGATTACTAGTTTGCTTTTATTGTGTTGTTTTATTTATTCTTGTCGTGTTTAAATATAGTTAAGAGAAAAAAAATAAAATAAAAAAATATGTACCTTCTTCCGGGAACGTTATATAAAAATTAACGATATCATCAGAAACGTTTTGCTGCACGTATTTTGACAGACGCTTTTCATCGACGCCATTTTTGTGCAGCGTCGCCATAAAGTCCGCCAGCGGACGGGACATGCGAAACTGGATCTCCAATTCCCTCCCCGCGAATACTAACGCTTCCTGAAAATTAAATTAGCAATAACCATAAGAAAAACTTAAATTTATGATCTAGCGTATTGTTTGAGTACAAGAGTAGTAAAATACTTGTTATACCTGGTGTGTAATTGGCACGAGCCCAAACAACCTCGTGGCTTTGGTGGGTCCCCACTCCCCGCTGGCGCAGTCTGGTAGCGGGACCATCACTGTCTGCAGCTCCGCGCAACAGATCTACAGAAATTAATATTTCTTAATAAAATATTCTACCTACTGCTCGAAAAATTCTTATAAATGGTAGGTATGCCTATTGAATTATTGATGTCGATAACTGACAAAGAAAGCTCGTTAGACGGAGTTACGAAAATTGAGTCACAGTCAGTCACAATCGCATATATACCTACATAGTTATTTGTAGGTTCATGGATTAGCAATGGCCATCGTTTTATAAGTGAAGCTAGATCTACTAGGTCTTACCTAGATTAGATTTGGTTGTACTGATTCTAGGTAGATTTAGACCCGACTAGATTTCGGATAATAGGCCTTAAAAGATATTACTAAAGACACCCTACCCTCGGTGTGGAACAGTAGATAAGCCAGTATTATATCATATTCTTACCTTAAATTTACAAACACTTTTGAACTTCATGGGCTCCCCGGTGAGGTACTCCCGGGGGGTGACCGCGTTCGCGAAAATATCCAGCAGGAAGGCGCCAGAACACGGCGCGTGCACGCGGAACGATACCACGTTACCCACCACGGACTGTTAATGGTTATAAATGTAACACTCTTTTATTTAATATTTTCAAATAGTAAACACAATACAGAAAACTCTTACTTTTAACGTTTAGGGTGATGATTTGTATAAAAAATTGGACGTTGAAAGGTCAAACAATAAAAAAAATATTCGAAGATACCTTTAATGTTTATAGCAAAATGACTATTACACTTCCAACAGTACCTGCATGACGAATCTCTTAAGGCTGACGCCATCGAAGCCGTCGCCTTCAGTGTCGTAGAACTTCAGGTTGTAGTGGAAGATCAGCGAGCTCTGCATGTGTGCCGGCATGGCTATGCGCATAGTCGCCGCACCTACACGCGGACACGGGAACAGACATTTAACTTGCCTCCTTTTTAAGATTTACTTAGTAGAAAGGGTCGGCATAGCCTTTCTACTTTTTATATATCAAGTGTTTTTATGTTTATTTTTGTATTTCTTTAGCAATCTTTTTTAAGTATTATCACAAAAAACAAATGTCCATTCGGTTTACTTTTATAGATTATGGATCAAGTTTTGGTATACAAGGTCTAATTTTATTACTTATTGCAGTTTTTTTGGTACATAATATTGTTGTTATCAAACACAATTTATTTAATGTTGTTTTGTGCAAGTAAATAATTATCATTGAAATGTACTTCAAAGATTTGGTTCATGTAAATTTAAATTACAACACAATTATCGCGTTCAAGAAAGAAGAGATTATAAAAACATGTATCCAAGTTTTTAATCCAAGTATGTTATTCAAGTTCAAGTATGAATTAACTTCACTCACCAGTGGAGTCGGTGAACATAACTGCCTTGGTGTTTGGATCACTGAAGTACAGTCCGTATCTAAAGAACAGCGACCTCACGAAGGGCAGCTCCTCGAAGTCGTGTAAGGTGATGGGCGTCTTCAAGAGCTGCCAGTCAGGCTGCAGTGGGTAGAACTCGTAGATGAACTCGCGAGGGTCCGTGAGGAAGTAGTGGTCGTCGTACTCATATCTACGAATGAGAAAGAGTACGAGAATCGGAACAAAAATCTTTGTTTAGTAGATGGTCTTTAGTAGATAGTCTGATATCAAATGGTTGGCTACTCGTGGACATCTCGTATGAATATGGGTAGATGCAAAATGGCGAACCTTGAGGTATAGGAAGACAAGAAGGAGTCGGCATAGGTGGAAAAATGTATTCTGCTTTTATTAAAATTTTGTTATGTATATCATTACGACTAATTATCTTTGCAGTCCAGAATTTAGGGATTATTAGGTAGGTAATAATGCTTGCTTATTAATTGCCGGATTAAAGTAATGACCGTGCGAAAAAATTCCAACGTTGAATTATACATTGCCCGTAGATAGTCGTTGAAGGGAAAGCTTATATCTTAAATTTGATTATATGTGAGCCAACTTGCCTCAAAAGTGTGTTAAGCCGTAATTTAAGACACTTTAAAATTGGAAAGCCTGTGTTCTTCATCCATTGATAACAAACAATATATACCCGATATGTAAACATTTAGTTGAAATCACATCAGTTGAAAAAAAATCTGTCTTAATTTATTAAAAAAACCCAACCCGTACCTCAAGCTGTCGCTCTTCCCCCTATTCCCCGGTTTGGGTGCGTCCTTGGCGTTGACGAGGTGCCTGGCGCCCCAGTTGCACTGCACGAAGCGCCACGCGCCCGCCACGAACACTGCGTTCCATGAGTTGCGGAAACGATTGTCCTCGAAGCGCACGCCGGGCTGGTAGCCCGCAGACTTACTGTAGCCCTTGATCACCACGCAGTGCAGACCCGCGTAGCTGAGGGATACACGGGTAACTGTTACCATTCTTCATCTTCTTTAGGGTTTCAGTTAAAATATAATAAGTAACCCTTAGACCCTAAAAGACCTTAAAAAGGCAAGTTTGATTTCACGTAGTTCTAAGACGATCGTAACATGTTAAAGTAGACAGACAGACAGAAAGCCGTTCGGTCTAGTAGTTAGTGGACCCGAGTGATGAACCAATGAATATAGATTCGATTCCGAAACGGGAGAGTTGTTTCTGTGTGTCCACATAGTATTGTGTAGAGTCTGCCTGTGCTTTGTATTTATGGTTTGTATGTTTGGGAAATCCTTCGCGACCCAGAGATAATTCACTAATGCGGGAGTTGCTTTTAAAAAAACATAAGGTAATTATATAATATACAGTTAACCTTTGCAGGTTTCACGTTTCAGATAAGATCATTTACCTGCACAATCTCTTGAAGAGGACATGGTAACTCTCAGTGCCGTGTTTGATGCCTCTCAGTAGACCAAGCGGAGAGTCTCCCCTCAAGTTGTCATCAAACTGTATATTATTGAGATTCTTGACAGTGATCCAGCGGAATATGGTTCTGGCTTTCTCCACGTCGCTCGCACATCTTCCTACTAGTTGTCTCACCAAGTCTGTAAATGTTTTTTGGTCTTCTTGTGCTACCTGAGGAATATAGCATCTTTAGTACTTGTAATGAGTATTGCAAGTTCATCCAAAATAGACTCTCCGCATTATATTATATGTATTATTAATTTATTCGTGTGTACGAATAAGTATGTATGAATAAACGCATGTGCATTGTAATTTTAAAATAATAAAAACAAAAACGTAATAGGAGAAAATGGCAGCCAAATAGGTAATCATTAGAAATAGAATATTTTTCTAAGTGGTGGTGGTACATATGTATGTATGTTATATTATGTATTTATTATACGTGTATTTGTGTTAGTTAGTGATATATTATATAGAACCACCCTTTAATGTTTGTTCTACTCCGAACCTACCAGAAAAAGGTTAACTGATAAAGATCGCTACCTACGGATAACACCGCCATATTGAATACGCATTAGGTTTATTATATTGTTATTTTGCATTGTACTTTTATCTTTGTGGTGTGCAAAAATATATATTATGATAATAATTGAAAACAAGAATGTGTTATGTTTTGTTATACGTACAGAAATAGCAATTTTATCAACATCCGCAAATTCCACTGGATCTGTATAGATGTGGAACTTGGATACGAGCGGTGGTAGAGGTGGAGGAGCACGCGCTGGGTAGGGAGGAGCCTCCTCGCCGTCCAAGTAGATAGAGGATGCTGCCATATACTCAGATCTGCGTTCCTGGATCAGTTCCATCATCTCGTGACTCTGCTTCTCCACCAACGCTGCCGTAGCCGCCCTGTGAGTATAGTATATAGTAAGTGGTTTTTGAGTATCTTATAGAAATTTGGGAGAACTATGGAGGTAAGTTTTCTATTTTTGGAGATTTATTCCAAAAAAATATATATAAAGAAAGTCGTTGAAGAGTGTTAGTAGGTAAATGTATGTTTTTGTAAGTTTGTTCACGACAAGATACAAGAGAACATAGTATATAATAATTTAGGTAGTCTATATTAATTTTATCAATGCATACGAATTTCGTTTTGCCACCCGTGTCAATCTTATCGTGATTTTCAAAGGATATCCATTTTAGAACATTTATGTAATATATGAATATAATATAATATCCACCAAAACATGTATATAAAATGTTAACAACATCCAACATTAATAATTCTTTATATAAACATTATAAATAATAAAAAATGTAAATAACCCAGACACAAAAATATATCCAACTGTTAATATAGCAAAATTAATCGGCTTTAAATTTCAAACTATTTAAAAGTGAACAGCATTATAAAGTATTTATTAATTTTTAAACAAAGCCAGTCGTAGATTAGTCTGCAAATATGTAATCTGCATAATCAGATAGTATTCGAGCAATATTCTCATGCGCCGTACATCCGGGTGTGAATGAAAGTTTACTTCGTCTTTGTTTGAAGTACGCCGCTGATGAAGCCGTGTTTCTTATTTTTTTAAACAATTCACTTAGCTTATATTGAAGTTTATTTTAGTGTAGTTATTAATATATATTTAAATTTCAAATAAATGTAGAAAGAAATATCTTCAACGCGGGCAGGATTCAAACTTGTGGCCTAAAAAATCGCTATTTTATAGCATTCTATACATAATCAACTTTATCGGTACGGAGGTGACAACTATTAGGCTTTTCTCTATATTTATTTAAAATTTAAATAAACTTAACATGGCTAAACACGTTATTAGACAGTTTCAAATATTAAATTCCGTTGTGGCATCGTTTCAATATTTTTCTCTACTGTAAATCTAGGGTTTAAAAAATATAGACCATTTCAAACAATAGACATTTAAAGATAGACCGTTTCAAACAATAGACATTTAAAGATAGACCATTTCAAACAATAGAGATTTAGGCTATTTTTTTTTACAAATTGCGTACCTAATATTAAAGTATGTTACCTCTCATGTTCTAACATCTTCCTAGTCAAACTCTCCTTCTTTTTATCCCTCCGGAGAGTCATGTTCTTCTCCAGATCAGCTCTCTCTTGCTGATGTCGGAGAGTCAGCGCTCCGATCTCGGATTCTGGTCTCCGTTTTTTCACTTGCATTTCTTGTTGGAATCGGTTTGTTAGCCTTTCTAACTCTCTCTCCCATTCATCCTGGAAACATTAATAAAACTATTGTAATATTAAAAACTTCTTATTAAAGTTTGTTTGTCTTCATAAAATACAAATATCTATATTGATATTATAGAATTTTATATCTCTTGCTAATCGTCAAACAAAAAATAAGGTATATCTCATTATACTCTACCTGTATTTCTTCCCGTATTCTTCGGTTCTCTTCTTCTCGGTGTTTTGAAAATTTTCTGTACAAATCATCTTCCTCCTGTCGGTGCTTCATCTCCAGTTTGGTTTGTTCATCGCGATCCTATAACAATAAAAGTTTTTGTAAGATATTTGATATTATTTATAAAATATTAAATCACTTTATTTAAATGTGAATTCATTTCGTCTTCGTCTCGTTAAGGACTATATAGTATGATAAATTTATTGAGGTAGCATAATTGTCAGATCGACTGGGTTTCCAGAGGTCGCAGGTTCGAGTCCTGCCCATGTTGATGATATTTCGTTATACAGATGCAAAAGAGATAACAACAAATTCGACAAACATGCACGTTTAAATTTGACAAATGTAGAAAATCACTGTGTTGATTCGCAATGGTGTTCTTGCGTTGGAAGTTATGAAATAATGTCGTTTTAAAGCATGAAATACAGTACAGTACATACTCTAATGTGATATTAACACGAGTGCCGTGACCAAAGATTACTTTACGATTAGATATTTCGAGTGTGAAATCAACGAAATATATGAGAGAAAATCAAAACATTGAAAGCAATAAATGAGAATTAAGAACTTTTGCGGGAACGTAAGTTTTGTTTGCTTAAAATTTTCCACTAAAGTAAATATCCTATTAGAATTACGTAAGTTTTTATGTAACGTTAGTATCTTCTATTTTCGCTCCTGCAACCTTTGATTTCACCAACTCTAGATATGAGATGAATGATGATAATGAATGAGATGATGAGATGATGAGATGAAAATACTATATTATGAACAATTATAAACGTGTCTCAAATTTCTTTTAGATCAGGTAATATGCAATTATTTTTAAAAATAAATGTCTGATTGCGCCTTAGATAAAAGCAAGTGTTGTAAAATTTTATATACAAATAAATAAAACAATATACATATTGCATTAAAATAACAGGGCTTTCCATAACATAAATTATTTATGGAAAGTTATAGAAAATAGAAGACAATGTAACAGTGATTCTTGTAGTGAGAACACTTTTACTTAAAATTTACATACATTTTTAATATTAGGTAATATCCAAACGAAAGTATAGATTTTCACATAAACCCATTACTTAAGAATAAATAGTGAGTATATAAGTAACGTATATATAAGTATATAAGATCATTAATATATTATTATCAAGTATTTATTTATTCATAAAAACCTTATTAATATTCCGAAGTGGTTCAGTAATCAACTTGTAAATTCAGAGCGTGTTGTAAAATCATTGACAGTTATTGGTTTATTACTATCTTTGAAGAAATTTCAAAATTACAATTTTAGTAAAAATGTCTTATATACGATACTTTAAAGTATTTTAAATTATATTGTTTTATAATTATTTATCTAATAAAGTCGAATCTATCGTTTTATTACGCCATTCTCATTCCTAACCTGTCGTCACCTCGTGGCAGACTAACGAAAGTGAAAAGGTCATTCACCCTCATTGTATGCTTATGATTAGGAACCAAACGATAGGACTTGTGTCTTGTTTGTGTAATATTATTGTTTTTCAGTAAATTAGATATTTAAACGTTTGTAGAATTTTGTACTTATATTATAAAAAGGAAGCGTTTATTTTTACGAATTGGCTCATGAATACTACCCGTATAACCAAATAGCAGGCGTTCATTTTTGTATCTATTTAAATGTATGGACGTAAGCGTACAGCGTTATCTTATGTCAAACTCATACATTTATCATTCTATTCAACTAACGTCAATGCCATTTGTCTAGGTCCTCTGATAACAATAATGGCAAATTAAATCCAAGCATGTCATTGTGATTACCACTATACAGAGTACGCTACTGGAATGTCAATTGGTAGACGTGAGTGTAATATGTAAATATTACATCAACTAACCAACAATTAAACGTATTATTGTCAGTTTCGTTATCTGTGGGGTCAAAACAACGAAATTATTTTTCATCTTTTAATCGCTGCGATAGCGGAATTCATATCGTCATTCGCCAGTACCGACGCACACACTCCGCGACCGGTCGTGTTAATGCGTAATTCATAAAGCAAAAATGCTCAAGTTACTCAAAGGTATACGGCGGTTGAATACCCAAAGTCGACATTACAGCTACGCCACTGTGATCGGAAGTGAACCAAACAGAAATGATCCCTATTACAAGGAGAATAAGGCGAAAATGGATGAGCTCGTCGAGGAGCTCCGTCAAAAAACAAAAAGCGCTGTTAAAGGCGGCTCAGATGAGGCGGTCAAAAGACATACTGATAGAGGAAAATTACTCGTGAGAGATAGGATTAGCCGGTTAGTTGACGACGGAAGTGACGTTTTAGAGTTGAGTACATTAGCCGCGACCGGCTTGTACAAAGGTCAGGTCCCGAGCGCTGGCATAGTTACTGCTATCGGTAAAGTTCAAGGTCAGGATTGCATGATTGTAGCAAACGACTCTACCGTTAAAGGAGGGACGTATTTTCCTGAGACCGTGAAGAAGCATTTACGAGCTCAAGCAATTGCACAGGAATGTCGACTTCCTTGTATTTATCTCGTTGACTCCGGTGGCGCGTATTTACCTGATCAAGCAAATGTATTTCCAGATAGGGAACACTTTGGAAGAATATTTTATAACCAGGCCAATATGTCTGCAGAAGGAATTCCACAAATCTCTGTGGTAATGGGATCTTGTACAGCCGGTGGTGCATATATACCTAGTATGTCTGACGAAAGTATAATCATAAAGAAGCAAGGAACGATTTTCTTAGCTGGTCCACCGCTTGTTAAAGCAGCTACCGGAGAAACAGTCACTGCAGAAGATTTAGGTGGGGCTGACTTACATTGCCGCAAATCTGGTGTCACAGATCATTATGCTCTAGACGACGAGCACGCTTTGCAATTAGCTAAAAATGTGGTCGCTAATCTTAACTGGAATAATAATCAGAGAGTACGAATCAATACACCTAAAGTCGATGAGCCATTACACAACATTGATGATTTACATGGAATCGTCGGAGCGAATATCCAAAGACCTTTTGATATCCGAGAGGTAATTTCTAGAATAGTCGACGGGAGCAGGTTTCACGAATTTAAACAACTTTATGGCGAGACCCTAATATGTGGATTTGCATCTATTTACGGTCACCCTGTTGGAGTTATTGGCAATAACGGTGTCTTACATTCGGAAGCTGCCTTAAAAGGATCTCATTTCATTCAACTCTGCGCAACTAGAAAAATACCGTTACTATTCCTTCAAAATATAACCGGTTTTATGGTAGGTCCAGAAGCCGAGGCTGGCGGGATTGCAAAAAATGGTGCCAAAATGGTAACAGCTGTCAGTTGCTTTAAAGGACCCAAGATAACAGTGATAGTCGGAGGAAGTTTCGGTGCTGGAAACTATGGAATGTGTGGTAGAGCATACTCACCAAGCTTTCTTTATATGTGGCCGAATGCTAGAATATCTGTAATGGGCGGGCCACAAGCCGCAACAGTACTATCTTTGATAGCAAAAGATAAGGCGAGTCGAGATAATCAGCCATGGACTGATGAAGATGAGAAAAAAGTGAGAGGTCCGTTAGAGGCTAAGTTTGAGGAGGAAGGCCGTCCCTATTACAGCACAGCCCGGCTTTGGGATGATGGTATCCTTGCTCCAAGAGATACCAGAAAAGTTGTGGGACTCAGTTTATCAGCAGCATTAAACGCTCCATTCAAGGACAGTAAGTTTGGTGTGTTCAGAATGTGAGATAATATTATAAGTAAATGATAAATGATAAGAATTGATAACTGAAAGACGGTATTAATTTCAGTATGATTTAATGAGTAAACTTATGACTTATTTGTTTTTGATTGTGTTATCAGATACTTGATAGTGTTGCTATTTAAATATTTGTTAAGTCGTTTGATTTTTTTCTCATTGGCAACTCCAGTGAGCTGTGGCATTTATAAAATGAGTTTTTGTATTTATATCGTATTTTAAAAAAAAGTTTTGTCCTGTATTTGATATAAATATAAAAAACCCTACACATTCAGTAATTTTCTCATAATAAAAGGCTGAAATAAAAACTGGTATCTTTTCATTGGACGGTCTATCAATTCATTCCAATATTAATTTCCCCAAATCCCTATTTCAGTAAGTAAAAATGAACTATATTGTTATATGGTTTAAGTTTAAAATAGTTTGTTATTTTAAACTCTCAAAGCGAGAACAATGGTCTAACAATAATTATATCCGCTTAATTTAAATGCAAATATGACCGATACATGTGGGGTTAATGATTTTTATCTTGTTATTATTTTGGAACAAGCGTCATGGAAACATTGTAAGGTTTTTTTATTGTCGCATTAATGTAGTTCTGGCTTACTTTTTAAATATATTTCGCTGAATCGAAAATATATCAAAATGACTGTCCAAAAGACGTCGATAAGTTACTCTTTTGAAAGATTACACCAAATAGCAGAAAAAAACAACAGCAGTTTATTATGCATGAAATAAATATAATAAATTTTCAATGAGATAAATTTATATTTTAAATACAATATAACTGGTCAGCTGCGTCAATCACGATTATTAAATGCCTCGATAGAGTCCATACATCGTATATTTTACGCTTTCCACTCTTAGAGGCCGAGTTTTTGTTTGAAACATTCTTTATAAGAAATTCTTTGGTTGCTAATAGCAGAGTTAATTGCTGGTTTGTATGCCGAATGCACATCTATGGCGAAGTTTTTATAGGCTTATTCTGTAATCTTCTAGAAAATACATTGTCTTCGAGATGATATTTATCTAATATTTTGTTTCATTAAAAAATGTAACAGGACAACGAAGATGCACAAATTTATTGTTTTTTTTTAAATGAATTAAAATAATAAGATTCATATAAATTAGAATTAGATAAATTGTAATTAGTGAAAGGTCACCCATTCTCTTAGCAGTTTTTGAAACTATCAGCAAAAAACAAAAAAACTATTTATACAGTGATGCAAACAAACATATTACTAATATTTGTAACATTACTGGTAACTATTATATAATATAGATGACTAATGAAAGACCAGTCGTGATAAATAATAATAAAACAGTATATATTTATAATATAATTACTCGCCTGTCATCATAATTCTTGTTCAGTGATTTGCGAACGAACTAAGCTAGCTTTTTTATCACTATTATAACTTTAATGGCCACATTATATTATACGATCTAAGCCATACGATTTGACCTTGAATGGCTAAAAGGCATCTCCACCAATCAGAATGAAACACTAACTCACTAACAGCTATTTCACTAAGTGATGTTATTCACGCCAGTTGAGATAGAGTGCCTTAGATCGTATAATGAAATGAAACTATAAGGAAAAGCCACACTGCTAGCTAAGCTAACTTAGCTCATATCTCAAGACCAATTGCGACTTATTTTTGCGAGACTGAAGCATAATAAAATCCTGTACTAAGCTAAGTTTAGTTAGTAGTATAGCATGCAGTGTGGTTTGGGCTTTAGCTAGGTAGAGGCAGTAATATATATATATTAAAGACATTAAACTAGCATATATATAAAAATATGATATTTTAATATGTATGTTATTTTAATATTCCATCTGTGACAAATCGCTATTTCGTGTTTGCGTTAACAAAATAATTGCAATATAACATAAGAATAAACACATTCAAGATTAATAAATTTATAGTGATAAAAAAAATGATTATTAAAAATATAAACTTGGATATATTTCCAAAAGAGATAAGTGATTTGTATATAACCTTCTATTTATTTTAAATAAATAAATATATTTTTCTGACGTACACAAGTGCTAACTGGTCATGATTTAAAAAAAAAATCATAATGATTGCTTCAGTTATTTATATTTATATACAAATTATACAAACATATCGCCAACGCGAGAAACGTCTCTTCAGAATCTGGTATCTTCTTCCAATTATACACAGCCTACGATAACGATTTTACTCCATCATATAACCTGTTCTATTGAAATACATGAATAATTAATTAATTATTTTTGACACTTGAATAATCTAAAGTGAATAAATCGCTTCTGATTTGCAATTATAGTATGAAAACTTAATTATTAATAAATATTAGGTATTATTGATATTGAAGACGGAAGATAGAATTGCTAGTACTTGTATTTATTCAAATTAATTATCCTGAGGAACTTACATGTGCAAAATAAGATGGCGTGTTGGTCTAGTGGTTAGTGATCCTAGCTGCTGAGCGAAAGGTTGAAAGTTTGAATCCTTCACATGACCCGTTGTCCTGTATTTATACAAATTGTTCTTGGTATATTCAGTCAGTCAGTCAGTCACTCAGTCATACATTTGTACATTTAGTCAGTCAGTCAGTCAGTCATTCGTCAGCTTTATGTAACATTTTTATTGCTTAAATAATTTAAAGAATAATGAATTTAGTTTCATAATTCATAATTATTTGTAATAATTATATATATACCTTGATAGCCTGTTATATATAGTATAGTATAGTACAGTAAATGTTGTGTATAGTATAGTATAGTATAATGTATACACTCCCTAAGTCTATCGTTTTATTCCGCCGGCGTAATATTTTGTAATTCAAATAGACTTTAACAAGGCATCCTGACGTAATTCCTATTAATTCCACCTTTGATAAGTTGTTATTACCTGCTAGATAAAGATTCGTATTCGTAAGAGTCGCTATTCATTTTAGTATTAAAATACGTTTTCTAATACCTTTGTCAGACAAAGTTAAATGAATTTGACTATTAACTCATATTATTTACACGAATTGGGTTAATATCAACAATAATGGTTAAAACAATTAAATAAACCAGTTCACTGACTTTACGTTACGAATAAATATAATTGAAAATATTTCAATAAAAACAAAAGTATATAAAACGTTATTACGTCATCGATGACGTCATCTGCACAGCAATCAGTTAGGTGTTATACAATCGTGGCAATAACTGATAATTAACAACTTTCTCTGTAAGTCAATGAACGAGTGAACTTACGACGAAAAAATGCCTCAGGGCATACTTTTTATTTACTTTACATATTTAAATAAAATATATATTATCTTTCAAATGTATATAGTAATTTTAAAGTTTGTTAATATGTTTGTAAGCGTTGCATTCGTTATAAAATAAATCATGTCAAACGAGTTCCCACACATTACTTAAACACAGTTAAGGCTGAGAAAATCGAGGTCTTTGCTTATCTAAGCGTTGAAAATAAACATAATATACAATAAAATGAAATATTTTATATATATATATATACTTTAACTATAAATAAGTACAATATGTACTAAAGAATAATTTAAATTACAAAAAGATCCGTGAAATACAAAAATGTCAGGGTTTTTCAAGCACGTAATAATAAAGTAGGTGTTCAATGTTATAATAGAACGTTGAATGGAAAGTAAATTAGATCAAAATGAAATATATACTTTGCAGATTAAATTAAACGTACAGAATCATAACATTTCTATGAATTTACATATAATTCCTTAACCTTTTTCCAAGACAACCCGTTTCTTGCTGGTAATTTTAATAGTCTGTGAATTTAGTCCGTTTTAAAAAGTATTTAAAATTTATTTGCTAATAATTAGTGTGGGATCTGTGTGGGCTTAGAATAAGGTTAATGACATTATTAATAAACTTATTCAAGAAAATAAATATATACGAAGTGGGTGCTTTTCTCAAGATAGCTCTTTTGAGCCGCGCCTAAATGTTACTACATTGAAATGCATATGTGTGGATACAGCTTAAAATCAAGTTTTTACTAGTTTAATCATAACGCAATTTTAGCATTATAATATAAAAATATAATTATAAAGTTACATTCCACAGTTTATTAATAAATTTCGGATGTCTTTGATATTAATAAAATAGGTAATACATTATTTTATACAAACTACAAACATAAAAAAACTAAACCGTATTCTATTTCACAGTAAAAAAAAATATAGACAGAAATATTGTCTTTGAATAAAAAAAAACTAAGTCATATACGAAATAATGTATGACATTCTAATCATGATTCTTACAGAGCAAATAACAGTTTAATATAAATGTTAGCCAAGTTTTTGCCACGCCAGCGCAACCGTATGATTTATGCTCGCCTTTGTGTATGGAACGGTAAATAGACCGCTATTCCCACGTCTGGCTAAGTTGGCACTACTGTTTAAATTCACTGTAGTTTTACTTTACATAATATTTATTATAGATTTCATTTTAATTTTATACATAAATATAATAGTTTGATAATATTTAATATTTATTTTATAACTTAAAATAATCGTGATGGTTTGATTCATTTCACTTGTTATCTGTAATGTGATTCCCAAAATTTTGGCGCCAAAATACAGTTTGACAGATAAAATAGGCCTTCCTGTTTTCTACTTAACCAAAAAAGTTTTATGTATTTGAAATAAAAATATACTCATAATTAGTTTTAGTTCTTTCCATTATATGTAACTTATTCAATAACATTAATTAATCAATCAATTTTTAGGTCTCACTTAAATATTATTACTATTTGATTTATCTTTATATCCATCACATATTTTAATAAGATGTTAAATCTAATTTTAAAAACACATGACACAATATAAGTTTTTCATTCATATAAGCAAAACAGGAAAACTTAGACAGTTAGTAGTCCTAGACCTAGTTGTAAGCGATAAAGTGACATCATGAGAGGAAGCCAACATTGTAAATTATAATATATAATGAACCAGTTGAAACCTACATACAAAATTATCAATAATGTATTAAATGTTTGCTTTAACACAAATTTAGCAGCCATCATGAACTATCATTGCAATATTAGAATAATCTTACTTTCTAATTAACCCTAAAATTAATATTACTTTAATAAAGTTTCGATAAGTTTTGATGACGTCATCTTAAATCATTCATTCTCTTACTATATGAAACATTATTAACTCGTACCATGAAGTGTGTTTTGACATTTGATATATTAATGTAATATTGTTTCTGTATCAAAAGCTTGCATTCTTTTACGTCACTAAGCAGGAATAAAACATTTGTATATAAGTATATTCTTACAAAAGGTAAAATATGTACTATATATAATAATATATAATCTGTTGTTTTGGGTTTTGTATATTTAAAGTACTGTGGGAGAAAGTAACTAAAGGTTTTTTCCAGATTTTAACTTTACGGTAATTTTTCTCGTGAGAATTGGTTCTTTTGTTATTAGTGAGTTAAGTTTGTGTAAAGATTTTTAGTGCGATTAGAATGAAATGAGTTTTTTGAGAGACCGGTCATATTTGAAAGTATTGTGTCTGTTGTTTTGAAAGTATCATCCATATTATATATTTTTATATTTAATAATATTACAAAAGTAATTTTATTAATATTACAAATTATGAATAATGGCAATACCAGGTTATGAAATTTATAGTCTATAGTAACTGTATTGGTTCTGTCGCAAGGGAATTGTTTTACAAAAGAATTGTACGAGTACGCCACCATATTTAAAAAAAAAAGTGATACTTTACGTAAGAAATTAATTATTCCTATAAATCTGTGTCTTTTTTGCTGATTTGTATTCTTTTCTATAATATTTTATTTCGGCACCAATTATGTTATAACAATGGTTCAGACTTTTTAGATTTTTTAGATTTTTGATACAGGAAATATATATATAATAATATAATATTTTGCGTTTTTCTCTGTGTCAAAAAAAAAATATCGTTTGTACATTTTAATGGCAACACTATGAAATGCATTTTTTCCAGTCCAGACTATTTTAAAGATATTTTAATGAAAGGAAAAATTAACAACAACAATAAAACGGTACATAAAATCTTTTAAAATCCCAAAATCCATACATATAGCACAGTCTAGGATTTTCAGTCAACGTCACCTAAAAAGATAAGTAAAAAATATATATTAAAAAATATAAGTAAAAAATCTAAACTAATTTTTATGCATGGTTACAAACGATACCGTACTTGCGTAGGCGCAAGGCCGCGACCCACTCCATACAAACGATTGCATTCATACATTTGAGTATTTTATAACAATATTTAATTATATCATTATAAATATAATTGATATTATTTATCTCTTTACTGTTATGGTAAGAAATAATAATTGGATATAAAAAACTAGCATATTGGGGAATGTTTTTCATGTGATGATATATTTATTTATTGTAATTGTTTATTTCGTACACACGGACATCAATACAATGGAATACTAAATATATTACTATTATATATATTTACTATTTATGTTATATTTACTAAGCATAAGTAATATTACATGTACCAGCTTTTAGTTTAGTTTTAGTTCTGTTTTTCTATTGTCTCTCACTGACTCAGTCCATCCAAGAGTCCACAAATGTTTTTTCGAGGACGCAGGGGAGGTCAAGTTAAGTATGTATGTATGTATGTATGTATATATGGATGTTCCACTTTAGCGTCGCTCCTAGTAAACTGACTTACTAATTAATTAATATTTTTATACTTTTACAAAATGTGATGTCCATTGTCAATCTATAAATTTATTTAAATATTATTATTTTTTTATAAATTCAGGTTTTATCCGTACTTTTTTATAAACATATAGACGCTCTTCTTATTATATATACTTGTAAGGTAACTTAAAACAAATGAAGGTGAAATTTCTTGTTAAATTTCAACCTTGACTTTCAATACGCTGCTGGCAAATATAGCAAGCACTTACGACTCCATTTCTAACAATAACGTTTCTCCTAAATCAATAGAAATATATAATAGAATTGTTGATATTTGTTATTAACTTTAGAAGATCTATTGTTAAAAACATTAGGGGATATTGCTTTGAAATTTAGAATAATAAAGTATCCACTGGAGGCATATTTTCTATATATCTAAATAACACGACACTGTCTTGTAACCGAGAATATGTAAAGATACAAAAGCAAGCATTTCATAGCTTTATACTCTTTTGCATTTATGTAGTAAAATACTAAACACTTTGTAAAATCTGTTTAGGTTTTAGATAATTTATGTGAAGGCTTTGTTCGTGTTTAAAAAACAATAATATTTACGAACCGATCGCTCAATTGGTAGAGCGACGGGTCGGTACCCTAAAGTTCGTTGGTTCGAATCCCTGCCCGTATCGGTTTATTCTTCTATGTAATTTAAAAAAAAAAACTAAATATATTTTCAAAGAATAATATTTACGATTAAGCAACTACAATTATCCTCTGGTAATTACTTAGAATTACTAATTATAGTATTTTTTATAATCAATAGTTTTTCTATATTTAATATAGTTACTAACGGCCATTGCACAACTATAAACGTTTAGAGCTGTTTTCGCAATTAAAACTTACTAATAAGGATAAATCCGGTCTCGAAGTTTTATTACGAGTTAAAGGTGTTTGAAATGACAGGGTTTAGTATATGTGATAGTTTATGATTAATTTGGGTTAATTTACGACGACTAAGGAAGTATTATTTATTAATACTATTATAAAAAAATATTTAGTAAAGAAAACAACCATATAATGTAAGACTGTTTGTTAATACCTAACGTTTTATGACAGCTGTGGGTGAAAAGACATATTCATACATTTTATAAAAAAGGTCATTTTTTTTACGATTCCATCATAAATTTGATCCAGACAAATTATATATATAATATTGTACTGTCAGAATCTAACTCCGGACCTGTCAAATCTAAAAAGAGGATGATTTTTTTAATTTCCTTTTCACCTACTTACCACATGCCAAACAAAATGTTCAAACTTTTTCATTATCCTTTGAGTCATAAAAAGTTTGTCACTGTTAGAATCCAACTCAGGAGCTGTCAAATGTAAAAAAAAGAAAACTTTTTTTTCCTTTTGACCTACTTAAAGATGTCACCAGACAAACTGTTACAAACTTTTTCGTTCTCGTCTGAGTCATATCAAGCTCTGACACAGAATGTAAATACGGACCCGGTTTTCTTAAAAAGAAACATATTATATATAATATGTTTTAATATGTTGTTTAATATGTTTTATTTATTACGAGTTGCGAAACAGAAAAGAAATTCTCTTGTCATGTCACGTGTAATATGTAATGCATTATTAATGTCAACTTTCAGCTGTGTCGTTCAAAATGGTGTTGTACAATTACAGATAAGTTGATTAGTTTTTATGTATGTCTGTGTGACGATCTGGCTGGACCAAGGTTGTACCATCCTCACTCAGAAGATTTGCAAGAAGTAGCTATCATAGCCTCAATTCATACGATCAATGAGAGAGTCATCCTTCCCTTCTCTTTCCTAGTCTCCCCCATCACCTAAGGGTGGTAACACACTTCTATGGACGATGATACCATGTGAACCATTTACTCCGTATATCATCTCAAAAAAAAAATGAAATACAATTTACTTATGTTTGAAAATAATGTTATTTGTAAGGCGATGTGAATTAAAATCTCATAATAAACTCCCACTAGAGCCTGTCCTTCATGATTACCGTATATGGAGACTGTTCTGGACGGTCTGAGTACCGTTTTTACCAAAAAAGACAATGCTAAAACTGTCCAAGCGGTATATTCAACGCACTGTTTTTGGTCGTCTCACATTGTCATATCCGGCTCGACGGACCATTAAAAACTTATGGAACTTTTATATCATCACGAAGAATTTATACAAAGTACTTTATTTTATTTTGTAGAGTATTAACATGTAAATAAAATTCAAGAAAAAAAGCTTTTATAAAAATAATTTATATTATTTTTAAGCCATAGCTTTCTCACGTGTACATTTTCAATATTCATTCAAATAATTCATTAAAAAAACCATTAATAAAAGCAAATATCCCAAATTGCAAATTTTATTTATAATTTTTATCTTATATACAAAGTAGATTACATTTCCTACTTAAAGCTATTAAGTATAATAATATTTGATCTAGATTTCTAGGTCATACATGCATCTATAATACTCTATGGAGCAATATAGTGAGAGGGGTTTTTCAGTCCAAATTTAGAATCATATAATTATTTAGAATCATCATAATTAAAATCGAGTTAAATATACATAGATCATTAATTTACGGAAAAACATCAAATATTCCGTATAATTTTATACTTATATATGTTAGCGTGTTTGAATATAAAAAATATGGTTAATAATCTTAAACGGACGCACGAGATTGATCTCGTAATCAGCAAGTTTGTAAATTTCTCGCTATTTCTCGACCACCAATTGTTGTCGGTTCAATCATTTTTAAGTGACGGGATGTAGCGGTTGATTTAATTTAATTGACTTTTATATACAAATGTTTTTTAAATATACAATATATAATGGGATGGTTCTTTATATGAATATCAATTCTATTAATATAATTTATACTAACTAATATAAACTATGTAACTAAATAAAAAATACTCTCCATATTTTAATGTTTGTTTATAAATGTTCTTATAACTCGAACTAGTAGTCAAATTTGAGAAAATGCTTAGAACAACACTATTAAAAAATGGCCTATTCATTAAAATATGTTAATTTTGTGTGAGTATTTCTTTTTGGTTCTCAGGCTCAATTAGTAGTAGCGATGGAACATTCCGTGTAACGCCTTTTTCTAGTAACAGACGGAAAGGCTAGTTATTTTTATAAATGAAGGGAGACAGCTCATTATTATCTCTTCTCTATCTCTACCTGTCTCTACCTTGCACCAGCTCCTTACATTCCCGCTGCGCACGCGATGCGTTCTACTCCAAGAACCAAGAATGCGTAAATCATTTGATCTTGCTCCCAGTTATTAATTATACCATCGACAATATATCTTCTGCTTTCGTATTTAAATTACATTATTCATGCATACTTCAGATAATTTTATAAAAAAATAGAAATACAACAACGAATACAGAATACAAATTTAATCGTCAGATATGTTGATAAATTAAGCATATTACTTTGGTTCCAGTAGAGAGGTAGCTAGTCTGAGCGAAAGTATATAAATGAATTCATACAGCCTTGCAAGGTTCAGTGCAATGCACCGACTGCCAATAGACAGACAATATTTGTTTATGAGCAGGGCTACCGCTAGATATTCTATAAATAAGGCCGTTAGAAAACTCCTCCAATCTTCTAATTTATTCTGGGTAAATAATGTTTCCATGAAACGTTTTTTATACTTAAAATTACTTATCAAAGTTCATAAACAATTTTAGTGCGTGACCTTGATTTGTGTCACATTATTTCAAGTAGACATTTAAATCAAAGTTTGGTTGATTTTGTGTATCTGTTGAGTTAATTGACATTAGAAATATTAAAGCTGCAGGAAAACATATGTTAATCTCATAATTAATAAGGCCTCTGTTGCATTCCAGCTCTCGTTGAGCCCACAAGCAAGAGCTTGTCTAGTTTTCTCAAGAGTTGAATTCCTGGATTCTAGACAAATAGTATTGACGCTAGTAGAAAGTAATTATTAATGTATGAGATTGACATAAAATCGCGCTAAAATATAGCAAAAGAATCAGCAACGAACTCCTGCCGTTTGGCTAGAGGCTTTGATCACCTGTCATTGTGACAGTTCTTACAAAAAGTATATAGTTATTTGGTCGAGTTTAAATACATTGGATATAATAAATACTAGATTAAATCAGGTTCTTGAGGAAAATATCTCTAAGAGATAACTCGGCTATAAATTCCATTTGTAGTTGAAACTCTTGAGTTATGAATCCATCCTTTAGAAAAATAAAATAAAAATGTTATCTCAAGATATATCTTGTGATAAGAGATCGTTTTTATGTCCGCTTAAATAATATGGACATTTATTGCTAAAGGATACGCATTATAATCATTTTACGAGGACGTAAAACAAACTCCTATAATTATGCTGTAAATAAAGACGTGAAAATCGAATTACTTTGCAAATTAAATGCTTAAGAAGATAGAAGATAATAACTTATTGCAGTAAATATATATTTAAAAGTAAATTACTAAACAACACGGTAAAGCACGGAACAATCGCGTCCTTAAAATAATGTATGCTATACACGGGTATGATGAAAGTAGATGTGATAGTACGAGTTGATAAACATGGCGTCGACAGGATACATTTACGAGCACAGGATTTTAATAGACACTCCATGTTTATTATGATTATAAATAATATTAATTTAATTTTATTTAAGTATTTTATTACGATTTACGTATCTTTATCTTTGAACTTGAATAAAATACCAATAGTCTATAGTTAATTTTAACTGGCAATACAACTGGCCTACCATAAACTCTTATAGCAACATTACAATAACCTTACTTACGAATGTCCTTAAAGTACTTTATTAATATTTCGATAAGTTTTGATGACGTCATCATAAATCATTCATTCTCGTACTATAGGAAACATTATTAACTCCTACCATGAGATGTTGGCATTTGATATATTAATGTAATATTCTTATGTCAATTTGACATTTTAACACAGCAATCATTCTTTTACGTCATACTATGATAGTTTTTAAGAGTTCATGGTAGGCCTGCTGGTCTCGTATAGACTTACCAAGTAGCAGTCAATGGGCTTCTCTCTTGGTCTGTGGTATGCTTTTTGCAGTTCAGTCTGTTTAAGAGCGTGCGCGATGTGGAGAGCGCTGGCATCGAAGCGTCCATACTGGTAGCCGTCAGGCGTGTCGCGTGCTATGTCACGCGCGGGCGACGCGTGCACGCTGCCATTTGTAACTCGGGTTGGAGATACTGTTATAATTAGAATATAATTAATATTGATTTAAAAATTATATATTATATTTACCCGGCTATTCTCATTTTATTGTATCGGGAATTTCAAGACAAGTTTCAAGCTTGGGGCATAGTGGACGGCGTCACTTGTAAAATTTTCTTCATGTTTATACAAATTGAAGTTTTTTTATTCACGCCGCAAGTTCACCATGCTTCGAGCTGATCAGTAAGAACCCCGAATGGGTTTGAAACTAGTAGGACAAATTCCGATTCAAATAACGTGAATGCAGCCGGGTAAATATATATATGTATATATAATAGTTATTGTACACGAAAGTTAAAATTAAAAAAATAATAGTAAAAAAATATATAAGCATAAATAATATATTAGCATAACAGATTTGTTACGCTAGAATAATTCTATAAACATTCAATAAAATGTCTTTATATAAAATAAAATGGTGATTAGTCATATTTAACAAATAATAATATACATTATATACTCTTATCACACTATTGGCTAATAAAATGGCTTTTATTAAACGATAAAATAATATAGAAAAACTATAATATTGAAAAACAAATATGCAATTATAAATTCGTTATTTACTATTGACTGTGACCATTATTCGTGAATATATTTAACTTATTTTTTTTATCACTTCTATATTAAAATAACTTCAAGAAACTTCACGATACTATTCCGTTATATCAATAATATTATTGTAAGTACATAGGTGATTCTAAATCGCTACACATTAAAAGGCTTACGCAAATGTATTCCATATTATACCTGTACATAGTGTTTAAGATTCCATATATACATTTACACCTTGGAATGGTGTCAATGAACTTTTATGTAAGTATAATACACGCTTAGAATTTTGACCGCATATTTCTTACTTTGCTTACTTACAGCTACATAAAAACATATATGTCAGTAACAAATGTCATTTCTTTAATATCTCGCATTTTATTATCTATTTCCGTTTTTAAAAGTCTATAATGTCGCTGGTTGTCTCTGGATCAAGACAGAATTGTTTTTTATACAGCGAAGTTATATTTGCATCTGTGGCATTACTAATTATTTATTATGGATGTATCTTTCGAATTTAATAAAAGTTATTTTTTGTCTGTGGCAGGTCTGCTTATACTGTTGACAACAATTTCGAATTTTCAGTTTTCAAACAAGACATATTTTTTTATGGATGGTGGTTTCTGACCTACTATTCAGTTTTATTAATTTATAATTATAATTGATTTTACTTATAAATAGAGTAAGTTTTCAAAAAATAATGTTTTAATGCAATCAATTACCTAAAAAGGTTATTTCTGTACATTCTGTCTGTACATAGAAATTTTATTATCTGAAGTACGTTGATTGCGGACAAGTCAGCATACTTTTTTTATAAAACAACCGGTTAGCTGGCAATACACGTAATGTTTAGCTAATTTGTAAGGTACGTAGGTACTTTTTGATTAATTTATATAAAACCTTTTTATTTCATGTAAATAGCAATTCCTTGTATAGAAAGCTTAAATAATTTTACATAAGATATTTCTATATTATATTTCTTATGACCGGATAACATAATATAATTTCGTTGTACCTAGTATTTACAGATGCCATATTTTGAAATTCTTTATATTTTATCACCTTTCCTTTACAAAACTAATACATTAGAAAGAGATATCACATATAAACTCAGGTGTAGCAAATAGAATATCTAACAGCTGTGTTGCTCAACAATTCAATATGGCAACATCTTACAAAACGAGCTAAAAATAAGGTTACAGTGATACTCGGAATAATTAATAGTCTGTTTAAAATATATATATCTACTTATATTTATATGTAAGAAACTAGGCTAGGCTAGGAGAGTTTATTTTAACAATATTTTAAATATTAAAAGTCTTGGCGCTGGATTTGGGAATAAATAAATTGCTACCACGTGCTAAAATGTTTACTCTGTCATTTATAATATAGAGTTTATTTAGATGTAATTGTTCTAAAAATTACCCGAAACAAACATGCAAATGTTATGATAATTTAATACAACAGTAAAATGATTCGACTAAAACTTAAATACGTTTTATATATATTATTTAAATGTTTAATTTACAAGGAAATTAAATTTAATACTCAAATTCCATTCATATTTTAATAGCACGGGTCACTGTAGGTCCAAACCAGGCTTTGGGTCACTGGGCGATCGTTTGGAATGCGACCGCTTTTGCAACAAGTTCTTCTATCCCTTTCACTCTCATAATCATTTATTTGCTGTCTCTATCCATCCATGAGTTTATCCCTTTCACTCAGCTTACATGTGATTCATCATCTCTTTCGTTGCGGCAACGAAATTTTCCGTGTTACCTTCTTCGGAATTCTTCGTTGTTTTAGGTTTGCCGATTTGAAGTTTCGTTTTATTTAGAGCTACAAACTATTATCATAATGAATTATTAAGATAAAATAATAGTAAATATGTAAATATATATTTGAAAAATCATATTACATAAATCATAGGAATATCAAAACTATTTTCCTTATTAAGTTCTTGACATCTTCGCAAAGTTTTTAATAAATATATTTATTTTGTCTGCATTCCATGGATTTAAAATGTATGATTTGTCATCGTAAATGTTATTACGAGATGTTTTATGAATGACTTCATTATCAAAAATACAAAATAGAGGCAAAATTGTTGCAAAAACGCTGTCAAAAAAAGGGGGGGATGAAGGAGCCCAGGACATAAAAGGAAGGGAGGAGAGTTGGCCATTCGGTACTCTCACTCACATTACCTGTAAAGCCCTATTTTTATATTAGAATACAATCTTTCGAATCGTATTTATAGAATAATATTAATAATATTATAAGTCTATATTTATTAAATTATAAATATTAATTATTTAAAATTAATGCAAATGTTTTAAACAGCAACATTATCTTAACATATATTTTCATAATAAATATAATGAATGAATAACATTGAATATTTCGCGCTTCGATTATTATCAACTATTGAGTCACCAGGCAGTAAAAAATTGTAAGGTTATTTATATTTTATATTATTTTAAGTTTTTAAGTTCAATATTTGTTATTATAAGGACTTTGACATATACTTAAATTATCTATGTGTGAGTGAATGAATGAATGTTCGTCGATCAACAGATACTTTTTTAATTTTCCATATTTTGCATTAAGGTTTGCATATGTCGTAATATTTAATTAAAATAAATATGTATATATGAACAGAATGGAATAAATATGCAAATGAATGAATGAATATATTTCCTTTGGTTTATTGTATATTTTAAATACTACGACATATTTTCCAACAAAAGAAATGTCCACGACTAGACAAAATTAGAGATCCGTTAAAAATATTATTAAAGTGTAAACCAATGAATAATTTAAGCAAATATTGTATTTTCTCTTTATTTTCGCGTTATTTATAGTAATAAAAACAAATGTATATAATAATAAGTAAATTGACTTACATTCTGCCTCATGGCTGTTCCTGGCGTATCCTCGAATCTGTTCGTTCACGTAATTGTTGCTCTTAGGCACGTTCAGGGCGCTTCTGATGCCAACTGAGGAGTTGTCCAGATGTCCTGGACCAATTTTTGGTACATGGCTGGAGCAATACACCTCCTTATCCTCAGTCCAATGCTGGTTGTTGTAGTAAGTCTGTAAACCAAAAATAAATTATATAGATTAGAAAATAATATACATTTTTCATTTTAAAATTAATAAAATGAAATGTTTTTCCTCACGAATAGAAAGTAAGAATTTTACATATTTATTTGGATTATCGTGTAAGTTTAATTTAATGGTATTTTGACGATGAATAGCCATTCAGTTGTCAATCCTAACCGTTCATTACCGTTCCCATTCATTCATTCACAATGGAATGTGTCATGTAACCTGCGACCCACCCGTGCTAAGGTTCCATACACATTAAAAATACATGTATATTTTTTTTTTATTAATTAAGTTTTCTGGTGGTTTTTCAGTTCATTATTATATAATACCTACTTACTTATACGGTATTAAAAAACCTATCGTGTAAATGCTTTAAGAATATATAGCCATGTTAAGCTTATTTAAATTATAAATAAATAAAGAATACACCAATAAAACTGGGAACTATCGGGGAGTCCGAGAGGTCGTGGGTTAGATTCCGTGGCCATATTTGTTTATTTGTTCATTATATGTTTATCTTAAATGTAACTTATTTTTGTTTGTTTGCAAACGTCTTTAATTATGAACAATCATATCAAGTTTATTTTACTTTATATGTCAATTCTATTTCGGACTACTGGCGATATAAATAAATTGCACGCTATTCTTTAAATACAATAGTGAGTGAACAAAATGGCAGTTAGTAGGGGGTTAAAACAAAAGCTTTTGGAGACAATATGGACATTAAAAGTCTTTGTTTTTACACACAATTGCATTGATATATTATATTAAATTTGAACACAATACATTATATACCAAATTAAATATAAACTCAAACTGATATGTACATGTGACAAATGCTATCGCGATAAATGTTTAAAAAAATATATATTAAGAAAAAAGTAAACAGTAAACCGATTTTGATGAAATTTGGTGTGGGTTTGGTTTATTATTTTATATTATTATACTCAACATATATAATCATAATAAAATTTGTCTTGGGTTATAATTAAAATACTCAACATGTAAGTACAATATTAAGTGGTGACAGAAGTCTATAGCAAACTTTTTGTCCGGAACTGATGGTTCTGCTTTTTTGGTATTCTGTTAAAATTCGTAAAAGGCGAGACGAGAGTCTGGATTTCAGTACATTTTAGGTACAGACAAGTTTTTAGCAAACCAGCAATTTGAAGTGTATTTGAAGTATTATTATTGTAAAGTTTCGATAGGTACAGCAAGAAACCCGAAAAAAATCATTCTTTATTGAAAAATATACAATATCATTAATTTTCCATCTTTAAACTTATAATCTTCAAGCTAACAGAATACATACAATATACGCAACGCTCGTATTAATTCACTTTTAAATACATTCCATATTTGGAAACAATATCACGCATGGCCTCCAAAACAAAACAATATGAAAAATGTAACAGTAATTATACAATACAAGTAACAGGTTATTAACTCATGACTCACTCATGACTTACTCATGTTTGTTTACTCATTTATTTGTTACAGTTTTGCAGAGAAATATTATTCAGCAGGCCTATCATGAACTCTTAAAAACTATTATCGTTTTGACAAGTTTTGTTACAATATTACAATAATATTACTTATGTTTTATTCCTGCTTAGTGACGTAAAAGAATGAATGCTTTCTTTAAATGTCAAAATGTAAAAACAATATTACATTAATATATCAAATGACAAAACACACTTCATAGTACGAGTTAATAATGTTTCATATAGTAAGAGAATGAATGATTTAAGATGACGTCATCAAAACTTATCGAAACATTATTAAAGTAATATTTAGGACATTCGTAAGTAAGATTGTTGTAATATTACTATAATAGTTCATTATAGGCCTGTTTAATTAGTTATTAATTACTATTCACGAAACTTTATTAAACTATTAGTTATATGAAATTTACTTCAGATATAAGAAATTTAAACTTAAAGCAATCTTACCATATTAGGAAAACGCTAGTAAAAGAAAGTTTACGTGCTCTAATAATATCTTAATCATCTCGTATCATCTACTATATAATTTAACTATGCTAGTATTGGATGGATATTGACTTGTCGTTAAAAAGGGGTGGGGAGGGTGTCAGTGGAGGGGTGTACTTAATTGAAACATTACTTGTTTTGATATTAAGACTTAAACTTTTATATTATTATTGGAATTGTCTTTTAACTTGTAAATTAACGTCATGTAGAACGTAAAATTTATAAGCACAGGCCGGAACCTGCGACCTCTGGGAAACCGTAACGTCACTCTGCAAATTGAGCTACTGTCTCACTACCTGCTTCGATTAAAATAGAATATGGTGGAGTGACTGTTGCCTGTAGATTATTGAAGTAGCTATATTATTCGAAGTAATTGTTTATTAACAAATTCTTCTGTTCATTTCAACTTTGTTCATCCAACTTTGTTTTCAAAAAACAAAGATCGCAATCATTCTCTCTCTGAGCATTCATTTTAATATTCAATAGTTATGAAAAGCAAATAATTATTATATAATCTGAATTTAACCTTTTACTTAGACAATGTCGGTAATATTATTATTGGTATAGAAGCATTGTCGTTAATATTCAACCTTGCTAAGCTGCCTTCTTCGGGTCCAGCGTTAGTTGACATTTAAATGACCTTGTAATGACCCAAAATAGTTGCAGGCGTCCTTTTGTGATATGTACAAAATGTTAGATAAAATGTATAAATATACCAGTATATTGACAAATGAATGATAATAGTAAAAGACGTTGTGTGTGTGTCTGTTGTTTTTTTTAGCAACAGAACGGCTGGAGTGATCCTGATGAAATTTTATATAAAAATAGTTTGAGATTTGGAAAAACAGAGTTTACTTCTTATCTACATAATGAAACCAACCTCTCAAGTAAGGTATTTGAGAAATCATAGCTTTAAAAAAACAAATTAAGAGTGATATTTTTTATTCTTGCAATCTGCTCTCAGGAGTAATGAATAAACCTATTAATAAGGAAACCCTCATTAAATAGAGGATATTTCAAAGTTGCATATATAATAATTTTATGACATTGACTTATGACATATAGACAATAAATGTTGGTACTAAAAATTAAAATTATATAACCTAAACCGGAAAGGCATTGTAGTTAATTTATTAAGATAATTTATCTGCGGGTGAAGTAACGGGCAACATCTAGTTTCACTAGCTGCTGCTAATGTGTCTAGATAAAATTAGCATTCTATATATTATTGAATAAATAAATAAAATATTCGGACATCTCCACACAACGCAATCTAGCCTTACACTAAGCAAAGCTTGTAGTATGGGTACTAAACAACTAATAAACATACATACATAATTATTCATAAATGAATACAAATTACACAAATAACACTTAAGACTCTAGAAAAATACATTTTATTTCCACCAAACATTTTTCTAATGTGGGGATCGAACCCACGACCTCAGGCAAACGGACGGACAAAACAACTATATTGATATATAATATACAAATATGTTACCTTCAAAGTCAGCTTGGTGCCACACACCGCGCACTTGAAACACCCGCTATGGAAAAAAGTGAAGTCCTTCAAAGGTCCAACCCGGTCCACTTGGTACACTATCTCGTTGCACCGAAAGCAAGTGCTTTCATAGAAATTAGGCCGATACATGGCTACTTGTATTATCACGACATTTCAGAACACTACACTAAACTTTTGTCACTATCACTTTAATCGTTCACTAAAATTGTTGATGACATTCATTCATTAAAAAATGTTACCACTTTATAAAGTTCGTCGACCTCAATTAATTTCCCAATCAAGCTCTACTACGAGCGGTATTGATCCGGGGAACCCCTATTTTAACAGCACCAAAGAAAACAGATAATTATAGTATAGATGTGTGTGTATTTGTGTTAGTGAAATACGTAAATAGTTACGTAGGTACACTGTCTCGTGCTAATGGTGTGGTAGAATAAGGTAGTACCAGGGAATATATGATATAGAGTATAGACACTAAAGATAGAGTCACTGATGAGAGCAGACGTGTCTACACATGTCCAAACCAGTGAATATTAAAAATATCACGTTTTACAAAAACAGTTAACACTACAATATATATTATGATTGAATAAAATTCGTCTATTCTATTAAGGACTCATTAAGGATGCCTGCTCTCATATTTCTTAATATGCTATTATATTTCACATAGCATTCCTTATGACTGCTTGCACTGTTGTTTAAGCTCCATGTGCTGTTTATTAGCAAATTAATGCTTGCCGCGTACCGTTGCCTTAGGCTCAAGGGAATTAAGTGACACGCTAACGCGATTTGAAACTTGAACGGATTACTTTATAATTTGATTTTGTAATGTTGACCGCAGCTTTGTTTATTTCATAATTCATTCATCAGATACAATTTAAATAAATCGTTTTTAAAGTCAAAGTTTTCGATTAAAAATAGGTCGGCACAGTGTCGGAGGGTAGGCCTGTAAAACCTTTTATTGTATTTTATTAGAAATATATATAAGTAATATGAGGTTATTGTACATTATCTCGATATCTATAATATGTTATTATAAATATATATATATATAAATATGACATAGAAAGTAGAACAAACGCATTAAAACGTATTATAGCGCGGTTTTCTTGTAACTTGGACCGCACTACTGTTACAGAGTATTGGAGCGTGCTGATGTAATGATAGGTCTTGTAGCATCGCTGTTCCTTGTTAGGACCAGCCATTGTATGCTATTATTGTATACGCTTAATTGAATATTTTGTATAAATGTGTCAGGAACAGCAGGCCTACAATGAACTCTTATAGCAATATTACAATAACCTTGCTTACGAATGTCCTAAAAGTAATATTACTTTAACAGTATTTCGATAAGTTTTGATGATGTCATCTTAAATCATTCATTCTCTTACTATATGATACATTATTGACTCGTACCATGAAGTGTGTTTTGACATTTGATACATTAATGTAATATTGTAATTTAAAGAAAGCAATGCACAAACAACGAAACTGTTAAAACTGTTATAGTTTTAAATATATATTTATATAATTATTATTAAAATCAAGTGCAATTAATGATTTAATGAATATGGTAGAGACGAGAACACTATCTTTTTGTGATTCATATAATTTTCTACTAAGTCATACGTCAGATTCTAATAAATAATTACATTATACCTGAATATATTAATTTCATTTTTATTATAAAAATAAACTATTAATATATCTTATTTTCAATAACAAAAAAACTTTTTTTAAATTTAGCATATAAAGTCACATTTCATGTAAATGAAGTTCGGTCACCAAATATTAAATTATCACTCGAATTTGTGTGATAAAATAATAAAATAGTGACATCACACGTCTGCTGTAGAAGGAGAGAAAAAGAGAATTTTGAATTTAAAATAATGACTAACCGTTATTATTATGTAATAAGTTATAAATAAAATAATTGAACATAAGGTTAATTATATAACGTAATAAATATATACTCTTCACTAAACTATTATACGCTATTTATAATCCATATTAGTGTTTATTTATTAGCAAACTAGCAGAAGCTTCTAGTCCACTTGAAAACCTCTTGAAGAAGAGTAAGAGTGGAAGGGAGAGGGGGATTGGGCTTCGTTCTCTACACAGTCAAGAAAGTGTGAAATAATACCAGAATTTTATTTGATACAAGATTTCCTAATCTAAATAAATATACTAACTTTGAGCACTCGTAAGTTCGTATTAAAAAAAATATATATTGAAATATTTCTTATGTTTTATTAATAAAATATTATTCTGTCTTAATATTTATATTTTATTACGACATTGGCTATAATAAATTGGATACGCCCGGACATTAGTTTTGGCAATCGATTCCGTAAAAAGTGTAAAAATTTCAAAATGAAATATTGTTTTTGGATACGCTTAATAAAATTTCATTTATAGTAATAAAGTCAGTTATATTATTACTATTGTAGTATTTTATTGTTAAAAATAATTTCATTGAACATATTTTATTAACTTTTAAATATAAATATTGAAATTTATGAATGATTCAACTTTTGCTAAATTTTCAAATATTGGTACAATTTCTCGAACTGTTCATTAATGCAATGTGGGATGGTAGGTGGTAGTTTTGGCCAGCGTTGGTCAATACGCGTGGGAGGGGTGTGGGTGATGGACTTAAGAACTGTGTTACTCATTGGACTTACAGGTTGGAAATTTAAGGGCGTTAGAAATGGTTATATAAGTTGTAGATATGACGCATCTTTTTGTTTCTTTTGGTATTTTTTTTTAATTTACTAGTGTTTTTCTTTTTTTAATATATATTCTTTTTTTCAGTTTTCAGTATTTCTGTAGTTTCTTTAATTTTTTAAAGTGTTTTAAGAAACGATTATAATTAATAATAAATAAAATGTTTAATTGAGTTATTTATCGTTTTAAATTGTTAGACAGACAATTGTTTGGTTGCGTGTTGCTTTGACATTAACGTATGTATGAAATAATTTAACACAAACACAAAAATATGTTTTAATTTGTTATTGAATCTTATTTTTAACCGTTATAAAAACCATAATACAGGTTTTCCAATTAAATAATAATAATGTGTAATTTCGGTAACCTCATGTCGAAGGTTGCCGTTTATATCCGTAAACTTTTTTTTTTTTATCTTTTAAGAAAAATAAAAGGATAAATGCTATTTACGTTACTTCCTCTTTTTTATTATGTACTAAGTTAGGATTTTATTGGTTACTCTAAATGCTTTGCCTTAATACCATATTCGCCTCGTTCAGATATATATTTTTTAAAGAAACCTTTTTAGAGGGAGCCAGAGTTTCTAATGAGCAAAGCCCAAAAGAAATTACGTTTTTGTTTGTTCTAGTTATTAGATGATTTAAACTAACATCTAGATTTTGTTATTACTTTTTATATAACAATATTAGCAGAATAGCCATTTTCGTTTCAACTTCTAAATCTGTAGGTACAGCTGTTTTTTGATTGAGTATATTTTTTGTAAAAAAGTGGCTTAAAGAAAAGGGTTTCAATGTAAAAGCTTACAGAAAATGTAACCTAACCTGTAATTGTAAGTAATCGACGCATTAAACTTAATTACTGTGGAATAATAGGAAAACTAGTATTAATAAACCCAGTAAAGTATAGAATCTATAATAATTTTGTCATTGTTAATAACTTAAATAATATATCCTATAAACTATAAACCAAGTTTCTACAGTAGAGCCCAAGATTATTAACAAAATGATAGATCTAAAATCCTTTGCCATCATTGAATTGTACTGGCGTATAACCTCCATGGTATAACAGTTAATCTAAATACATTACGTGTACACTCACAACACTGGCACATAAGGATTGAGAATACGTCACTTTTAACAAGGAAAAAAAAGAACGAATCTTGTCTATGACATTTTAACTTTTTAATTTGCCACCTGTCAGTAGTGACGCGCGGCGCTCGCGGGGGCCGGCAGTGAACTGCCCGCGAGTGTTTGATGTTTACAGCCGCGCTCGCAATGATAAAGAACCTGCTTGTTGAATGGTCACTGATTTTACGTCTCTGTGAAGATTTATTATGCTTTTTTTATATTTAAAATCTTTGTTAAAATAATACAAGTTTTGGATGATATTTTATATTATTACTTTTGATAATCATATTTTTTTCGGTCACTATAATCATTGTAAGGAATTGAGATACAATTTTGTTGTTTTATTTTCCTTAATTTTATTATGTCACGTTAATACCTAATGGCATCTGTGTATATTGTTACTCTTTGACAAGCAAAGGTAGCGAAGAAGCGGCTTGGGCAGTACATCGGGCATTCCGAACTAAATCGCCCGCCGGAGAAAGTAAACTCTACTAATATAGACTTTTATACCATCACCCTAAAATAAACCCTGACTATTAGGAATAAGATTTAAAATTGAACGGAGAAAAATGCAAAGTCATCTACGGTCAGAAATACAGGTGAGTGGAATCGTATATCAACAATGGAATATCATCTCAAGTTGCGAATAAAACTCTCATAGTACTACAATGAGTCATAAGTTGGTACACAACGTATTACAATATCATATTTTCATTGATTTCTTATGGCATCTTGGGCGTGTTATGTCTTAATATAAAAGACATCAACGGGTGCCGGGTATATGCAAAGAAATAGAAGATATATAGAATAATAAAATGAAATACTTATAATAGTAACGAATTTTTATTACATAGAGCTAGCGTATATTATAATGAGTATTTTCACGTATCCCATGTCATTATTATTATTTTTCTAAATACAAACATTCGAAATATAATCGAAATATTATAGGATTAAAAATTATGTTGGCTATGTACAATAGGAAAAAATAGTGACTTTTTTGTAAAACGTATATACAATTATAAGGATTTTTTATATAAATCTGTATAAAAATTGCATAATAAAAAAGTATACTAACAACAAGAACTACAAAATTGCTATTAATTTTTTTCAGGCAACACCTTTAAGAAAAAATAAATATTATACATACCTACATATTAAAATCAATATAAACACCAGTGTCATCAATAAATTATGCTTATTATGTACAATTAACATAAATATTTTATTATTGATATATTTTACAATGAATAGAAATTTACTAGGAATGTAGTCCACATTTAAAGATACTACTTTTTTATTTAAAGCATATTTTAGTATAAATATTGTTTTTTTTAAATAGCTACTACTCTAAGCTAAGATTCAAGTTATAGTTTTCTTAAATTAGCTTATAACTAAGCAGATTGCGACATCTGTATTGTATTCACTGAAGTTAGTTCGTTTTGTTGTACAGCTTTGTTTTTATGTTTCGGTTCCAAGATATCTGTTCCCCATTGCCACTAAAAAGATACAGATTTAATATAATAAATATTGATCAATTCACACATTTATTTAAATTATATTTAAGCTATAAGCGATATGTTTTATAAAGATTTTCTACACCTAACTTAACAATTGTACAGTAAATGAATTATTTGACTATTAATTATATTGTTTGAAGATATATTTTTCATGATAAAATTAATAATAATTGAGATAAGTAAGGATGATAAAATGCCACCCTGAGGTACCCCAGCTGAAAGATTACATCAGAACGAGAGATACTTAGTAACCTTCCAAATGTGCTGTTGCCAGCTAGTGGGATCCGAAACCAGTCTATCACTTATAGAATGTCAAGATTATGTAAAAGATTGAGCGGATTATCTAAGTCAGCTGTTGAATGCATTGCTCAATTCTGTGTCATTTACGAGTATACGTACGATGTGCTTTTTATTATCCATTGCTCTGGAAAAAATCGCATTGTAAGGCAATTGGGAGTTGACGAACTTGTTAATGAATGTGCTAAACTGCTTTTAAACATTTTTCTCCCAGACTTTGCAAAGAAACGGCAAAATAGAGATGGCATGGAAATCACCAATATTTAAAGCTTTGGATTTATGGGGCTAGGAATAAATTAAGCTTGCTTCCAAGCATCAGAAAATTTACTATAGAAAATGGAATGGTTTAATATATATAAGAGAAATAAAATCTATTATGGGTACGATCAATTGACATTACTCCCTTTTTAACATTACTTCTGGAATTCAGTGACAGAACGAAAGGAACAATGCATGAATTTTGGAATTAAAAGGAATGAAAAATAATTAAGTTTTCCTTTTTCTGTCACTCATTTAGTAGTTCACCGCCATGATTATTAGAATAACAATCGACGAACTACTATTTTTATTACTAATTTTGATCTATACATGCGCTCATTGAATAGCGCTTGCGGTGTACTTATACGACTACAAGATTACATGGCGCATGAGTGTGGGTGAGTGATGTTGCTGGTGCGCGTGCGGCGGTGTTGCGTCGATTGTTTAGAAATAAATTTCTTTCTTCTTTAGTATTTAGTTGATTTTTTATTTGTTTAGGGCAAGGTCATTAAGGAAAAATCATTAGTGTGGGATTTCTTTGTAAAAATTCGCGAAGAAAATATTGAAAAATTTAAATTTAATGTTCGATCTCTTTTAATCTTTTCACTGATTTTATGTACTAGGAAAAACATAATTCGAATAATGAAAACATATTCTGCCAAATATTTTACTGTTGTTTTACTATCCACCTAGTAACAATTAATTAGTAAGAAACTCCTTTAATACCAATTGTAACTGCTGTTGTAAATAATAGTAGCAGACGCAGTCAGACCGAATTTTATTTAACTATTAATTTGTATCGCAGCGCACCGCGCGCTACCTTTTAGTATTAACAAATAGTATTTACTATTAAGTAATACGCTAGTAGTAAGTAGTTACTCGAACAGCCGACGAGTACTAGTCGTTACTCGTTCCCCGCGACCGCAGCGCGCGCTCTTCATTTACTAATTAGTAGTATAACAATCGACTGACTTAAATAGTTATCGACTACTAACAACTAGTTTCAACAATCGACTAATTCGATTGTTTCTAGTAGTTATCGCCCATCGCTAATATACATGTGATGTTTAAAATGTTTATGTATGATTTTATACGAGTCGTTTGTTCTTTTTTATTATACAACAAGGCTTATATTATTGAATTTCCTATTCATTCTTATGACCACCGACTTAAACAAAGTGGCTAAGATGTACGTTATATTTAAATTATAGATGAAACACTTTATTAGGGTATTTTTACGTCAGTATATGGTCATACTAACGTCACAAAACAGACTATGAAGAATTCATTAATAAGATATACTACGCATTATAATATACAACCTAGTTGTCGGATACATAAGATGAAATCTATTACAAAAATACCTGAATTGCATATCAATAGTACTGTACAAAAATCTCACTTGAAATATTTTTAGCATTAAAATTTAAACATTTGTTTTAATAAACTAAAGTAAGTAGAATAAATCCTCCACAGCGATATACTCACAACAATCACTGCGAAGATCATTCCTACGATGTATCCAAGGAGTACGTCGCTCCAGTGGTGCTTGAAGTCAGATATGCGTGACAGTGAAGTGTGCCAGCTCACCATGACCACCGCAAACTGCAGCGTATGACGCAGCGCACGTGTGCCGCTCCACAGTACACGCTTCTCTAGGTATAACTGGGGGTTTGATATTTCATATTAGTATTATTTGACTTTAGTGTTTGTGTGACCACTAGTGTTGGTTCTATGGGGATATATCTTTTTTTTGAGTGTGTGTGTGCGCGATAGTTCTTTTTGTTTTGAATATACTTGTATTAATTGAGGCGCGAGTTTTGTTTTAGATGTGAATGTCGTACAGGTCTTGGCTTATATTTGGAAATAGGCTTGGTATTAGTTTTTCCGTTATGTATAAATCTTTGCATATAGTTATACCATAACCTGATATTAAGCCCGCCAAAAGTGAAAACCAGTTTCCAACCAGTTTGTTTGTTTTTGCTTGATGCTCGAAAACATAGACAAGGTCACAAAAAATATGCGCGAAATCTATAGCTTTTAGAAGGTCTTAATTTCTTAATAATTTGTCTTAAATAGCTTATAATATAAACAGACTATATTAGACACTTACAGCCAAAAAGATCATCGTGTAAGCCGACCAACTGGAGTGTCCGCTGAGGAAGGACAGGTACAAGTCAGGCAATATTTCAACCCGTTCACCAGTGCAGGTGAACTCGTGATGCTCTATGTAGCGGTGCTGCCACTCCGGTAAACTGCAGTTTATTGAAGGCTTGCATAACTGAATAATTGTTTATTATTTAAATTTGACTGACTTTGTAATGCTACTTAATGGAAATAAAATGAGTAGGCATTTATTGCCAACTGGCCATCGATTTTGGAATGGTATTTTGGCATGGCATGGCATTTGTTGATGGCATGGCATTTGTTGACAAAACGGGGACTTATAATAGTCCTATTACAGCCAATTTTTATAATACAGGTGTACTAATAAGTTAGGTGACGACAAGTCACTTAACAAACTTATAATTATTTATTATAAGTAGTTAAAATTATTTTATTATATAGCTATAGCGACAATCATTATCTTTTATATAATGTTTAGAGTTTGGACGTCACAAAACAAATATTATCGGTGTTATTAGTTTTGTTATCCAGTAAGAGAAAAAAATCACATCCAAATAAAACGAATCCATATATAACGAATCTTTACAATGTAGGAAGATATCTGCTCATTGCGGTTTATTATAAAGAGTTCAAAATGTCCTTATGAACTTTGAACGAATTTGAATGAATGAATTTGTTTATTTTAATTTAAATATCTGATCACACTTACATAATTTATTTTAAATAAATTATAATTATTATTCATGAATATACAACATGCTAAAAGTTATTAATTATCTTTTAATAAGATACAAATATATCTTACATTTCCGTAATTATATCTTAAATAACTTAAAATATATTTCATAATTTGTTCCAAATTATCAGTTACTTTTGACATATTTTAACTACTACTTTATTTCCTGTAACTGATAAGAAAATAAGATTGTGTGTTAAGTAACAAACTTTTGAACTATTTGTCAATCAATGAACTTACGTCAAAGAAGTGCGGTCGAGGTCTGCCAATGACATGCTTGGCGATGTAAGTCGTAAGTTCTACATAGCAAGCCCCGAAACTAAAAGACGCTAGCGGGTAGTAGAACGCCTTCAGCCAGGACGGGATGGAGAAGAAAAACACTTTATGTCTCTCATCGTCATTTTTGAATAACACCCACTCGCATAATAAGAACTAAAAATATAAAAAAAAATTACAGTATTACAAGCTTATAAAAAAAATACTAATCATTGTTTCGTTACTTAAGTGAATATTATATTAATTTCCATTATTATATCCATACTGCGGTTAAATATGAATCAAAATACGTATGTATTGTCTGAAAGACTATACTTACGGCTGATATAGGCAAAACAAGGCCATATATTCTGAGCAGTGGCGTGGAAACTGTGCTGTCCTTGTACGGATACATTAGACTCTCATCCCCGCAGAAGAATCCTCTCTTAAACTCATATGCTACTGAGTCTAACAGGTAAATACAAAGAGCCACTGAAAATTAATATCCAATTAATTTACCTGATATGTTTAATAGCACCTCTAATTATTTATAATTACAAAAATAAATTGTAAAATAAAAAAAAAATACATAGAACTATAAACACTATACTATTGTTTCATTAAAATGTTTAATTTTTATTTAATAAAAAAAAAATACAATAATTAACAACAAATTATGATGTTTAATCACAATAAATCTTTATTCATATTTATTTGATAAATAAACATTGCAAATATTAGTATAAGTAATAACTTACATACAGAGATGAGAATTAAGTCCAAACCAAGCTTTCTAAATATTTTTACAGTATTTTCGCTCGCCATCTTGACGACTGACCGAAGAGCAATGTGGCCGAGAACTGACTGATCTATATTTTTACGTTAGTGATAAGATCCGCGCGAATCTTTATCATATATATACGATATATTTTATAAACTTTTTTGTTACATTATATAATTGGATTATTGTTATAACAAAAATATTTTAAGTATCTCACTTAATTGTAATTAAGTCGTAATTGTTATTTAAACACATAACATAACACCTGCGGCTACTTTACCAATAAACAATTTTAAAATATTGTCAAATAGAATCTTATTATATTTATACACATTCTTTTAAACTTTCTTTGTATTGGTTTTTTGTTAATGTAAAGTTTTCGGTAAATAATTAAACATTTTTTTTTTAATTTTAAACAACTTTATTGCACACATTATAAAAGAAACAAAAGTACAGAAAATCAGTAATACAATAGGCGACCTTATCACTAAAGTGATCTCTTCCAGGTAACCCACACTTACGAACATAAAGAAATTGATATAAAAGAAATAGCAATACAAACAAATTGTAAAAATATTATTAGCTTCCTAGACATGATCTTATTATGATGTTACTAAATTTTCAAAGTTAGATTATTTTAACGGCACCATCGTAAATAAACAGATATTTTGACTAGGATACGCCTAGTCAAAATATACCATTAATATTATACGAATTATTAATGGTGTATTTTGACTAGGCGTATCCTTAATATTATACGAAAATAATGTTACACAAAATAATGTGACATTTAAACAAAATTATTCATAGCCAACAGTTTGGTTTCATGAAAGGTAGGTCGTACACTGATGCAGGAGTTGAACTGGTCTCATGCATTTCAAGGGCCTGGGAGGATCCAAAAGATTCCATTGGAACATTATTGATCTGTCTAAGGCTTTTAATTGCATTGACCATAATACCTTAATCCGTAAACTTCACCATTAGGGAGTTCGTGGCCGACCTGCTGATCTTGTGACCTCGTATTTATCGAAAAGGCAACGGGAAGTTATAATTATAAATGGTGCTGTTTCTTCGGGTACATTAGAGAAATTGGGCGTCCCTTAAGGGCCAATTCTTGGTCCTTTTTTATTGTTAGCTCATTTTAACGATTTACCCTGATGATCAATAAATGTAACATCGCCGATGATACTTAGCTGTTTTTTTTTAATAATAGATAGACAGAGACACGGATGTTTTACATAACTTTATATTTTAATTTATATCTGTCTTTTGCAGTTTGAATCAGTGATAAAGTGTAAACGACAAAGGGAAACTTATCGAAATAAGCCCTTCTGTAAACATACTGTCCAACTTAGAATTAAAGCTACGAGAGTTTCAAACTCCTTGTCTGAGAAAAATAAAAAATACAATATATAGTGAGAAAATTTTTAAAAACTAGAACTATCTCTATTAACTATTAATATTGATAAATACCAACTAAAATTCCAAAACTAATTGTAGCCAGGAAAAAAGGCAGTTAATTGCCAACGCGGAGTTTGAGTTGAATTAATTAAATTCAACTCTGCATTATTTGATAAAAAAAATAATTTGCCTTTTTAGATGTTTGATTAAGTAAACTGGTATATATGGTCTTTTATTGTTGACCAACAGAAAATTGGGGTTAAACCATTATAAAATATCGGATGGGTCATTGTTTACATCGCCAACAACCGATTGCTCTCTAAAATTTAAAATATAAGAGAGGTAACACTGGCAAACAATACTATCTCATGTTTATCCTTCACTAAGTAAGATGAGTCATTTATGAAAATGAGGAACAAGAAAGGTCCTAATCTAGAATCTTGTGGCATGTCTATTTTGACCAATCATGTCTGCTTTTTTAATTATTTAATTAAGATATTAACTAATAAAATTAAGGGTCTTTTTAAATTGATATAAGTAATCCTCAGACAAATATTTATAAACAAACTAAAACTACAAACAAATATATCGCTAGACCAGCAGTACAGTCGTCGTAGTGTAAAATCATTGTTAAATTTGTATAAAAGATATATAATTACATTTTGCAAACATTATTACAAAACTAAATTGATTTATATTTATTTATGCAGCTTGCTAGCTTTTATATATATTTCTTTTGACGCAATATATTCGAAATTCAAAATATTATACAATTAAATCTAATTTAAGCTGTGTATAGTTACAAAAAAATAATAACTACTATGTATAAAGGGAATCCAATTATATCAAAAAGAGTTTATTATAAAACAATAAATATATAAGCATAAATAAAAATTTCGCAAAAATTAATAACTAGAAAAAAATATATTCGGTACTTTTCATCCGGCACTTCCTTTTAGAAAATAAATAATGCTATATAAAAAAAAATCATTCTTAGAACCAGTGTTGTATTCTGTAAGTACGGTTATTGCGTAAAATAAACGTTTGCCTCATTTTTAAGAACTCTTACAATAAATAACTAAGGAGTATTTACATTTAAAACCTCTATTTACTTATTTAAAGCATTTTTTTTATTTCATCTTTATTTATCTAAAAATTGCCACTTACGAAACCTAAGAGTTACAATAATAACTTTTTAAAATTATCTTATAACTAAGCAGATAGCGCCATCTGTATTGTATTAACTGAAGTTACTTCCTTTTGTTGTACAGGTTTTTTGAGCTTCGGTTCCAATATATCAGTTCCCCACATCCACTATAAATAAATACAAATTAAATATAGATAATACATTGACAAATTCTCACTTTTTATTTTACATTTATAATATAGGCGTCCTGTTTTATCTTGGGGGACGGCAGTGCCCCCGCTAAGCCGATAAAAAAGTGGCACGGTCGTACCACCATTTTCAACCATTTTTTACCATATAAATACATAGGATGATAAAGTTACATTTGCAGTGAATTAATGAGTAATAATACATTATGCTACGAAATATAAATTTGCTATTCATAACACCGTATATAAGTCTCATCTGAAACATTCATAGTATTTAAATTAAAATATTTGATTTAAGAAACAAAAGTAAGCAGAATAAATCCTCAAAAGTTATTAATACTCACAACAATTACTGCAAAGATCATTCCTACGATGTATCCAAGGAGTACGTCGCTCCAGTGGTGCTTGAAGTCAGATATGCGTGACAGTGAAGTGTGCCAGCTCACCATGACCACCGCGAACTGCAGCGTATGACGCAGCGCACGTGTGCCGCTCCACAGTACACGCTTCTCTAGGTATAACTGGGGGTTTCATATTTCGTATTAGTATTATTTGACTTTAGTGTTTGTGTGACTACTAGTGTTTTTTCAATGGTGATGTATTTATTAAATTTTGTTTTTTATGTGTGTGCTCTAGTGCTGTTTATTTTGAATATCTATTTTTGTGGATGTGCGGATCCTTTTTTTGGATGGGACTGAAAAATATACGGGTATACGTTTATAATTATTTGGAAACGGACTTGGTTTTTTCTTTATTAATGCGTGTTATTTAGATTTCATGTAGTTATATCATAACTTGATATTAACCACTCCAAAAGTAAAACCAGTTTCCAAATAGTACATTAGTTTTGCTTGATGCTCGAAAATATAGACAAGTTAACAAAAAATATAAGCGAAATCTATAGTTTTTACAAGGTCTCCATGTCTTAGTAATTTGACTGATTGTTTTTTATTTTTTTATTTTTGTAGGATTTTTAATAGCTTTATTATAAACAGATTATAATTACTTACAGCCAAATAGATCATCGTGTAAGCCGACCAAGTGGAGTGTCCGCTGAGAAAGGACATGTACAGTTCAGAAAATCTTTCAACCTGATCACTGGTGCAGGTGAACTCGTGATGCTCTATGTAGCGGTGCTGCCACTCCGGCAAACTGCAGTCTATTGAGGGCTTGCATAACTGAATGATGATTTGATTACTTAAATTTGACTGAATTTGAAATGTAAACAAAATAATATGAGTATTTATTGTCTAATGTATACTCCATAAAAAATTGTTGACATTTGTTATCAAAACCGGTACTTCTAAATACAAATAGGCCTGTTCACGGAAAGACGAGATGTCTGTCATTAAGTCAGTTAATTAGTCATCTACCACCAACCGTTCCTAAAATTCCGGGGATAGAGTTCAAGATACACCCAAAAATCAGTACATACAGTAAATCAGTATCTTGAGGTGTCACAGTGCGGTCACAGACATGGAATTTTACATTATTCATGAGATTAGAGTGCCAGGTATTAGAGAGCCTCCAATCATCTACTTTATTAAAATTAATCTTCTCTCTCTCTTCCGTGCAGGTAAGGGGAACGTGACACTAATAATGGATACGAGTGATTATAATTGTAATCTAACGGAAAACTGGCGGATAGTAATACTAAAAGGTGAACAAAGTACGTCCTATCGTCGGCCAGATTGATACCTACCTACATATGTAAACGGCCTTAATAATTCTTTTCTTGTCCCGACACTAGAACCGAGAAGATGGTTGGAGACTTTATAGCAACTGGAACCCTCAGTGCGTTTTGTGTGTACTCTATGAACTCTGCCCAAAATTTTAGGAACCGTTGGAAGTAGATGACGAATTATCTGATTTACGGATAGACAACACATCACAGACACCTCTCAGCTTTCCGTAAACACAGTGCAAAGCATGCGAAACATCGGTTTCAATTTAAAAATATCATAACGTAAATTATAAATTCAATTATCAGCGAGTTAGATTCGTAAAAAATATTTATTTGAATGTGAATTTCGAGAAAATGTTAGAAAATATTACACTACGAATAACGAAAGAAGTCTATAACGTAAGAAAATATTTGTTCCTTGTTATTTATTATGGAGTTTACATTGTACATATGAACTTTGAACCATATTATTAAAACGATCGATCTCAATCACGTAACTTAGTTGACAGATGATAAATAAATTATAATGAGATATTATTCATGAACACACAACAAGTTAAAAGCTATTAATTAATTATTTATAAGATACAAATATATCTTAAATATCCGCAATTATAAATCCATAAATTAAAAAACATAATTTATTAGCTCTATTTGTTTCATATTGTCAGTTACTTTAGAATAAATAATAGTTGGTGAAATATTTCAAAAACTTGCATTTATTTCCTGTAAATGATAAGAAAATAAGATTGTGTGTTTCAAAAGATTATAACTTTAAACTTTTGAACTGTCTGTGATAATCAATGAACTTACATCAAAGAAGTGCGGTCGAGGTCTGCCAATGACATGTTTGGCGATATAAGTTGCGAGCTCTACATAATAAGCCCCGAAACTAAAAGACGCTAGCGGATAGTAGACAGCCTTCAGCCAGGATGGGATGGAGAAGAAAAACACTTTATGTCTCTGTTTGTCATTTTTGAATAACACCCACTCGCATAATAAGAACTAAAAATATATAAAAAAAAATAAAGTATTACAAGCTTATAAAAAAAAAAACTTAAAATTGTTAAGTAAATATTATATTAATTTCCATATCATCTATATCTATACTTCGGTTATATATGAATCAAAATACGTGTGTTATGGAAAATAAGATTAATGATACGATATGAACCTATTAGAAAACAATAATTGAATGGATATTTACGGCTGATATAGGCAAAGCAATGCCATATATTCTGAGCAGTGGCGTGGAAACTGTATTCTCCTTGTATGGATACATTAGACTCTCATCCCCGCAGAAGAATCCTCTCTTAAACTGATGTGCTGCCGTGTCTAACAAGTAGATGCATAGCGACACTGAAAATTAATAGGTTATTTATCCTATACATTTCATAGAACCATATTCATATATTATATAGCAAAATAAATTTAATTGTAACATTAAATGAATAATAATATGACAGTCTATTGTACAATGAAAATGTAATTTTATTATTTAATAAAGAAAAAAAGCTATTTTTTTTTATTTTTTTTTCTTAACTTTTCTTTTACAATACAAATTATGATGTGTGTAACCCCTCCCTTTTTTAGTTTTATAGGAATTATGTAACTAAAATTTGATTTAATAGGACAATCACACAAATCGCATCAAAAGCAGCATATTCCATTTTGCGCGATATATCAAATAAATAATAGTTGACTATAAACAATAACTTACATGTAGAGATAAGAAACAAGTCCAAACCAAGCTTTCTAAATATCATGACAGTGTTCTCGCTCGCCATCTTGACGACTAACTGAGGAGAAATGTAGAAGAGACGAGAAGTGACTGATCTCTTGAGATCCCAGATCTTTATCTTAAATAGGAAATAATTTATAAACATTTCTGATATAGATTATAATAATAATAAATAGATTTTAATTATATTTATTTTAATAAGTTCGTTCTAATTTAAACACTATTTTAATCACATTTTTATTGCCTCAAATAATTAGATTTTTTATTTTTTTTATGCTGAAATCGTTCAAGTACTTAGGAAAACTTTTATAAATAGGCCTGTTACATTCAATCAGAGAAAAAGAACAATTTTGGAGGCTGCTGACATTATTTAATTTTTATCTAATGAAAAATGCATTGTGTTTGCTGAATTCAGCATTTTATGAGATAATTTGAATCAAATACATTTTAGCACATTATATTATACTCAATACTACTTATAAATGATATAGCGATGTTAGTATTTTTAATGAAATACCTATTTTATGGAATCTGGTATTAGGCAAGATTATTTGTATTTCTTGAGTGAATTTTATGGATTTTTTTACGCCATTTATTAACATGTTCATGCAAATAAAATATTTTTCCTATAGTAATTTTCTTTGAATTCATTTTTTAACAATTTCTTGGCCATATGTTATAGAGTGATTGAACAGCAATACAGTATCAATATCTTCTACAATATTTTTATATTTAAACTTTCGTGATTCATGACTATTATATTTATATTTACCCGGCTGTATTCACGCAGAAATTACTCGCCGCGAGTCCGCCACGCTCAGAGCTCATGATTAAGGAACCCGAACGGGTTCGAAACTAGTCGGGCACATTCCGATTTAATTTCTACGTGAATACAGCCGGGTAAATATAAATATAATCTTCTACAATACTACATAATAATATGCCATGTGACATGAAAATAAATAAATCGACTATTGTTTGTCAACAGGGGTACTCTTGTGACCCCGTATACAGAAAAGAGTCTGTTCGATAATTTAAATGTATGAGAATTACATTACATATTGCGTATGAGGTAATGCCCAAACACAGTAGGACTAACTCCTCATTATTTAGTAAAGTAAATTTAGTATATTTTTTTATCGATGACCAACAGAATATTAGCGTTGAACCATTGTAGAGGATCTGAGCGGTCATTGTATAATATAAGAGAAATAATACCAGAAAGCAATCCTATCTCATATTTATCCATCACCAAGTTAAAGTAAGTCATTTGTGAAAATGAGGAACAAGAATGGTCCTTATCTAGATTCTTGTGGCATGCCTATTTTCACCAATGAATGAGTAGAACGCTTACTCTTCATGTCTACTTCCTATTGTAATTTTTTAATCAGGGTTTCGTGCTGTACGTAGTGTAAGGCCTTTAAACGACAGAATATGTCAAGCACATCATGTATTTCGCGCATCATATGTAGAAAAATAATAATCTGAAGTGGAATTATAATGTCCAGTAAACCTCGTTTTTCTGCAAAAAGTTATACTAACCTGATCAAATCAGCCTGTATCCGGTCTGCAGGCAGCTCGGCTTAACCACTTCGAAAAATGTTGATTGTGTTATGCTTTAAATATGTATCAATATAATAGTTTTTTATACAAATATTTATACACATACTGAAACTACAAACAATAATATATATATCGCTTTAATTAATAAGCCCAGCAGTACGTCGTAGTAAATATTTACATTTTCCGGTCATTAATATATTATTATTGTATCTACTAAGTTAATGTTCCGGATTAAAACTATATTACATGGGCCAATACTAGTTTAATTAAATGCGCATTACAGCTACAAAATATATTTTTTCAAGTATTGTCACAAAAATTAATCGTTTAATATTTTTAAGCATACATACTCGTATACCTAGCTTTTATTTCAATAAGTATCGTCACGTATTCCATATAATTACATATTATGGATAGGCTTAGCTAATTTAGGCTGTGTATAATAAAAAAAAAGAGTCACTTTTATTGTTTAAAATAAATTCAATTAAATAAAAAAAATATTATAAAACGCTAAATATACAAACATAAATACAAATTGCGCAAAAAAACAATGTTATATAGAAAAAAACTATTGTTATCTAGAAAAATTGCTATTAGGTACTTTTTTCCCTTTAAGAAAACAAAATATGTTTATATATAACATATAATAATGTTATATGTATACATATGAAAATCAACATTTGCATTATTTATTGAGATCTCATACAATGAATAACTAAGTATCCAAATTTAAAAACAATATATCCTTATTTAAAGCATTATATAGTATAATACATCTTGTTTTACTTAAAAATAACTACTTATCGAAGATGAGACTTACATTAAAAAACAACACTATAATTATCGTACAGCTATAACTTTTTAAAATAAAATAGTAACAGCTAAAAAATAAATCTTATACCTAAGCAGGTTGCGCCATCTGTATTGTATTTACTGAAGTTAGTTCCTTTTGTTGTAGAGGTTTATTTTTGGGCTTCGGTTCCATGATATCAGTTCCCCATTTCCACTAAAAAAGGTACACACATTTAATAAAATAAATATTGATCCATTCTTACATTTATTTATATTGTATTTTTATAATAATATTATTAAGATTTTCTACACCTATCTTACAGTAATTGAATTACTTGTAAGTAATTGCTTTTATATCAAGTTCTATTAATATATTAACCACCCGAAAAATAAAAGTGTACTTTTTACGTCACTGTGACATCCAATTGATATTGTGCATTGTCATGTTATTTCACATATCTTACGTATATTTTATTATACTGTTATTGTGATAGGTATATTTTTGTGTTCGGTAAGTAAGACGTATATTTGACGTTATAAATGATGATTATGACATATATATGACGTATATAACACACAAACAAAAACACGATTAGCGCTTTAAATAGAATAACAATATTGCGAGAGTATTCTAATTAATATATTTATATATAGATGTGACTATCTACTGATGTTTAAAATATTTATGTATATGTATGAGTCTTTTGTCCTATTTTATAACACCTTATATTATATTATTGTATTGCCAATTTATTCTCATGACCATCGAATGAAACAAATTGGCTAAGACACATTACACCTAATTTATACGTGAATCACATCATCAGGGTATTCATACGTCAGTATAAGGTCATACTAACGTCACAAAACAGATCATGGACATTTAATTATGCTGCACATTATAAAAAGAAAATTTCATAGAGCAGAACGAGATATTTAGGCTAGTTAGTCTGGTGCATACGAAGAACTCTTTTACAAACAAACCTAAATTGAATATCAATGGTACTGTACAAAAATTTCACTTGAAACATTTATGGTATTAAAATTTAAACAAATTGTTTTAATTCAAAAAAGTAAGTAGAATAAATCCTCAACAGTGATATACTCACAACAATCACTGCAAAGATCATCCCCAAGACGTATCCAACGACTACGTCGCTCCAGTGATGCTTGAAGTCAGTTATTCGTGACAACGAAGTGAACCAGCTCAGCATGACGACCGCGAACTGCAGCGTATGACGCAGCGCACGTGTGCCGCTCCACACTACACGCTTCTCTAGGTATAACTGGGGGTTTGATATTTCATATTAGTATCATTTGATTTTAGTATTTGTTTAAGTACTTGTTTTGTGTGGGTATATTACTATTAATTAACGTTTTGTGTCTGTGTGTCTCGCTTCTATTCTTACATAAATATAAAGACGTTTTCGAAAACTCTGTGCATAGCTTTTTCAGTTTTTTATTTTTTTGTTATATTTTATTTTTTAGTCTTAGTCTAGTCTAGTATTAAATAAAATTTTTAGAGCTTTATTATAAACAGATTATAACAAACACTTACAGCCAAATAGATCAAGGCGAACGCCGACCACGTGGAGTGTCCACTCACGAACGACATATACAAGTCAGGAAATTTTTCGACCCGTCCACCAGTGCAGGAGTACTCGTGATGGTCTATGTAGCGGTGCTGCCACTCCGGCAAACTGCAGTCTATTGATGGCTTGCATATCTGAATAATGATTTTATTAATTAAATTTCACTGACTTTGAAATGTAATGGTCCAAATATGAGTATTTATTCTCTAATGTCAACTCGCCATCGATATATACTTGTTGGCATTTGTTGACTCAACCGTTAGGTGATATTTAGAATTTGGACTTCACAAAAACATCAGTATTAGGGGTTATGTTATCAACTAATACAAAAATTAATATAATCCAAACACATCCTTAGCATTTATTTACGAAAAAAAAAGTTAATCAGTCAGTAATATAGTTTTCAACTGTCAGTGATAATCAATAGACTTACGTCCAAGAAGTGCGGTCGAGGTCTGCCGATGACAATTTTGGAAATGTAAGTCATTATTTCGACATAACAAGCCCCGAAACTAAAGGACGCTAGCGGGTAGTAGACAGCCTTCAGCCAGGACGGGATGGAGAAGAAAAACACTTTATGTCTCTCATCGTCATTTTTGAATAACACCCATTCGCATATCAGTATCTAAAAGTAAAAAAAAATATAAAAAAAGTGCAAGCTTATGAAAAAACCATTATTGTAAATATTATTTCATTACGTTAATAAATATTACTTCATTACGTTAATAAATATTTTTTCATTACGTTAATAAATATTATTTCATTACGTAAATAAATATTACTTCATTACGTTAATAAATATTATTACATTACGTTAAGAAATATTACATTCATGCACATTATTATATTTATTCTGCGATTGTATATTTGTAAAAAAATGTATTTTCAACTGACTTAATAATAACTTTGATTACGAGGAAATTAATAATTGTGTGAAAGGCGATACTTACGACTAATATAGGCAGAGCAATACTAAAAAGTCTGAGTTGTTTCGTGGAAATTGTATCGTCCTTGTACGGATACATCAGACTTTCATCCCCGCAGAAGAATCCTCTCTTAAACTGGTATCCTACTGAGCCTAACAGGTAAATGCATAGCGCCACTGAAAATTAATAGTAAATTGATCTTACATGTTTTATAGCGCATACAAGTATTTATACTTAGATAAATTAAATTACAAAAAAAAAAAAACTTTTGTTCAATGAATTATTTGAAATATTTTAAAATAATGAATTTAATGAAGAATTTCATCATTTTATTTTATTAAAAAACATTCTTTCGCAAAAAAATATATCACAAACTATATTAAGTAAGTGATAATAAATCATTTTTGAAAATATATATAATCTAAATATAGTCCTGTTGAGTTTATTTAATTTTTTAAATAAATAAAGTATGTAAAATAATTCGATACTGGCAGGCATTTGAACCTTTTTTTTAAATATAAATATTTAATTAATATCTTACACGTAGAGAAGAGAAACAAGTCCAAAACAAGTTTTCTAAATATTTTGACAGTGGTTTCGCTCGCCATCTTGACGACTGACTCGAGAGCAATGTGGACGAGAACTGACTGATCTATATTTATACGTTAGTGATAACATTGAAGCGAATCTTGACTATAAATAGAACATTTGATTAAAAATAAAGCAAGTATATTTTTGCATCTCGTGTTAATTTCGTTTAAATCACAATTTTATTGAATTTATGAATATGAATATACGTATAAATAAATATATAATAATATATATAATATATATCTTTTTTCCTAAATATATAGATATATCTAAATATATAGTCATCATTTCAATTTATTCGCCTTTTGGATAAATTGATTAGCCTCTATAGATTAAACGAAAAGTCGTCTTCTGCAATATCAATAAAGTATAAATACCTGCTGCATTATCCTATAATAGTATGTCATATGATATGATACTATGAAAAAAAACTAACGTAAACTAATCGTGAAGCGTATTATTTAGACCACGTATATGGTCGATATAAGTCTGTTCAGTCAATTACATATATAAAAATCCCATTTGCAATATTGCATCTTCGGTAATGCCCAGGAAGTAAAACCAAAAAATCAAACTCCTCATTATTTATTTTTAAATTGGTTTTTACATTTTTGACGTTTAGGAAAGTAAACTTAGTATATTTTGTCTTTATCTCGTTGACGGTTTACCAATAGATTATTAGCGTTAAACTATTGTACAACATCTTAGAAGGCATTGATTTTATAGTCAATTACTGATTGCCTTCTATTAATTTAAAAATAAGACAAGTATCAACAGCCAACAATGCTCTCCCATGTTAATTCCTCACAGAATAAATTAAGCCAATTATGAAAGTGAGTAACAAGAAAGGACCTAATCTAGATTCTTGTGACATTCCTATTTTGACCAATAAACCCGGGTAACGCTTTCCATTCTAACCTTCTTTCTAAATTAAGATATGATCTAATTAAATCAATAGCCGTTTTTCCAATCCTATAATATTGTAATTTTTTAATTTGAGTTCATGCTGTAACTATTCAAACGCCTTTGATAAATCACAGAAAATTCAAAGTTCGTCTGGTGATTCCTTTACCGTTGGTAAAAAAAAACGTATCTGAAACATAGTTATAATGTCCACTAAACGCTGATTATTTGCGAAAGGGTGATACTGGTGAACTGGTCGAGACAGCCCTTATATAGTCTGCAGGCATCTCGGCTTTACCACCGTAAAAAGTGTTAGTTATGTTATGGCTTAAACATGTATCGTAACATTTTCTTAACACTAAATGAATCGTTCATATCACTAGGCCAGCTGTACCTCGTAATAATCATATTTACATTCTCCGGCCATTAACATTTTACCATTGGATCTGCTAAGTTAATGGCCCGAGATTAAAAAAATACATATATAATATCTCAATAACTTGAATTCGGACTTCAAATGCGTTTACTTTTATATTTTCTTTACTTATCTTTTTAGAAAAATCCTTCTACTCCTCTATTTGTCAAAAGATTTTTCTAAAATAATTATAAATATACTGAACTGTTTTGTATTTAAGTACATAATAAAAGTATATATGAACATATATGTTTTGTTATATATGTATTTCTCAAATCTCCTGAAATAATTATGGCTGAAGGAAGGGCCTCAACTAGTTAAAAATTAAATGTATATTAAGCGATAAACAAAGACTGTACGAACATTATCGCTAAAACTGAATTTCTTTGTATGTATGTGTCAGTGACCAATCTATACGAGTTATTAGTTGGCTTATTCTTATGTATGCATATCTTAAAAATGTATATGTTTTTAATAAGCTTAATCTTTTTATCTCCACAGGCTAAAAAACTTTGATGAAAGACATATTTCTGAATCATTCAGGTTATTGTGATAACAGGTCACATACATTTAGTTTTGAACTCACGTTAAAAAAAAAGCTGATTTTGGTGCACAGGTTATATTTTTTTTTTATTTTTTTTTAATTTAAGAAAAACTTGACATCCATCGTCATTAAACATATAGCTGGTTTATTTAAAAATATTCTAATAATGATAACGCATTATTTAAAACATTTAATATTTTGATCAGTGAAGCACGAGTCACTTATAATTAAAACAAAATTAGATAAAAAAGGTCAAACTCATAATGCTGAGTATACACTGGCTGATATTTTTTCTGGTCCATATATATGGCTCTTTTTACTCAGGGGGTATGAGGGAGACGATATATAAAGATATATATTAAGCATAGTCCACAATAAGAAATAAATTTAAACTATGTCACGTATTTTTTAATTATTTAATATAATACTACAAACGTTATGTCTTCAATAGTTTACATCGAGCCTATTTGAAGCTAACGTGTGATTTAATATCTTAAAATGAAATCAAATGCCAAATATTAAAGTAATCAGGTATTAGTGAAAAGTACATAAATTTACATTAATAATTCGTTTGAATGAAAGTAATGAATCGTTTAGGATGCAATAATCGGGGGTACCATTGTTGGTCTTCGAATGAGGTCATACATACTGGAGATAAAGAGTGATCTGTTACTAAGATAAGTATTTAATTGTTCTGTTTATATTCTTATTTACAAATGCAATGTAAAGTAATCTAAAAGATAACAAAAATGGGTTATTTTTTAGCTGTTATTGTCTACGTTATACGATACGATACGATTATGATACATATATAACTAGCTGTTGCCAGCGACTTCGTCAGCTCCCACAAATCTCATGACTGAACTAATATGGTGCTGGCTTTAAACTCTATACCCGATATATTGGTTACTTTATGGCAAGGGGACATTGATAACACAACGCTTGCGCCTGTCCAGTATTTTTTTCTTGGAAGCTGGACCACATACATATAGACAAAAATTTCCTTCTGATATTCCTATTTTACGAAAGCTTAGTTCATAAGTAAAATACATAAGCTGAGTATATAAGCTTATTTACCAAGCTTATTTTCTAAGCTGAGTATATAAGCTTAGTACATAAGCTTATACTACACTTATGTACTTAAGCTACTTGTATGCATTTTTGTTCCTTTATTTCTGATAAGCTTTGCAAGAAATTGTTTTGAGTATAATTTTAAATCCCTACGCAACTAGATGGTTTATTCACAGTGGATAACAGATTTGTCTAAAAAGCACTCAATCAACAGACATTAAATTGTAAGCCTGGATTTTTCGTCTTATATATATAAACATATAAATGTTCTTAGGATTGGGATGATCCAGATATTTAGGTAACGAGTAGGCCGGGGGGTGTAGCCGGGGCTTCAGTTCCAACTAATTATAGAATACTATTATGACAGCGGCAACTCTATTCATGAGCACGTAGATTAATTTAAAACATCATCCAGCTTTTTAGCTTTTCCTTTAAATTCAAAGACCTCTTATTTAGATTGTACATGAATAAAAGAGATTAATACGTAACTAGTGTAGGAGCGGTCGGGGTCCCCCGGCGGGTCGGGGTCATACAGCGCGGCTGTGCCTGAGCCATTGAAGATAATTACTATCAAGTAGTTCATGACAATGATAGTTTTAAAGATATTGTTTTCCCCAATAAGTACCAACAGTAAGTAGATAATGCTTTATATAATAAATAACCTTAAAATTCTTGTCCCGCGCCAACCTCGGCCTATAAGAATTTGTAGATGAGGTAAAATTTGTAAATGTAAATTTTCACTTTGTTGTTATTTAAATATTTTTGTTGTCATGTTTGTTAGTTAAATTTTAACCTAAAATGTAACTAAATATTTTACTGTTCTTTTTAGGTTCTATTTTAGGTTTTTATAGGTTCTAAGTTACAAAATGCGTTAACTAACATATAGAGATAAGATACTTTTGTATTCTTTAATCTGCAGCAAAATTGCTCTACAAAGTTCTGAAAATAATTTGAAAAGTCCGTCGATAATTCATGCGTTGAATTGAAACATGTAGCAGATATTCTTTCAGATTTAAGTTTAAATTATAATACTAATAGTTGTAACCGTTTAAACTCTGCTTTAAGTTATCTAATGGATTATCAAATCAGGGTATTTCTTTATTATTAGATAAATAAATAAGTATGGACTTTTTCAACGAACTATACCAAATCCCCGATACCAAATCCCAAGAAATCCCCGATACCAAATCTCAAGAATCCCCGATACCAAATCTCAAGAAAACTTGAGAATTAAGAAACATTGAAAAATATTAAATACCTACAATAATACCACTTTGTATTGAAACAGGGTCTGAGATGGTCTACCTGATGGTAAGTGGTGGCGTCGCCAATTTACAAATATTGATGCAATGGCTTTGCTATCCGTGAGGAACGGGGTGGTTTGAATGGAAATAGGATAGGGAGGACAAGAAAGATGAGATGATGCAGGGATGATGGAGCTTTTGGATTTCACAACCCTTTACTTCGAGTTGCAGAAAATCCAAAATACTGAGCTGAGTGTCATTCAATAATATCAAATGTACAAAAGTGTTGGTTGGTTGGATGTTGACTGGAGTTTTTGTTACACATATTTTTCTTTGCGATATGTAAATATTTCGAAAGTATGTATTATCGTACATGTAACAAGAATCTTTCAAAGCTACCTTCCTATGAGCTTCCCCAGGGTGGGTTACCGGCTTTTTATTGGGCGGAGCATACATTTACAGTTATATACAACATGGGTACCTTCAAAGAGCAACTACTCTCTTTTCAACAGCCGGCTATGCTCTTGTATCCTCTGATATGGAAAGAGTCAGTAGGCGGAGGTGATAAGTTATTTGCCTTCAGGTGAGCCACATGCTCGTCAGCTCTCCTTTCTAAATAAAAATTAAAAAATGAATTCAATAATAATGTAACGTCATATTGTTTAATCTGACAGTTTATAATTATTTAATGTATTCGTAACATAAAAATAGTTACTACATGTTTAAATGTAATAAGGAAAATTGAAAGTTCACGATGTTAAAGATGTCTAAAATATATGAGAATAAAATCATTATTAATTATATAGTTTTATATAGAACCGATAAAAAAATCCCACAAGTCGATAACAATTAATATTTTCAACAATTTTTATTTGTCATGTTTGCTTATCAATTAGGACTAGCTCGAGATGACAACTGACCTCGTTCATGAATGATAATAAAATATTAAAATAATTTAATAAGCATATGAAAATAATGAAATGTATAAAAATATAAAATATCTGAGCATTTTCAAAACGTCATCATTCGTTTCCGGTCAGCCACGAAGCTGTTGAAATCAAATTTGTGTGAACTGAAACAAAAAATTAACTAACAAACGAAAGCCACTGCGGACATTTTCTGTAACTCATGATGTTTTTAATAATATTGCATGCGGATTGCGTTATGTTACTTAAATGCGATTGGAAATATAACTCAAAAACAAGTTATTGAACTTCAGATACGTATGTGTGTGACCCCTAGCAATTGTTTTCTAAATTATAAACAATTTTCAATGTTCAACGACACCACGTCAGGCGATTGCTGCGTTTCATTGTGTGTGTCAATGACTTTTTTTCTTAATTGAGACACATAGCGTCCTTATAAAAATAATTGTCTGTATATTCGCGTGTATCCTACTTTATAAGCATAAAAATTACATTAAATTACATTAACATTATTACCGATGAATTAAAATTATTATAATTAAAATAAAGATATTTCAGGATTTACTAAAACATTTATACTTGTGTTACTATATTACAAAAGAGAGAGAGAGAGAGAGAGAGATATGGTCCAGACGTTTCCACTAAATTTGTTCTCTTTCTGACTTATGCTAACTGGAATTATGACAGTTGTACTACAGCGAAATCTCGTCTGTGCAGTCTATGGCATAGCATGTGACATTAAAAAAGCACTGCGGTTTTGACACACTACAAAATAAGAACGGATTTTTGAAAATTTTAGTTTTATACAGATACAAGACATTTTGTAAATCGAAACAAGTAACGCGCTAAGGATATCTATGTGGGATTCAAATATTTGAATCCTTCTATGAATCCTTATGAATTATTCTTTTTACATTAATATATTTCTAACGATATTCTGCATTCACAATTCATAAAACAAATTGAATTTATCGAGTAAATATCTAGTGTACTTTAATTGAAACTAGTAAACTCCGTTTCCAAGAGGTATGAAATTTATTTAACGGACGAGCCGGAAAGCCAAACGTATAATTATAAGCTTTCATACATAATCATAATTTTAATGTTCGTTTTTACAGTATGGCACAGGTAAGTTATTAAATCCAATTCTTTCCCTTTCTTCTGCTACTCTCCTTCATATCTCCAGGTTTCACCAGGATATCAATACATCTGCATATTTGCAGATGCCTGAGGACAACGGTCACCACTCACCGCCAGTTTAAACCGTCTGCTTGTCCCTGACCAAACAACAAATTAATAACATATGAATGATAAAAATGAAACTTTAAAATTTAAATGGACAGATACTGCACTTCTATGTTTTCAGATAGAAAAAATATTTTTCGAATTTTACTGTACCTTAAAAGTCTAATCCAGCCATAAAATATTATTTAACTCTACTAAATATCAATATAATGACATTGATTATATTTAATTAAACTAATCTTGATATATGTTTTTTGATATTATAGTTATATCAGAGTTCATTCTGGGTCAAAGCGATACATATTCTAAGCGTAATATGTCTGACGTCAAACTTATTTTTGTAATTTTATCAGCGTAAAATGAAGGCGTGTGTTCGAAATCTAATTGGCAATTTAACCTTCATCCCTCAACCTCTGATATCTTGATACAATGATTCAATCAGTCAAGGTTTAAATCTATATTTGTTATGTAATATCAATCAAACGTTATCAAGATTGAAATCTAGTTCCTCTTGGCTTACTTCATTAAATATGAATATTGAAACCTATCTATATCTTACTTTGAATAATTAGTTTGGTTTTTTATTTCCATGTTATCAGACACATTCTTAAACTAATATTAAATTGTACGCTATTTAGCACTCTATCAAATGATATATTAGCAAAATTCTGCTGGATTACTTTGGTCGGGTTTAAAATTTACATGTATGTATATTCTACTAAAATATGTTTATAAGACGGAAGCAAGAAGTTTTTTTTTTTGCTATATGCTTACTGCCATACTGTGTCATAGGAGCGATGTCACGCAGTCAGCGTCTGAGAACCAGTACTAATAGTACGAGTGTTGAAATTACGAAACGTTGATAGTTTTCGAGCAGCTGTTTAGAGTACACGCTTTGAATATCTTTAAGGCAATATTCATGGGTAAGGCAATATTCATGGATAAGGCAATATTCATGGGTAAGGCAATATTCATGGGTAAGGCAATATTCATGGATAAGGCAATATTCATGGGTAAGGCAATATTCATGGGTAAGGCAATATTCATGGATAAGGCAATACTCATGGGTAAGGCAATATTCATGGATAAGGCAATATTCATGGGTAAGGCAATATTCATGGGTAAGGCAATGTTCATGGGTAAGGCAATATTCATGGGTAAGGCAATATTCATGGGTAAGGCAATATTCATGGGTAAGGCAATATTCATGGGTAAGGCAATATTCATGGGTAAGGCAATATTCATGGGTAAGGCAATATTCATGGATAAGGCAATATTCATGGGTAAGGCAATATTCATGGGTAAGGCAATATTCATGGATAAGGCAATATTCATGGGTAAGAATGTTTTTAAGTTTGACTTGACCTATAATAGTGAATGGTGCTGATATATGTGTCAGTTATAATTGTGTGTGTGTTTTTGAATGGCGCGCAGTTATAGCCAAGTGATTTCGAGGTTCTTGTGGCGAATGGTAGTTCGAATCAGCATGTTGTCAAATACAAGGCAACCTTGTATCTAGTGTTAGTAAACAATAATATAAATGCAAAATCAAATTTATAAACAAAAAATAATAATAACGAGGTATTTAATGTTATCAGAAGACGTAATTGTATACAGACAGTTGTGATGACAATTACATAAGGAAGCACTTTTAAAGCTACTGCCGATAAGGAATCATTTATAGATAGGGATGGATGATTTCGTAGTAGCGGTGTAATTGTGCAATGGTTTAATAGTATTTACAAAGTTATCTACCGCGCCCGCAGACCAGGCATCTGCAGCAAAGGAGCGGGGACTAGTCAAACCTGGCAGTCGTAAACATATTGAATATTATTTATTTCTAAAGTACATTTTACATTGTTAATATAAGTAATTCTCATTGACGCATATAGTTTATTTACAATAAAATTAGATTTATAAGGCAAAATTAATAATATTTATCAAACAAGTATCAAGACGGAATCTTTTATTGTCGGAAAGTGTAAAGTACACAAAGCAGAATTTGTTTAATTTAGATCTTTGCTCGAATTATCTATTTCAGATTATTTATCTATTTATGCCTAGGTTATGAGTTTATTGATAATAATTTATGGAGTTTTGAGCACTCCACTTTCCTTAGTAATACTTAATTATAATTGAAGTTAAATAAATATATTACACTTGTGTTAAAAAAAAAAATAACTAATTAAACTCTAAAAGAAATTTTGTTATTTTTATTTATTTTTAATTTGTAACTAGTCATTAATTAACTCCCTATCTGGATCCCATTTCTAATGGAAATATAATAAGAGCAACAGACTTTAGCGTAGTACTACGTATAGAACGTCTAAGCTGAAATGACGCGCCCCACTACCTATTTATTTAATTTAGATGTGTGAGTGCAAATATTAATGATGAACACATCTATGTGTGGCAGCGTCGACTGTTTCTTTAATAATGAAGACATCTTGGTGGACTTGTCGAGTGTTAAATCGACATAGAGCCGCCCTAGCGCGCTGTGTGATTCAAGTCCGCCTCTCGCATGCTTAAACACTTAGATTAGTTGGACAACAAATTCAAAAACCTTTTAGCAACTGTTGACAAAAAAAATAAATTGAATAATTTAATTACGGTATTTATAATTATTGATTTATTCGTTTTTTTAAATTATATTATATCTATTTTGTTATTACATAATGTTAAATCGATTCTGGATTACAACTTATCTTACCAATTGTTTTCACTGCATTTGCATGTATGAATACGAAAATCCCTTTCAGATATTTAACACGAACCGGACTTACAGGTGCCTGTTGGTCATAATGTTGTGAGTGAAGAATTTAGTATTTCCACTTACTCATCAATACACACATTAAGACAATGGACCAGTTAATATTGGCGGCTTCCGCCTGCACCCTCGCCAAATCCATTCCCCCTAAATTGCGTAGAAGAAGTATTCAATGAGTGATAGAGAAGGAAGATTGTGACAGAAAAATCATAAGCGGATTCGAGATTATCGTTTAAAAGAGGGGATGGAAGTTCTGTCATCGTGTTCAATTAATTAGACCCGGAGAAAAGGAACAAAAACGAATTTATTATTCTAAAATGTAATAAAAAATATTTTAAAAAAGATTTATATACATAAAAGTATAGGTGAAAAACTATTTGTGATAAATATTTAATGATGGCGGTGGTCTGATATGTTACTAGCTGTCCCCGCCGGCTTCACATGAAGTAAACTACACGCTTGAAATTTATCCCAAGCCCTGGCATTACTGCACACGTCTATTTCTGGTGTTGGCCTACTGGGGATCCCGTCGTGTAAAATAACGAGGACCCATCGTACGATACAGTACTTCCATGGTGATGGGGAAACCTGAGTCATCTATATCTTTTTAACTCGAATAATTGAAAAAAACCTTCAGTGATTATTCGATTGTGTGAATTTAAAAATATTCCAAGCTTTACAGCTATATAGATAGATTTAAAAATACATTTTTTTGGAATTTCTGATAGCATTTTGTGGGCGGAATTTAGTAAAATGCCCTCTTGGTAATTTTTAACATGACACAAATAATATTCTGGAAAAGTCTTATTAACTATAGTTATAAAAAAAGAGATTTTTTTGAAATAATGGTCAAGCAAACTCCTTAAGGGTAGAATTTCGTCATAGAAACATGGAAATCTCCTATATATATGTAGATTAGTCTATTTTCAAATAGTAGAATTATATAAGCGTCAGACATAATAATTAAATTGTTTTACAGTATAGTAAAAAAAAGTGTACGTTTTATTAATTTTTATTCTATAATAAATATTTCTTATTAATAATCTTAATCCTCTATTTCCGTTACGAAAGCGTTAAATACTTTTTCTAGTTTTACATTTAGTTTCAATATTTTCCAATAGATGTCACTTAAATACAGACATTTATCTATACTTATATTATGTACATTGACTTCTAATTCTACAGAGAAATCCTTTATCCCTTAACTGATTTCAAAGAAAATATTGTTTAAATATAAATACATTTGGGATAATTCAACAACAGTCCAAATTACGTTAAGTATATTTTTTAATTCTAGATATATTTCACTCATATATAATTTGTTTGTTACATTAAATATTATTTAGCCGCGTTTATACAATGAAATGTATATTTCATACGAATAGTCATAAGTACCCTGTTCAATTTATTTAAATACAGTTATAAATATAAAAAAACAGTCAGTGTATCAGTTTATAGCGCGAGGACTGGTCGCGGCAACATCTGTGGAGTCGCTGGTTCCCACGAGGGGTCTCCGTATTTTTTAGGTTTCAGGACGTAGATGAACTGGAAATAATAACATTTTTTTAAATAAAATTAACTGTTTGATAGCGCTTCTTGTTAGAATTGTCTAAGAGATGTGACAATTTTTCAGGAAATATTTCTAAGAGCGCTTGTAATTTATAGGATTGGATGGGAAATGAGCAGACGGTCTCTAAGTATCTACATAAAAGATGCAAATGCGTAGCTCCTATTTATGGTTACAGGCTGAAAAATGCTTACCACTATGACCCCATAAAGCGCCCCCACCGCGAAACCCACCGCCACATCGCTCCAGTGGTGCATGTGTTCCACCACGCGGGAGAGACCCACGTACCACGCACCCATCAGCGCCGCGAACTGAATACCATGACGAAGCAGCTTCGAACCACGCCACTTGCCCTTCACTTGCACGTAGAACTGAAAACATGTGGAGAATATTTTTTTATTAAATTCATGTACGCGTTGCAAAGATTTGAAACTTTGTGGATATTGAAAAAGCTTATCTCTTATTAAGAGATCTCCAGCTACTCATGATTTAGTGAGAAATTATATAATAATAAAAATGTGTAATCAAATGAATATATATATATATATATATATATATATATATATATATATATATATATATATATATATATATATATATATAAATATATGGCTAATATATGAAGCTGATTAGACTTTCTGAATTTAGATAACGAGTCAAAAGATAAGATATAGATACTAATTCGTGACGATTAATAAGTTACTAGTAGTCGAAGATAGCAGTTCCAAGTAAAAGTTCCATAGTTCAGAATCAGAGTTAATATAACAGGCCTACCATGAACTCTTACAAGCAAATAGCAATATTACAATAATATTACTTTCTAATTAGTTCTAAAAGTAATATCACTTTAATAATGCTTGATTGATTTTTAGTTTACTTGATTATTTTAAGTATTTAAGTAATAATGCCTTATTGCCGTATTTTTTTATTATGGTTTTTTCTTCGGGTTGACTGGTAGAAAATGCATTAAGTCCGCCCATTGTACATTTTTTTTTTGGAAAATAAAGAATAAATAAATAAAATAAATAATGCTTCGATAAGTTTTGATGACGTCATCTTAAATCATTCATTCTCTTACTATATGAAACATTATTAACTCGCACTATGAAGTGTGTTTTGACATTTGATATATTAATGTAATGTTAAACATTATGTCAAATTTTATCATTTAAAGAAAGCATTCATTCTTTAGTAAGTACGAATAATAAAAAAGTACTTTATAGAGGGCGTGGTAATATTGTAACAAACATTCTTAAAACTAGGATAGTTTTTAAGTGTAATTGGTAGGCCTATTTGTCAAGATAATAACAGACTCCACTTACAATGAAGAACACAGCGCTGTACATGGCGAAGCTGGAGTGTGCGCTGGGGAAGGACAGTCGCATGTCTTTAAGACGTGCGGCGTCTGCGCCTGCGCATGTGAAGTCCTGAATGTAGCCTAGAGTGTTCCGAGAGGAGTTGTTCACTATCGGCCGGCATACCTGTAAACCATTTATTTTCTTGTCAAACGAAGAAAGTTTTATAATTGAAAGAAATAGCAAATTATTGTATTCTGTATTTTTGCACTTGTATGTATATAAAGAATCTTTTGATGTTTTATCTATACAAGTGCTAATGCTAATAAATACTAATCTTATCGATGAGTAACATGACCGTTGCGTTTCATTAAAACAATATATGTATTATTAAACTATGATAATATATAATTATCTAATTTCTCACAGTAAATGAAAAGTGAAACTTAACTTGTAGTAAAGTATTATTAATATTTCATAAGAATAAAAAATATCTCACAAATCAAATTAAAGAAACAGTGTTTTGAAATACAAAGTAAAAATATTATAAAAGCTGGTATGGTAATTAGTTAGGAATGCTGTGAAACTCTCTATAATATTGTACTAGTACATAGAAGGAGATTACGCAAAAATACATAGGTATTTCGTCCGTTTCGTTTCATTATTCACTAAAGAAGAAAGCAAAGAATCATCTTATATATTTTTGTAAATAATAGTTATTGTTTTATGATTAGTTTTTAAATATTTAAAACACTTACAAAAACAATTTAAAAAATATGAAAATTTGAACGGCGAAGAATCTTTATATATGCATGGAAGACGAAATTTTATCTCATTACAAAAAGCAATGTATCTGATGACATATTATATATTTTACAGTTTCTATATTCTTACGTCAAAGAAATGTGGTCGCAGCCTCCCAATGACATATTTTGCGGAGTTAGCTGTGAGCTGCTGACAGGCGGCTCCGAATGTAAATACACCAACAGAGGTATAGGTATCCCAGAGCCAGCCAGGGACGGTCGTGCCGGAGATGAACTTCTCACCGATTCCCTTACCACGTTTGTCGCGGACTATCTCGATCACAAGAATCTATAATTGTAAATAAAACTCATGCGTATTGTTTTTTCTTTTTTCTTTTGATAAAACGAGAACGAATCATTTTATATTATAAAGTCTTTACCGTAAGGATATTCAGAGCAAATCCTACTCCCGCCAGAAGACCCTCAGATATAGTTTGCTCTTTGAAGGGAAGCTTAAGGGACATGTCATCTGCGAAGTACCCTCGGTGGTAGGGCTCCGCAACCAAAAGTATTACCAATAATGGTACAGCCACTGAAATTAACCAGTTCACAATTCTGTTACATATTGTATATTCTTCTCGTTCATACCGTTCTATAAAAATATCAAAAAAATATATTATAGTAAACCTGTTATATTAAAGAAACATTAGATACCTTTTTTTAAAAAAAAAACAATTATTTTTCAAGTTCTATCATCATTAGCCACAGATATTACAATTAATAGGTGTCTGTGACTTTAAAAAAAAAACAAATTGTGACTTAAACATTTTAATAGCTGAAAAACATATATATATATATATATTGTGTTATATATGTAGATACGTCATATTATAGAAAAGTAAAAATTTTCAGAATTGATTTCAAGTTGCGACCATTCATGAATTAATAAATGTTCATTTATTTAACAAACTAAAAGAGCTTGAAAACATGTATACCAATATGAGAATACTAAAAAGTTTTTGTTTGTTTGTTTAAAAGCGCTTCCTGGATCGAACAGTCAGATTAAATAATGATTATTTTGTATTTAATACCGTGTTTATAAAATGTTATTAATACGACAAAAATAATCAGTATTGGATAAACAGGTATGTTAGACGTATTATCGACTTTTCCTATCGACATATCGGTATTATCTCAGTTGGCTAAATTAAATCACGACCTCCAAACTGCTTAAAACATATTTACAAACTGATAATTATTTTTAACAAGGCTAGTAAAGAACTATCTATCGATCTATAGATGTGTGTAGTGTAATCTATAGATATAGATCTATAGATTGCCTAAACACTCAGTCTGTTTAATTTATACTCTGGAATTAATAATAACGTTTGATGGCCTGGATTAGTTTTATTAAATCTTTCTACACTTTCTTAACCATGATTTTACAGACCACATACATACATCTAAGGCTGTATAAAATATACATAAATAGAAAATATCATTGGTATTTTTAAGTTTATCAATAATGATCTAACTTCTCTAAATAAAAATAAGTGATAAAGAAATTAAATATTAATACATAAATATATTATAGGTGTAATTTCCCCTCATGAACTCGAGTAACCCCATGTTTTCGCGGGGTATCACGTGCGAAGCTGTTAGAGATAAAGAGTAGCTCTTAATCCAATTCATACATTAGTAATCCTATTTAGTCGATGGTCTGAAGTCTGAACAAAACAGTGTCTATATTAATCTGATAAACGACCAGACCACGACATACAAACAAGATTACTTACCACACGCCAGCACAATGAAATCCAATAATATCTTCCATATAATTTTGGGCACTGCCATTATTCAAACCGCTTAGTTACAAATCAAACATAAATATTACCAACAAAACAGTCTTTATCTTGAAGGCTGTACAGAGTAAATTAAATACTATCGTAAAACGGCTGTCATGAAAACATTTTTTATTGTATTTTTTATGTATTTACGTACAGAAATGTCCGATTCGCGCGACAACACAAATCACTCTGATAAAGGACACTGATAATTTATTATATCTCTCATGTAGGGTAGATGTTAGTCACTGATGCCGTCATCGTCAATCGTTATTAAAGCAATATCAACCTTATTGCATATGTAATAAAGAGAGTACATTTTAATTTATTACAGAGAAAACAAATTCGGACTGTGTAAGAAAGAACCTTGCAGGTGTAAAAGTTGCAATGGAACCTTGAAGTTGCCGTGTTGTACTAAATTATTTAATTCGCTATTGTAATAACCAGATTACGCTATTGTGATAAGGTATACTTTTCTATAAAATATTCATTAATTTTAAAATTTTATGTTAGCGACATCTGTTGTCAAATTATTAAACTAGCTACTTTGACGATAAGGTTTAATTTATTTCCAATAGATGGCAGCAGCAGACTTAAATTGTTATTATAATTACCCTTAAAACTTAATTTGTAGATTAATTTAATCATAAAAAAGATTTTTTATTTAGAAATTTTAAATCTTTTTCGAGTTCCAAAACATCCTTAAAAATAAAGAAAATTTTGTAAACTTTCTATAAATAAAAAAGACAAATAAATTCAGAATGTGTTTATTATGCTTGAATAACCTAAATACAATATAAAATATGAACAATAAAAGCTGCCAAATGCCAGCCGGCAGTGAGTAACTATTATAAGTAATTTAAAAGCACTCAAAATATTGTATCTTAAAATAAAAATAATATATATGTACTTATCTTAAAATAGTTGTCAATACATTTACATTTAGAGGCACTTAAGTAAAAACCAAATATCTTAACAATTCGTTGATTTTTAGATGAAAAAATATGCCAATAAAATTTCAAACCATATTTAACTGTCATATGAATATCAATTTAATATTGACAATAAATATTATTCTAATATACAATATCCTAAAACTATAAAAACTGTAATATTTTTTTTTTATTTACAATTCTATATCACAGAGTAAAAATACGTCCCACGTCTTTAAGAAGTGGTTTCTAAATCTATTAATAAATAAAATGAGCTGTGCAAGAATATATGTGATCGCAGTAAATGCTACCAAAATCAATATTTCAGTGAATCTTAATAATAATTGTACTATTAAAATACAAAGCTTAAAACACATTATTTATAAAAAACAATAAAATTACCTAATATTAAATGTAAATACATCGTTTGTTACACCAAATTATATATATATATATATATATATATATACTATTATTTTCATTTCCAATACAAGTTTTATTAAAGTAATTATTACGTTTTTTGTGATATTTTCTATTGCACTTTAAATTCTAAACCGTTTGTTTTAATTATTAAAGAAATATTAAGAATTAAAAAAAAATCAATCTTATAATAAATATTTAATAAAGGTAAGATGATAAGATATAGAAAGAGTCTTAATAAAATGAAGACAATTGAAAAGAGAAAGCATTATTAACAGAAAAGAGACAGATGTATCGGAAAGGTGACGTTTTAATAAATTTTAACATATGTATTTGTATGGAAGACATTTTTATGATAATTGACTTTATCGATCACGAAGATCAGCTGAAGAATGAAGTTCATACACCTTCATAGTAATTCTGTGCGTCATTTATATAATATACCTAAATGTGTACCAGAATTGTGTAAAATAATATAATTTGACATAAAGGGTTACCAACATTACCTTTGATAGTAAAAATGTAATTTCATGAAATCTAAGAGTAAAAAAAAATACGTACAGAAAAAATATGACACAATTCTGTTGAACCCCTACTACGAGTTGTAACGTTACGAAACGTTGATAGTTTTCGAGCAGTCACCAAACAGGTGAAATGTTGTTATTGTTTGTAATTTGGTTGTGATTTGTAGTAAAATAATTACAACCCGAACGACAAGAACTTGTTTCGTGACTGCTCGTAAACTATCAACGTTTCGTAATATCAAAAGTCGTGGTAGGGGTACTGTTTTTTCGCCGGTAGATTTATCTTCTGCCAGCAAAATGATACACAATATATAAATTAGGCAGGATAGTGACAATAGTGTGTGTGTGTGTGTACTCATCAGGTCTGTTCCAGCGATGCCTGTGTGTGCGTGTGTCAGACGTTCCAGGAGCGCGTGTTCCCGTTAGTGGCCATCTCATTGTCGTGTTGGTTTATTGCTTGACGGCGCGGAGTTTTGCGAAGGTCAGATACGAAGGTGAACTGGGGAAAAATGAACATTGTATTTTATTTCATTGAGTTTTATTCGTTTGTGATCCTTTTATATTATTTATTAAAAAAAATGTATTGTGATAAACTGACTACATATTTTGATACAATACAGATTGGAGACTACAAAAGCTTTTATTTTGTTTTATTTGTTTTCATGATGATATATTTTACAGCGTAAGTCAAAATTAGTGAGTATACTATATTATTGATACTTTCAAACACTCTTATAAATATTTGATCTAAAACTGAATCAATGAGATCTAACAAAATTTTGATTATTTTTAATCGGGTGAACAATTTTGATCTAGCATAAGAGTTAAAAATTATTGTATGGATGCACTGCTTGGCACAATGTTCGTACCTACGTCTATTGTGGCTGTGGTCGTGGGTTCGATTCCTACACTAAAAATATATTATAATACATGTATTTTTCTAGAGTCTGGGTATGTATAATATGTAGTACCCATGGTACAAGCTTTGCATAGTTTGGGGCTTTCGTTGAGTGGATATATCCGAATGTTTATTATGACGACTTACGATCACAACGGCATACAGAAGTCCAACACTGAACCCAGCGAGGACGTCACTCCAGTGATGCTTGTAGTCTGATACGCGGGTCATCACCGTGTACCAGGCCATCATGATGAGGAGGAACTGCAAACCATGGCGGAGAAGCTTGGAACCGCGCCAAGTGAACCTTTTATGGAGGTACATCTGAAATAAATTAATTTCGTTGAATGGAAAGCAATTGTTATGACTGTTTAGTTGTTAAAGGAATTATAGTGTATATATTATATTCTGAGTATATTATATAGTCTACCGTGATCGATGATTTAGATGTTTTATTCGTGGAATTTATATATATATATTAGTATATTTAAAAGAGTATCCATGTAGTTTCTTTCCGAGTCTTTTTCCATACAACCTACCAACTGTGCATCTAAAGAGACGTTTCATATGTGCAAAGTGTGCCTATTGGGAATTAAAAAAAATACTTTGACATTGACAGATATTAACAGACAATACCAATTGACAGTTAAATTAATAACTGCAGTGTATTTTGTGAAGCTCCATCTTAGAATTGATAGTCTGACGTTTCATTCGCTTCAAGTGCAACGTGTGCCTATATGAAATAAAATAATTTATTTTTGACTTTGATAATATGTTGATTTCATAGTATTAAATGTACCGTTTCATTTTATATCAGAATCCATTCATTCGGTCCATTAAATAATGTGAATGTATCACGTGTTGATGTGGGGTGGGTTTTGTTGGGGCGGAACAAACAGTGGGATTGAAAGTCATGGGTTTCCGCTTCACATGGAAATATGATGGGTTGTTAGTGTTATTTATTATTGAGGTGATTACATTTTTTTTGAGAATAAAATTAACATATCGAAAGCAGATCTATTTGTAGAAAATTATTATTGACTCCGTGAATTGAACACTTTTTAACTTAATAACTTGACAAAAAATATATTATTTTATAACAAAATACAGAAGAGAGAAAGTTCCGTAAATTTGCGCTTGTATTTTTGTAACTATAAATTTTTAAGATTTAGACAATAATGTAGAGCCATAGAGGGAGAGGAAGAGAGGGGGGAGATTGTGATGTATAGAGAGAGAGAGAGAGAGAGAGAGAGAGTGAGACAACTATCGTAAAGAAAACAAATACAGTAGCCCAGATCATTTGCTATAAAATTGTTAATGACTTTGACTAAAGGCGTCAGTTAACAAACAAGAAGAGAAAGAGAATGAGAGTTAATTATTGTCTTTCAGTTTATAACTGTTATAACTTCTACTAACAACCTAAGCTGAAAAAAAATCTAAATATGCGACAAACAAAAAAAATATACAAACAATAAAATATTATAATAAATAAATAAATCTGCTTGTTAAAGATCTTACCGCAAAATACAGCATAGTATAGGCAGAGAAGGAGGAGTGTCCGCTGGGGAAGGACAGCCTCATCTCCTTCATCAGCTTTCTATCTGATCCTAGACAGGAAAACTTCTCAATGTACCGCCACTTGTTCTCCGGTAAGGAGCAGTCGATATCCGGTTTGCATACCTGAGGAAAAGATAATTTAAGATAACAAATGAAACATATTTTTTTTATATCTTTCCACTTTGCATCAATACACTTGATCACTTGTGTACGTCAAATAGAGGTGTCAGGAGCCTATTTTGATACTATACTTATCGAAATAAACCTTTCTGTAAGAACATTCTTCTTCGCGCTGCGTCCAGAGAGCTGCGGCAAGCAGTTCACGCCGCGAGTAATTTTAAGTTGAGGAATGTTGAATTCAATCGGAATGTACCCCACTAGTTTCAAACCCATTCGGGGTTCTTACTCATGAGCTCTAAGCGTAGCGGAGTCGCGGCGTGAACTATTAAATTTGTCATTTATAATGTTTTACAATAATGTTAGAATAATACATTTGATAAATATTTTTGTTTCTATATCCGTAAGATAAAAACTAACCTATCATTTCACAACCTATTATATGGAACCAATTACTTAGTATCGAATTAACAGGTAATCTAGAAAATTACTCAAACGACTACCTTGACGTACTTATATACTCAGACCATTTTCCTTATAGGGCATTATTAAATTGATTTAAATCAACTGCATCCTACAATGTAACCGTAATAAAATATATTATATAATATAAAAATACAAGACAATATTTTTATTTAAATATATATAATTAACAGCCTATTCAAGTAAACGGCCGTTTTATAACCGGTCCTGTCAGTCAGTTAGTTTATAAATATTTTAAACCGACATTTCGCTGCGGGTGTTGCGTGTTACAATAATATAAGCTGAAAATTGTATTTAGCAAATTAATTGTTTTAAAACTTTAAGTGAGGACTCGAAGGTGATTTTGTTACAGCATCGAAAAGGTTAAAAACCATATACGTCTTGTTGATTTTTGGTTGTCTTATGTTGAAACTTTAATAACAAGTAAACATGAACCCGTGTTATTAAGAGGCCATATTTTGATCCACACGTCAATCATCCAATCAGGTTTCCAACCAGCTACAGCATCCGATAAGCATTTTTTATACCAAAATTGGATGTTTTAACGATCTGTTGCTTTTATAAAACTTGTATATATTTATATTTACAATTTTGCATACTAAGCGCGTGTAATTTAGCAATTACGTGCTGGCCGACGATACGCCCGCGGCATCTCTCAGGGCCCAGGCGTTGAGTAGCGTTCCCTACTTTAAAATATATTTGTTATAGGATTATTTATGTTTTGATTGAGAGATTATTGTGATTTAAATTATATCCCTTTAACAAATATCGCTACCTCTATTAAAAACTTTATTTAAAACAAGTTAAATAATAGTATCTCAACATTAATCGAGATTTATTATTAAATGTTGTAACATACTGCCTTCATACTGAAAGATATAAGATTAAATGCGAATAACATTGCTCCAATGTTAATAAATATAGTTTCATATACTACAAAGTATTTATGTCTGGATGTTAAATGTTTTCTTTTGCTCTGACACTTGATTTAATGAACAGAGAAAGTTATTTTTGATTGAGATGAAAGTTTCAACTTACGCTGTTAGATTACAGTTTTTTTATAAAGATTCTTAGAAATTTAGTGTATATAATACCAAAAATTATTACTACTGTAAAATATTTAAAATTATCTGTTAAGTTATGAGTTCAACCTTTGTTTTACATCTCTATCAAGGCTAGAACCGACACAATGGCTCAATTGCAGGACGACGGAAAAGAATTCCCAGAAGTCACAGGTTCAAGCGCTGCTAGCGTTGATAAACTTTTCATTCTATATTACAAAGAAATATATTAATGTACTAATTTTGTAAAAAAAAAAACTTATTTTTACAGTTACTTCATTATAACCCAAAGCAGAGACAATTATTGGAAATTATGATTTTGGATTGATTTGAAGCAATCAAGCATTCAATCAACGAGCACAAACGGCTCTACGATTCTTGAATTAATACAACTATATAATTCACGAGACAATAATATAGAGTCTCTTGGAAACAATAGAATTACATTACGATCATGATTTTCTTCATTGCTATGGAATTTATAATTTATTTTTGTATTACTTTAAAAAAAAATGTTTTGTGGTCTTATGTTTGTCTTCTTATATTTATAGCATTATGTACTAGTAAATATAGGTTGATCGGTTAATAACATACAATCATATCAAATTTCATCAAAATCTGTGCAGCAGTTTGTCCGTGACGCGCGAAAAAACACCTAAAGAGACAAACAGACAAAAAAAAATTATTTTGTTCTGAGTTCTCTATAATGAACTAAACACGTAGGAATAAGTTATTAAAAAAATATATATCTTATGGATTTTGCCTCGTTACTATTTCATTAAATGTACTTACTTATATATAAAATAAATAAAAGACTTCAAAAGTATTTTATAAGTTATTGTACAATGATGGGCGATTAAAATAATTATTATGATTGACAAACCCTTTTGTACGAAGGACTTGAAGATGAGAGAGAGAGAGAGAGAGAGATATAGAGAGAGAGACAACTTGAACAAATTGTAGCTATTAAATACCACACGAGAGAGTAACTATTTTTATATCTCGCTACTGGCAATTTTAAATCAACTTTATAATATTATAGGCCAGTATGTAAGTATTTTTTTACGGTAATTTTTTTTTTCTTTTTATAGTTTTTTATTTTTCTGCATCTAAGATATTTTAGGGTTATTTAAATATAAAAGCAATACATAAATTCTATATTTTGATATGAAAAAAAAACACAAGTGTATACATACAAACAGACAAACGAAGAATATTTCCTTGACAAGAGCCGGTATTTTAATAAAATTCATACACGCAGTCACCAAAATTACTTATAACGAGAGTTATTATCAATGGAGGTGTAATCTCGTGTACTCGAGATTGATTTTACGTTGGAACCACCGCGGTTGAAATAATGTATGACAAGTATTGATAAGTATAATATTATTAAAGTATGATTACCTTTAAAAATAATAAAGTATTTTTTTTAAATACCTACTATGAAATGGATTATATTTTGTTGAGATTTTTGGGGGTTGGATGGGGATGCCTTTGTCCAGCAGTGGACTTCTTATGATTGATATAATAGCATAGTTATTTAACATTTATTACATTAATATTACATTTAACAAAAATGTTAATTTATTTATACTAATTGTTATATAATTTAGATATAAAATAATATTCCTCTCAACAAACAAACAGACGATTTACCATTTAAGTATAATCTTACATTTCTCGTCAAAACAAGCTCCATTCTAACACGAAAGCAATAAAACAAAGTACTAGGAACACAGACGTGCCGAGGAATTGTGAAAATGTTACAGCGCTGAGATGTGTAATTTTGAGATCCCTGCGGCCGTGTCAGTTGTATTATAGGAAATGTACTTGGATATAATTTTATTATACCATTCTATAATAACATAAATTGATTTCATCTGATAAACTCTAATAGGAATATTAAAATAATCTTACGAATTCGTCTTAAAAGTTATATTACTTTAATACCTAATGTTTAAATAAGTTTTGATGACGTCATCATAAATCATTCAATCTCTTACTGTATGATACATTATTAACTCGTACCATGAAGTATTTTGATATTCGATATATTAAATTATTAATGTATTATTGTTTTATGTCAATTTTTGTCATTTAAAGAAAGCATTCATTCTTTTACGTCACTAAACAGGAATAAAATAATATTATTTTATAGAGCTCGTGGTAAATCAAAGTGATATTATTGTTGAATATTGAAACAAAACTATGAAAGTCTTTAAGAGAGATTGCGATGAGAGAAAATCAAAGATAAATAATAAATAAAGCTGATTAACTGAAGATGATATTACAATTTTTTAATTATCATTTAAATCGATATATTAAGCTGAAGATTTAAAGCTTGTTTGAGACCGTACAGGTTACTGGCAATTGAAAGTAGATTTCAAAGATAAATCGAATTAGAATTTAAATCTCGTCATTGGTTTCTTCATTAAAACTAAGCGAGAAATACATAATCTAAATGAAAGCAATATGATTATAAAGCTGCATATTACCTACAAGTTAACTGTTTATTTTTTTACTACAAATATTAATGTTTCCTGTGTGTCTGAGTGCTAAAATCACCGAGTCTGGCGACGACACGGTAGCTCAGTTGATAGAGCGACGGCACGGTCTTTCAGAGGTCGCGGGTTTCCTGCCTGTATAGGTTTATTTTACATTCTATATTATTTAAAAAATGTAGGTAGTTTTGTGCCAAAATAAACTGTTATTCTAAAAATAATCTAATATATCAAAAATATAAATAAAAATGTCATAAGCACGTGTGTGATTGCAAAATAAACGATTTACTCGTAAATCCGACGAAAAATATTTAATTTAAATCGACGATAAAAGTCAAACTGATTCAGAAATTTAGAAAAATGTTAAGATATAAAAATAACATTGTGACATTTTCTAAAACGTACAAGTTAAATTTACGATGTCGTAAAGTTGTTTACTATTTACAAGTCATACAAACGGCTGTAAATTTAAATTGGATATTATTTTATGTACACTTAATGTTTACTTTGAATAATATCAATACGTATTACCCTTCCCTAATAGATTTTAGATCGGCTTCATTCAGATAATCACCTATCAATAAAATGTACATTTATTTCGTCATATCAAATTACATTGCATGATGGATTAAATGTAATGGAATAACTTAATATAATTGACATCCAAAATTAATAATCTATCTTTAATCCGAGATTGAAATCAACCTCAGCCTCACACAAACTCAATGCAAGGAATACTTATTTATCCGGTTTGGTTGAAGAAAGACAGCGTGATGAAATTCACATAACTTGGTAGACACTGTAATATCTCAGTGGTACAAAATGCTCACATTTCCTTCTTTGGGAGAGAAATTTGTACTCAGTTTTGAAACATGTATGGGCAGTGACATTCATTCATTAGTTATATATGAGCTTTTACATTCATTCATTCATATTGTAAATCAGATAAAATCAGCAAATCTGCAACATTTTATAGCCTCTTTTGTATTCAACTTTACACCTTAGTGGCGAAAGTCGAAACTTTGCTTCTGTAAGCGATTTCAGTCAGGTCGGTCTTATACACATAGAGAAATATATAATAATAATTATATATATATTTAAATGGCTAATAACATCCGGTGCTTTCTGTTTACGAGAGAGAAACGATGACGCAAATTAAACAATGGACTGAAAGATTGATTTGGAGTGAATGAGTGATAAGTGCGAATATGGATTCAGAGAATGAGTCGATTATTATGAGTTATTTCGTTCGTTCAAGGTTCAGTAGGAAATTTAATTTACTTTCATACAATATTCCTATTTGATTAGATGTTTTATTTATTATCTTTCAATAAAAAAAATACTGAAATTATATTTATTTATCAAGTGACAAAAAGAAAAAAAAATTAAAAGCACAAATTGTAATATATACATTACAAATAAGAAAACTTTCTATTTTTGTTTGAAATATCTATAAAAATGGCCATGTTGAGCTTAAAGCTTAAATTAAAAATAAACAATGAAAACCAAAACGACGCGGGATTCGAATCCGCGACCTCTGTGATACCGTCCCATCGCTCCACCAGTTGAGCAACTACATTTTTCTTTCTCATACAACAATATTAAATTTAAAAGTATACAGTATACAGTACGGTATACAGTATACAGTACGGTATATAGTAGCTGAACTTATCGCGGTTTTTTATTCTAAGAAACCCAAATTTGTATCAGATTACAAGAAACAAAGGAATTCGTACGTGTAAGGAATCACAACATTTAACACGTGCTGAGCCAAAATTATAATATCCCTAATAATAATAAAAATGTGAATGTAAGTTTGTTTGTTACGTTATACATATATACATTGTGAAATTAAAAATCTTTTAGACTCTCGACCACAGAGCATATCAGCGTTTTTACCTAAACTGCGCTGGAAAATTTAGTATTTATATATTTTTAAATTGCTAACCGCTTTATAATATTTATTGATACGAAATAGGTATACTTTATTTATTCAAGATTACTTCTTATATTAGCTTTTATATACTTCATACATATCAAAGTTATAGCTAAACCTTGCTTTGTTTATTGACTAGAATTAAATTATTAGTTTATAAACAATGAAGCAACTTAAAATCTATCATATAGTTAATACTTTACATATAATACTAAAATACTGTAAATAAGGTAAAAAGAGTATACATAAGTCTAGTGTTTAATAAGAACAGTATATGCAATGCTATTTAAAATTTACTAGGATCCATATCACAGGGCCTACCTAGTTTGGACTCCTTTCCCTGGACTGTTTTTTAAATGTGTTGTATAATTTTGTTGTTCTGTGTTTGGGACAAAAAAAAATATAAAAAAAAAATTATAATTAAAAAAAAAATTGATCCTGTTAACAAAACCCATTGATATAAAGTATGTAAGAAATATATATATATATATATATATATATTGTCTGTCGAGTTATAAAACAAAGCTTAGGTCTCGTGTCTATCTCGTAATTGCTAAACCAACACGCGCTACTCGTGTTTGTCACCTCATAATTACCAATAAGTTTTTATGTAAATATCAGGCACAAGAGGACGACGGAACTATGTCATCATGACAGAATTATCTTGACACTTGGATGGTACGTATTAATATATTGTTTTAATGAATAATACACTATAATGTACCGTTTTTTAACATGGCAATACTTGAAGTAAAAACTTCTTGAGATTTTTGTAAATTACTGTACATACAAACATTCAACAAACATACATACAAACAACAAAATTGATGATGGTTTTTTTTTCAATATGGATCATGACGATTTAAAATATTGTTTTAATATAAACTACACAAGATAATAAACCGTTCTTTATCATAAAGTAGGAAGTAACAGTAAAACAAATAAAAACCAGCTGAGATTTTTCTTTTTACTGATAGGAAAACCAATAAAAACTCCTGTTTCTTTTTCTAACATTAAGTACTGGCAGTAAAATAAAAAAAAAACTTTGTGAGTTTTTTTTTTAAATCACCTGCAGTAAAAGAAATAAAACCTCCACGGATGAATGATTATTGATGACATACACCAAGAGCCCAATTAATATATAGCCACAATTGATAATAGCCGTTCATTTTAATAACCGATCACACTTCACTCCCGTCAATAATCACCATCAATTGTCGTCAATTAAAGTTTAAACGTCAATTTTCAATCAAACTAACAGCTGTTTATTGAACTGTCAATTGATGTATAAATATTATTATTTACTTCTGAGTAATTAAAAAAAAATCTTTAATTATATAATAAAAAAAAAGTTTGTTTCAGTTATTTTTGGGAAGTGAAAAATATGTTCTCGTAAGACATATATAAGCCATATAACATCGTTATCTGATGAACTTCCTTAATAATATCACGAAGTATTAAATAATATTATATAAGCCTATAAGCTTATTGACCAATTTATCAAATTTATCAAATTTAAGACACTATTTGACCCAAAAAATAGGGAGCAAGAGTCTCCACCAATCAGACGAGAGCAATACGTCACTAACAGCCTTTTCACTATACGATATTAGCACGCTAGTGTCACTTAAATTGGATAATGAAATGACTCCTCAAATATATTTCAATGTGAGTATTGTTATTTTTGTAGGTTTGATTTAGTAAATTCGTTCCGAACATGTATCACTCATTTGTATTCCACGCAGACAAAGTCGCGGGTACATCTAGATTATTAATAAAATAAAATGTACATGTAAAAGATATTATCAAAAAGAGGTAAAGAGCCATATAAAGCTAAAAACATATTAAAATATTTTGTAAAATTTTGATCCGTTTTTATTTTATATGTAAATGCATTACCCAAAAAATACTAGACGGATTTTGATGAAATTTTGTTTGGATATAGTTTATTAAACGGTAAAAAATAAAGGATACTTTTACATGGAATATTCTCTCATATCTACAAGAGGGGCACTGAAATAATTGCAAAGTGTATATTGAACAATATTATATTATATTATACGACTTTGAACATCCTTTAATTAACATTTATACAAATGTATTATTTATATAACGTTTTAACAAGTGTGTTATACATATTTATAAGTATTCAGTCATCATTTTGTAACACATGTTTGTATTATTTTATTTATTATATAAAAGTATATTTTAATACCAGTTTATTATAATATACAGTAAAATTGTAGTTAGTTGTTTTTTTTTTGGAACCAGAATTTAATCCTAAACCATGACAGCGTCGAATAAAGGCTGAGATACCTTGAATGTATTCAAGAGACGAATTGTTCATATAACAAAGACCAACCCAACATTAATAGAACCCTCGGAAAGGATAAATTCTTTTTAAATCATTGAGATGGGAGGGCTCAAGGGATGCTGGGCACAGAGTGAGGTCAAAATGGGGCGGCACGTATAAAGCATTGTATGATAAACGTAGGGGCTTCTGAAATGTCATAAGTTTTAATTAGAATGGTACATTAAGCCCGGTACTGTCAAAAATATAATAAGTAACGAGGAGGCGGTGATTTTATAAATATTTTGCTTGTAAACTATCATAACGGTGAGAACTTTACCATTAGTATGAGTTTTGACGTTACGAAACGTTGATAGTTTTCGAGCAGTCACGAAACGTGTTCTTGGTTGTGATTAGTTGATATATACACTGTTTGAAAACTATCAACGTTTCGTAACGTCAAAGCTGGTAATAGGGGTATTGTTGGATTTATTAAACGTTAAATTGTAATAATAAATCAATTAGTAGTATTAATACGGACAGAAGAATAATCTGTAAGTAATTATAGAGCAGTGTAGTTTTCAAACCAAATATTATACCGTTAAGAGAATGAGACGCAATTCACTTATATTCAAAGCGTGCAGTCATAAATTAAGGCCATATTTGATAATTACAATCCATGAATAGTTAACAGAGAGAGAGAGAGGGGGGGAGAGAGAGAGAGAGAGAGAAAGAGAGAGACGGAAACCTCTTGAATAAATTGCATGTAATGGAAAGTGAAGTGAAATTGAGAATAATTTAGAATGCATTATTCTACTTCAAGTGGTGTGGATGATTTAACAAGTTCAGTGCATTCAAGAAAACATGTACAAGTTGACATGTACAAGCAATTATGATAATGAAATGATGTTTTAAGTGAATGATGGATAGAGAATGGAAGATGTTTCAAATGAGATGATTGCGTTTCGTTGAAGATTTTTAAGTAAAAGTATAATTATAGTTAGCTTTTATTGAAGCACACGCCACTTAGTACATTAATGTTTAAATCTGGATAGCTGTATATATACGTTGGTATTAATTTATTTTCTTCATATGGTTTGAGTGAATATTTTTGATGCATTTTTTTAATGAAATTCTCGTTTTGTTTAGTGTAGCTATTTATCATTTGGTCTAAATTGGAATACCAACTTGATAAATCATTTTTTCAAGACTAAATAAAGAACCTAATCTAATAAGCTCTTGTGAATTATTAATAAATGGGTCACTTATTTACTAATTAGTTTTAAAACACTTCAAAATAATCAAACAATTTCAAATTCCGTGTCCTTAATTTTCATAATAACACACACACACGCTCTCAAACATAATATATATTTTTTTCAATCATTTCATATAATGCTATATAATTTTCATCGTCGTATATACACATTAAAATCAATAATGTGAAACGTAATGGCTGTATAAAAATCAATTTTCCACGCAATAATAAATAACAATGAAGGACGCAAAGCATTTTTTTTGCCTGATTTCACACACACACACACACACATATACACACACACACATACACACACACACATACACACACACACATACACACACACACACACATATACACAGCACACACTGTCATGAAGGCACACGCACACACACAAACGCCCACACAAACATATATAATAAAATTGAATTAGCAGATTATATTTAGTAAAATTGATTTGTTTTTACTTCTCTAAGTAATGAGGACAATGGCATTTATTAATGAGCGTGTAAGAGAATTTGAAAACGTGCTCTAAATATGTAATACAATAAAATAACTTCCTGGCTAATTTTAATGACATATTTTATATTTCACTTAGTACTTTGACAGACGATATATATATATATATATATATATATATAATCTGCACAAAAAAAATATCCCTGTCTGTCTGTAATTTTTACAGTTTTAAATATGTATATGTCTCGATTTAAAACAAAAATGGTTTAATCGATTACTTTTATTAATATTTTGTTTAATTAAATGGTTATAAGTGTTGTTGGAAGCTCTTATTAAATTATAGGATTATTTGAAGATAATAATATTATAGAAATGTATATAATTTTCGATATATCTCTGACGATTATTCTACAAAAAAAAGAAACACATACCACAGTTAATTATGAATAAAAGTAAGATATGTTCTAGTTTCTTTTAATTAACTATTAATATATTCAAAAAAGAAAATCCGTTATAAATAACTTTTATTACCTGTAAACTATCACAATGAAAATAACTCTATTAAGAACTGAGAGTTTTATTACATTTGGTTCAGACCATAAACGTCATTTTGTTTTATCTTAAGAATAAATAAAGGCATTAAAGTTAGATCTGATCACTTTTTAAGGAACACACGTATAGGCTTTTTGTAACGGCTTTAAGTAACTCTGAATTAATTATATTTTATATGCCATTAGTGACTCTATCAGGCCTATCTTGGACTATTAAAAATATTTATATTAATGAGTTTTGTTGGATTACAATGATATTACTTTCATTCGTACCACGAGCTCTATAATACAATATTGTTTTATTCGTACTTAGTGACGTAAAAGAATGAATAATTTCTTTAAATGATAAAAAATTACATAAAAACAATAATACATTAATATATATCAAATGTCAAAACACACTTCATGGTACGAGTTAATAATGTATCATATAGTAAGAGAACGAATGATTTAAGATGACGTCATCAAAACTTATCGAAACATTATTAATGTAATATTACTTTTCTAACGAATTCGTAAGTCAGATTTGTATATATTTCTTAATAGAAATTTCACTAAGATAAGAATATCATAATGTCACTAGAAAACACTATTTCGCTTGTAACTTTAGATAATATTTACAAATAATCCATTCATTACTTAACTAGTCACACAATTTCAAGGAATTATTTTCAGATGTTATCATGTAACTGAACTATTTTGTCACGAGCTTTATCAGAAATATACGATAAAATAATTAGATATTCAAAATATGTAGAACAAGCACCAGTGACATGGAAATATGAGTGGATGTTTATAAGAAAGAGACAAAAAATAGGAAGAGAGAGACAAAAGATATATACAGAAAGAGAGGCAATATAATAAAGAATGGAATAGACTGGATGTGAGTATATGACTGAAAGATGTATGGAAGATTACAGATATCGATCGTCAGGGAATAAATTTTTTATACGATGGGAAAATTGAAGAAGAATTGGATAAATTATGATTTTAGCATTTTCTTGTTTATATTGTAAACTTAAAAACTAAATAAGCTAACAACGTGAATTTAGATTTTATTAGAGATGATGAGATGACACTTAAATTACTATTTATAGTTTACTGCCGGCTCTTATCTGAAAATACACTTCATTTTACGATCTATGAAAAAAAAACCTGAAAATAGTATTGAATTTAAAATGATTATACAAACAATAACCAAATGCAATTTACTTTTAAATACACGTATTCCAATAAATATGATAATTAAAAATAAATGAAACATTAGTAAAAATATAATATAATAAAAATATATATATTAAACAAATATATTATATTTGTGTATATAAGCTTTGTCTACACAACTGTACTCCGGTAGTATCAGTATTCCTATTTCCTAATTCGTTCCTATTGAAATACAAAATATCTCAGCGTTTCAATTACAAACTTATGTTACAAAGCAAATAGAAGTTACTTGGTGTGAGTTATAAGCAATGAGCGGTTATTATTTGACTTAAAGTATGGAAAATTAGTGCAATTTCAATTTCCATAAGTAAAAGAAATACCCGATTACAGACAGGATTAAAATAATACCCGAATTAGGGTAACGTTAAATATATAAAATCAAACGTATAATAGAAATATAAAAAAAAAATTAAAAAAATCACAGCATATGCACTGTTATGTATATAAAATAAAACATAGGAAATTTCAAAAAAAGAATGACACAAAAAAAAAATCAATTCGTCTATGACTTGTAACATAAAAACACTCATACACAGTATCAATCGTCACTGCTAGATAACTCTAATTGGCCGTTTGAGACGCCGCTAATGCGCAGGCGCAATAAATACCATAGACCAACGACCCGACGCGTAGATCAAGATTATCTGGATTATTGAAATGAACATTTCAAGATTCAAAAAGCTGTAAATACTAATAACATTCTTTCATTGGAAACATTTCTATTAATAAATCAAACCTTGGAACAAAAAAAAAAAACATATATATATTAAAAAAATGGTACAAATTATATACAAATTCGAACTTCCCATATGCCATGTTATAATATAGCTTCGATAACCTCTCCGCTGATCTCAATTACATTTTAAACAAATCACTCAAATATATAATTATACATATAAAACTTACATAAATCTCTATTCCCATACAATAAGGTATATAATACAATAACATTAATATGTATTGACATTTGTAAGACATAAATAAAAATAATTGCTCGAATAACTGATCCCGAGTTCAATAATCAAAGATAGTACCGTGTTATTTACAGCATTGAAATAATTTATGTGTTCGTAATGTATGGCCTTGACTGGTATATAGGAGAGAAATCTATTTAAGAAGAGTATGATATGATATGATATTCTTTATTGCAGTAAAATTAAAACTAAACATAAGAAAAAACAATAACAAAAAAATTAAAAAGATTGTACAACGAGGCGGCCTTATTGCTCAAGAGCAATCTCTTCCAGGCGACCTATGGGTAGAGGAAGTGAAATATAAGCGTAGGCATTAATGTATTGAAATAAAAAAAATACGAATATACATTCATAAATAATATAATATCAAATAATAATATAAGAAACAAGTTTAAATATCGTTTATTATATTAATTTTAATGTTCATTTTTACTGCAAAAAAAGAAACATTGGTTAAGATTTTAGCGATAAAAACGAATATGCACGGTAGTTCAATTGGTAGAGCGACGGAACGGTTTCCCAGAGGTCGCGGGTTGGAATCCTAATTGTATGGGTTTATTTTTTATTCTATATTTATTGTAATTTTAAAAATAGGAATAACAAATTTCGTCATGAGGTCACACACACATTCAATGACAATTCTACTCCTTTAAACGCCTCGTCCGATGCTATCATATTTTCCTTGAAAGCAATCTATGCCTCTTCCTAGTACTTACTATTCAAAAAGAACTCACGGAATAATAAATCAGGCCTACCATGAACTCTTAAAAACTATTATAGTTTTAAGAAGTTTTGTCACCATATTAATTTATTTCGTACCATCTATAAACCAATATTATTTTATTTCTGCTTTGTGACGAAAAAGAATGAATGCTTTCTTTATATTACAAAAATGACAAATAAACGATATATCGTTAATATATCGAATGTCAAAACACACTTCATGGTACGAGTTAATAATGTATCATATAGTAAGAGAATGAATAGAATAAACAAATTAAGAAAATCTTATTTTACCGGAGCCAATAATTCATTTAGAGGACAAACTCCTTGTCTAATAAAACACCGGCGACATTTTCAGTACAATAATAAATAAATAAAATGATGAATGAGCCGCTTCAAATGTCTCGTCAGTTATAATCTGTTTCTGTCTAGATACAGTCGAAACAAAACACGCAGACAGACAGACATTTAAAAAACTAAGACAAACTTATCGGTTATGTGTCGAGACAATGATGTATTAGGAATACTGACAAATATTTTGCTGACTAATTTTGGAAATCGTGTCGTAATACCAAAACGGACAATCAAATTGCACATCATCCTTTGATCAGTGTTATGACGGGTGCGGTTGCCAGTCTTTGGCAAATAATAATTTAAACAGACAGATTGACACGTAAATGCACTTCAAAGAGCTTATTTTTACACTTATATATATACAAAATAAAAATGTGTTACACGTTCAGGACGGTATCAATCAGATGACACAAAAAAAACAACCCTTCGGTTTCATTGTGCTGGTTTACGCTTGGTCGGTCACAGCGGGTTGGTATATTATAGTAAAATATATATTAAATATTTTTTTTAATCTCTAGTGATGTAACGATATATAAATATTAAAAAGAAACTATCATCTTTGTCTCAAAAAAAACCTATTAAAAATCATCTAAGTAAGACACAAGGGAACATATAAAAACAAATATATTTTAAATGAATATAGAATGAAAAATAACGCGATACGGGACGGTTTCACAAAGGTCGCGTTTTCGAATCCCTGCCCGTATCATTTATTTCTTATCCTATATTTATTAAGCTTAATATGGAAATACATGCATTTAGATATTTTCAAATATATTTGAGAATGATTTTACCATGATCTTGATATTACTAACTGCCAAGTGTAAGGACTTTTGTTTGTAGAATAAAGACCAAACAAACGAACAAACAATTTGCAGAGGCGTCCTGCTCAGTCGTTCAGACAATTTAAATAGCTTTATGACGAGGAAAGCGGATGACATTTTATTTTCGACATTTTGTTATTATAATAGAAAATGTCAATTACCTTGTAATTTGTATTTTATATATATATATTTCTCATATAAATTCTCCATCTTGTTTATATTCAAGCTGGACAAAGAAAGTATATTTTATTTTATATGAATGTATTTTATCAGCTGTAAGCAATCCGTCACATAGATTAAAAATATTTATCTTTAAATTCCTCCGGTCGTTGACACCGTCTGACTTTCTTTACAATAATCTGTGAATATATATTTAAATGTATGTCTTATTCTTTCACTATTATAGAATTTTCAGAATTAATTACCTGAAATATTCCCAATACATAAAATAACAACTGTTTATCAGTATCCATACCACAAGCTTAGTTTGGAGCTAGATGGCGTTGTGTGGTTATATCCATATATTTATTTATAAAATGAGCCAAACTATATCAAATATATTTTATCCCAAACCAACTTAAATGTCATATAAAATAAACTTTAACAACCAATTATAAACAAAATAATAACATAACTTAACAACTGAATGCGCTATGAAGTTAATATAAATTGAAAAGTAGCTTTTGAAGTTCCAACGGTTTCTTAATACCGTTGGTGCAATATGTCAAATAACGTACAGACCGACGAAGCGTATCTGACAATTACACCATATGCGTCCAATACACTTAATGTAACATGCATTTTACACCATGGTTTATTTACACTTGATTATAGTTTTACACTTTATTTATACTATTATTTGAGTGTGTTCTTTTTTCATATTTTAAATAATATTTTACCGTAAGAAGTATCTTTTTTCATAAAAACAGTTTAAATTTGGAATCATAGTTTAATGCATAAAAAAATACGAGCAAAAAAAGCTTGTTAAAGTTTATTTTACATTATACTAAAGATAAAATAATTAAAATTATAACGAGATATAAAACAAAGTATCTAATTCAGTGCATAACAAAAATAAGTCGAACACCGTTAACACAGACGATAAAACAAAACTTAACCAGTACCCCTACTACGAGTCTTGACGTTACGAAACGTTGATAGTTTACGAGCAGTCACGAAACGAGTTCTAGGTTCTGATTGGTTCTTATTTGTATTCAACCAAGAACATGTTTCGTGACTGCTCGAAAACTATCAACGTTTCGTACTAACAAAACTCGTAGTAGGGGTAATGTAGTAAATATAGAACGGAGATAGGATTAATGGAGTTCGTTGGTAGATTTATTTATTAACACTGTAAATAAGTAGTCACCTATTGTTCTTCTTTTTCTGTCTGTCGAGTCGTTCATACACTTCTTAACAGCTTAGAACTTGCGTTTATACTTGAGAAATTATCCTATATATATTTCAAATATACCTATATAGGTATATTGATTATAATTGAATATTAACCAAAGGTTTAACTAAATGACTTATGTTATTTATAATGTTAATTATCAAAGTAGTTCTCGAAGTTCTAAAAAGTATTATAAAGTTACGTTTTTTCTAGACCTTTCTTTATCTTACTTTGTCTCAAATGAACACAACCAAACAAAAAAAAAGTCGAATCGTTCTAATGTGGCGATCTTTTGTGAATGGGACAATTAATTTAATATTTAATTCAATTTTAACATTTCATTATTTAATTCAATTTTAACATTTTTATTAATTTAGGGCATATGTGGAATATTTTGTAACACAAATAAAACCAAAATGTCTGAAGATAGACTAAAAGTATGATTATTAGAGTAGGTATTATGGCAAAATTAATAATCTATCTACAATCCGAGATTGATGCATACGGCTGTTAAGATACTGACAACTCAAATATTAAAAAAATATAATATAAATGTTCAACAGCATTTATCCAACTTACTAACTTCTAGTAGGATAGGATAGGATAGGATAGGATAGGATAGGATAGGATAGGATAGGATAGTATAGGATAGTAGACAAGTAATATTTATTGCTTGTATGTCAACCGCACCGTTCAGCTCACTATCACGTCTCGGGCTTTAATCAATCAGCGAATTATTCAAAAGCAATCAACATTTATCAATATTTAATCGGCCATTAATATTCAGGAGAGTCTTTCATTATCCTGTCAGTCAGTTATCAGGAGATTGTGTATTACTTCTAGTGTAAAAGTCAATAATTTTTTTTAAGTCAATGGTTTTTTTTTTTTTTTTGTAATTTGGAACACTTATTTTTTTTTATATAATTTAGCTAGTGGTCGCCGATGTTCGAAATTTGACGGTAGTTATAGGTTTGAATATTTATAATATACTATGCGTTTATATTTTTTGTTTTTTTTTTATTTTTTATCTTTGCGATGTTTGACTAATGTATATTTGTCAATGTTTACACTAAACGTAAACAATGAAGAAGTGTGTGTAATTCGTATTGTTTGTTTAATGTATTAAAGTGTATAATATAATAATATTAGCTTTCTGCACTTCTCCATACAAACTTTAACTGTGTAAAGATTCATAACTCTACGCGTATATTTCGTAAAAATGGCAACAAGGTTTTTGCTCCACCTATTAATATAATATTGGATGTTTGTATGTTCTTTCTTGAAGATAACTAAAACTACTGATAAATGAATTTTGTATAAATAATACAAATGTAGAGTTATGACATAGCCTCTCGGAAAGGCGAGAGAAGCTGCGGGTTCAATATAAGTCATAAATATATTTCCGTCTGACCTAATAGCATGAGTCAAATACTTTTCTTTGTTGGTCGTAAAATTATTTAATATCTAGTAAGGTGTATGTTACAAGTGGAGCAAGTGGCTTCAATTAGGTAATTGCTCCGTTCAATAGAATTATGCAGAGTCCACGATGAAACTCTACCGCGCCTTTAATACATATAAAATATAGAGCACGGAGTATGAGACATAGAAAAGATATCGTTTTTTTGTGGTCTTAATAGTACGTAAATAACTTTTAGCAAATACAGGATGTTAATAAACCATTATATTATTTTATATAGCTTTAAAAAAGTAATGAATCAGCCAAAATCCATAAAAAAATATACATTTATCAAACGTAAACACCGCCATGGCGACGTTCCATGTAGACTACCGAAAAAACCAAAGCTATAAAATAATAAAATATCCATAGCGTTGAAAATGTTATTTTTAAACAATGGCCCTTGTGTGTAAATGTGAAAGCAGTTTTTGAGATATAACAATAACAGACGAACAGATTATCGATGAATGTTCGTCAAAATTTCGGTTGTACAACTCTATATGGCATAAATATATTTTTTATTCAAACATATAGAATTAACAACATACAGACAAAGATTTATTTCGTTATACACTTAGAATGTCTTCCTTGTAAATAAAAGTAAATAACGGGGTATATAAGATAATACATAAGCAATAAAAAATAACATGTTATATAACCTTTCGGTTAAGTTTAACGAAAAATCTCCATTGTCATGGAAATCGTATATTTAAACTCGTATTATAACTCAGCGAGTGCTTGACAGAAAAGGGTGACAAACAAATAGGCTAAGAGAATTAATATTCCTTACTTGAGCGGCTTCCGATAGAAGATAATATACTACATTCCGCCATTATTGAGACATGACAAAGAATTCATTTATTTTTTACGTCGAACTCGTTGTTACCTGCGACTCTGCGCAACACATTAAACAGCTACTACGTCAAACGTATGGAACTTCTGATAAATCTAGTCTATATTATTGGTATATTAGCTTTATTTAAAGAATACACTGTAATATTGTTTTATGTGTCGTTTATAAGAAGCTTTCTTATATTGATAGAATGTAGTGCTGCTAGAAAGCCTTCTAAAAAATTGTGCTAGCAAATTCAAATTCATTTTTAATTTCAACAAGTAGTACCATTTAAATACTTTTAAATAAACGAACAAACAAAAGCTGCTATATAATATGTTATAATTATTAATAACGTTGTTAAAAACATGGTTATTTAAAGTATTCTTAAGAGATACGTGACAACAGACAGGTTTGACAAAATTATCAGTAAATAAATATTCACACGCAAGACTTTTAAAATACTATGAAACTAAACAATAGTTCCTTAACAATGGAATCGCGACAAATAAACTATATTTTATGATTGTTTGAATAATGTGTGTCTTTTTGTTAAAACAGTAACTTTCGCAAACTTCACATATTTTAAAGGTATTGTGACGAAACTGAATCGTTAATATAATAAAAATAATCCCTAAGCAACAAAAAGACAACCCAACTGCCAACAATAACAAATTACTGTAATAAACAAATCATATAAAGTAATACTCACATCAAAGAAATGAGGCCTCAGTCTTCCAATGGTATATTTGGCGATGTCGGTGGTGAGCTGCTGACAGGCGCATCCGAACAGGAATACGCCCACAACTCTATAGGTCTCCCAGAGCCAGGCTGGGACCTCCTTCCCCATGATCATCCTGGAGCGACCTCCCTTGTAATCACGGAGTCTGATCCACTCAGTTAGACACATCTGAAACAATATTAATATTTAGAATCTTTGGAAATAACCACTGAAATGCCTATATAAAAATTCAGTACTATGGAATTCAATTCAAAGTCTTTACTTTCTGAAAATAAATATAAAAATAATTCACATATAAATATTTGAAGGTTATATTTTAATCAATAAAATGACATTTACGATAATTTCAACCGTCTTATAATTATATATATTTTACAGCTAGTATAAATTTTCAAGACACGTTTGGCAATGGAGTGTGACCTTCATATAGAAAGGCGTGACCTCCAAATGTTTTCAAAACATTTTTTCAATCAAGAATGGCCGTTTTGTTTGTGAAGTGTGAATTAATGTTAAATAGTTTGTTTTGTTCAAAAATATGACCTTTAAAAAGACGTACCATAAACAATATTCAATACTATATGATATTTATAAATTATTTGCCAAATAAGATTGCATTACTGATATCAAAATGTGTTATGCGCGTGCGCAGCTCGACCCGCTTCCACGAGGCCGTCGCACAGGAAGTTGCGCTCATTATGTGTGCAAAATGACAACTTCGTTTGAGGACAAAAAATCCCGTATGTTTTAAAGTATTGAATTGTTTACGTTTTTATTATTATTTAATATTAAAGCGGTTTATTAACACTTATTATAAACACATTAAGCCATCACGTTATAAAAACGTTCTTGTGATTATTTTATTTATTCTAGAATATTCCATCAGCACAAAAGTAAATGACGATATTGACAATCCTGATCCAAAATTGAATTTAAATCAGTACAAATAATACAGTAGTGGATTAAATCGGTTTGAAGCAATCTAAGATCGATTTCAATCTCGGATTGTAGATCGGTTATTAATTACATTCATTAGAAATAATTGATCAAAATATACAACAATAAAAACGTTATAATCTATACTAAAGCGACCAATCAAATTCTAGATGTTAAAAAAATCTCAACCTTACTAACCTTTTATTAAACAGCGTGTTTTCTTTGCAAATTATATAAGGCATGAGAAATAAAAGAGTAGCTATTAATTTTGTTTCTTATTCCCCTGTAATAAAGGTTATATTGTTCGGTAGAACCTTTACCATTTTTCAAACAATAAATCAATTAACTTTCGTATGAGCACATCCTTTTTTTATTTCTAAATTTTATTAATTATATTACATTACAAAATGACATAGAAATTGTTTTGTTCTATTCATAGACGAACTTACTTTTTTACAACTACAGATTACTAAATCAAGGTCTGAACCTTGTGTCTATCCTATAAATACGGTGTGACGCGGAAGTCTTTACGAGAAAACTCAGGGAAATCATTTATGTAAAGTTTTCTTTCAGCTGAAACTTTTTAATAAATTCGTTTCATATTTAATCAAATTAAATGTTCCAGGAACAAACTTTAAATTTTTTTTGTTTATCAGCAACAGTTTATTTCGTTATATAGGTGACCTGATAGAAGTCAGAAGAAATCATTCAGGTACACGTAAAAGATAAATATACGTACCGTTAGTATCTTTAAAACATTAGCCATTGTTGGAGCGTATCTAAATCCATGTTTGACTTGACATGTAAATGAAGCATGCACAAGACGGAATTACCATTTAAAAAAAACATACTACATCAGCTATGAATAGTTTAGGAGATCATGACACACATACTACATTAACTTCAAGGATATTGATAGAAATTATATATATTCCTAAGACTGGAATGTTATTTTTATCCAGTAGTTTAGGAGATCGTGATATAAGTCGTACATGAAAATATTTTCATCATCATCTTCATCATCATCATATTCATCATCATTTATGAAATATGTTAATAAAGACATTAATACTATACTCTAAAAACACTGTTTGTTTGTCGTTACATAGTAAAATAGTTATGAATTAGAAGATAGAAGTCATCGTTTGACGGATGGTCACGTGAAGAGGATGACGTAAGGGATGTAACTAGAAGAGACTAGAATAATAGAGAAGTATGAATGTGGTTGGTTATAAGAGAAGAGGATGACCGAAGAAGGGAGGGAGTGTTGGAAAAAGCATACGACAAAGACGAAAGTCTGCACTGTGATAGAAATAGAAGGGGATGGAACTGACATATTGCGGCAATCCCGCATAATTGGGATAAGGACAGACAGAAATGTTGAATATATTATATATTAATACTTGAATCAGTCTCATAGCCTGTGAAAGGTACGTGTCTCGCATGGACAAGCATCAATAGCCCTCATTACATCTGATAGCCTGATGAATCGATTGTTCGAGACCAACCGCTCAATTGTATTGAGTTATTCTGATTCGATTTAAATCAACGTTTCTTACAAATAACTCATTACATATTGTAATGACCTTCTGAAAATTCAATTGTGATGATTCAACTGATAATTATATCATTTTTATTATCAGTGATAAAATAATTTCTCAGTAAATTTGTAACTAGATTACTTTATTTATTGCAGGAAATGTATTCATCGTCTTCCTTGTAAATAAATAAATGTATATTTTCAAGTTTTATCTATATCGATATAAATTGCAAAATATTCCAGTTTCTATAATATGCCAATAATTATTAATGGATTGAAATTATAGAGAGAATCCAATAAAATAAAAATGTCTAATCTCTACTGCTCTAAATTATAATTTTAATGCAAATTGAGATAACGAATTGCATAAACTAACGCAGCGCCACACAGAATGTATGTAGAGTCAGCAGCCGAGAGATTTATATTAATAGAATAGAGAGACATAAAAAAAATAAGAAAAAAACAACCATCATATATACATACATATATGATATTAAAAAATTATAATAAATCAAAAACTATTATTTAAATTATTTAACTACTATACTATACAGTAGGTTATTATAAAATAATTCATGGCTTTGTTTTCCAATACGCCATTTAAATTACAATAATTATGTTTAATAATTAAATTTTAAAAAAATATTTTTTGTGCGGACAGTACCTAAGATGCAAATACAGAACCCGTCTGTTAGCTGTTGCGTAAACACATGCGAGCAACTAAACCTATATTCATTACTTCTTATTTCAAAATTTATTAATTATTGGTCATTAAATTTAATAAGTTTCTGCTCGTTAAAGAAATTGGAGTCAATACCGTGAACTCTTAAAAACTATCACAGTTTTAACAAGTTTCGTTTCAATATTACAATAATATTACTTTGATTTACCACGAGCTCTATAATACAATATTGTTTTATTCCTACTTAGTGACGTAAATGATTGAATGCTTTCTTTAAATGTCAAATTATGACATAAAAACAATATTACATTAATATATCAAATGTCAAAACACACTTCATGGTACGAGTCAATAATGTATCATATAGTAAGAGAATAAATGATTTAAGATGACGTCATCAAAACTTATTTAAAGATTATTAAAGTAATATTACTTTTAGGACGAATTCAAAAGTAAGATTATTTGGGCGACTAGTTCGAACCCATTCATGGTTCTTACTCGTGAATGTATATATATATATAGTAGAGATGCCACGAATATTCGGCCATAATCTCTCAGAAATAATCTCTCTCTCTATATATATATATATAATTTAAAATAGTCAAACCTCGTATACATAATATAGAAAGAGTCTTTCATCTGGCACGATAAAACCCTATTTTTGGTAAGTTTAGCGTCATTTTTATGAATGCCAAGTATGTTTCTGAAACGGAGAGATTTGTGAGGATTACTGTTGTACATAAATAATGATCTAAGCTGGTTATAAATTAACATAACAACAGACGGACAAGTTTAAAATAGATAAATAGTGAAAAGGAATGAAATAACATTTTTCCTCAAACATTCATTATTGTATTTAAATTTTTACTATTAATAGTTTCTATAAATAAGTACTGAGGAAATAATGTCAAGAATTATCAGTCAAGGGTGTCAGTTATTAATTCAGTTGTCTCTTTGTCATTTATGAGTTATTTCGCGAGTCGTAACTTAGTAAGTCAGTGACAGTTTAATAGTGATGTACCTCAACTCTGTGATATGATACTTTATATAAGTTGTAAATTAAACATTATATTTAAAAAAATACACATCAAATATTTACTTGTTCGTATTTCAAATAAACAATATAAATCAATTCTAAATATGAAATAAGTAAATAATAATAACCTTTAAATTTATATAATTATAAAATCCATACAGTTTATAGACTACGTAAGTCAAACATACATACATTTACACACATACATAATATATCGTTATTCATTTCATTTCATTAATTTCTCCACTTCATTAGTATTAGATACGCAAAGCTGTCAAAAGCAACAACTAGAATGAACAATTACATTTACAATATTTATTACGTTCCTTGACAGCATAGAAATAGCTTAGCTGCTTTCATAGGCCTAAAGCGGCGTAAAATATTACCGTACACTCCATTAGTATAGAATAACATACCTTAGCTACTAGAAAATAAAGATTAATTTACTATAAAATTTATCTACAGCCTACTCTAAAATGTCAGTACTTATTATAAACCATAGGATAAAGTAACTTATATCTAAATCAATAAAGCCTAATATACTATAAAACAGTTCTCATATAGATATCTATATTCAACCCTAAAATGTCAGTGCTTAAAATATACCATAGGATAAAGTACCTTACTGCTGACATAATAAAGCTTAGTTTACTGTACATATATGGTCATATAGATATCTACAGCCTACCCTAAAGTCGGCAGTAAATAGTAGCGGTATCGCAAAAGAACGTAAACGGTTTATTGGTGTCATTGTCGTGTTCTAAGTTTAGAATGCGGGCTCGTTTAAATATTTAAATAATCTATTATCGTTCTTCCTATACATTTAGATATTTCGGATAAGATAGCGTTACACAGATTAAATTAGATTTTCTTTTATTGACCGAGCAAGCGAAGGCTTCGAAATTCGAATACTTATTGATTCGAAATTAGACGTTATTCGCTTTTGTCATTTCTGGGTATATATGTACCCGCGTGGAGGTTGCGTTTCTCAACCAATTTTAATGAAATTTTGTATTATTTCTAAATAACATAGAACCCATGGAGCAACCTCAAAATTCATAAATTAAAAAAAAAAATCGTAACTCGAGTACGGTCAAACCTATTTTAAAAAAACTTAATATACTATTTTATTGTAAACATATTTTGTCAAGTATTTTATTTGAAGTGGGTACTTTGAGAATACAAGCACAAACAAATTTTACCATAGTATGGTATATCCTATAGTGTTGGTATTGCCATACCATCTCAGTTGAAACATGCGATATATTGTCATTTATCATGCCTTTATCGATAATCTTGACAAATTTTATGCAAACAGCATTGCAATATTCATTCAAGAGATAAAGCACTCCTCGTAACGACCGCAATCTAGATACAACACGAACACATCTGGTATTATTGACATACAAACAAACATACACACAAATATATATTATTATACAATAACCATAAAATAAAGACGTCTGGTCTGTTTACATGTCACGTTATATTATTTTAGCATTTATATTTTTATGGATAGACTTCTTAAATAAGATAAAAATCCTAAAAAAATATATTTAGTTTGTTTATGACAGATATCCCAATAGGGATGTCCCAAAATATTTTGAGTAATATAGGCAACCCACAGGGATGTCCCAAAAAAATTTTGGTAACAAATACCTCCTCGTCTGAAAAGATATGAAAAAATAAAATGAAATTACTGAAATAAATACAACTACTAAATAGTAGTAAAGTACCTATTTTCAGATGACATTCGTTTCATTTAAGGCTTAATCTATCTCCACGTGTTTATTAATATCGACACTTGATAATTATGAAAAAGATAAACATTAGTCACTATTTTTATCTATCTTATCTATCTTATATATTATATAACAGTCTCAAGTGACTAACAGATAACCGCCCTAAATATATATAAGAAATCATACCTTCTAGAATAAATAAGAAATTAGACGTTAAAGAAATTATTAAAAAAAGAAAGTATTAAAGATTAATTTTAATGAGAATCATACTACACGTGCTATTTACAACCGATCAGACAACACGATATCGAAAGCAGGGAAAGTAGATCGTATCGTATCATATAAAACTGGAGAAAGCAAATGAATTATATTACAAATGAAATGTATACATTCTACGTCTGCTAGTATACCTTTATTTACATGTCAAAGTGTATTGCAATACCCAGAGATATTAATCTAGAACATTCTTAGAATAATACTATTGTTTTGTTATTGACATTTCTTGTTAATTACAATGACACAAAAAACAAAATAATTAGTTAACTTTGTTTACTTTAATTGATAGTAAACACAGGATTATAATTATAATCATAGTTTTTTATTACTTACAAAAGCTTAAAACCTTCTAAATAATAAAAAAAACAACTTGTTAACTTTGTACCTCAACTCATATAATAGATAAAAGAAAGCATATTTTTAGTAGGTTCTTGAAGTTCATGAAACATTATTGGTAACAAAAAAACCAACAGACTTCTTAACTTTGTACCTCAACTCAAATAATAGATAAAAGAAAGCATTTTTTACAACTTGAAGTTCATTAAACATTCGTAATAACAAAAAACAACAAACTTGTTAACTTTGTACCTCAAATCAAACAATAGATAAAAGAGGGCACATTCTGTTCAAACTTATAGATGAAGAACAAACCTGTTAAAAAAAATATTTGAGGGAAGATCATTATAAGTAAGTAAAAAAAACCACCGGTCACTTAATATGGGGCCTACATTTAAACAAATGTTTTTAAAAGCTTTGCATAAGTCTGTCTCACAAACAATCTTAAGTGCTAAGTGCTTACGGCTAATCTCTTTAGCACTTAGATAATAATACCTAGTAGCTTTAACAATTCGTAAACATATTAACATTTTATTTGGCATTAAATAACAAACACTTGGGAGTAAACATTAATACTCGTAATGTATTAATAATTCAAGATACGTTATAAAAATAAACAAAATGGCTGGCGTAATGCCAGCATGGTTATTGTAAACGGTCAAGGTTGGTGACGATTCAATGTCTTTATAAAACAAGACAGGTACTATATTCCATTGAGTATAAATATATTATTAGATTTAACACAGATATCAAAATTTAATCTCACTTCTATTAACGAAATAAAAAATCATAGGTAATATAAACACTTTTTTTTAAATATAAAGATTATATAATAACCAGCCAGTCATGAACTCTTAAAAACTATCGTAAAATAAGTTTTTTTAGCAACACTACAATAATATTACTTTTATTTGTACAATGAGCTGTATATTATTGTTTTATTTCTGCCTTGTGACGTATATTAATGAATTCTTTCTATAAATTACAAAATATGACATTAATATATCAAATGTCAAAACACACTTCATGGTACGAGTTAATAATGTTTCATATAGTAAGAGAATGAATGATTTAAGATGACGTCATCAAAAGTTATCGAAACATTATTAAAGTAATATTATTGTAATATTGCTATAAGAATGCATGGTAGGGCTGCAGAAAGCGTATCATTAAAACTGACTCTATAATTGCATTTGTAGTACAGTTAGGAACAATCAGTGCATTGCGCCCTAATTCAACAACAGACCACAGAACAAATGGTGATAAGGAGTCTGGAAGCAGTCAGGTAATGAAGTTAGCACCTACACCTTGCGTGAGTTACAGAAATATTAACATCTAGGTTGCGTACAACACTAGTTTTACTTATCAACTATCTACTTATCAACTATCTATATTTCAAACTACATCTCTATTTCTCTAGGTAACGGCAACTTTAAGAAAACTTAACAAATATATAAACTTTTTTGTGTAACCTTTCCGTCATAACTGTCAGTCATTTGACAGTTGGCATTATTGACTCTACATTTGACACAAAAAGTTTTGTAAAAATCGTTAAAAACAGGAGAATTGGAATTATATTAAAAAATAATTATTACATATTAATTATACCAATTCCAATTAAATTATCATACTTTAGAAAGTACCAAGTCTGTCGGTTCAGCTACTTTATATATATATATATATATATATATATATATAAACAGTCTCTACTTTCAAATACACTATCAATTCCTCTTACCTGTCTAATTATATAAATCTGACAGGCAGGTGCGTTCTGAGAGTCATTTTAATACCTCGTCTATGATTGGTAGATAAAAACTAATGCAGCGAAGTAATTGGTTAAAAAATGGAAGATTTATTTGATTAGAGCTGTCAATTGGAGAGGAATGATTTTAAACTTTAATGAGGTTTTACTACAAAGAAGAAATAAACTAAAACTGACCGGTATTTTTTTTCAAACAAGAGGATGTCTAAACTATAAACCATTCCCAAAATCACACCTCCCTACATTCCAGTGAACGGTAATTACAAACAGATACCGTAAACTATTTAAGTAAATATATATTTAGGAAATTCTCTATTCTCTCATTATGTATAAATATCACAAATTTACGTCAAAGCTGTTTTGTTTCTCTTGTCATATATACTCTAACATAACTGGTTATTTTGAAGAGTTCCATTAAATATAACTGTCTTTTTTGATAACTAATGACCTTTCGTTAAACGATTTGATTTTTATGAATATCTAATAGGCGTCTTCACCAATCAGAGAGAAGCACTAACTCACTAACAGCCATTTCACAATGCGATGTTAGTAGCCTAGATGAGATAGTGTCGCTTAAATCGTATAACGAAATGGGCGGTTAATACAGTTTGAAAGTCAATTTGTAAAATACTATTATAACAGAACGCTTTAAGAAAATACCACATGATATTAGTTCTACCTTATTTTACAAAAAAAAACCTGATTAAATTAAACAAATTCATTGAATAGGAAATATATAAACATTCTTACTTATAAAAAAATGGATAATAATCCGAGCCACTGACACAGACGGGCATAAACTTGAAATGGGTTTGACTGGTAGCGAATGGGAGCTATCAGAATCAATGAATCTTTTTTATAACGAACCAACACCTATAACAATCCGGTAGGGATGTCAAAAGAATTTTAAAATTGTCAGTGACATAACCCAATAGGGGTGTACCAAAAAAAATCGTGATATAGATACCTTGGGGATGTACCAAAAAAATGTCGACATTAATAGGGAAGGGAAAAAATATATTTGGTGACAGAACCAATTGTCTGTGAAGAGATAAAAAATAAATGTTTTGTTGTAAATGTAATTAATAAGAGATGAAGATTGTCTAACGTTGATAGAACTCTATTTTATCCAATTAAGTCTTAACGAGGCGGGAAGCCATATATTAAATTATATGTATTTTCTTGGGAACCTAACGAACTGAGGAATTTAACACTGATGATGTAGTCAGTGATAAGCTCATTAAGAGCTTAGAATTTTTATCTGCTGACCTTCCAGGGGTTGTCATGGCAACGACAGCTAGTATGTATTATAGTATACAGTTTTTTTCATACCATTTTCTGAGCACACTTTTCTCCTCGAATTTTAAGAAATATATAAAATAATAGTTAATTTTATACTCGTTTTCAAGTTTTGGCGTCATCTAGTCTAATAAAATATTTTTTTTTATATATTAATGTACGTGTTAAAATTAATAACAGGATAATATATAAGTAAATAAACATTTAACAAACAAACATTGATAAAATAAATATAATATCATATAGAAATATATTCATATCTATTAATTTAAAAGACTAATAAAAAATTCAATTATATGATTACAATTTGTCTTGTTCAATACTAGTATGTTAGAAACGGAAATGGGTATTTGATTTCTATTTCAAAAAATGAAAATAATTTACCACACAATAAAATAGCTTACAAATTTATTCTGAAAAAAAAAAAACTGAAAATAGATAATCTGTTCAAAGTCAGTTATATTTCAAATAAGATAACCAAACGACATTTTTAATACATTATTAGTTCTTTAAACCCATATTTAATATTTACTCAAACTATTAGAGGAGATAAGGAACAGGTGACAATGGCTAATGGGGCTCCAACATCGCTGGGTCAATATTGTACCAGCCATCAGATCAATAACACACTACGATATGGTCCCAGGGGAATTCACTGGCACTCGAATTTACTTACATTTAGCTATAGTTGGAACCTTTGACAACTATCTAGTATTTTTGAATATTTTCCATTTTTTTTTGTTTATTTTGTTTTTTTTTTATGCACATTTCTTTTCACTGTTTCTTTGATGGTTGGATAAAAGTGACGCTTGTTTTTTCAGGATAAAAAATATGAAAATATATATTAATTATTTTAATATATATTTTCATATTTTTATCCTTATTTTTTCTTATATTTTATTTAAATACCACAATTACGTAAAAATATAGAACAGTCCATAGTTAGGTATTACAATACTAGCTTTGTTATTTTTTCTTGTGTTATACAATGTACTAACCGAGAACACAGGTAGGCCGATACCAATTATATAGAGCATGAGATTGGTAACCGTTGAGTCCTTGTAGGGGTGCTGGAGTGATTCATCGTCGCAGAAGAAGCCGCGCTCGTACGGCGTCCCCCACAAGTAGAACACGAGGATTAGGAAGCCGACTGAAACAATGACATGAAATTAACTTATAAGCTAATACTTGTGTGGTTGGGTGTACGTTGTCCATTTTCGACAACACAAATTTTTTTAGTAAAATCATAATACTATTTAATTAAAAAAGGAAAGAAAATTATTATTTTCTTTAAACTTTTAAAAATGTGGTGTTTATCAATAAAGTAACACATTAGTTAGAACGAAGCAAAGAAAAAATAACACACAGCTAATAAATAACGTAAAAAGAAAATAATTAAAATCAACTGGAACCAATGAAAATGAACTTAAATTGGTGTGGACTGATCCCATTCTTAGTGAATTGACTATTTCGTTTGTTCCTTCTTAAAACAAACTTAGGGACAGACAAAAAACATCAGGTATAGGACGGGAGACGCGGAATTAAAGAAACAAGATATTACTGAATTTCTTTGTATATTGCGTGTTCCGTTCCGTCAATTGAGTTATTAACTGAGACCTCTCCATACTATAGTCATAGATAAATTATTAATAAAAATAATATAGCTAAGAAATACATTATATTTAGATTAATTTATATCATAATATTTATTTCAGTTATTTCAGACATTAAATTTTGAAAAACAAAATTCACATTACATTTCAACATCGTCGTCATAAACATATTCAATATATATATATATATAAAAATTACAAACCAAAATAGCCATGTCGCTTCCAGATAACTAACAAATAATGTCGTAAAGCAACCCCCCTTTGTTATTGATCTCGGTTAAAAATAACAAACGTCCCATTATCGTCAGACTGCGGCGAGCTCTTACTGAGCACTTAATTCTGATTGATTTTCGGTAACTCTGCAGACTGATTTACAAATGTTTCTAATAATACGCGCTAATAATACATTTAAACCCAATATATATATATAATAGGCTAATGTAATGAAAGCTGTCATTCTATTATATATAATATATTTTGTTTTACCTTAACTTCATACCATACAAATAACCGTGCATTAAATGTATTTAAAATATATATATGTATATATAATACTAACTGACCCGGATAAGGCATTGCCATATAAATTCTTTCCAAGTAATTTCTAGTGTAGAAGTGACACCGGTATGGCAATCTGGCAAATGAGTGTTGATCCGGTAAAAGCGCGGAAAATTTTAAAAATCTAGCACTAATAAGAAATTATTTAAAAAAAAAGAATTTGCTATAAGCTCAGGGGAATTTTAATCGAAATAGAGTAAAAACATTTACATAAAAGACAATTTATCAGTTATCGAGCGGGATGAAAAATCATTCAATTACTAAAATGACTATTGAAAAATAGGGGTGGTGATAGAAGGGTAAAAATTTAGGGTTGTATATATTTTTAATGGCCCATTAAGGAAAACAAAAAAAAAATATGTTAAAATATTAAGGGTGGACAGCCCTTATAACTTAGGGGTGTGAAAAAAAGATAGTAGCCGATTCTCAGATTTACTGAATATGCATATAAAATTTGGTAAAAATCGGTAGTCGTTTCGGAGGAGAAACGCAACTAACATAATGACACGAGAATTTTATATATCAGATTATATATTTTAATAGAACTTCCTTATAATAAAATACTATATATATTAACTTTTGCAGTGCGTCTTTATGTATATAAATTAACAATATATATTTTGAAAGGACTTTTTGATTAATAAGCAGAAATAAAACAATATTTTATTTCTGCTTACTGACGTAATATAATGAATGCTTTCTTTGAATGTCAAATTGTACATAAAAACAACATTACATTATATTTCAAATGTCACACTTCTATTTTTATTTTTGCTTTCAGCGTAATAAAACACTCTAAAAGTATAGGATAAACTAAGAACATGAATCACAGCCGTGAAATAGGACGATGACCTCGTGGAAGTGGATTAAAGTGATAAATTACGACAAATAAAACATCGTATGTCAGGAACAGCAGGCCTACAATGAACTATTATAGTAATATTACAATAATCTTACTTACGATCTTAAAAGTAATATTACTTTAATAATGTTTCGATAAGTTTTGATGACGTCATCTTAAATCATTAATTCTCTTACTATATGAAACATTATTAACTCGTACCATGAAGTGTGTTTTGACATTCGATATATTAATGTAATATCGTTTTGTGTCACATTTTGACATTTAAAGAAAACATTCATTCTTTTACGTCACTAAGTACGTATAAAACAATATTGTATTATAGAGCTTATTTACGAATCAAAATAATATTATAGTAATATTGCAATAAAACTTCTTAAAACTGTAATAGTTTTAAAGACTTCATGGCCTGCAGAGCTTTTTTGGTAAGGAATTAAATTGACATATAACTGTCAATTTCATTCCTTAACAAATTTTATATGATTTAAATTTTTCTTGGATATAACTATTTTATTTACAAACATATTATAAGTTATCAAAAGAGCTTTTTTTAAGGTATTGTGATTATTGTTATTTTCGAGGATATAATTATTTGTTAGTGACAATTAGTCAAAGGTATCCTGGAGCATAGTGAATTTTTTTACAATAGTGGGAGCCAAACAAGTAGACGGTCCATCATATGGTAAGCTGTCTTTCACTTCTGCACTTGCCACCTTTGAAGAATAGGAAAAAATGCAGGAGACTGGGACATACATTCCTTTTTAAAAAGGGTATATTTTTATCAAGAAAATGTAGCTTTGGTGAGCATCATCCAACCAAATATATTTTTGAAACCTACAAAATATAATATTACATGTAATCAGCAACGCTGCTAAAATTACAATATCACTTACAAGAACAATAATGATCAAACTCGATATTAATAAAACGAGGCGTGACCTCACAGGGCGATATCGACATGAAAGTTAATTTAAAAAAGAGCAACTATTAGGTTCTTGGCCAGCTCTCAGCAGAGCTGCATTCCGAGCTGGTGGTAGCTTACTCACGGACTGACATTTTTATAGTGTAATAATTGAAATTCAAAACTGCGTATAAATCCCTTATTCAATAAAGAAATTATGTTTTTTTTTTTTATGGTATCGTCATTTTAACTTCCTATCGTGAGCTACAAAGAGGAATTTATACTCGTAAGGTGTTAGCTGATAAGACAGCTGATAGTGAATTTAAGGCCACTCCAAACTAGTGTTGTGTAACACTTGGTAACTCACGATAATTTAACCATCTCCCTGGTTGAGATAAAACGGTATAGATAAAAGTTAAGTCAAATATCGCTACAAGTATAAAACCCCCCGTTGGTCAAGAACCACCTTCATGATCTAGTTAGTCAAATTTAATTTAATTTGGTTTGTTCATGATGTTTCAGATCCGACCAGACTTGTCGAGAAGCCATCGAGAAATGCAAATAAATATTCGTATAGATATTCTGTCTTCTCAATTTTCCATTAAATTAAGGCATTGGTAAAGGTAACCGCCATTAACGATAATTCCATAAATGAATATTTAATATTCAAATAATGGTCACAATTTAATTTGTCAAAGTCGTCATAATTTTTGTTTCAAAAGGTCAACGACCCCAGATGATTTACGTATGAAACTTTATATACCGAGCTTGGACGTGACTGTCGACGTCTAGCAGTCTATTTTGTTTGATTTTAAGTTAGTGACCCGTGTCGAGATTATTTGTGATTTAGACGAATCATTGCTTTTTCACATCTCGTCGTATTTGGTTTACGACGAAATATGTTTATATTACACGGAACTAGGTTAGAAGTATAAGTTTTGTTTGCACGAGTAAATTGTTTACCATCTTATAGCTCGCAGTCGGGTAATGATGACAGAGTAACTTTTATTTGCTTATTAGAATAATATCCGCCTACAATCCAATCACCCACGCTGATTGCAAAAAAGACAAATGTTTTTATGTATGTGAATGATGTAATCTGCACCCACATTTTTATTATTAAAAATATATATAACTGGTCTATATATTTTTAAATATTTTATTTTAACTATACTTACAAATAATGGAGAGATTTATTTTCTATAATTTTCATTTATTATTTATCCTAATATAGTATAAGGACAAATCACACATTCCTAATTCATAAAAACAGAATATTATAAATACACAAAAAAGAACATACGAAATACAGAAGTCCAATACAATGATAAGCGACTATGAAGTACAATATAAGAGAGAAAATAATAAAGAATGAGAAAAGTCAAAAAATAACTGCTGAATCATACATCGAACTAAAAATAAAGTCGAAACACTTTTGTGCACAACCATACAGTAATATGAGTATAACAAAAGTAGAAAGGAACCAAACATTTCCATGGAGTGTACAGTCGCGTACAATAATGGTCTCGTATGCAGAGCTCAAATAAAAACAACCATTGCTGCCTGAATGGACGTACTGTTGCCTTGGAGTGACCTATTACAGAATTTAATTTACTTTGATAGCATTTACCTACCTACATATAATTTAAAATCGTATCTTATTTATTTAATGATATAAATTATTGCAAATATTTCATTTCTTTTTTTATTATTTCGTCACAAATCAATATATGTCAAATTAAATATTATATTTAACTTCAATTAAAATATACTTTCCAACATAGTAAGCGACAGATTTTATATATTTTTTTCCTTTTTTTTAACCAATATGTATATTTTTTTGTTTTTTCCTTGTTTCCTTAATTATTATTGTATTTATTTTGTTTTTATATGAACCTTTATTTGTTCCTAGCTTGAAGAGAATGCTTGTGGCATTATACTTGCATTTTCAAGATATGTGCAATAAATAAATAAGTCTATATTTTACAAGTACACGGACTAACTAGGATGCATTTAACGCTTCAAATAGCAATGTCCTTGAAGTCAATCACTAAAGGTTATTGCTATCACGACACGCGATAGAGGATGGTCACTTAATGGAGATCGCTCATTGAACCCGCCACAGAGGGACGCTGTTACATTCGTTTTGGTTAATCCTATAGATGTGTCCTTATCATATAACCTCGGATAGACGGAGATTAATTTATAATATTTAATAAAGATTTCTTTATTAATATAAAAAAGATAGTTATTTAATATAAATTATTTAATAAGTAAAATATTTGAATTAAAAAACCTTGTTAAGTTTTTTATCATTCCTTTCATTCAAATGCGCTGGAGGTTAAAAGTTAGATAAACTTTATATTTTATTGAATGTATTTTTCCCGCTTTAATTACGTGTATTCATAAATTATACTATACTTTATATAATAATATATTAGAAACCAGACAATTATACAGTTTAACTAATAACGGAATCTAGAAAATTACCTATATAAATATAAATTATAGTACATACGTATATTGATATTATATTAATTATTTATAAAGCCTTGCAAGTATCAAGTTGAAATATGATAACGAATAAAAAAAAACTTGTTATTAGCCGCGAGTTTGCTTGGATTTTAAATATTTATCTATATTAAATTCCTACTAATTACCTCATCGTTATATGCATTAAACTAACGTGTTCAGTGCTATAAACAAACACACATTAAAATTTATAAAATTCCATTGTAATATGAATACAATATAATTACTTTTACCGACAGAAAATGTTACTTTACAAAGTTAACGAAATCAATTAGTAGTAAAAAAGGTTGGCGCCAACAGAGCACATGTCGGCACAACTTTGTCACGACCTATTACGAGAATAATAAATCTAACTAACAACGAAGACGATTGCTCTCATTCATATTTCGTCTTCATTAATTATATATATTTATAATATCAGAAATAAATTATAGATTGTCAGTCAGTATTATACTATTATGTATTTACCTGGCTTTGCTTGTGATTTTTTATCTATTGCCTGAATTTTAGACATATTCGAGATTCGAGCATGAGGAGACTATGGCGTAAACTTATAGATATATAATTACTTAGTAAATAAAGGGCCAATGGGTTCTAAGATTATGCTACAAATTCCAAAAATTCAATAAAAATGAGATTTCCGAAATTAAAAAAAAACATTAGATTTCAGTTGAATTTTTTTCTAAGTAGTATAAACTTGTATGAAAACCAGGTGGAAGCTTTACTTTTCATATTGTAATTCAGGTCCCACAATCTAAGATACAAATTTAAATAATAATTTAATTCTTTTTGTAATTATTTGTTCAAATATTGTCAACCCTGAATGCGCTCAGATTTGAGTAACAAAATATAAACTTTAATTAAATTCATACTAAATATCGTTTATAAAATTTACTAAATCCTAACATACAAAGGGCACAATAAGTAGGGCCTAATAAATCATAATATATTTAATTTCAAAACTATTTTAACATATTGGTTTAAATAATATATTTTATATGAAATGTTATCAGACTCGGCCATTGCCAACAGCTAGAATCGAAAAAAAAAAACCAAAAAAATTACGAATCAATATTTTTTCATTAAGACACTTGAACTATAAAACAATTATTGACAATAAAAAAAAACATAAACAGAATCATAATTTCCATTCACAGATCTCTACGAGTAGCTCGTAACTCCTCCCTGCACTCCTCACCACTCCTCACCCCTCCTCCACTCGGTAGGAGCTCGTTAAAACGCGTGTGTAAGGACGTTCACATCGGATACAGCTGTATTGTATATACTACTTCCTGATTGTAAGTCAACCAATGACATAACATTTAGCGATACACTTGGATCTTAAAGCGGATTTATTTTTAATGTAGCTGTTTTAGTTGATTAGACTTACGTATATTGCAGCTGCTGGAGGAGTTTAAATATCACGTGATAATAATATTTATATAAAAAAATTTTTTTTTTAAAGTATGTAGTTTCCATAACTTTGTCTTCACAATACTCCAAGCAAAATAAAAGAAAACAGAAAATGTCAAATTAATATAGTGATTCATCCATTTACATTTTGAGACAAAAAATATACGTACTATTTTAGATATTCAATTCTTTGAATATGACTTTTGTCAGTGCCACGTCGTGCACGACATATTCTGACAATGCCACGTACAAGGGTGAGAACTAAGAAGAGTCAGTTAACACGAAGTAAATACCACTTCAAGAGCACACACATACAAGAAATGAAAGAAAGACTTAAAAAAAAAATAGATTATAACAAATATACATATTAATAAAAAAAGAAACATAATTATACCACATACAATAATATGAGCTCCTGATGTCACATCAATGGCTATATATATTCATATACTAATATTACTTTACAATCAAAACTAAAATGAGGATATTATTTACCGTGAATTGGGATTCACAAGCCTTTTTACCCATCCTCCACACTATTCGCGAAGTTGAACGATGTTAGACGAATACGAATAGTGAAGAGTATGCTTAAGTATACTGCTTAAGGTAATTTTACTTCGCATCGGGCGACTTCCAAAGCACTTCGCCGAGGAACTTTGTAAGCAATGTCGAGGAGGCATAATAGTAAACAATGTTTTGGACCGTGAAATAAAGTCACGATTGAATAAAACAATACATATATCAAATGAATCGCTCCGTGACAATCGGTCAATCACTAATGACCGACTCACATAGTCTGCGTCGCGGATAAAAACTACGCTTGAGGCGAGTACGCACCGTCTCCGATCCGAATCCGAAAAACGACGGTCCGAAATAGTCTTAGTACTATTAGTATGAAGGCTTATGCACCCATTTTTTTATACATTTAAAGTGAAACTAATTAACCTTGAAAAATAGGAATTAGGCATCTCAACGAATCAAAGAGAGGCTCTAACTGACTAACAGCCATTTCACTATGCGATGCGATGTCTAGATGAGATAGTGTAGCTTAGATTGTATAAGAAATAGGTCCATTAGGAAGCGTTATCCGTGTTTTGTTTCTCGGGTCGGGAAGGTGCGAAGTGCCTTAAACGCAGCACGGACTAAGCGAGTAACCAAGTATGATACGTCTTTCATACGCTACTTGACGCTTGATAATCTGATTATTTCTTTAAAGAAATTCAATATCACAAACTAATTGAGACAATAATTGATTTTTTGATCTTGGATAATTAAATTTATATATAATTGAATGTATGGATGCGGTTCCATACAAACGTTAAACTTTAAACCACTGTCCATATAAAATAGAGCGTCAACAAAAAAATCACCAACCTTAGACAGCTCCATATAAAGTTCTTCACGATTTCACTAAAATAACTCATGAGACTAAATGTAAAATAATTGAATAAGCAAATACAGGAACCCTAATAAGGCTTGTAACTGATACTTTAGAAGTATTTAGTATAGAGTACACTGCTCACATTGGTAGCTATTACTTTAAAACTTTTTTTTTCATACAGTTAAAAAGTAGGACATAAAAAATGTACCTAGAATATTTTTGCATAAAAGAAAACATTTAAAAACATCTATATGTAACGAGTCAAAAATGAAACTTTACATTGAGCATTTTTGAATAAAATAATAGGTTAGAATGCCTAAAACTAGTAGCTTTGTGCTTTGTTAAGTTTTTGTTTGTTTGTTTGTTCCGGCATTGTCATTAAATTAGTGGACAGATTTTGATGAAATTTTGTATAGTTATAGGTTATGGCCTCAATCAACAGATAGTCCTGAAAAATCGATAATTTTCACAAAAAAACAAACAGATTTGCGCTATATATCAAGTTGATACATGGTTAATGATCAGACGAAGTCGCCGGCAACAGCTAGTATATAAATATATATCAAGCATACAAGCTAGACTCTCGTAAACACCTACACATTTCGAGATATTAGTACAATGAATAATACTAGTTGCCGCCCGCGGAGGCGCCTGGGCGTGTCTGTGTGTCCCTCGTAATTAATTACAATGGGGCTGATGTATTTGTACGATAAAGCTTATTGTGTTTCAAATGTATGGAAAGATTTATGAGGTTTTGATACCATTGTCTTATTCTTCAAGCACTCAAATTAATCTAGGGCCTGACCACCGAAGTCGTACGCATAATAAACAAATATTAGTTTTTACCTTAATAATAAAAAGTGGTTATTATTTAATTAAGAATTTAAATATCGTCATCAGAAGATGACGAGAAAAATAAATTACCTACTTGAACAGTGTAAGGGTACTAGCAAAAAAGGACAACCCATTAAAACTAATATAAATCATTTAAACAATAGCTCCAATAGTACAAAATAATATAACATTATTAAAATTATATATTATTATTCAAGATACCAAATTAATAATAAACAATTAAAAATTTCTTTTGTTCAACCCTACCATTAAAACGCAATCCTTACAGACATACAGATTGAATGCCAGAACATTAAATTTACGCGTTGCTATTATTTAACTGCGACTTGCCAACCCTTAAATGTCTAATTAAACAAAAATATACCTTATCTCAGTGCGTTAAGACATATAATAATTATCTAAGCTCACGATAAGATCAGACGCGTAGGAGTGGTATATTACTAAGGGCATTAATTATTTTCATCTCACGAAGGCTTTTTATTTCAATAAAGTGAGATAAAAGTGAGTTATTGATCTTGATTTTATCACAACAATTAGTACGCCCTGTCGGTTTGTTTATCATCTTACGTGCATTTTCAGTTTATAACTTTCTGATATTTTAATTGTTTGAAATTGTCTATAAACACGTTTAGACATGTTTTGTATAATTTTAAATTAATATACGGTGATTTTTTTCTTTAATTTAAGAACCTTCAACCTCTGGGAAACTGTGCCGTCGCTCTGCCTACTGAGCTACCGTGTCCCCTCAAAAAACTTTTCTTCGAAAATTCCATCAAGACTGAAGAATATTATTATTTTTTAGTAACTATACAATAACATATTTGTCTACTGATATTTATGTTTGGTTTCTGTATACATATTTATTATTAATTTAAAAATATAACAAAGACAAACTTGAATGAAGGACGTGTGAAAGAAGGTCGGTTGGTCAAATATATAGAAACTTACAGACGTTGTGCTCTTTGGAACGATTCCTAAAAAAAGACAACCAAAGTCGAAGGAGCACCTTGTTTTAGAAAAAAACACAGATGTACATCTGATTACGTGATAGGATCTCGTGGAGCGTCTATTAGACGCAATTCAAGTACCCATCCATCAATTCACTAACAAATCGTTCAACACAATTAAATTGCCAGGTTAGAATACTCTGCCTCCTGCGCCATGATGGAACGTCTAGCGAGTTACGGTGAAAAGTACTGAAACAATGGCGGTTAAGTATGGACTCTTAATATGGCATGAAGCTTATTTCAAACCAGTATCTCGTTAGTCGTTAGTAGTTCTGGCTTTCATTTCATATAATGATATACCTTCTTAACTAGCAAAAAATATACAGAATGATTTTTTTTTTGACAGTTCAGTAGAATCAAAATCATCACCAATGTAGCCTATTCTAAACTTTTTGACACATTCTGTATTGATCGGCAAAAATGTACCGTCAACAAAAAATAATATAAAATATACATTTTATTTTTATTTTACAGATTTTTTTTCTATGTGTATAAAAATGTTTAAAGTGATTATCAAAGTAATAGAAGTATAAGAAATCAAATATACTTTTTATCTAAAAAAATATATTGTTTATTGGAAAGTCTCATTAAAACATCTAATACTCTTATATCAATTCAATGAAATAACTTTAATTATTGACCATCAAATGTAATCAAAATTCAAGTGTATGACCGTAGGTGGTCCATTTGTCGTTGATATTGAAATGAATCCGCCTTTGAGTCAGGTCTTATTACGTTTCTTGTATTAGTCCATAAATAAACCATTTAAATATTACATTTCATATAGTTTTGATAAGTTTCAAATGTATTAAATAATAAATAGCTGAATAATCACAGGGAGAAGTTGTAAACAAATTGTTTTTTCAAAAATAAGTGATGACAATTAAATTTAAAAAATATTTTTGAACATCAAAAATATGTAAAATAATTATATTTTTAAAAAGAAAAAGATACCTATAAAATAATAAAATAGTACCTAAAAAAAAAGTTTACGGCAACTCGATAGTTGACCAACAATCGCAACACATTTGTAATAAAAACAACACTCTGTATGTATAATGAACACGTTCATTATAATAATATAAATGTATGCAGTGCAGTGTGTCAATCACCACTAACCTACTTATATCACATAGTAATTACATAAATATATTAAACTGATATGATGTTCCGCAAAACGGATGTTATATAATGTATAACATCCTTTATACATAACATCGTTCATCATATAACATCCTTCCACCTTAGTTAATTGCTGATCTAGACACAGGATGGCGTCGTTTAGTTCTCTGGTGATTCCAATTGAGAATATAACATATGGAGAAAGGCATTTCCTAGTATCATGTTTTATGATATATGGTTATTAGTAGAAATATAAGTCATATTAATGGTAATAAAAGCTCTGGCTATTTTGGTCAATGTTTTTGTAAAATATTTTCATAGAATTCTTTAATATATAGATAATTCGTAGAGGATAAATACTAGAAGGCCTTGGATGAACTATTATAACAATATTACAATAATCTTACTTTCAAATTCATCCTAAAAGTCATAATTACTTTAATAATGTTTCGATAAGTTTTGATGACGTCATCATAAATCATTCATTCTCTTACTATATGATACATTATTAACTCGTGCCATGAAGTGTGTTTTGACATTTGATATATTAATGTAATATTGTTCTTTTTCATAATTTGACATTTAAAGAAATTCATTCTTTTACGTCACTAAGCAGGAATAAAACAATATTGTATTATAGAGCTCGTGGTAAATCAAAGTAATATTATTGTTATATGGAAACCTAACTTCTTAAAACTGTGATAGTTTTTAAGAGTTCATGGTAGACTTGTTGGAGTCACTACAAAGGCAGCATTAATTTCGATGGCCATTTTGTTTCTGCCACAATATTAACATACATACAAATAGTAATGTAAGAAACAGTCTCATATTGAATAGTATTATATAATAAATTAATCATGAACACGATAATTGGTATGTATGTATGTATGTTTTGATAGCCTCGATCCGACCGACGCGACCCTGACCTTACTCGTACAAAAAGGGACAATGTGACACATATAGACATTTTAATATGTAACAATATGTTTTTTTCGGACCACTACGTATTAGTTTGAAAGTTAGTAGTATTTCTAGTAGTCTTAGTAGTTAAATACATTTACAAAATTCTAATTAAAATAGTAGTAATAACATATTTAAGTTATTATTAATTATATAATTAATATATTTTAGTAGTAATTTACATTTAATTCCATATATTAATAATAGGTAGGTGTAATTATTTAAATGTCTTATCAACAGTAGATATTGTAACAAATGGTATGAATATAACTGACAATGTCACTCACGTGGAACTGAGATAAGGATATATTGAAAAAACTTATATATATATGTATATATATACATATATATGTAATTGTCATAAAGATTTGGAACTTCTATAAATATATACCAGGCTGATTTATATTACTTATATCTAAATATCCCCACTAATTTCAACCAATTCATGAGCTCGAAGCGTGATGGACTCGCAGCCGATGGATTCACGGGAATATATATACCCGTCTGTATATGTATATCATCATGGTTCACGAAAGTTTAAATATAATAAAACAATGAATTAAATTATTTTTTTACAATAGTATTAATTGTAATTCAGAAATTAGTCAAACCAACTGTAATGATCAGAGTTTACTCCGGAAATTAAAAAAAAATAAACACATTGTAACCTGAAGGTAACATAGTAATACTTTAATACATAACTATATATAATGTATCGTGATAACGTACGTAAGGACGACTTTTATCTAGATATATTCTTTAATAGATAACAAAAAATACTAAAAATGTTGATCCATCATTAAAAATAATATATATTTATATTTCCATAGGGACGTAACAATATATTAATATTGTTTAATATATTAACCACTCCTTATTATGTATAAATATATATATTAAGTATTAATTACGAATATACATTTTGTAATATATCGTGTTGGGTTGGGCGCAAGGCGCGGCGTCCAGGTGCAAAAAGAACAACCGTAGATTCAGGGGTCAGCAACATTGTGGTTTGCTATATTTGTCAAGGTCAGTTTTAATGGTATTATAAAAAAAATATTTTTTTATTTGTATGGAATTTAACGGTGGTGATATCCGTTTGAGTACTGCTGGCCTATTATGAACTGTTATAGCAATATTACAATAATATTATTTTCGAATTGTTCCAAAAAGTAATATTACTTTAATTCGATGAGTTTTGTTATATGGTGTTATATTGGAAACATTATCAACTCCTATCATGAAATGTGTTTTGACATTTGAAATATTAATTTATAACGTTACTTTTAAGTAAAATTTTGTCATAAAAAGAAAGCATTCATTCTTTTACGTCACTAAGTACGAATAAAAAAAAATATTTTATAGAGCTCATGATGAACTACTTAAGACTACGATATTTTGTAAGATGTAGGGTAGGCCTGATGGTTCTCTGCTCAAAGCTTGGCATAAAAATGAAATGCACTGTCGCCAACATTAAATCACTAACATTTACTCTGATCTAGTTGCGTGTTGAAGTAGGTTTCAATAAAGATTATTGGCACATCAGTTTTTTTTTTGTAATGTTCATGCTGTTAGCCCGATTGACTATTACAGCGTCATCGCGCGATGCGCATCCGTAACATGCAAAAATTTCAAATGCGAAAATTTGAAATTTATGATGTGAAAATTAATTTTATTCCGAAATTCTCAAATGGGCTAAAAATAAATTGTGTAGCTAATTGTTTGAAGTATGTTTGTAACAAAGATAAAACGCATTAGGACCAATATCTTCGCCACTCAGAACGTTAAGTTCGGTACTTAAAGCGAAGTACGTACAATCGGTAGCCAAAATCCTTTGATGTACACCCTGCTTTTAATAAAAAAAAAAACGTTACAGACACTTTTTTAAACACCGTCTATATTAATAATGTTTTTAATATTGTTAATGGAAAAAATATGTTTTGTAATTCTTTTGGTGGATTTGCGTGCATACAGTAAAAATAATCTTGACGTCCAAGAAATTAGCGCCAAACGAGCTGTCAAGCAGCAGCTTATTTTTTAATTCTCACAGAGCAAAGCATCCTGCTGTCATGCCAACATATAATACCTCTTTAACGGATACGGTTAATCTGACAGGACTCGGATGTTTTGACAGCATCGCAATTACCTGCCACTTTGTTTGGCGGTTCCACCCAGTGTTCACATCCTGCGTTCGTTGCACTGATTTGACCTGGGATTTAAATTGCCACTAAAGAGTTTCAATATTTTGACTGACATATACAACCGTTTATAATGTAACATACTTTTTAATCTGTTGAAGACCTCTTATAGGTTGTAACTTTCATTCAATTTTATCAACAAGATACCTATTTAAATCAAAAGTTATATAAATTCATCTTGCTTTTATGATGTCCTTATGGAATTATTTGCATCGAAATTAATTTCTATACAATTCAAGGTAATAAAAAATATATTTAACAAACATCAAAAAGGTTGTATAACATTGAATACGAGAACCGAATCCCGAAATAATAACACCATTTGACACATGTAGTATCATCTAATTAAATTAAACTACACTTCCAAGTAGCCAAGGATGAATGGGCACTTGAGGCGTCAATGCACCCTCTGTATGCTTGGGAACATGCCTCTAATGTGAGTAAACTCTGTTAATATGCCCGCCATTTTTTAATGCATTGTGAATATTGAAACACTTCAAGGTTTTGAATGTTTTGTGCGCGATTGTACCTTGTAGGGTTAGTTAATTGTTCTACTATATTTTATATTCAATTATTTTATTTTATATAAAACCATTCACGAGTTTATGAATTATTTATTTAAGTAATATAATATAGACGGTTATAAAATAATAATGCTGTATAATCATAACGAAATTACATTCGAAATTTAACCTTGTACAGACTGATTTAATACATTTTATTTGTAAAACATAAATATCGCGCGCGATAGTATCGCGTATTTATAGCCGGGTACTAAAATCTAAGTAACATTTATGACAAATTTAGAACAAAATGTAGAACAACTTTGTATGAAAATATACTGATACTTATAGATTTAATTCTCGCTTTACAAGTAATCTGTATGACATTTTAAGTTCTATTGAGTGTTAAAATTGTGACACTACATACAAATTTGTCACCAAGAGATTACTAATAGTTCTATTTAAATTCTGTATCAAGATAATAATTTTTAAGTGAATAATCCATATAATATACATACAAATTGTCTAAAATATATATTTCTTTTTTAATCATGGGGTCGTTAAATAAGGTATTTTATTTCCAATACCAAGGCACATCTCTTGAGTTTTATTCATCTATTATTATTTATTATTCATCTATTATTAACATTTAAGAATTAAAATGTTTCAGAATAGAATAAAATATTTGTTTTTTAAATTACAAAAATTTTAAAATATTCGATTACTCGACGACTACAAAATAAACATTTATTAATTTATCATATTATTAACTAAATAATAAAGCCTTATAAATTTATTAATTAAATAAATCTTGGTGTCCCAATATGTTATTAGAAAAATCAAAGAAAGAGGTAACTAGTGATATAATTTTTTGTACTTTAAACAATGTTACAAATGAAATATTTTGTATATTAACTAAGTAGCCTTGTCTTCAGACATACTTCACACAGTAGAAATGTTTTTACAATGCATATCTTTACAAAAACCTAAATATCAATATCACAAGGCAACATGAAAATTTAAGAAATTGTGTGAATGGGTGTTTGATAAGAGGAGGATAAACAGAAGTTTCATTTTATTGTGGTATTACAAAAACAAACCTTATTTTTTTGTCAATTTATTTTAGGATGATACCTACTTTTTTTATTTTAAGATATAAAAATGATTTAAAAGCGTTTACTATCACCATATATTTAATCTTTTCGAGATAATATTGAAAGTAGTGTCAATAATATTGTGGTTAGATTAGCTGATTAATTCATGATAGTTGCAAAATATGTATAAATTAAAACAAACATACTCTTATGATGTTTTCAAACAGTTTTTATGACCTTAAAAAGAGATAAACTACGTTTTACTGAACGTATAACAATTATATAATCAGATAATTTGAATAATACATAAAAAACTTACCGACAAATAGAATAGCGAAATCCAATAACACTTTTCGCAAGATAAACATGGAATCACGGTCTATTGTAACTGAATGATTACGAGAGTTTGATTTGCGTTCATTTCTTTCCATTTTGATAGTACTAACTTTTCTGATTCAAAAGAGTTAGTAAAAATCACGAAACTTCCTAACACAAACGTTACGAAACGTCAACAACAAAAAGTGAACTGTCAACACAATACACGTCAAACTTACAGCGCATGCGCGCGTCGACTGCGACTCGATAGTTTACGGCTCACACAAGTCATAATAGTGAAGTACGTTTTCAGAGCTAGCTACCGCTTCGCGCTAATTTACATTATTTTTATAATAAACATGATAGTTATTCAGCTGCTGACACAAAATTGATATTTAAATATAGATTTCACTAATTCCATAGACATATTATATTCTTTTATATTAGTCTTGATCAGATAATCTTGTCTGGTTCTTACGGGTTCTTTAAGAACCGGAAATACTCAGTCAAAAAGGAAGATACCAATGTATCCCACATATTTATTATTATCTACACATTCCTACCTTAATACCCAAAAAAAATAGTATTAAGTTATAAATCATAGGTATCGTGTAGTGAAAAGTATTAATTTAATTAGTTACAGCCATAAGATATGAAGCCATAAAAATATAAATTTACTGATATGCATCGAAATAATTTCTAAGTTTTATCGTCTTGTTAAACCTGACAACCGTGAAGATTCAAAGCGACAAAGAAGTTTCAATAATCTCCTATCTTTTTTTAAATGAAATCAAAGGTTGCCGCCTCAATGGTAATCGGTAGCTAAGTCGTGACACCTGTGGACCTATTTTATTTTTGTTTACTTTTTGGTACCTATTGTGAGTTGCGATCAGTACTCGGACAAAAATTGGATACCAAATAACCCAAGTAACAAGCGAATGAAACAATTGCCTTAAAATTTATTAAAAAAATATTTTTTTTCGATGAAACTATTTTGTGATACAAGGGTCTTAAAAGATTATTATAATGTTAATATATTTTTAATTAATTTGTATACTGATGATTTTATGTATATAATTTCCTATATCATATATACCTATATGAATATCGTATTATAATTTGTATCTCTTCAAATGGGGTCTTAATTTCTATTAGATCTTATATTTAGATTAGATCTTATAGAGAGATTAATTATCTGACGATCTAAATTGCATAAATTTGAGCTAGATGGTTACATTTTCAAGTTTGATAATACACCAAGATTCAGGTAAAGAAAAGTGGAAATATTAATAAAATGATAATTAAAAAATAATTCATAAAATTGTTATATATTTTTTCATTTAAGAGCGCCATCTGTTATCATACTAAAGAAATACAATTGTAGTTTGCTGCCATCTATCATTACGATCAAACGTATCGGCAATTGATTCTCCCTTGGCTTAACTATTAGTGTATTATTGTTCCATGAGATGGCACTTTATCAAAAAAACTTTAGGTGTTTCAAATATAGATGGCGTTTATATATTTCGAATCAAAAAGCATCTTTTAGAAACTTTGTGTTTACTTAAAATGTAATCTAATACAAATTATAATAATAAATGACGAGCTTTCGCGGCTTGGAACATAATCCTCTCATAACTTCCCAAGGGAGTCGAAGGAGTTGCTTAAGGGAAAAATTTTAAAGCTAATACCATTTTTTTATTCTGCAAGTCTCAAATTTCAGCATTCATTCCAAAGTAGTACAACTATATTTTAAACACTTCAGGCATATTATGCTTATTTATTTTTATTTATTAGCTGCATCTATGTTACAGACGTCACAGGGTCGAGTCCTGCTCTTGTTGATAAATATTTCGTACTATATTTATATGAACAAAAAATCATTTGTTGGATATTTAGTACGTATTATGTCTTTAAGCATTCAGTTTATCAGCTATTTATGTAGTGTAACGCTCAAACCTCCGCCCACAACTTGGTTTCAACTAAAATAACATTCTCTCTCCTCCATTGCAACTTCTTATGACGTGATTTGCCAAAATAACTGAAGTAGTTTTTACTTTGATTTAAACTAGAAAATAGAGCGTCTATTGTCATAGTGTATACTTCGATTATGTCCAATTTTCATAAAAACTGTCAAGTCCTTATTTAGCCCTCTAATGGATTAAAGAAAAAAAGACATTAAAGAATCCCTATTACTTGTCAATGAAAGGAACTTTCATACAAAAACATATATACATACATACATACATACATACATACATACATACATACATACATACATACATACATACATACATACATACATACATACATACACACAGACTTTGTAAACAAGAACGTCATCCAAAGAAAATACCAATCAATAAGTATTCCGAACTCCTAGACGCAGCAGAGTCTAACGGATCCTAGTCTAGGAGGTTAATCTCGTTATATATTTCACAATATGCAGGACGTCAAACATGTCTGAGCTAATTCCAGTAAACATGTCGCGGTAATCCGTCAAAGAGCTTATATAAGGAGACGTCGCGCAAACATTTCGATTTCAAAGATAAGCGGTAGGATTATCCTCTTTCTGTCAAGGTAGAGCTAAAATTTTCCTTTAGAATGTTTATAGAGTAGTAAAATTCCTGAATATTTATAAAATACGTGCAATCCCTTCCTCTTTTATGAGTTAAATAGTATTTTTGTTGATCTTATTCACGATTCTGTGACATGATATAATAGCAGTTTATATATATTAATATTAAGTTAAAAACACAGGTACGTTATAAGATTATATTTATATTTACCCGGATGTATTCACGTAAAATTAAATCGGAATGTTCCCGACTAGTTCTCAACCCATTCGGGGTTCTTCCTCATGAGCTCTGAGCGTGGCGGAGTCGCGGCGTGAACTGCCGGGTAAATATAAATATAATAGTCACGGTTCACGAAAGTTTAAACGTTATTAGATGTTTAGGAAGTTTTATTGAATTGCATTTGGATTGAATTTTTAATGTGTCTTTAATTACATAAAAATTTAAACCAAATTGAACAGTTTTAAATCGTGTTAAATACTTATAGTAAATGACAAGAAAGTAACTTTTTGAATCTTAGAATATATTATTTTATTTATTTCCTGTACGTATCTATTTAAATAAAACAATTTACTTTAATGATTATCTCAACAAGGTGAATGAGTAGTTTAATAAAAACCTTGTTTATCATTTCACTTTATTGAAAAAATGTTTTTAATAAATATTATTCTTAAATTCTTAAGACAAGTTCTAAGACTTGGACCGTTTAGCCAAAAAGCAATTTAAGATGGTCAGAATTTGCCTATTACATACTCAATTATTTACAGAGAAATAACCTATAGAACAGCTTAAAACTTTACTAAGGTAAAAACTAGCTAGTACATGTTTCATAAACTTATTAATTGAAAAGTAGATAAATGAGAGCCACGGCCCAAAATTGACTTTGAAGTAACAATGCTAAATGTAGAGTTGGGTTATTCGTTCCTTAAAATAATATTGATAAGTTTAATGAGAAAAACATATAAAAAAATAAACATTGTTTCATAAATTTTTTCACGACTTAGAAATGGTCGGTAGAGAAGAGAACGCAAAAGAAGTAAAAAGAAAATTAGAATAGCAACTAATAAAGCAAATGGAAAAGAAAAACGAAGAAATAGCTAACACAAGTGGAGAGTAGACGAAACCGGAAAGAATTGATTAAATGGTTTTTACGATGTCTGTCCCAATCAGATGCTGGCCGTCTACTGGGGAGGTTCTTGTGTCTGTATATATTTATAAATGGAGACAATGACGAACAGTACCAACCCAACGAAAAAAATGTTTCCAGAATCAGTGTAATTTGAAAGCAAAAAGGAACAAAAAATTATAAAAATCATCCAATATCCTGAAATTGAGAAATTTGCTTAAAATGAATAGATTAATAAAACCTATTGTTTATACAGTTTATTGCTACATTTTGTTTATAATGATATATTTTCTGTAAGTGTAACATTTTTATTTACTTACCTTTCAAGCTATTTGTAGTGTAACTTACTTACCAACTGGGTATAGTTTTATTAGGTAAGTAATTTAAGTTAAAGTGTCTTTAATAGCCATTTAGGTACAGATACAATTTCATCGCTTTCAGAAAAATAATTAAGATGATTCTATAAGTTCATCTATAGCCATCTATAGTATATCTATATCTATGTACAAGGTATGACTATTTTGTTGTAGTTAATACCAGATGTAAGTAATTGAGTAACTGCTCTTTAGTTTGAGTGGTAAGTGTCAACTAACTCAAATCTAATGAACTTCTTTCGTCTCTATCCTGTTTATTTTTCGAAAGTCGTTTTGCGAATTTCAAACATTACATTTTAAATCAGTATTATTAAATAATATTTCCTTGATTAATAGGCGAGTATAAGTTTAAAATGTATTTAAGTTAAAAATAATTTAGGGAATAGTGCAGTATATTTCTCGTGTCTGAAGTCTCAACCCTCGATAACAACCCTTCGTACGCTGGTAAGGGACTCCAGCCCTGTGTTGTTTTAATTCGTAATAACTGCTACTAAGTAAGTTTATATTTTAAGTGAAGTAAGGAGTCGTAACAAGTTAAGTTGAATTTGCTGAAATTCATAAAATTATTAGAAACTTTTACTGTTAGGTATTGTGATATTGAAATGAAATATATTGAAACAGGAAACTAATATATATGGGATGTATGTGGTTTGTCTGTGTGTGTCTGCGTCTAGTTTAGGTGAAGGACGGACGGATCTGTAAATATACTTCAGAGCTTGGAAGAAGAGTAGCTACTAAGTTGACTGAGTAAGAAGTCTTTTTATATCTGTCTCTTCTGTTATGTATTTATAGTTATAATACATATATTTATATTATATATATTAGGTATATAATACTCTTATGTATAAAAATTCACTACCCACTATGTACGATGTAATAGTTGAAAATAATTATAATTAAATGATAGGAGATGATTATCTTTATTTTATTTTAGGTTTATCATTTTATTTAAAAGCGTTATACGTTTAAATAATAATATAATTGAACTTATACATTTAATTAAATATAGAATTCCTAAAATTGTCATCGATCAATGATAAATCAAACCCTAAATTAGCACACACTTACACATAGCAACAAACAAAGAGCCGACGCGATCGCTAAATCCAAAATGGTAAACAAACGCTAAATTCCTTCATTACAGGCAACAATGCCTACAGTCGGCTACATACAAATAACTGGCAGCGTCCAATTTAAATAACAGCCTCGCAAAGCTGAAAAACAACCCGTAACCGAAGTTGAGAATAAATTAGCAACCACCCTCCCCCCTTTTCCCCAATGTGTACATTGTGCAAAATATTATTTGCCTTGCCAGACAATAATAGGATCTATTGCCCCGCCCTGACATGTTAGCTTTGGGGAGCTCCGCCCAAAGATCCACACTCCACCATTGGTCAGGAATGTGCTCCATCTCCCTTCACCCTGAAGGTCGTCCTGCTCGCACGTGTAGCTTTTCCCTCGACGCCCGAGGGGTAAATGTTTTGGTAGGAAACACATACGAGGGTTTTCCAGAGCCGCGTATTGTTGGGGAGTTTCGTTAAGAGATATTTTTACGCGCATTTTATTCGAAGATACCTGAATTGTGTGTTAGAATTCGCTTTATGAGATTTTTCAATAGCGAGACTTCTTTAGCGCGAGATTAAAGAATCTTTTTATACTCATCTCTATAAACAGTTACTTTTCCTCGTTTGTTGGATCCTTTTACAAATTTTGTCGTTCTTTAAATGCGTTTGTTATTTTCTGGTTGACAATGTTTAGTTACATCTCGCTTTATTAAAGCAAAATTATAAGATTTGAAATTATCTCTTTTAATATATATGTAATTGTACTTTTTAATATTTTTATAATATTAAACTCAACTTTACGCAAGATAGACTTAAAGAGATAAGTGTTGATATAAAATAACCTACTATATCTATATTACGTCTGAAGAAAATAAATGGATCGATACATCTAAAAATTGGAAAAAAAATGTACAAAAAGTGTTAAAACTCAAATAAAAAACAACCGCAAAGCACAAAATAAATACCGCAACAAAGTTAAATCGATAGGGAGCCTAATAATTATTAGTCAACGGCCTGAAATTCATGCACAAAGCTCCGACCCGCAGTAATAATAACGACAATTGTTGTGTTTACTGAAACGTAAACGTGCGGAGTGGGTGACCCCCCATGGGCGGAGTCTGCGAGCCTGCCTCCGCGCCGGGCCCCGCAGTCTGAGCCGCGCCGCGCGATCCAACGCACCTCTGACATGTGACGTACAGCATGGAAGAGTGCGACCTGAGCCAGTACCGCGATATGATCATTGAAGGTGAACTGCCCCTGGACCTGCGGCCTCCACCTCGTCTTTATATTCCTCACTATTTGCGGGATGAACGCGAGGAATATCCCCAAGACGACACCTATGTTTCCGTTGATGAAGACACTCCTGATCTTCCGCCGCCGTCGAGTGACTCCGACAGATACGACGCGTCTAGTCCGAGCGAGTCAAAACCTAGTTCACCCAAGAAGTCCAAGCAAAAGTCATCTTCTCAACTCATCAAACCTCCGTACTCCTACATAGCGTTGATAACTATGGCCATACTCCAGTCGTCACATAAGAAACTGACACTGAGCGGGATTTGTGAGTTTATTATGACCAGATTTCCATATTATCGCGAAAAGTTTCCGGCCTGGCAGAACTCCATTCGTCACAATTTAAGCCTTAACGATTGCTTTATAAAGATTCCTCGTGAGCCCGGGAATCCAGGAAAAGGAAACTATTGGACGCTGGACCCGCTAGCCGAGGATATGTTTGATAATGGAAGCTTTCTTCGCCGTCGGAAGAGGTATAAAAGACCGGCGCCCTCCTTGCAACACGCTCACGCAGTGGTGGCTATGCTAGCTCGAGAGGCCTACGCTCCTCTGCTTCCCTTACCGTGTTATTTACCACCGACACCCCTCTTGACTCTGCCACGTCCTCCGCCGGCGGCCTTACGACCTGTTCCCTTACCACCGCGGGTCCCGGAAATGACAGATACTAGAGGCAAGAGATCAAGAAATGGTTTTTCAATTGAATCTATCATCGGATCTCAAGAGAATCATGTTTCGGAGCCGAGACGGAGCGCGTTCTCTCCGCTGCATCAAGGATCTGTGCCGCCTGATGACTGGGCCAGGTGAATGTTTTTGCACGGGTGCGTTTCTAATCCTCATTCATTTTAGAGCGTCCCGTCGGACTTGGGAGCGTATTGTGTGTGATCTCGATACTGTTGTAACGAAGAAAATTGTGAATAAACTTTGTAACATTGTACAAAATGTACAATGATGCGACGGGTATCGTTAAGTGGTATATTTTAATAAGTAAATTTTGGCTTATAAAATATTTAAAGACCAAACCAGATTGTACCGGTATCGCATATTTTTATAAGTATCCTGTAACTGTAATATCAACAGCGTGTTTATAAAAATAATCGACACTACTAATATTTTGAATTTCGTCCGTAAAATTAATATAAGATAGATAATTGTGCCAAAGTTTTTTCTTATCGCGACTTCATGGTAAGTGATAAAAAAATCCATATTTGAAAATACAAATGTTATTGCAAGATAGAAATATTCTTAATATTAAAATATAAATAAGAACAATCCATCGCAATGTCACTTCATCACAGAAGTTGCGATAAATTATTAATAATGTATGTATAAATAATAAATCTAGTCATTCTCTGTACAAAGTAGTTAAAGCATTGTAAATATATTGTAAAATTTTGTTATACTTAGTTAGAAAATAAGTAGAAATCATTTAGATTATAAAACACTTTGCCATATGAAGCTGTATTTATTACGTTCTGGGGTAGATTATTTTTCTTGTAACTATAATAAGATACCAAATATATAATTATAGAAGATGTAATGATATTTCATTTATCTCATTATACCTTATATACTATATTTATATTTCAGTAAATATAATTTATTTTATTTTTAAGAAGCTATTAGCGCCATCTTTTGAACAAAAAAGTGATCTCGGATACATTTTAAACATATGACATAAAAATATATGTGGAACGATATTTAAAAATATTTAAGCATACAAAAACGATTTTTGTTACAAGTATCAACTAATAAACTAACTAACAAAGCTTATATTACAAAGAAAAAAAACTATAATGTCAGTTCATAGATTTACTTTATTCAATGGACAATGTTCATTTAAATCCTTTAAATATGTATCTTAATATTTTTTCAGGTTCATGTTTCCGTCAAACAAAAACATTAACAAAGTTATAAATTATATTCCTTTATTTTTGTTCAATAATAAATTAATCAATATCAAATAATAAATCAAACAATATCAATCCTTAATAAAATTTATATATCATGTATGCTCTTTGAAAATAATTTTATTAAAGCTTAGTCTAGATACTTGGTAATAAAAAAACACAATACGAATACATATGAAAATAAACACACTTTTATTTGTTATTTCACATAATAATAATATTATTTAAAATATAATCACCCTGTGTGTTACCTTAAAACAATGTTACCGTAATATTATTATTAAATATCAAAGAACAAACATTTGCTTAAGAATCAAGAATTATACAACTTGTTAATTTTGTTATTATATCATACATTGTTGTTATTCACGACAGGGCTGTGTGTGTTCAAAATAAATTTATAATTTACAATGAAAAGTCAAATTAACAACATTTTTTGTGACGTTGGCAACCCTAAGTGCATTTTTGGACTATATAAGGACTATATAAGTCGATTAGTATCCAACTCTTATACAGATGTCCGACAAAAATAAAAAAAAATCTAATAACAACTTGTTTGAACATTTATTTTTGGGACATACGTCTCTTATTATTAATACAAATTAAAAAAAAAATAAACATCACTCAAAAATAAAAAAACAAAATTATAAAAAATAAAACAAAAACAAATAGAAAAGTACCATATAAAACTGTAAACCACTCAGCTATTGGAGTTGACGGTTTCAGTTTTCATTCTGTAACGTGGAACTCTATACCTAAATAACGATATACAAACATTATTAAAACCTTAATATTATTAAATAATTTAAAAAAATATACAGCCCTCAAACTTTCTTCAGCGTAATGTTGTTTCTGCAAATAAAAGAGAAATTGTAGTTGGCTTTACATGTTATCTCAGAAGGCTGTCACGCTGTTACAGCTATTTATAATTTATAATTTATTTACTCTAATAATTTATTATTTATCTGTTGCAACATTGTATTAAACATTATATTTAGTTGGTTATTGTTAGCTTTAAAATTATATTATTGTTACAGTATTGTTACAGGAAAGATATCTTTGATAGTTTTATCTAAGTATTTAATTCAACTATCTCTGGATTTATTTAAATATTTTGATAGTTTATATTTAGATAATATTCATTTACTATATTAAAGTGAATAAAGGATTCAGTTGAAAATGTTGGTGAAAGAAATGTAAGACAAGTAAGTTGGAATATAATTTGATTTGAGATAGAGAATGAAACCAGTTTAATGAACTACTTAAAGTGTAATATGTCTTCACAAGTCAGTTCTGATGTTGCTCAAATTAAACAAACATTATTAAAGAAAAAAAAAACAAACACTCCGAGATTACGAAATCTAATCAGTATCAAAACAAGAGAATTTTATTCCACGGCTATTTACTGAGCCTGTAATAGTGTCGCTGTTTATTTTCAAAAATTCTTGTGTTCATTGACACAAGAATTGAAGAAAAAGGAGACGAATGAAACATCATTTCAACAACAAGATACTGAGTTACTTTACGGATCTCTGATAAGATGTGTCGAAAGCAGAGCAACGGACTTAGTTTCGATCCAGTTTGAAGACAATTTTCAAGCGCTGGGTGTCGATTCTACTTAACGTTAGACGTCATCGTTAGCTATCCAATCTGTAGCCAAATGTCAATCTTGGTGTCGATTCTACTTAAATATTAAACATAATCTATAGTGTAGTGTAAATTTACATCAAATTCATTCGGTTATTTTATTCAACAAGCGTTAAACCACTTGCCTTAGTTAGAAGGTCTAAACAAATAGAATTAAATTGTCGAATAGAATGGCAAATATATATATATTTGACATAAGTGTACGTTATAGTATAGCCAACGTCCATACATTTATGTAGAATCGACTACGAGCGTTTGCACTTGTCTAGACCCTCTGCAGTTTGCTCACCTCATTACAATATATATATATATATATATATATATATATACAATTTTATAGAATTATTAGGCATCTATGAATGAATGAGCCACGACCAAAATAAATAAAGATTTAAATTAAGTTTAACCTTTTATTTGGTATTAAAAAAATAAAGGAGAATCAAAAGATCAGATTTGAACTGAAAAATAATAACTGTTTAGTTTATTTAATAAATTTGTCTTTTTGTTTGTTTTACTTTCATCCTTAAAATATAATTTATTTTGTGATCGCAAACTATTAAAAAAAGTTTACTCTTAATAGACTGTAAGGCTGTAGGTATGTCAAATGTACAGTAACACCAGATTTTATGATAATATAATTTCTAAACTCTAAGATAAAAAGGACAAGTGTGAGTCTGGGTCGAGCACAGAGGGTTCCGCATAAACTTGTATAATATATATATTTCATCTGTGACTGAAATCCAGTTTCGAAGATTTTTGTTATTGACAGTTGATGTATATTTCAACTAGCTTATAACTTATACTCATCATGTTTCTAAGAAAAAGGGTCTCAACAGACAGACACGTAGCAAACATGTACTACAACAGTCAGTTTTAAGATACGGAACCATAAAAATATACTTTACGTAACAACATTACAAATCGTTTCACAACTTTATAACGATACTTGCACATGTTTGTCTTTACTACTTTATCAAAATCTCACTTTTTAAAATGTTTTCAAATGAGTTCACGTTTGTTTATCAAACATAAATTACTCACGGACGTACACTCGTGTACGAAAAGAACTTATTGACAAAATGAATTAATTCGGCCTTTACAGCCAAAATTTTAAGACCTATGTTTTGTTTCTTTTTCTTTTTTTTTTCTGTCTATCTTTTACTATTTTTATTTTTGATCTTTATTTTACGGTAATTTTGTTGCGTGTAATAAAGAATTTTATTATTACTATTATATATATATACATATACACATGTGAAAATTCTCTTGGTTTGGTTCCACCAACTATAAATATAATAACAAATTTAATAATTAGATACCTGTTTTTTACATTGTGTATACATATATATGTATATAATGTAAATATATACAATTTACGTTATTATTTACTTTTATATAGAGGAAAGAATCTTGTATAGAAATTAAAAATAGGGTGTAAAATTTAATTGAAAAATGTGCTGATGGAGAAGCGGAACGACAGCTGAAAGTTCAAATTTACTTATAAAATTCTAAAATTTGACTGTATGTTTAAATTATACTCGTATGTTTTGCGAAATATTCATCTACTTAGTTTTTTATTATATGAATATATTATATTATTAAAGTAATGCGGTTTTAATATGTTATATTAATTTCGTGAACGCTTTATTAGTTCTACGCGACTGTACCTCTACTCAAATATGAGTAAAGTTTGTGCCTCGTGTCATAAAATTGTTGTTTTTCTATTTGTTCTAAGACATTTGTACATAAAATAAACCTAATTTTAAGATGTATTTATGATTTGCATTACGAAATACTTTAATTAAAGATGTCGTTTCATTTGTTAGTGGCAATTTATATGTTATAATAAATACACAGAATAATAACGTAATCGTAAAATAACGTGATTTTAATTTATTTCTATTTTTTAAAAATATGTTTTTAATTCATAATTATTTAAGGCCTACTTCAAGCATTATACGTATCAAGTTACCAAGTATCAAGTTACCAGTATCGTTAAGTAATAAGTTAGTAATTAATAATTCTTCAATAACTTATATTAAATAGCTATTATTTTATAAAAAAAGATGGCTAAATAACTTTTCCTTCTCTCCTTATTGAATATCTAAGTTCCAAATTTTTCAGGGCCATTAAAAACACTCTCATAAACCATTAAGCTAAATAATCATTGAAGCCACACTCCATTACGAACACAACGTTACGAACGGTTATAATAAAATCACTGTATTTCAGATTACATTAAACAATAAAAAAATATGCTTTCAGTTATAAATACTATTGAGACATTTTTTTTCCTTTTTTAAATATTTTAGAAAATTTCTGTTTAAGTACATCATTTATTTATTGATATCTTATATAGACTTCTATTCTATTATATCTGTTATAATTATGACGCTTACAAGATCTCCAATATGTTATTAAATATAAACATAAATATTATTATTCTTATATTTAAATTTATAGATATCTATTTCTTTAAATTAATTTTGTCTGTTTACTTATTCTTTATTATTCTTATATATGATACCCCTACGCCACGTTTCTTTAATAACTTTCTTTACTTCAGTGGTGGCTTCGAAGAGATCGCTCTTTAGCGATAAATCCGCCGAATTTGTATCACTTTTTTATATTTGTTTTGTCTCAATATATTTTCTGGGTGTACAATAAAATATTATTAATTAAGAGACAAATATGTATATACCACCAACATATACTATGCAGAAATATTGTATTATCTAGAGACGGACCACCCATAACCTTTTCGGTGTCATTTATCCTTTTTCTCATCCAAGTAATTCCTTATCATGATAAGTTTAATCACAGCTTTTATTCTCCCTGTTTGTGTGTTTGTACAGACACCTCACACGATGAATATTGTACAGACAACCATCCACTGTTACTAATTTTTAATATATATGTATATATATTAATACGATTGTTTTGTTTGGTTTGATTTATAAAAAAAATCGGTTAATTGTACGTTTTAATTTTATTTTACAAGAAGGAAATGTAGTTTTAAAACCGCACTTGTTTACCAAATATTTAGATTGGATAAGTCATTTTACTGAAAAAGTTCAAGACTTGGAACAATATATAGATTTCTAGTTAAGATATTCAGTAATTTGCAAATATCATGAGATATTATAATAAAATTTTAACATAATATATTCAATGAATACGTTGTCAATTGTTTGAAAAGTTCCGTCACTTATAAGTTCGGTCTATTATCTGTTGTAACTTTTGCAAATAAAAATGTTATAAAATCGAAAGCGCTAAATACAAGTTCCTATACAATACTCATTGTTAGATCGATATTCCGGACTTCCTTTAAGCTTCAATACATAATAAGTAAAAGTGTAAAGGTTCGTATTAAACTCTATGATTTGACAAGTAAGTGTCAATACTTCGTAATCAATTGAGCGTCTAATGCCGTATTTTGGGCACTTTGTCAGTCACGCCTTGGTTAATCTTTACAAATGTATTGCAGAGAGCGGGTCAGCGCAGACGAGCGCATTTTTTATAATTATTCTCCTTTAAATGTATATCAATATAATATTGAAGAATTATTATTTAGTTTTAACTGTTTAACCGCTAGATAGATTTAAAATAATATTTATGATTTTATAGCTTAATAATTGAGGATTGATTTTATTCTTATACGATTCTTACAATTACAAAATTACTTTAAATAATATAGCAAAGTTTTAGGGTTTTTACAAAATATGAAATATGGGTGTCGGGGTTTAATAAGTAGTTCTGAACTTACTAATTAATATGAAAAAAAGTATAACACCCTACTGTTGTCGATAATAATTTAATTTAGTTGAAAAACCTTCATTTATTCCTATCCGTTTTGTTTTCGAAAATAATAGTCAAGTCGCTCTAAAACTCTACATATAAATTATAAATTGTCTTTAAGAATTCCCTCTCTATAGAAGTTCACAAAAAAATCACATACAATTTGTAATAAATCATATATAATATATTTTGCTACATATTGGGACATCTACATATGAATACAAGCACTTACAACTGCCCCCATAATTTCCATGTCAATTACACAATCATGAACAAATGTAACATGACAATGGCACTCGAACACATGCACGATTCGACTCTTATTGAATTTGCTGAAGATGTTTTTTTCTGGTTAATAGTTTTGTTTAAAAACTTGCGGAGAACTTTCAAGTGTTAAATGTAATGGTTCATTGATGATGTGGACATTTGTAACTATGGATATTATTAAATGTAATTACATTTTATACAAAGAAATATAAACATATCTCGGTACATTTAAATAGTATTGATGGTTTTAAAAATAGAAGGCAAGCCAAGAAGACGGGTAAAGAAAATTATATATAAGAAACAGGTCTACACTGCAATGACGAATATATTCAGTCATAATATGTAAAGCATTAAAAAAATCGCCAAATTTACATTTCTAAACGTTGTGATAATTTTAAAAATATTAATAATGCTTTTATAAGAGAAATATTATTTTACTAGTAAACTATTAAAGCTGCTTTTCAAAATATTTTGAAGAAATATTTAAGCATTTATATCATTTTGTTTTTGTTCACGTATAAACTGATGCATTTATCAAAACATTTTAGGTTCATTTTAATACTATTGTAAGATTTCAAACATTTTCGTATGTCAATAAAAATATATTCGAAGGACGGACCCTTCTTTCAAATGTAATAAACGTCGCGAAGACTCGGACCGAAGGCTTTGATTCATACATAACTGTGTATTGACTGAAGTGGACATAAATTAGTTTACAGTTCCATTTTGTAACTGAAACGGTTCCTGTAAGTGTGATGGAAACTGAAAAAAATCTTCAATTTATTTGTTTATCTTATTATGATAATCAATTTTAAATTTGTATTTATAACAATGGATGGCTGTTAAGTAATCCTCCAACCATCCATTATGACAGTTTAAAAACCAGTAGTGCCAATAGCAGAAAATAAATAAATATATACAATCTATACTCTTTGATTCTTTTCAAAGATACCAACATTGCTTAAAATATTAAACGTTTGAGTTTTATTTGGATAAAAAAAAACTTATATACAGAATATAAGGCTGTCGTTTAGACTCAGTTTTGTGAATATTTATAGTGTAATTTATATTTTCTGTTCATAAAAGCTAGTTTGTGAGTATCTTAAGTCGTGACACTCCACAAAAACACATTAAATATATCCCCACGTTTATTACAATGAAAATTAAGAGGCCCAGTGACAGTGTGGACGAATTAAATGAATCTCACTTACCCCTTATCTGCTTTTACTATGCAAAATAAAATACAAATGAATTTATACTTTAACTTTAACGCATCAAAGTTTAAAATTGGTTTTAAAGTTTGTTGACAATAGAAGTGCGTTTGATCGTGGCATTATCCTGACAATAGTGCTTCGAATTGAACTTACGTTGATATATACTTGTTATAGGATTTTGTGACTTTATGATATGTTATAGGGTGTATTATTGAGTGGCAGAAATCACAATATCACCACAGGGGTCGAAAAAATCCAGCCCTCGATTGCGACGCCCCGCGAAGTAAGCTATGATCTGTCCTATACTGTCTTGTAGCTGCAGCGTTGAACACCTAGACAGTTTATTAATATTTTATATCGAATTCCGATGGACTCTTTTTATATTATTTGTGATAAAAAAAACTAAAATGTTTTTTACACTCTTAATGTTGTTGGGCTTTGAAATCATTTATTAATAAACAATTTATAAATAATTCAAATATGTGTACATGTTATCCTTAAAGCTTTACTTTAAAGGATCAACCAATATCAAAACACAAATCAAATCAATAAAAAAGAAAACTAGAACTTTCAATCTTATCCCAAGCACTCAATTCCCCCGCAACACAGATTAGGGCCTATGAATAGGAGTAATGAAATAAATATTTTGCCGGTGGGGCAAATTCGATAACGCCTGACTGCTCAAACCCCCAATTTGACGAACCCGGCCGTTTCGTAAAACATCCGAATTGTTTGCGGTAAAGTAGCATGAAAATTGTGTGAGATTGGGCGGAAACAAACTCCCGTCTTGTCGCTACAATAAAGTATTATAAAAGAATAAAACAGTGGTAAATGCACGTGTAATTGATACATTGTTGGTATTATTTTGGTGTCACATTGAGCAATGTCGATGAATAGAGGCTTAGTATTGCTTAAATGCAAGACAGATACGTCGACAGTCCAGTCTTAGTCTTGGTGTTGCAGCGAGCCTTGCAAGTCTTGCAATTATTTATTCGCCTATTACTATTTTGACAGGTTACTTTGGATTTGGGACTACACATCAGAGTATGCGACAACGTTTTTGGCTTATATTGTAAAGTCCAACCAAATGATAATATCTATTGAGTACATATACAATAAGTGAAAGATATTCTAACTATACATAAGGTGCTAAATAAGTAAACATTATTTAGTTCACTTAACGAAAATATAAAATATATACATATAAAAATTTGGGTGTTAAAACGCCTTAATCAGTTTTTTATGTTTTTTAAATTCCAGGTAACCTTTAGAAGGTGAAGCTCTAAAGAAGTTTACTTTACATAAACGATATGTAGAATTTGAAAGACAAAGTATATTACACTTATAAAGGTAAATAAAAAATAAAGAGTAAATTAAAACGGGATGTATACTATGAATGACATGAGTGCGGATATATATAATAAATGACTTAGAGTGCGGATATATATAATAAATAAATAAGCATACTAATATAGTAAATATAAAATATCTGTTAAAAGATAATATATTACAACAATTTTGACGTCATATTGTATGTAGTTTTGTGAGCGAATAGTCTAATATGAAATGAAAGAGTTGTAGACATATTATACAAATTTAGATTTATTTAGAAAGGAAAAGATAAACAAATGCCGCAGGACTCGAACCCACGCCTTTTTTGAGTGCGTCCCTGTCGCTCTACTATCCAAACTTTGCTAAAAGGTAAATTTTATTTTATGATAAAATTTTATCAAAAGGATTAATACTTTATTTAAGTGAATAAAAACTAAAAAATAAAAATTACTTACTATAAACATCAAAAAAATAACTTTCGATGTTAAAATAACCGTGTCGTTATAAAAACAAATTGGTCTTTTAATAATGATTTTAGGGAATTATTGTATTATAGGTATATAAACCAATAGTTTGATTGAACCGCGAAACAAGAACGATCTGTGAAACAATCTTGCAGGCCAGTCTTGTTCTTGCTTATTTTTTGCAGTTTTGGTCTTGTGTAATACTTAGTAGGTATACAGGTAAAGTAGTTACTACACATATATAATATATTATATAAATAACAACTTCATTTTCTTTTTTTATCTTTTATATAATAACAAATACCATACACATACTTACAATGAAAAACTATATAGAAATATTTTATTTATAATTCAGAAGTTTGTATTTTATCTATGTGAGAGAATAAATTAAATAAAGAGATATAAAAAAAAGATTGAGTAGTAATGGTAATGCCATTAGATATTTCAAAATGTCATTATAATTTGGGACAGAATATATTTAAATAATATACATAAAACATGATTTGAGCAAAAGAGGAATGGAGAGATATAGTATAGAGATTGGAGGACTGTAGAGATGACGGTGGGTTGTAGAAATGGAAGAGAAGAACCAATGAACACACACACATATCACACGTCTTTGTGTGTTTGAAACTTATTGCTATAAAAAAATTTAACTGTTATGTTTATAGTAAAGCTACCATGTTGTAGGAAGTCTCTGAGATGTGTGACACAGTCTTTACTAGCACAGATCTCGGTGCTCCAGTAAGATGTTGGGACGACCCCATAAAAAGTGGGAGAAGGGCAGGGAGCTGATGATGACATAAAATAATACCCATAAGAATATAAATATAATATCAATCAACTGATTTATATCCTCAATAAAGAGTAAAAGATTGACTCACTACAAAAATTGGGAAAGTTTTAGTAAACAACATATTTAATAAACTTCTTTCAGTGGTGCTTCCAGGTCGGTATAACGCCTACTTCATTCTCAAAGGCCGGCAACGGAGTTGGTGGGCAATGATTTACTATCACGTAATATCACCTCTAGTATGAGTTTTGACGTTACGAAACGTAGACAGTTTTCGAGAAACGAAACGGGTTCTTGGTAGTGATTGGTTATTATTTAGTTATTTGTTGTGAGTAATGACAGAACCAAGAACTCCTTTCGTAATTGCTCGAAATCTATCAAAGTGTCGTAATGTCAATTCTCGTACTAAGGGATGGTTTTCTCACTTATATTCTAGAATATATATATATATACATATAAATGAAAAAGGAGTATCTGTTTATGATTTCAAAATAGCTATATTTTTTCGAGGGCTTATTGTTATCAGATACCAAGACATAAACAAACTTTTAAACTGTCTCTCTGTTGGGGTTAAGCTTTAAGATTGCTTAACCGATTTTGATAAAATTTCACTGAAAGATAAATTACTTTATTGTGCAATACATAGTCAAGCGGAGAAAATCAAAATCAAACAGTTCAAAATTACGCAAAAAATAAGTTATTTTGTATATATGAACTGATGCATAGCGACCACTGTATAACTAAAATAGCCAACCGATTATTTTCCGACACTTAAATGATACAGAAATGATACACTTAAATGATACAGAAATGATACAGAAATGATACACTAAAATGATACAGAAATGATACACTAAAATGATACAGGACATACCGAAAAAACTACTATACCGGAAAGATAAAAAAACTTTTAGGTGGCCGTTGAAATTCCGACTGTTTTTTACACATACATACAACGCTGGCGATGCCACTGCGAAAAGCTAATATACTGTATTGAGCAAAAAACTTCTACATAGGTGATTCTTTTAAAACTTAGACGCTAGATATGTTTTTTTTATTTCATCTCAAAGAGTTTTTTCATCTCAAGGAGTTTAGTCAAAATTAAAGTTTCATTGATTAGAAATTACATTAAAAATGACCAAGCTGTTACCGTACTGGATGGATATTATTTATTATATACGGACGAAGTAATTGACGGAACTAGTGATATATATATATATAATCAAGAAAACCTTTATCAGTAGCTAGAATATTGTAGAGTTCACAAATCCAGTCTTTCTAGTGATGAAGATTAATATACACTTTTTCAACATACATAAGTTAGAGATCAATAAAATAAACAGTCCCGCTTAGCTGTTCTAGTATAAATGGGTGCTTTTATAAAAGGTCAGAAATAAAAGGTTATAAATATTAAATATTTTAAAGAAATCTATTTGTAATCTGCGTCAATAATAAATATTCCCAGCGGTCTGATCTGTAATGCTATAGTCTGTCGCTCACCCTCACAATGTATGCAATGTGCAAACTAAATACTACAAATAAGAATTAAATTAGACCTCGGGGCTACTATGAGTGCAATTTGTTTTTTGGGGTTCGGTATGTACTCCTTTATACGCAGTGTAATGGGTTCCTAAAATTGCTTAAGTTTCTGAATAGTAATCAATTAGAACTAGTAAAATTTTAAACTATGAAGAAGAAGATATTTTAGAACTTCCTTTTCATACTTTTAAATCTAAAATTATAAGCTTATTATGGCTTACAAAAGATTTTTTAGTTAATTTTATTTCGATCAACTTAAATGTTAGGTTGTGGAGCTTTGGTTGTTAATTCATTTTCAGGGTCGATATTATAACGTATACATCAAATATTGTTAAATTAATTTTGTTAAAAAAAGACAACAAAAATAAAAGCCGCAAAAGAAAAAAGTTTAAAAAAACTCTTGAGTTCCTGGCCAGCTCTCAGCAGAGCAGCATTCCGAGCTGGTGGTAGCTTACTCACTATACGCACACACAAACATCTATATATACAAACAGATTTAAATATTTTTTATATAGTCGTTATTACCTACTTATAAGTATGGCTTTAACAATAAACTTTGAAAACATAGTATTTAACATTTGTTTATTGTTCCTTTGTATCTAACCAGTTCAACTTCTTCTAATCTTGAAATATAAACCTATATCTGTATATTTACACCAAGTTCTTCAACTTTTATCCGTCTGTTTACTGTGAGGCTGTGAGCAGATGCGCGCTTCCCAGAGTTGGAATCAGATCGCCAAGCAACTTGTTTAGTTTAGCGTATTAGGATTTTCTGTTCGGATTTATATAATTTAAAGGTAAAAGATATATAATGTAAATTCTACAGTTATAAAAATGCAATAAAAATAAAAAATCTGTAAAATCTATTGGTATATAATGTACAATAAAGACCATGATATTCCCCATACAATTTCGATATAAATAATGTAAAAAAAAGTATATATTATCCCGACTTATATTATAAATGAACGAATGTAAGTTTGTTTGTTACGCTTTCACGCGAAAGCTACTCAACCAATCATTATGAAATTTTGTACACATACTAATGGAGTTATTGGAAGTAATATAGTTAAAAATTTTTTGGAAAAATAAAACATCGTTTGTCAATAAATCTCAAAATCTAGCTACATCAATGCTATCTAGCATTCCCCACGTTAATATCTTTTACAATTACTTATAGTTTCAGCTGCTTAGATTTTTTGGTTTACATTATTTATTTATTTATTTGAATTTTTAAGGTTAGGTTTTGTCGTTAGATGCAAGTTCAGTTGGATCTCTAGTACTTATTAATGACTCAAATGCGAGCGAAGCCGCGGGTAAAAGCTAGTTAAAAATAAAAACCACGTGAATACGCAAAGCTAAATGCCGTGACGCCCGCGATACATTATCTAATATGTATAAAGCGGTATTTGAGTAGCAACTTCTTCAAGAGATTCAAATCTATATGACATATATATGTGTACAGACGGCGACATCATCCCTCTCAAGTATTGTGCCCACACAATAAAAGCGCAAATAAACCGGCTCTCTTCGCGCCAGGATGTACAGACTCTAGTAGGAGTGTTGAGAAATGACGTGTCGACTGTTTAAATATTTATTAATACATACATATATATATATTTATTGTTTTTACGACCTATTTTATATTATTATAACAACCTTTTGTCTTCATTTAAAAGATTTTATATTCAATATATTTTTAAGGCTTAAAAGTAAATAATTTCATATAAAGATACGTAATTAATATATTAAGGCTATTTTGAAGTACTCGAAAACATATTATAGGTATTAACCTAACTTTATATAAACTTGATTAAAAATATTATTTTTATGTATAATATTATAAATAAATTAATTCACAGCGACCATTTCAAAGCAGTCGCACTACGCACATATGAAAATAGTGCCTTTCAGTGTGATGACACATTTTCAAGTAGACTTTGTGCTCGAGTGAGATTAAGCCAGGCAGCGGTTTAGTGTACATACAAACATACATACAACAATGCCATGTATGGCGTCTTTTGTAGCGGAGTTTATTATATAGTGAGAGAATCTTATGTACCAATATACTTAACTCTTTTGATGTTGGAAAACTTTCTTACCTAGCTCATGATGAATATAAGTTATCATTTTATATTACAATAACGTTCTATTTAATGATATAATTATTTCTATCTTTTTAATATAAGGTTCCCTATGAAGTATTCGTATCTTTTCTAAATATTTATGTATTTTCTTATATCGAATATATAAGATAAAAGAATAATATGATTTAAAGAAGTGATAGGACAGATTCTGCTAGAAAATACTTCAAGGAAAAGCGTATTGCTGATCAGTATTTATAGAAAATAACAACACGTTGGCTGTTAGCGACAAAGTACAGAGCCAAAAAAGGAATGTCCAGTCAGGCTAGGTATATAAAACTGAAACGTAGATTGGCGACCCATCGAAAAGACTGATTTATAGGTTTTTGTTCAAAAGAAGTAATAGATAGGGCACAATTGACAATGGGTTTGCCAAGGTTGGCCATGCTTGGCCACATGAGCGAACGACTTCTTGAGCCGGGCACAGCTGACTTGGTGTCGGAGGTAACGGATACGGCCCCATGTTGTCTCACTCAAGTGTAATCACGGCACCTTCTATGACGGAAATCAGATAATTCTAGCCATCGCCATCTTGATGGGAGCCATCGAGAGATTAGTAAATAAACTAATTGCTTTTTAAGTTAAAAGATTATATTTATTCTAACGTTAACAATGCATAAGCAAATATAAAACCCAAAAAAAAAACCACATTTGCCCGTACTTTCGCGCCTTTTTATTTTGTTTTTTAAGCTGTGCATATTTATGTTTTTCTACCTTCTTTAATATAAAGAATTAATAATTATTAAAAACATTACAAAATACAAATGTTTTCAAACATTAAATCATTTTATTATCAAGAAGTACTTATAAATTGTAATATACATGTACCATTGAAACAAATGTTTGTACAAAATTAAATAAACATTCAATGTTATTGTTTTTATTTCTTCTTATCGGATATCTTACTGGCTTTCAAGAATTGTAACAAGAGCTTCTAATAACATAAATAAAAAACGGCTCCTAACAGTGTTTTGTTTATAAGTGTCAGATTACAGGTGACAAAATACTCTGACTCTGACATCACAATTCAAGATGGCGGATATAAATATAAATATATATTTTTTAAATTAACGCTCTACTAATATATTTACACAAATTTCAGCTTATTTTGTCATCCTGAAAGATGTAAATAAATATATATTGGTGTATTCACTATAAATAATTCTAATTCTCACTAGAGTATTTATATGCGCGTGAAATGAGCGCGTTGATTGTCGACACGCGCCACTTCAAACGTTTCGAGTAGATCTTGTTTAGATGTCTTGTAGCTTGCTACAATATTTGTTTTTGATTTGTCATACTAAATCTTTGATTTGTGTTAAAGCAAGAGTTATTTTAGCGTTACATATATTTTACTGCTAGGTATAAACCTAACATAATACAAAAATTGCAGTAGTGAGTTTGTTTTCGTAAACGCCTCAAATTTTACAAGCTTTTAGATTTTTTTAATATCTTATACATATTATTTGATTGTTAAGGCGATGTAGTGGAAAAAAATGTTGTAATTATGACAAATAAGTTCAAAGTCGGCATTCAGTGCGAATAGCAAACACCCCGGCAGCGGCACGTGACCCGTTAATTACATACTCGTAATACATATGGGGTGGTGGTTGTATGGTGTCTTGTAATACGTTGGGCCAATAACCATTAAATATCATCAATCTTTGTGACACTATTGATTTAAATGATCAAAGTTTGTTTATAGTAGTTTTATTTCAAGCGGTGTAATGTACCCATTTTATTATACGATTTAAGTGACACTATCTCACCTAGATTAGTAACATCGTATAGTGAAATGGTTGTTTGTGAGTTAGTGCTTCTCTCTGATTGGTGGAGATTACTACGCGCTATTTTTGAATGTCAAATAATGCAGCTTAAATTGAATAATTCACTATACCCTTAATATGAGTTTTGAGACTACGAAACGCTTATAGCGTTCGAGTCCAGTCAATAAACGATTTCTTGATTGTGATTGGTTGTTATTTGATTCGGATTGGTAGTTAACCAATCACAAGTGAGAACTCGTTTCGTAACTACTCGAAAACTATAAATGTTACATACTATCAAAACTCGGGTAAGGTTTCGAGTGAGGGAATTACCTAATAGAAATATATTCAAATTTCATAGTAAAAAATTTAATTAATTTGAAATATTTTTTATCTCAACAACCTTTAAGAGATATACCGTACAGGATTAACAAATATACACTAAGCACTGGAATTTAATATATATTAAAATTCCCAACGGTATTCGTATAAAACAATTTTTAAATCCAGTAAAAGCATCGTAACTGACGGTATATATTAAGCGTCAGCCGGCGGAACTCAGTCGGCACTATTAATATATAAGTGTTAGCTCTCGAATAATGAAAATTATTCATCCCCTTCAATAACGTTCCTATTTTTTATTAAAATTCACACTTTATTGTTTTTAATTTATTCGAGGATTTAATTATAAACTGGAAGATATTTTTTGTTATAGAAATGTTTAAATACGAAACTTTTTATATCTAATATATTTTTATATCATCGTTGATATTTTTGAAGTTGATATACCGTTATATCAACTTTTAACATCTAATGTTATACCTTTATATCATGTCGTTCTAATTATCACATATTTTGACAAAACATATATTATTTTATTTATATAGAACCCTTTTTATTTATTATATCTCTTTATTAATTAGATTTATTTTTTAAGAATATAATGATATTAATTTATAATAAATAATAATTATTATTGATGTTCTTAAAAATAACTATAAATTAATATAAAAAATGTTTTTTCATAGAATTGCCCAGAAATTTTTGTTGTCGAAGTCCAATTTGAACGTTAAAAATGGGGTGGAATCCGTCTGGTTTATAATTGAAATATTTATAATTGCGCATTTGCGAATGATACAAGCGACTGAAATACAGCTAGCGGTTATTATTTTATGTATTAACAGTAAAACATTATTTTTCATAGCCTTATATTTCAGCATGAAACTTTGTATAAGATAATATTACGCTTATAGTTAAGCGAGTTATTCCATTCCTAAAATTCCTTTTCATTTTGAAAAGTATTAAATTGAGTGGCGACCATTTCTTGCGACAATTCTAAATGCGTTTTCAAATATCAAGATTTGTTGTGACTTCTCTGGACAACGTATTATAGTAAATGAAAAATCTATTTCCAATATTATTCATATATAAATAAATGTTCTAAAAAAATAAATAAATTTATATTTATAAATTTATTTCTTATAATATAATATCAAAATAACATACAATGTATACTTTGTATTATAGACACTTAATAAATCAACAGCAACGCCGTTTTAAATAAATATCATACTATATCAATTTGTTAGATACAAAGGAGATACTTATAAAGATTAAAATTAATCGAACTTGAGTTACGAGCTCTGTTTTTCCAAAGCCATGCTCTAACACGCATCTTGTCAAATTAAACTACAATTATCTCCACACTATCTCAATATTGGCGCTGTTTGGCCACGTGCCTCCAACGTGGCCGAACGTCGATATTAGTTTTTTATTTGACTATACGCCCCTTCAAAGTTGTCAACATGTATCAATATAAAAATACCATTTATTACCGTGACACCCTAAATTTAAACTCTAGTTAAAATAACCCTTATTTCAGTGAGGTAAAGGTCAGGTTTGGTCGTTTATTGTTGGAAGGGTGGTAATATAATATTGGTTTGAATATTGTTTGTCGTTTACTCTTCGGATATCACTGCTGCGTTTGAGTGGCGTGCTATTTGACAATGTTCTTTGTGAGAGCTGCCCATTCCCATGGAAATGGTATTACGCTAAGATTTTGTTGTTTTTTACACACTGTTTTAAATCTGGAGAGTTTAAAGCGATTTCTATACATTGTAATGTAATTTAGGGCTTACAATTGTTCAAACATATATATTTTTTTATTTATAATTGATTAAAAACATCATAACCAATAATAATAGTATATCACATTCATTCACATTCCATTCTACGTAATATTATAAAACGAATATTCGATTCTGTATTTTTTCAGAATTATTCAAAGGACCGTTTGTTATATTTACATTTCCATTTTAACCGTTTTCTCTGAATATTTTTTTCAGCTAAAAATGTGTCCATGACTTCATCAAAATGGTATTTCATTAAGTCTTCATCCATCGGGACTTGAAAGAAAAGATCGCACATTCTCAGATTCCATCGACTTTTCTAATGAAGAATGTCCATTTTAAAGGCGTCTTTCTTTAGCTTTTGTTTTTTTGCCTTTTCTTTCGCCTTACGCTTAAGGTCAAGTGGGTTCTGATTATTTTGAGGTTTTTTATTCATTTAACTAACATAAGATTATTGAAGTAGGAACAACTTTCAAATAATACACTGAATAATTTTTCTCTTATATTTTTATGTTTTTAATTATAGAATATGATGTGAGAGAGAGATGGGGAGACGGGCAGAAAAAGTCACTGGCAAAATCTTGTATAATTTATTTATTTAACACTACATGAAAATGTTACAACGGAAAATATAAATAACTATAATGAGAAATTTAGTGAAAAATCAAAGCAATCTCTTGCAGAAAAACTCTACCTGATAAAGATTGACAATTTGAGGAACTGAGGAATACTAAAAACTAAACTCAAACAAAAGTAGATGTATATACTTTTATTATAGTTTAGGTATTACATAAGAATACTATATAAAATATATGTGATGTGTAAATGAAATCATTTCTTAGACATCAGGTTACAATTTGATCATCATTTTGAGTTCTATTTGTTATCATCAACTTATTTAGAATCTAAATAATAAAAAAAAAATATTTGATCAATTTATAATGCTTTTTCTTTTTTTGTTTTTTATTTATTATTATTATTATTATATATAGATTATACGTACTCCTTAATGTTATTCATTAATTTGTTTTTTTTTTTGTTATTTTAGATATTATTGTATTTTATATGACCATAATATTAGTTAAAAACAAATTTTAAACCCTTTGTGATCATTGTCCTAATTTTTGTATAAGCAATACTTTGTTTTTGACGAACACACATATTTTGTGGTGAGTGTCTAGATTGTCTACATATTAGCTACATTTGACGCTAACTGTTTAGTGTGTCATATAAATAAATAAATAAATATATTCAAGCGAATTTACAGATATATTTAATAATGCGCGTAGGCAGCGCGTCCTTTCACTGTTCATCCATTAATGATTCAGGCTAGTTCAAAACTATCCAATACAGTTCCAATGTTCCCAAACTTTTTATTCCGTGCTAAATATTCAATGAATTATTTCTTTTTTTTTTTCAGTTATTTACATTAACGAACCATATATCTATATACCGAAACATATATCTATATAACGAACTATATATATATCTATATACAGGAATAAATAGCTACACAAATACTTACTTATTATCAAATATATGGAAAAAAACAATATTTGTTTATGTATATTTATTTCAATATTTGTTTAAAGGTATACTTATCAAAGTGAGCCCCACCCAAATGGTTATTGCTTCAAACCAAGTAGCTATACAGTAGCTAGTAGCTATACAGGAGTAGTTATAGATAAACAGCTACGTTCCGTTAAGTGATTTGTCCGCTTGCCTGAATTATTGATGCCGGAGCGTTGCTCCCCATCTAGCCGAATTCACCAGCCCTGTTTCATGTATACATATAGCTCAATTCGAGGGCTACAGCCTAGCTACGTATCGAGATTTATGTTTGTTAATATATTATTATTCAGTGAATTTTGTTTAGATTAACCTCCAAAACATCTTATATCAATTCGGAACGTTTTAGGAAATGGAATTGGTTATAGAACTATAAAAATACTTCGAATTTAGTAACTTTTACATCTCTATAAGAATCAATTTAAAAACAATATGACAAAAGAGCATAGTTCAAAATAGCGTCCATTTTCGTAGCGGAAAGGTTACGAATATGAGCTACGAGCTACGAGTATTTCACAATTGGCTCTACGTAGACGCTCGATATTTTGGGTTATTTTTCGTATTGTCGGCACTCGTCGGGCAGTCTGAGAATGAAAATGGTTCCGGCATTCTTTAGCCGCAATAATATTTGGATTTATGTAGTTTATGCAGACGTATGAATATTATATTTGTTAAATATATATTTATATTATTATTTGTTTTTTACCCATTCTCACTTGTAAAGATTTTTAGTACCGTATAACAGTTATTATAACAGAATTTTATAATTTTGTCTGTCCTGTCACAACAATAACTTTCATATTGATATGTCTTAAATTAAATAATATTATATAATATTTTTTTTACACTGCCTATAAAAGTATTTTTTATGTCCAAATAACATTAACATTTTTTCAGTTCGATGTTAAAATGCAGTTAATTGTACAAAGATTTATAAATTATAATTAAATATAATTTGAAACACATATGCTTGTTAGACAGTATCTACCTCTCAATCGTCTGTTACCGCATTATATATGCAAGTCTTCGAGCAAACAACTCCACCGCATTATCGTATGAAGTCGTCTGCTCCATTGCATGCTCAGTGCAACTCGATTCAATTTGATGGTAGGGGGCGAGGGGGGGTGACGACGTAGTGTTGATGGCTAAATCGTGTTCAATTCGCACCTGACTCGTGCTATCATCGAAATTATGCTCTATTTGTATAAATAATTAAAATAATTACTCGATAATCATTGTCTTTTTTTATTGAATTATAATTTTGTTTATTATACCTCTAGGATTAAACAATACAACACGAGTACAGACCCGAAATTTCCTCTTGGTTTATGGAAAAAAAGTAAAGAATTGTTTTATTCACAGTATAAGAAAAAAAAACAAATTTAAAGTAGAGCATTCCAGCCGTCGTATTTTCAAGACCGCAATAAAGTTGGTATCACCTCCTAGCCTAACCGAGGCCGCAAGTTCGCAACATTTCTCAAGTCGAAGCGAGTTTTTGAAACTTCAGGTCACTTCCACCTTGCAGTTGAGCTGTAGTGGGATTAACATGTTCTTAACACTTGGCTTTTAAACTAAGGAACTTGTGAAGCTTGAGAGTTTTATATTAATCTCGTACTGAGCGGATGAGACTTTTATTCGTTGTGTGTGGATGTTGTTTGCTGAATTCTGTTTAAAATCTTGTAAGACTTGGAAAAAGTAAGCAATTTTCTGTTTACTACGATAGTTACGTTTAACTTATAAGCTACATATGTTTATGATATCTAAATATGCTTAGACATAATCATTAATTTTGATATATAATGTGCTAATTGATTCCAAATTATCATATTAGAAACGTCAAATATATAAATTAAATGTATATTTCTTGTATAATCTGTTGTCTGTACATTATTTTGTTGGCGCTAATGACTTATTTAAATCCCCACTTCCGTTAAGAGGAACATTGCTGGAAGCAAAATTACATTTCATACCATATTATTTTGTTCGCAAAAATCATTATCCGTTTACGCTTTCGCAGGCAATTATTTTAATCCGATAGCTTGCGCGGCCCGATGCGGAATGAAATAATTTAATAGCCCCCCTCTCCCCGGACGGATTCAAGATGGCGCCGGGGCGGGGCAGGGGGTGGGGCGTGCCGCCTCATTTGAATTTCGAACCCGAGCTTTTCGAACGTGTGCTTGAATTTCCAAACTGGTTTTCGGCCAATTAATTTTAGAATAATGCGGTTTTAAGCGATTCTATTTTGCTTTATCGTTGTTTAATTGTTTATAAATTAGGGGTGGTTTTTATATAACTAATGTAATATTTTACAATCTATAATTTTCTAAGTATTATTTACACATTTTTTACACATTATTGAAATATCAATAGAACTAATATTTCGTAATCTCTACATATCTATATATACACAGCAAAATCAACATAAATTCTATAATATTAAAAAAATAAGACCCAACATGGCTAATATTTTGAAAAATTCTAAAGATTTCAAATATTAACACTACATATATATAATATTGATGAAGAAAATTACCAAAATTTCAGTTACAGAAAAAAAAAGCTTCCCCAAAGCACATACTTTCCAACACTTAATTAGGAATGAAACAAACAAAGTCGAAAAGTTGAAACCGAAAACTAATCAGAGGCGAGGAAAGATTTAAACAAGTCGCCATTCCAAACAAAAAGCCTCATAATACGTTCGCTGCAAACAGTGTATTGTTAGAAGTTTCACAATATTATGTAGAGTGGTGTAATGCTCTACAAAGGGCCTCCCCGCTCGGTAAATAGCGCTTTGTTCTACGAAGCCAAATTTTGACAATCACTAGCTCACTCGGTTATATCTATGTTTGGCGGATTGCTGGCAAAGAGTATGAGGCAGATGTGCATAATGTAGTATATGTTTGAAGTTCAGACTGTTCAACTATTTCATTATTATACCGTCACCAATAAACAAAAAATCTATTTTTTTAATGAGACTGTCCTTTTCTTTGTATTATAACTATATTTTCTTAACATAATGTTGGCAGATTTTTTTAGTCCTAAGAATATTCATCCTTTAGTACAAGTAAATATAAATACTTAACCAAATACATTTTGCTATTGTTGCCAATATGATAATAAAATCTAAAATAAACATTCAGAAAATTCTGAAATATATACATGCATTATCTGTAAAAATAGTATAATTTCTTAATCTTTGGCAGTTGTCTCTGTGTGAGTGGGGGGGCGCCCGATGGGGAGCGAAGTAGGGATACCCAGTCCAATGTTGACAATTGATGGATATCTCTTGTCTTCTAAAGGCAGGATTAATGTCCTGCAGTGGATACAATGGTGACGATTTCTTGAGGATTAGACACTTGAAAGCGCGAAGATTCCCTCAATGGAGATGTTTCATGGACAATGGCTGTACCATTTGTTTTCAAGATGGCGTTTTGTCATATTGACGAGTATTTCTTCGAGTTGTAATGTTTTGTGTAAAGAATATTTAGTTAGTCTAAATGTCAATAATTCTTGATAATGATTTTCTGAAACTCTTTTCTTATATTTTCAGTTATATTTTATAAAACATAAACCCTATAAAGACCTATAACTGTGATTTTACATAAGCTACACTTGTATCTATAACGAAGTAGTATTTCGTTATCGTTCTCAACGTTATAACAAGAATGCCTCAAATATCTATGAGAACTAATAAGTGCTCTACAAAATCCCAAACATGATCTCTACCGTGGTAGTTATGGTAGAGACCGCTTATTGCTGCTCTATACACAAGTATGCGTCCGGCAGTCAGCTACGACATTATTGACTCATCCAATAAGACGCGCGCCTTTTGCCAGCTCTTTCGGACAGACCTATGGAAACGGACTATTTAATAAAAATAATAATAAATATTTGTCATCAATAAGAAAAATATATCCACAGGTTTAATAATTGAATAAACTATGATTGTATTAATTGTACATTATAAGAAATATAAACGAAGTGGAAAACATAGCAAATGGAAAATAAAATACATGAAGAACAGTGTTTGAAATTTAAAAAAAAATATATGTAAAGCAATGTTTATTTTCTTGTATTGTAAGTAAATTTTTAATTAATATAGAATAAAATATGGCTCGATAACTGCCAGGATCCTATACCCGTGATATCTGTGAATCTGTCTCGTCGCTCTACCAATTGAGCTACCGTATCGCTACACGCCTCGAAGAATTTATTCCATACATAATTTAGATGATTTGCTAGATCTATCGATAAAGCGACGGAACGGCATCCCAGTGGTCGTGGGTTCGAACCCTGTCCTTTATTTTTGATTTAAAAAGTGTAGGTTAAGCAACCATAAAATTAACTGAAATTAGTACTGTAAGTTTAACAGCGCTACCAATGTAAATATAAAATATTAAACATTAATTTTGGTTATAACATCTTTTTATTGCTATTCAATACTGCTAAGTTAAAAACATTGGTTAGGATTGTTGAAAAAATAATGATAGGTAACGTAGGTTATATATAGAATGCTAAATTTATCAAGGTGGTTAGCGGATCTAGTAACTCGATGGGCAGAGTGACGGAGTGGTATCTCAGAGGTCGTAGGTTCAGGTACGACTCATGTTAATGATTTTTTAATTTTATACTACATTGAGAACAATGACATATATTTCGGTGTTGATTTAAATATTTGAGTGAATCTGATATATTTATTTTTATTTTTTAATGAATATGCACACATATATATTAAGTACATATGTGTGCCCACGTATTTACAGGTCTGCATAATATCTATTCAAGATTTCATTTTCATAAAACCAATGCCTTTCTTTGTACGAATCATTGTTCAAATTATTTTATTTCATATATATTCCGTGTACATAAATGTTAAATAAATAAATAAATAAAGTTATCTCTTCTAAAAAAAATCTATTAACAAAGTTCTAGGTCTCAACAATTGGAGTTTAAAAAAAATACCCTTCATATTGAATAATAAAATTTCGATATGTAGACATTTTAGTAGACACTAACTTAAACAAAGAACCATATGTCATATAATAATTAATGTTATTGGTACGTATCCTTTAAAGCCTACATTAAAATTTGAAGTGAATATGAAAGTTTAAAGCAATATAAATTTAATAAAAGTCCATCTCCACAATCCTTTAAGGTCTTATACCGGCACATTCCACCGCGTGATTAAATGAGCCGCCGGCCATCGCGATATTGCCGACAATCTTCAGAGTGAACCCTGTTCATGAACGAGACAAGATGTTATGACTCTACAAATTGCACTCTACAATGAATGTTTTACATACTTATATGGCTGATATGTTAATACTAGAGTGACTGGTAATTCGTAGAATACACCCACAGTTTTAAGGGTTTTGTATATTGTATGTTATAGGGTTGATGACGAAAATAGTTTCGTTTTTTTTTGCTTAATGTAAGGTAACACTGAAACAATTAGAGATTATTAAATGGCTTAAAAAATGAGGGCTCCAATAAAGAGTCAACATATATTGTTTCAGCAAAATACATATAAATACTAATATCAAATATGGATTTGATTTAAAACTTTAAATCTTTTAGAAATTCTTTCGAAGAAACAGTTTAACAGATTATTTTTATGTTTTGAGTTCTTTTGATCTTAGTTAATTGGTTATTTAATATATAATTCCAAGTCAACATTTCCGGGACTGAATTATATATTAAATGCTAGTCTAAATAATTGCTGTAATACAATTATTTAGACTCGTTTTATTCATTTAAAAGATTTCTTTAAAAATTAATCAAGAACAAGAGCATATATTTAGAATTATTTCATCTTCTCGTAGATTGGCTTGTTTTTTGTAAAGTCGTATTGTATTTTCGCCATTTTCGATATCAGGATAATTAAATTAAAATAATGGTTCAATTAATACAATAACTTTGTTCTATTATCCAGACGTTTCTTTTATTTATGATAAAAAAGTATCATGATAAATTATTTAATTTTTTTACTGAAAACCAATTCAATATAAGTACATATATAAACGATGTCTAAATATCGTTGAGTTAGATTTATTCTGTGAAAATAAAAATATCAATAACTAATGTATTTCGTAAACAAAACTGAGACTTACGCAAATAGAGATCAAAGATATCTTTTACAAGATAAAACTTCAGTACGGTTTTAGAAAACTTTCAGAGATATTCAGATAATCCAAACTTAAAAGCTTCCAGACTGTTTTTTTTTAAATTTGACACAAAATTACATGTATTTATTATGAAGGCAAACATTTGAGACAAAGTAATAGAAGCCGAGGGAACGTTTTTCAGAGTAACAAAGCGAATATTGGAGAGGCTCCACAAAAGCCACCCGACGGGTGAGGCTTGTCTAGTGATGCGCTCACCGTCTTAAGCTATGTCGATAATATATACTATATAACAGCGTGGAGGTTTGAAATTTTATTTAAATGTGTTTAGTAATGTTAAGCCTATTTAAATGTTAAATAAATATAGAATAAAAAGTGTATGCGAGATTGGAACTTCCGACCTGAAATACCGTACTAATCTTCGCTCTGCCAAACTGTGTTGCTACCCTCCATGATGAATCTAGCATTCTAAATAAAATCATCTTATCCAGATTGTTTTTTTTTAAATTCTGGTCAATATTTCTAATTCTAGTACTGAATGCTATTTCTGCTGCTCTAACCAACACGTTACAACACTGTATAGAAAATTTAAACCATTTATAAGATGTCGGGGAGTCGGGGAGCTGCTCATTTTGATGATTTTTTAAATTATATATCTATTCAAAAATATAAGAAACCATAACCTTTCTTATATGTTATTAGGCAATTAAAAAAATGAATAACTAATATAAATACATATTGTAATAATAAAAATAAAAGTCTGTAACTACTGACTGAGCAATATAACGTTCTAAAACTATTTATTATGTGAAAGATTTACGTTTACAAAAAAAGTAGGTAAATACAAATAGAGACCGCAATAAATGTTAAAAAGAAATCAGTATGTTTTATCTATTTTTGACGAATAAAAAATAAATAGTCCAATAATGTCTGTCAGGAATGATTTATATCAAAATAAATAAGACGCCGAAGAGCTAATGTATAGACGAATTCATTTATTACACTTCATATTTTTTTTATATTAAGCTTATTAATTCTAAAATGTAAGTATTTCATAGTTTAAATAGCTGCTATCGATGAAAAGGCCAACCCTACCGACTGACTCAGCTCCACCCAAGTGCCTCATAGTTACATACGTAGGTGTAATTGTTTGTAAGTACATTTTTCTTTGAGGTTACTCTCTATTAAGCGCTCAAAGTCAAATAGGACGCAATGGGCTCAAACCACAAAGGTGTAAGAGATGAAAGGGGACGTTAATTGTTCCTCAAATTATTATGAATTTGATACACGGCCGAGTCAAAGGGCTATGTTGAAATTACGGGCCCATTTGTCGTTAAAGTAGATGTAAGGTGAACTTTGATCTTACGAGTTGGATATAAAAAGCGGTTTTATTAAGTTTTTTATACTAATTTTCTATTTTAAATACATTCTATTATTATACACTTTGTATTCGTATAGGTAATTCGGAATACTTAAGGGGCAATAACTTTAATGATTTACGTTTTCGAAATTATATATATTTTAAAGTTATATTTGAATATGATTAGCAGACAGTTAAACCAGATTTCTTTACACGATTAATGAATTAAAACTGTCGTTAAGTGAATGAAACAATGGTAAATAAACTGGAGTTTAACGCCATGATTGCGTTTAAGTTTTTATTTGCCCCATTTGTTTACTTTGTAGTAACCCCTCAAATGATTATTAACGACGGAGTTTCTCACAATAAAAATCTCATAATCCCTACTAAGATACAAACGCTTACCCTCATAGTAAATATTTACGTGAACGTCATGTGTTTGCTTTGATTTTGTTAGATTAAAGGTGGTTTTAAAGTTGGAGCATTGCTTTCAGAATTCGATATATTTTGTTTCTTTAAACATAAATCTATTATAATAAAACTATTTTTAATAAGCAAAAATTTGTTGATTATTACAAAATATTGAATTTAATTTTCGCTTTGCTTGAGTTTTGTTCCTGAAAGTAGAATACATTTTTGTAGAACGCAGTTTTGATACTAAATATATCTTATGTTATATAATTTACAATATATCTGAAAAAATGTATTTAAAATTCAATATATAACAGGTTTTAAAAAACTTTTCTATTTTAAAAGGAATATTAAAACATTATTTCGGATATATATATTTACTTACAAATATGGCACCCTCTGTAAAGTCTTCTATTCTGTATGATTATAAGTCAAATAAATTTTGATATTTTCTGTTATAATGAGATATACATTTTTTTTGTATTATTTATAAGCACAGTAGAAATAAATACTTAATATTCCTATCGAAACAGTCAATCATTTATCACTAGACTAAATTTCATCAAAATCAGTCCATCAGTTAAGTAAATTGAAGCGTGGTTGCGTTTAAATTTATACTTAGAAACCATTTTATACAATGTTTTTTTTAATCAACTACAACTGTATTTTAGGATGGTTCTCATTAAATAACATTAGCCTGATTAATATAATAACTTAAATATAGAAAGTATTTGATAATATTACCTAATTGCAGAGATTTTTTTAAAAATTTTCATCAGATAGTATACAAAAATATTTAAAAAAATACCTCAAGTATAATAGTCGACAGTATACTAATTGTTAACAAACAAATAATTTATTCAAAAGTCTCACATGTAAATAAATCTTAAGTACCGTATAAAAACACTGTAAGTACTCATACTGAGTCCATTCATCCCATCCATCATAACTCCTAAAGTCATATCGATTAGAAAATAAACAATATTTATTGCTCATAAAGAATACTCTATAATATACGTGCGGTATTATCCTACTACGCCATCTGTCGACAAAAAATATAAAAACATCACTAAATTAAACTCTATCCTCATAGTTTTAAGGCCCATGTTAAAAACCAGATATGATATAAATTAATCTTTATGGACATAGAAATAAGGACGTTTTTAATGTAGATATAATAATAGGTTTAAGTAAATGTAAAGTCAAACTGAGCTTCCTACCTCGCGGGTGGCCATTACCAGCTGCGATGTCACTGGAGCGCTAAAATATAACATGACAGATATTTATTAATTCACTGTGATGAAAAAAATATTTATCACATTAAATTAAGCTTTTTTGACATTTTCTTTTTATTTTCTGTTTTTACTAAAATAAATACTCCGTAATTTTTAATATCAATTATCAACATTCTAAACTCTAAGACATACTGAAAACGTAAGATTTTTCTGTATTTTCATGATGATAACAAAAAATAAAATATAACCAATATCCATTTCTTCGCAATTCTAATTCAAATCCAGAACTTAAATAATGGCATATTAAAAAAAAGTATTTTGGTATGTCAAGGTGTTCAAAGATTTGGTAGATAATTAAATTAAATATAAATGTGCAACATTTTAATGCCCTCGCGATATAGGTATTGTCGTCATAATCTGATTCATTAAACACTTGCAGGACAAGTGCGCCTCTAATAGGATTAGGCATTTTGAGGCGATTATATCAAAGGATAGGATAGGAAAGGATAATATAAGATAGGATAGGATAGAATAGGCTAGGATACGATAGTAAAGGATAGGATATTATAGGATAGGATATCATAGGATAGGATAGTATACGATAGGATAGAATAGTATATATAGGCCTAGCCTAATAGCCTAATATAGCATTGTACAGGATAGGAGGTAGCCATGAATACAAGAGAATTTTAAGTATTAAATATCCCTATCGATGTATTACTTATATTCCTTTAGTTTTTAAATGTTGTAGTAAAAATAAATATTTATAAAATAAAAAAAAAAACATATTTTGATTATATTAGGTAGTACGCGAAGCAAAAATTTGTTTTCCATTTTTACGAAATATACGCGGAAGGAGTATGACACGGTTGTATATATGGGGAAGCATTAAGTTAATTATTTTAGTACAATAATGCAATTTAATTTACTAAAAATAATAAAATAACATTACACTAGTTCATTGTTTACGTTGCCACTGTGAACGTTAAGTATATTCTTTCTATTTGTGATATCTGACAAATAATAAGGAATCAAAAAATATCAATGCATCAAATTCAGACCCTTATAAGTACTAGCACCTAAAAAAGTCGAATTTTGCCCGTTAGGTGAACATTAATACCTATCTTTGTATAATAAAATTATAGCATTCTCTACATTGTTTAATTTAAAATTTCAAATATCATGTTGTCTTTAATAAAATTTTATATCACCACGCCCTCATCATTTGGGGTGGAATGGTACGAACAAATGCTTGAATATTTTGTTGTCACCACAACCAATAAATTGTGGTATTAGGAGATATAACCATCTTTATAATTTGTCATCCGATATTGCTTTGATACATTGACATGTGGAAAAACAATTAATATAATACCACTTTTATTATTTTCAATACCATTTGAATTCAATAGTAATACACTGACACTAAGAAATATATTACAGTGTAATAATCCATAGCATATGTTTAAAAACATTTTTAAGTAATAGAAATCCTTTTTCAAAATCTGTCAGGACCTTTACTGTCTGACAAAAGAGAAGCATTTTTTTCAGTGACGCTAAGATGAAGAAAAGAGAGAGATATATAAGTAGATCAGAGATGGCGTCTTGTGTTAAATGATTTAAATTAGTCCATAACAAATTATACTGAATGGAGGAAGGAAATACATACAAATTTATAAGCTATAGCTTTGACACATCCAAAGATTTTTATTTCTAAAACTAACAATGATTAATCTTACTATCAATCCTTCAGTAAATTTTCAAAAAAAAAAAACAGTAAGATTTCAATCCTTTTTACGTTCGAATTCAGAACTAAACTGAAGTTCAGACTCTAATTAGTCAGTTAGTTGTCAGAGCATAGACAGTGCCATACACTAAATATTATCAGGGGTTAAATATAAATTATATTAAAATTGAAATTATTAATGGGGGTTTATTATGACCAGTGACTTGATAGTTTATTGTGGTCAGTGTGGGAACTGGAAAAGGCATTAATATTGTAAGGACTTTTATTTACTTATATAGCGTATATTAAAGTCGCTGTGATTGCGCTTTACGGGTAAGAATGAATTTAAACAAAATTATCTATAGTAGATATTCGTAGCGTCATTACGAGCAACAAAATTTAAAGTTCGATATGAAATAACAATAACTAAATTTTTTTACTAAATATCTATAAAGTGATACAAACTAACTACAAGTTATAATTTCATCATTATCGAATTATTAAACATGTTGGTAGTTGAACAAACATAAATAAAATTCATATCAGAATAATACTTAAAAAATGTTAACTAGTTGACTAATTTACATTTTTTAAGTTTAACACTTCATTTCTTCCTAACATTAATTAAATATACAATAATTAAGATTATTAAAATAAGATAGGGATAACAACATAGACAGATAGACAAGAAACGGGATAAAAATAAGATTTAATATGACTACTTTATAATCTTTAGCTATTGATTCATATTTTGACTTGACATCTCTAGACACTAACACTAAGAGTATTGAAGTCAATGTAAAACACACGTGGACGCAGCTTGTAAACATGTTTTAGTAACTAGACATATTAGCACACAAAATCAAGCAAAAACCAAACCTATTAAAACAATGATGGCACTCGTAAAATAATATCCACCGAATGTATTTCGAAACTTTAAATGGCGTACAATCAAATAAAAAACAGCGATATACAAATAATTGCGTTAAACTCGCAGCACTTGAGTTAAACAATGGGTTTATTGGCGCCAAAATCAGGGTGCATACGCGCCACTTGACCATCTGTGGTTGTGGACTAGTGATTCGATATTTTACATATATATTTTATTCATAAATTTGATCAGTTTAATATCTGTGGCATTTTATGGTAATGTGTAAAGGTTTTAAAAAGAGGTTTTACAAAAAGAGTTCTTATTTTTACAAAATAGAGTTTTACTGAAGTTACCTTGGAAGATTTGGAAGATTTTTTGTTTATTGATTATATTTAGTGGATAATGATGTTAGAATAATATTTTATCCACTAAATCAAAGAACCTAACCATTTATGTAAGTGTTATTTTTTTTACAATTCATTTTATTACGGATAGTTAATAGACTGTTATACAGAACTTGATAAAGGATTCAATAAAGGCAAAAGGCAAAATATTTTACCTACATAGAAGTGGTCAAACATCAATACATTTTATGGCCCCGTCTGTCTTTATTGGCGATTTGTAGTGGCCATTCGTATTGGGGCTGGAAAGGATTATAGCATTACAATAAAGGGTGGTTAGGTTTAATCACCGCTCATGGGGGTGGGGTGAATAGTTTGGCACTTTGTAGCGTATAATAAAGTTAATGCTTAAATGTTATTTGTTTTTAATAAGTAGTCGTTTATTATTTCAGTTTGTAGTTTTTTATTTGGTTTTTTAGCGAATAGCTTACATGAGTATTAATAATTTGGATTCGTATAAGTATATTATAAATTGACAAGTTCGAAATATAACCTGAATAACAAAAATAGTAAAAAGTTAATCCTAACAAAAAATTTAAAATTGTTTTTATGTATTTTATTCCCATAAGGTAATCCACAGAAAAATTACAAACATCTACAGGAAAAAAACGAATAAATAGGCAAATACAAACAGCATTATCTGTATTAAACCTTTATAAAGGATTAATATAAATTATTGATTAAAAAGTTCAGTAACTGAAAAGATGAACCGAGATGTCATAAGTTAGTCGTCATGATATAAGATGCTGTTCAGAGGTGATAGTCGTGTAGATCGCAATCGCGAGGTAAATTCCACAGCTTTGTCAAAATCTGTAGCTGGTGGCACCATCTTTGATATTTTCTCATTAATTATGATCTTGGTTAAATTTTAATTAAAAGTTCGCATAGACACGGGAGTTCCATGCAACGACTGCTGTGAGAGTACCCGTTTATTTAAATTTTTATTAAGCTTAACAATGTTAGATATACTTATATCCACTATCGAAGATACGATCTTAAGGCTAACAGCGAGTGGCCAATTGTTGTGTTAACGTCAAATTCGTTAGTTTTTGTGCTATATTCATATACAAGTGTGATCTTTTTTATATTTATTAAAAAGAAAAATGTTTGAGTCATTGGTTTGTATTTTTTTATACGTAGGTTTTTACTAATTAAAAAGAGGCTGGAAGAATCTAAAAATATTATCAAACAAACAATTCGCATGACTGAATGATTTATATCAGGGATCCGTTGTGTAAATCAGATAGAAGTATCAGAAGGACTTATTTTGATACCATACTTATACGAAATAACTCTTCTGTGAAGAAACTTAAAATTAAAGTTAGGAGGGTACCAAGAGCATCCTGGTCTGAGAAGAGTCATAAAAAAAAACTTTGGCCAGCAAGATTATCAGTTTTGGCAAGCAGCACCTGATTATGAACATAACGCCCTACTACATGGCGAAGTCACTGCTGCTAGTTCCTCCAGACCTTAGGGGGCGTCGTAATAACGTAAGCCTAGATTTAAAAATATTTTTTTTGCGTCAGAGACAAGTAAAATATGTTAAAGGAGCATTCTTATTGGATACTGCTCTATCCTTAAACTAGCATCAGGCCAACACTGGCTCTATCAGCACATACTCTGTTGCTTCTTGGGTTAGAAATTTATTATTGATAATTTCCATTCCTTCTACAGCATAGTCACTTTTAAAGGTGATCCAAATAGAGAAGTTAGAATTAAAAATTAAAAAACAATCAAAATAACTGGATTTTTTTACTTTTTGTATTGGAATCCCAAAAGGATGGAATATTTTTAAAATGTAGGTAACACCTTGCACAGTTTATATATTAAAAAATATTGTATACAATTTATAGAAAAACTATTTGTCTTCGTGGTTCGTCTCTCTGCGTTGAATTCAGGAAAAAATCAAGTGAATTGTTAGTGCGAGTATCTTGCCATGACATGTAGATGACAACGACAATGATAATTGACAGTGACACACAATTTTCTAACATGACCTAAGTGTCAAATGTTATTTTGTTAACGTAATCGAATTAATTTTAAATTTTAAATCTTGCTTATCACTGAAATCATGGCTAAATATTTATAGTTTTACTTTCTTAAATCAAAGGAAAATAAAAGATGTGGCAATTATTGCAAATGCACACATGTCAATTAATGCGGCAAAGGTTTGCTTTTTTTAAAAAATTGTCTTACTATTTTATGCAATGTATGTGTAATAAGTACAGGATGTTGTCTAATAAATACTAATTTTCAGGTTAATTAATGTTAAGAGTAATGGTTACTTTATAAATATTGTTAAAAACAAGCCATCAGACGCTGTGAAACGATATATTTCAAACATCAAGAGTGCTAAGGAAACTGATGTCAAATTAACGTTACTGCAACTTTGCAGTCCTTGGAAGCTGTGTACTGGCGTTAGTTTAGGGTTAGCTACACGGTTAATATATAGTAATAGTTCTGTACTTTGTAAGGCTCTGCCATCTAGAGTTATACAGCGTAGACCAAAACTTAATGAAGATAATTCAAAATTTGACTGGAAGCGGTTTTGGGAGTATCTTCTGCCACATAAATGGCTTTTGACTGCTGCAGTTGCTGTAAGTAATCCAACAAAATGTCATTGAAGTTTATATATTTGTAGTATTTTATTTGTTATTTATAAGTATTATAATTGTATTTATCTCAAGGTACTAGATAATGGTCTGTGAAAATGAAAGATAAAGTTAAAAGAATTTCTTTCATATATATATATATATTATATTAAGTTTGCAACAGACATATATTCTTACACAAAAACAAAAAAAATATAAAGAAAAGTGCATTTTTTAACTCTCCACTATAAGCTAACACTTAGAAATATTTTATAAATTATTTTAAATTAAAAATATGCCATTGTTACAGTCAGCCCTAGCTGTAGCATTCCTTAATGTTTACATCCCGGCAATGCTGGGAGTGATTGTTAACATTCTTGCTGGTATGAGATCCAATCCCGAGATTGACTTTATCGAAGAAATTAGGCTACCCGCATTGAAGTTGATTTCATTGTATATTGGACAGGTAAAAGAAGAGTATCATTGTATTCTTTTTGGTAGCAAAGTATTGCATAGTCAATATATGATTAGGAAATTAAATGTATGGACATCAATCCTATTCTATCCTGTTTCTTGTATTTACTTACAAACAAAATATTCCATTTTCAGGCTTTGTTTACGTTCTCCTATATTCACCTTCTTGCACAAGTAGGCGAGCGAGTTGCGGCACAGATGAAACAAGACCTGTTTGTGTCTATATTAAAACAGGAAATGGCATTCTTTGATCAAGAGAGGACTGGTGAACTAGTCAATAGGTAATTCATCTAATTGATAGTAACAATTAAATATCTTGGATAATTTTAATCATTTAATATTACTATTGATTACCAGGATAACAGTAGATGTACAAGACTTCAAAAGTTCCTTTAAGCAAACTATCTCGGGAGGGCTACGAGCTATTACACAGGTAAATGTTATTATGTTACATTGAACAGTTAAAAATAAAACAGTGTAATAAGTTAATTTATACCTTGTATGTCAATAGCGTGCTACCCTTAACAATTCCTATTTTATGCATATTATATTGTAAAATTTGCTGCTATTTTTATTTGTCTATTGTGCCAAAGTGTTGTATTTAAAAGAAACCTATACTTATTTATTTTATTTTTGAATTCATAAAAAGTTCAGTAAGGCCAGTCAACCCTAAAATAAATAATTACAAATAAGGCGTTAAATATTTTATACCCACATAAATTAAAATAAACATCAAAAACAATACTACTACTTTATTAAGAGAATTATTAAGACAGCAGTACATGTATTTGTTCCAGGTAGTTGGGTCAGCGGTGAGTCTGCTCATTATATCACCTCATCTCACCGGGTTGACATTACTCTGCATTCCTTCTGTAGTCATTGGCGGTACTTTTATTGGATCTTTGTTAAGGAAGCTTTCGAGAGAAGCTCAAGCTCAGGTGAGATTTTGGTTCTTTTTAATTAAAAAGAATCCATTTTGATTCTATTCATTCATTCCATTATACTTTTAGATGCTTTATAAAATACATATTTTATATATATAAATTAAAAGGCAGTGAAGGTCAGTTACTTCAAAACAACTAACTTTTCTTTTACTCTTAATTATTTCCAGAAAGGTGGAACTTTTATTGACAGACTTTTAAAATATCTATGAATGATTTAAAAAACCAGAAGCAATATTCACAATAAATAAATTCTTTACCTACAAATTCCAATAAAAAGATAACTAATAAACAAACAATACCACATCCACAGTTAGAAAAAACAACACTAGTAGCTGAAGAAGCCATATCCAACATGAAAACAGTAAGATCATTCGCTGGGGAAGAGAACGAGGCCATAATGTTTGAACGGGAGTGTAATGTGGCTGCCGAGCTGAGTATGGAGCTTGGACTCGGTGTTGGGTTGTTTCAGGCTGGGACCAACTTTTTCCTCAATGGGTATGTTTATATATATTAAAGCAAATTTTCTTTGAATAAGATTACTCAAACTGACATTGAAATGAAATTAGAATAAAAAAATCATCAACAAAGGCAATACTCGAACCTGTGACTTCTGCAAGTCCGTCTCCGACGGTCTGCCCACTGAGCTATAGTGTCATTACCCGCCTTGATTAATCTATAAGTCTATATATAATAGACACGGACTGATTAAATGTATGTTTTGATTAAATTTAATGTTTAGATAGTTTTCTGTCATCTGTCAAAATATGATTGTTTACTGCAAAAAGAAATATCTTTTACTTATCTATATGAGAAATTTGAAAATTTAGAATTTAGAAAGCTCTTGTAGATTATAGGTACCCTTTTGGTCTAGAGGTTATTGAACCCTGCTTGCTGACCAAGAGGTTGTGGGTTTGATTCACTGTTTACAGATCTGTGATGAACGTATGTAGATTAAGGATGTATCTGATTATGATAATTTTAATATTCCAGTATGGTGCTCTCAACAATGTTTTTAGGAGGTCACTTGATGTCATCGGGTCAGATGTCAGCTGGTGACGTCATGGCGTTCCTCGTGAACGCGCAGACTGTGCAGAGATCCGTTGCGCAACTATCGCTGTTGTTTGGATCCGTTGTGAAGGGTGTTAGCGCTGGAGGGAGAGTTTTTGAGGTTTTTTTGACGTTTTTTTTCCTAAAGTTTTGATGGAAAGATTTATTTAAAAAAAGATTTAAATATTTTTTCTTACATCCAAACAATCCATAGGTGTAGAGTTAATACGAAATTCGATAATTTGGTAATTAACTATAATATATTTATATTTTTACAGTACATAAACAAAGCACCGAACATGGACACCTCCGGCACAACTGTTATTAAATACCACGAATTTCACGGAGATATTGAATTTAAAGATGTGACATTCTGTTATCCGACACGACCTGAAGCGGTAAGAAATTATATTTTATTTGTTTTTAGTATTTTCTTGTATATAAAGAACACATGTAATACTATAATGCCTTTCTGTGTATTTTTAAAAAATAATTTTTGCTTTTCTTAAGTGCTTCTTGCATATTGTGTAAATTTTTTAATTTAATTTCTGTTAGTTACTATTTAAGATAATTCTACTATTTTTCAATTTTTTTTTTTAAATAATATAAGTTTTTATATAGTAATAAATCATAGTATTTGTTTATACATACTAAACATTTTTTTTTAAAATATATTTTTAATTGTATTGTAGGTTGTATTAAAGAACTTTAATTTAAAAATACCAGCGGGGAAAACTGTGGCCATCGTTGGAACATCAGGCAATGGAAAATCTACTATCGGGGCTCTGTTAGAGAGGTATGTTAAACAAATATATAATATAACAACACCCTATATATACAACCATAATATTATAATATTTTTTTAGATTCTACGACGTAAATGAAGGCTCAGTAACCATAGACGGTATAGATGTTAAGGATTTTGATGTAAAGTGGCTTCGTGGGAGAGCGATTGGTCTGATCAGTCAAGAACCGGTACTGTTCGCTACCAACGTGAGGGAAAACATACGATACGGACGACCGGACGCCACTGACGCTGAGGTGAGAGCATTTTTAGTCTGTGTAAATGTTATACTAAAAATGAATAAAAATTAAAAAAAAAAAACTAAAAATTAAAAAAAAAAAAAACTAAAAATTAAATAAATAAGATATATAATAATAATATATATATTATTTATCTTATTTTTTAGTATACAGATACATATGTTTTTTAATCTGTATTAAAATTGTATAATGTTAACGCTTGTAGATATATAACATTCGTTTATTCAATCTCTGACCATAGAGTCATTTTACTTTTTCATATTCAGCTGGAAGGCTTCCATTATTTCAGTCATGAACTTGGTTTTTATAACTGTGATGATATCTTCAATAAACAACAGATCGTTATCTAAATATCATTAGAAGTCTTAGATTTGAATCCCGCTTGTGTTTATGACTTTATTTTCTATTTAGTTTAAGGACGCTATTTAGTTTACGACACAGATGGGTAGCAGATTACGTAACTACATTGACAAAGCTTGACTACGAACACATACGCATGTATAGTCGCGAAATAACGGCTACATGAAACAATTTTGATAGTTTTAATTTTGTTGTCACATGTTTGTCGAAAGCGGTGGGCTGCATTTACCTTGTGACCAGCACACAGAGTGTTTTCCTAGGTAAAATTAGTTAGGTTCTTAAATGCTGCCAACCCGACACCAAGTTAATGATGACGAGTAACTAAGATAATTATTCTCAAAAATATAGCTTATGTACTTAGCTAATAAACTAAACTTATTCACTAAGCTTATTTTTTCAGCTTATGTGCTATGCTTACGTTTTATTCGTATGTACCAAGCTTATTTGCTAAGGTACTTAGCTTATGAACTAAGCTTATGTTCTTTGCTTATGTTCTAAGATTATGTACTAAACTTTCGAAATATCAGATGGAAATTTTTGTATATTTGTATGTAGTCCGGCTTCCACGAAAAAAATACTGAACAGACGCAAGCATTGTGTTTATCAATGTCTCCTTGCCATAAAGTAACTAATATATTGGGTACAGAGTTTAAAGCCAGCACCATATTATTTTAGTCATGAGGTTTGTGGGAGCAGACGAAGTCGCTGGCATTAGCTAGTCTGTTATATAATATTTATTCATTTAGTTTTGTTTTTTTATGAATTATCTGAATTTCACAAAAATACACACATATATCTGTGTATAGAAAGAAAACAAAAAACTCTTCGTAGATTAATTGTTTTATAAAAAGGAAAAAAAAATTGCCGCTCCTACGATAATTTCTTAGATATTTTTGTCTAGCCATCTTTATAATATTGCTAAAAGGGATTGCAGATTGCACCCACAAATATAAACCACACAAACTCTCATTGCATTTTTAAATGCCTGTAATACTTAATAAATTATTTAATTATTTTTGTTATAATTTAGTTGTTATGGAAGAACAGATAATTTTACTAATCCTTAAAAGAAGACTTCAACCGTATTGTGTATATTGTGTTAGGTGTACCAGGCCGCTCAAACAGCGCACGCGGACGAGTTCATCCGTGGCTTCCCGGACGGGTACGACACCATGGTGGGGGAGAGGGGGCTAGCTCTCAGCGGGGGACAGAAGCAGAGGGTCGCCATTGCCAGGGCTGTGCTCAAAAACCCACCGGTTATGATTCTGGATGAGGCTACCAGGTGATTATACATTTCCAGCTGTATCTGGCAACTCTGACCACGTTGACAGAGGAGCTTGATATTGAAAGAGATATTAGTTCATAATTACTGTATCTAAAATAAAAAGCCTAAAAGATGTCACCACCGTCCAGATAAAGACGAATATGTATAGAATGCTTAATTCGCCGAGTCTGGCAGCGATACGGCAGCTCAATTAGTAGAGTGCCGGGACGGTTTCCCAGAGGTCGCGGGTTCTAATCCCGTATGGTTAATTTTTCATCCTATGTTTATTAAAATTATAATAAGCTTTACATGGTTATACATGTTTATTGATATTTTCATACAAAAATACTGACTTAAAGAGTAACTAAGATAATGATTCTCAAACATAGCATATTATAAGTAAATAGTATTTACAAATATATTATTTTGTTGTAAATATTGATTAGCTACAGCATGTGTTTAATTTTGAATACGAAAAATATTGTGATATAAATAAGTACTTGCGACTAAACTGTAAATATATATTTTCTGTATGTTTTATAAGAGTTTAATTACCACGAGTTTTGATGATTCGTCCTCAGCGCCCTGGACGCGGCCAGTGAGCAGGTGGTGCAGTCGGCCCTGGAGCAGGCGTCCCGCGGGCGCACGGTGCTGGTGATAGCGCACCGGCTGTCCACCGTCATCAGCGCGGACCTCATCGTGGTACTCAACAGAGGCAGGGTGGTCGAGGTGAGCTCTTTTTTACAATATTTGTATGTTTTTTTTTATTTTGTCGATTTCTTATTCCATTATCGTCGGTTTTAGATAAGACTGGTTGTTCATTTGAGTGTAGATTTATTTTTATCGCAAAGAAATTATAAGTGCTTACTTGATTAGATGCTTTTTAATCTACATTAAAAGGTATCAAGCGATGTTTGAAGAGTAAGTCGCCCCTGATTGTGGGAGAATATCCCACAACGATATCCCATAGGGGATCCAATTGTGAGCTCACCACTCACGAAAGGCCGTCCCGCCAACTGTCGAAAAACCCCAGGAGTGGAATAATCGCGCCCTTTGGTATTACGCCTTACGTAATACGGTAATACGTCTTACGTACGTGGTAACCTGTAAAGAAGTGCTTCTCTACGTACGTAAACACACCGCTCTACTACAACAACATAAAAAATAAAAACAAAACAGTGGAGATATGTTTTGAACCGTGGTTTTACATGCTTCCCTTAAAAGAAAGTGCACCACATAGACACTAGAGGCCTGCACTGAAATCTAAATTCTGTCCATCATGACCTCAAGCCAGATAAACCGCACCTCCTGTTTCCCACGGAGACCCAAATCAGATTTTTTCCGAGGTGTTGTACTTAATCTGGAACACCCTTAGCTAAATTTTAGGCCGTATGCTTCTTACGCCGTATGTTTACGGCGTCTTGGTAAAATTGACGACCTCAGCTTGTTGGTGATGTGAGTACTGGCCGACCAAAGAATTTATAAAATTTTCTACACGTGTTGGTGTCTACGTGTCTTACACTAGAGATACACATGGGCTTACAAACTAACTCAGCAAAATGGCGGACGTAGTTCAATAAGAGTACCCGTCAACTGGTGATACTGGGGGCTTTTTTTTTTTTTTTTTTTTTAATTATTATTATTATTTTTCCACGGACACGTCATCCGTGCTCTTTTTTGACGTTTTACAATTATTGTGAAGTTAACATATAATTTTTGAATAGAGATTTTAAAAACATGCATAACGGAAGAGATTATTAGTAGGAATCTTAAAAATCTAAGTTAGTACTAGTCCTATGCACAGGTTTTTTTTTTTTTTTTTTTTAGTATGTATATATATTTATATATATTTCAATATGTGATTTGTTAAATTTAGGTTAAGTTATTATATTTAAACATTACATTGATAAATGATACTGGGGGATACTGGGGGGTTTGACGGCAGTCACCATGATTGGCATATCCAGCACCAGACAACAATTATACCAAAAAAATAACCACATTGTAATTTGAATTAACATTTTTTTTATTTTTCATTTTACAGATGGGAACACATGATCAGCTGAAAAAACTGAAGGGCCATTATTGGAACCTCATAAAACAACAGGACCAGGATTCTGAAGACTCTTCACGGTCTTTATGAAGACAGAAAGTACCAAAATAGAATAATTCACCAAATATAGAACAATTTGAACATAGAAAAAATATTACACAGAGCAATTTATACACAGAGTGAAAAATAAATAATAATGAGTTGAAGAGAAATCAATCGGTGTCCGGTTAGAAAATATTGTACGGGCAGTGATTTGGGTATACTGTGGTGTGTGATCTAAGAAGTTAATTTATATGGAAATATTGTTAAGAGTAATAAAATTGTTATCTACTAAGTCGTATTATTTTATAAATGATTTTCATAGTTACAATTAGATGTAAATTATAAGTTTATTTTATTATCTATAACCCAACCCTGTAGGCGAATGAATGAATGAATGAATGAATGAATTAAAAAACACAAATCCGAAGAAGTATTTATTGCATAAGGATCACCAAAATGTTTGTACAGTAGTAATTAAATAACACTGACAAATATTTACAATACCTATTATAGCTATTTCTATTTACTTTAGTATATATTTACAGAACATTATAGAATTGTCTTAAATTTCAAGTATACTGTAGGGTTTTACTTCTATAATCTATGACATTTTACCATAGATATGGCAATACCATAGTTAAATTTAATATTGTTAACATGGCAATAAATTATAAATATATTCTCTAAATATTGAAACATGTTGGCTGTGGTTCATAAAATAAAAAAATAAATGTTTTCTTATGTCACTACTGTTTTGGGAGACAAATATATTTAACGGTTAAGCCGTGTTAACAATATTTAATTAAAGTTCTTAAAATAAGACTATTTTTTAATTCCTGGGAATTTATAAATATATTTTTTTAAACGGATATCAATATCATAGTCTTAAAGATCAATGATAAAAAAAACACCAAATATGAGCTTGATTAACAATTACTTTTCTAATTAGAACATTTATTAATGCCAATTATTAACAAAGACGAAAACAGGAAATAGAAATCAAGAGGAAGAACGTATTTTTAAAGATTTAATCTAAAATTAATTTATAGATTAAGCAGTATTATTTACTATTGGGTAATATTTAATTGACCACAATTCATTCATTCATTGAACGAGGTGAATGGTTTCAAAATACAGATGCCTTCTGAATACAGATAATTCGTTTACGGGTGCATGAATGGAAAAAAAATTACAAAATATGTACAGACAATTTTGTATATTTAACAATAATTATTATTATAGTTTGGGTTGGTAATATATTGGTCGAAAAACTATCCAGATTTCTCGAGCTTTAGCAGTATTGCCCGCTTCTATTTTTTTTTTAAGATTTTGAGATAATATCATATACGCAATGTTTACAATTGTTACAATTATTCTAATACAATAATTATCTTATTTTTTTGAACAGCTTTAATTAGCTACACTTCCTTTGGGTCAATCTGGTTATTTAAGTTCTAGGTACTCTTCCTCATTCAATCCGGCAATGGTTTTCATGGCATTAGATAATATAATGTTTGGAATCCACTCCTCAGTCCTGATACTGCAGGGCTGCTTCCATAACCTAAACGTTACCCTTTAGGTTACTTTATATATAGTGTTTTTTGTTCTTTATATATATAAACAGATAGAAAACGACTCTGCGAATCCACTCCTTAAAACTTGGAAGAAATTAAATTTGTTTATGTGGTGGTATGATGGATGTTTATTAATAGTGTAATAAATGCTAAATATTATGTTTAATAATTAAAAATTGCAATCAATTTTAGGGTATACTTTAAAAAAAATGAAATGTGACCGTCTAAAAAAACGGATTCGTTTGATTTTCAGACGTCTGTCTGATATTTTTGTTCGACTTATTTCATTTTCAAATATTTCATCAAATTGTAGTATAAAATAGGTATGATAAGTAGAAAATAATATTTTTGAACATATTGTGACAGACTGACTGCTTTAACAGTACATATTAACATAGATTATATTTATATTTTCTTTCCTATAATATAAATTCGAATATTAATTAAGTGCATTAACTACTTTTTATTTATTTTACGTTTAATTTTGATATATTTTAATAGATTAATGTTTTATTCATTTTATATTTACCAAACGAAACATGTTTTATTTTACTATATACTGGAGATTTTAGAAACCAGATTATTGAAGTCCATTTTTTTATTCTTATGATAATAACATTTTAATCGTAGATACCTACATAACACTAATTTATTTTTACTGAAATATTTTTACATTAAAAACAAAAGTTTAAAAACAAATAATGTTCAACTTAGAAGAGGCCGTATCATCTAAACTCATTCACTCAATGAACCTGCATCGTTTGGCATCTACTTATTAATCTAGGCAGCGAAAATTTGTTTAAAAATAAACTGTATTCTATTAACAATAAAGCTTGTATTGGATCAACGTCATCGGAGAACAACATGAATTGTCACGGAGAGGAATAGAAGAAGACAGGTGATGCTAGAAGTGATGCCGTGGATGGCGCTCGTGTTCCGACGAAGAATTGCCGCCATTTTGTTGCCTGTAAAGAAAATTAAAAATATTGCATTTTTATTTTTAATATTGCAAGATTGTTAATAACCTATAACAAATAAGAATACGGATCAGAATCTTTTTAATTCTCAACTTTTAATCTCAATTTTTATTTCAATATCCTTACTTAAAGTACGTACTATTTTACTAACACTAGGCTACCTAAAAATATTAATAGAGCCATTTACTTTTTTAAATTTTGATTGGTTGTTGGCGTGATAGACTAGTCACAGAAATAATTTAGAAATAATTTTTATATTCATCGTCCTTTCAGAAATAAGGGGAAAGTCTGCTCAGCAAAGAACGTATGTAGCTAGACCAATGTTCTTAAAATGTTCTCAATACTTAAAATAAATAAGTAGACCACGCAAGCTTTTAACAAAAAATGAATCATATTTATGAATAAGATACTTACTGCCTTCAGACACAAACACGTGTATAGACGCCGGCTCAGTGTTACTAGCACTGCATGTGTAATTGCCAGAGTCCTTCAATGTTGCCCCTCGTACAGTCAGCCTTGACTGTGTTCTAGCCCCCGGTTCCGTCTCCACTGTAATCCCTCCTCTAGTAGCATCGTAATTAATCATTCGGTCGTTGTGGTACCAAAACACGTATTGCGGGGGCGTCGGACTCTGAAATGCGACAATTAGAAGTTAAAAAGGTAACCAAAAATATTTTTACTCGACCACGGCAAAGCAAACGAACTATTTTGAATCTGTGTCTGTGTATGTCAACGTCTACTCTGACAATATTTTACCATAGAACAAAATAACTACAGTTGATAATAATAATAAATATGATTATTGAAATACATATAATTATTCTAAGAGCCATTACGGCCGTATTAAACATTCCTCGCTAAATGGCATCAACCTCGTTCATCCGGCTTCACAATCCGATTGAAGGTGAATAGGTAATACACACATCCGATACCAGATTAACTGGGGATTATGTAAACTCGCACATACATTTATACGGGATTTTAATCAACTATTTAATACCTACTATTTATAGGAAATGCGATGAATAATTCGTTACACGGTATATCTCTCGTATCGGTATGTCGTTTTAAATCATTGTACGTTACAAACAAATTTTTGGATTTGAGTCTAGTTTATTCCTTTTGTAATTTATTGAGAACAAAAGTTTGACAGTATTGTAAATTATATAAGTATCTCGCGCTTCCTTTTTAATTATAGAAAAGGTGCAAAACTTAACCCCCCAAGACATCCCATTGCGATGTTAGTATGTTAGTAAGAAAATTATTTTGAATACTAGTACTGCCATCTACATACACTTAAAGTAACTATGTTGTAACTGTCAGAAAATAAACGGTCAGTCGATTACGGAAAGCTAAGGTGTTTTAATAGGTTATGGGCCCTATAAAATAATTTATTTTTATTTATTTTATTTATTTAAATCTTTTCCACTTTGAATCATTCTCAGTGATCACTTGTGTACGTCAAATAGAGGTGTCAGGAGGGCCTATTTTGATACCATACTTATCGAAATAAGCCCTTCTGCAAAAGCACCTCTGAACTTAAAGTTAAAATTACGAGGGTTCCAAACGCGCCCTGGTCTGAGAAGAACCACACAACAAACTCAGCCGGGTGTTTTTTTTTATTGTGATCACTGTTTCACAAATGTCAATATAAGTAAAATGAGCAATTTACGAACAACTAGAACCTTGGCAATCAATTCACGTAGAAGGCTTAATAATTTAAGAAATAAAAATGAAAACACAAGAACCATTGCCAGCAACACGACCAGTCACCGCAAGCAGCACCCGTTCACGAGCATAACGCAAGGGTCAGCCATCACCCCCTTCGCCATATTTGAGGGAGGGAGGGCGACCCGACCCCCAACGCTACCGCAAGTAATGACTTCTAAGGGAACGGTGTGATGCGGCCAGTTGATCGAACAAAAGTAACTAGCAACGTCAAATTGCGCAGGTTTCTAGTTTATCGCTACAATACAATTTATTTATTCCCAGGCCATACCGTCGTTAATATAATCCTTTACACTATAATAGGATTTTTTTATCAAATTTCTTTTAATGTATACTTTAAATTTATTTAATGACAATTTTAAGGCTTCATTTGGGAGTTTATTATAAAAACGTATACAATTAATTTTGAAGGAATTTCCTATTTTTTGGAGCCTAGTGGTGGGCATAGCAAGTTTATTTTTGTTTCTGGTATTAATTTTGTGTAAATCACAATTTTTCTTGAAGTTATTAATATTCTTATGTACATACATTAGGTTCTCATAAATATATTGATTATGTACAGTCATAATTTTGAATTCTTTGAATTTATTTCTTAACGATTCTCGGGGCCTCATCTTATAGATCGCACGAACAGCCCTCTTCTGCAGCACAAATATAGCATCAATATCTGATGCATTACCCCATAACAGTATACCATATGACATGACACTGTGAAAATAACTAAAGTAAACTAATCTAGCCGTTTCAACGTTAGTCAAGCGGAGAATACTTTGAACCGCGTAAGCAGCAGAACTAAGTCTGTTCGACAAATCTGAAATATGAGGGCCCCATTGCAATCTTGCATCCAAGGTTATGCCCAAAAAAGTAGCAGCATTAACCAATTCCAATTCCTCATTTTTTAGCTGAACATTGGTTTTGACGGTCTTCACGTTTGATAAAGTAAATTTAATACATTTAGTCTTTCTTTCGTTCAGCAACAGATTATTAGCATTAAACCATTGTACAACATCTGAGAGAGCATTGTTTACATCGTCAATTACTGATTGTTGTCTATTCATTTTAAAAATAAGAGATGTATCATCAGCAAACAATACTATCCCATGTTTATCCCTTACAAAGTAAGGCAAGTCATTTATGTAAATGAGGAATAAGAAAGGCCCCAATATAGAGCCTTGTGGCATGCCCATTTTGACAAATGAACCAGGGGAACGCTTTCCATTAACGTCTACTTTTTGTATTCTTTCATTAAGATAGGAACTAATCAAATCAAGGGCTTTTTTCCTAATTCCATAATGCTGTAATTTTCGGATTAGAGTTTCATGCTGTACACAGTCGAATGCCTTAGACAAATCACAGAAAATGCCCAGAGCATCTCGTGATTCCTCCCAGGCCCCAAATATATTCAGCAATAACTCAACACCAGCATCTGTTGTTGAGCGACCGGGAGTGAAACCAAACTGTTGTTTATGCAAAATGTTATTTTTATTAAAGTGAGCTACTAGTTGACCAAGGATAATTTTCTCAAAGATCTTACTAAATGTGGGTAGTACTGAAATTGGTCTATAGTTAGTTGGATCTAAGATTGAATGAATTTTAAGATAAGTAGGTATCCTCAGGATGTTTTTTGACCCATCAGAGCCGGCAAGCATTGATACTTTTATGCTTTAGGTGTTGAGGTTCTGAATAGAGTTTCTTATGGAATGTACTATAATTACCTTCTCAACAATACAAATGAGATGAATAACGCTGCCAAGATCAACGTGGTGTTCTCCTGAACCCAGAATGAAGGCTTCCGGTACCACGATCTGGAGTCTAACATAGTGGGAGACGATTCCTGTCCTGGTGGAGACCTGTAATTAGACATACATATTGTTTCTTTTTTTAAATCAACAACTCCAGCACATTTTAAACAGTCTCTGTGTCACGGGAGGTTTTTTTCAAACATAAATACAGAGTAGATATAAACTCGGAAAAAATCTCTCGATCACACAAAGCGTTTTCTCGTCGTGGAATCGAACCCGCAATCTTTGACTCCGCAGTGAGGGACTCACTACCAGATTGTCGGTCGTTAGTAGTAGAAGTTTAAAAAAATAATCTTCACAATAATTCCAAAGAATATTTCGTTTTAGTATTTCAATGGTTTGTGGCATAGGAATAATATTTAAAGTTTACCCGATTTTAATTAGCAAAGTTAGTTAATAATTTAATTATTCGCGGAATCAGAAATAACAAGGCTTTCCAATTAAACGCGGTCCAGTTCTGTTTATTCAAAAATACTTATATTGACATTCAGCTATTTTAATAAATTACTCTAGCTTCAATTTATCTTTTGTTTTGAGTTTTTTTTCGGCAATTAAAACTTAAAATATTTTCATTTAAGCGTATTTGAAAAATGTGGAACAATTAAGCGGCTTTCACCTGTTAACTTATTTTTTTGTGTATACTTTTGAAGGATTACAGAATTTGTCTAACAATATATTTATTTGTATTTGTGCTATTTGATGTGAAAAAGACGATTTTGAGTGTATGCTACGAATTATGCCAGTACGTACATCACTTTTGATGACTCAAGCAAAGGCACTCTGATACTTTAAAGATCTACTTGAATCACACTGGAGAACCATTTTTTACTGAATTTTTGTTTGTATATCATATTATTAAATGTACAATAAAATACCAGCGTCGGATTCCGACTCAACTTTAAATTTAATGGTTTGTGTTTTACATATTACCGCAAAATGTAAACCAAACTGCTTCGGGAACTTTTCTCATAACGAACTTTTTGGTTTCTTTGTTTATTTTACATTATTTGACTGAATGATGAAAAATATTCTACCAGCTAGCTCTAGCACAAAATAATAATAATAAACTACTAGAAATATTTGACTAAATATTTCTAAAGCGCACTTCAAAATTATGTTTAATTTTAATATAATCAGATAATATTGAATATATTTTTTGTGATAATACCATATTTTAATAAATTATAATAACGTTTTATAGTATTCTGGTTTAATTTATAATAAATAATAAATTTAAATATAAAATTGAACACTTTAATGAGCATAAAGTTAATTAATAAAATATATAATGGGTAGTTCAGTAGATTGTCAAATAAATTCTAATATAATGTTATACTGAGAATTAGCTATGGCTATCAACTTTGTCCGCTCCCTCCCTCTCAAATTGTAAGCCACATATCATTACTTTTATAAACAAATTTAAGAGTATTTTCATCTATACTTTATTCTGTTTTATTGCTAATAAAGCCCAAACCAGTTGGTCTGTAAATAAGTTTATTTATTTTTCCGTTATTTTTGTGGGGCAGTTAATATAAGCTAATATACAAAACTTTATCAAAATTCGTCCAGTAGTTTTCAAATAAACAGTCATTAATTTCAAAATTGTAAAAATACGTTCAATTGAGCAATCAAACAATCTAGGATTGAAGCTTTTTGATAATATCTTTATGTACATGAATACTTTACATTGATGTTTGTGTTCAAGGATCAAAGACTTTTCACGATATTCTTGAACCCTTAAAAAATTACACATAATATAGTCCGCTATAATTTACAGGCGCAAAATGGTATTTTATATATACATGTATTTTTATAATATGAATTGATAAGTAAATGTCATGTCAGCTGTCATATTTGCTAATGTAGTTTTATTTGATAAATGTAATTCATCATGATTAGTAAAGTGATAATCAGAAAGTGGTACAAATGGTTTTTTGTACACATCATGAAAAATATACATATTTTTTTTAATAAATGAAGAAAAATTTAATAGTAGTATAATCTAGCTGCCATCGTTTAATGAGTTTATATAAATCCTATCTTAACGAGGCTTACCACGCAAGACCGGGCTGATATTCTAGTTACGGTTCGTTCGGTGAGTGAGAGCCGGGAGCCCAAATATTTCCCTGAATTGATAAAATTGAAAATCTAGAAACGTATATATGAATAAATATAGAATGAAATATCCCCTGAAAACCACTCTTTCGTTCAAACAAACGAGGTACCGTACTTCTTTACTTTGTATAGAAGGCCAACTTCATCGAAGCGATACGGCAGCTCAATTGGTCAAAAGCGGCGATATGGCTTCGACAGGTCGAGGATATAAAATCTAAAATCAAATATTATTGATATAAATACAACTTTACAATTCTTCATACCTTAATATTTTCGTATATTCAAAGTTGAAGATCTGTATCACTGGATTAAAGTATGGATGATTTATTGGTATTTATTGAATAGAGGAACTAACTTTAAACTTCAACTCTTGAAATTTTAAGTTGGTCTTTTATTCTTTTTCACTCTTAGAACTATTTATTTTTATCTTTATATATTTTTATAATTCTGATGTTCCATATAAATAGAAAAATGGTTATAGCAAAGAAAAACAATAAAAGTAATATTATTCATATTCTATTGTAAACAAGTTATGAGTCACAAGAAACATATTTAAGTTCCAGAACGAATAGTTTATTCCGGGCACGTATACGTGTGAGTACATAAGCTTAGTACATAAGCTTAGTACATAAACTGAGTACATAAGCTTAGTACATAAGCTTAGTACATAAGCTTAATACATAAGCTGAGTGCATAAGCTTAGAACATAAGCTTAGTACATAAGCTTAGTACATAAGCTTAGTACATAAGCTGAGTACATAAGCTTAGTACATAAGCTTAGTACATAAGCTGAATACATAAGCTGAGTGCATAAGCTTAGAACATAAGCTTAGTACATAAGCTGAGTACATAAGCTCAGTACATAAGCTGAGTACATAAGCTTAGTACATAAGCTTAGTACATAAGCTTAGTACATAAGCTGAGTACATAAGCTTTGTACATAAGCTGTTATAAGCTTAGTAACCATAAAAATAATAAATAAAAATAAGTAAGTAAATCTTAAAAGCTGGGTATATACTGTCGCGGACTTTCTATTATAATTCTTAGAGGGGAACAATTTTGTAGTAGTTTATTTTTGCGTAATTTTCACCCTTTACTCAGCGCACGCAAGAAAGGCTCTAAATTTTGCCGTTTTCGCAATATTTTTTATTGCTGCTCCTCCCGTATTTATCTTAGCGTGATGTTATATAGCCTATAGCATTCCTCGATAAATAACTATCTTATACTGAAGAAATTTTTCAAATCAGTCCTGTAGTTCCTGAGATTAGCGCGTTCAAACAAACAAACAAACAAACAAACAAACTCTTGTGCTTTATATATTAGTATAGATTGCTAAAAAATAATAATTTAAGCTAAATTTTTAAACATTCCGAAGGATTAATCCGTTTCTTTCTGCTGACTGAATATTTTTCATTACAATCAACAAAGGAACACCGTTTTTCATTGGATCGTTAATTAAAATTGTTGTATTGGACACTCTGAGTTACGTTTGAGCTTGAATAAAGTCTATATGGTGTAAATAAAATGTAAATATAATTACTGGTTATCCCTTACATGCCTGCTCCGTTATTTATTTTTGTAATCAGACCTTCATTATATTTGATTCGACGTTTGATCCGTCTGATATATTTTTTTATCAATTTCTGTGATACAATTTACATATTTTGCGATTACTGAATGTCTGTGAAAATAAATATGTGATTTCAAATGACACTGAATTGTTAAGGTTTAAATTTACGAATTATATATTATATTTTTCTTTTTAATAAATACTTATATTTTCAGACGTAGATATGTATTATATTTTCTTTACAAAATTGTATATATAATGAATCATCTAGTTGATTTCTCCGTCTGGGCTTTCGCAAGTTTTCTGTTTTATTGTTTTAGGTTTTTTTGTTGATAAATTAGAGAAAAGCGATTGTAAATATTAATTTTCTTATTTTCATAAATTAACAAAGTATGTATTAGAGAGAGAAATAATATATGTGTCACGGGAGGATCCACAAACATAAATAACGGATACAAACTACACATAAACTATATAATAAACTCGGAAAAGAATCTATCGATCACACAAAGCGTTTTGCCGTTGTGGAATCGAACCCGCAGCCTTTGACTCCTCAGTGAGGGTCATAAGCCACCAGACAATGTTTCTCCTTAGTAGTAGTAGTATATACAAAAAAAAATTCTTTACAAACAATAAAAATAATTGTTCGTTTGAGTATTATGTTTTTTTTAAACAATTCCTGATTTCAATTAGCCACGGAATTAGAAATGAACAAACCAACTAATCCCGGTCCATTTCAGTTAAATTTAAAAACATCTACATTGACCTTCAGCTATTTTCATTAAATTACTCTAGTTGAAAATTTTCATTTGTATTGAGGTTAAGTTCGGTAAGCAATTAAAACTTAAATTATATTTATAATAGTGTAGTTCATACAGTTTATTTGCAAAACGTGGAACAATTAAGCGTCTTTCACGGGTTAAATAAATGCTTTTATTCTTGTGAGCTTGTGACCGTTTTTTACCTTGAAGGAATACAGAACGCACTGTTGTAGGAACCTTTGTTAGGAAATTTGCATAACCTATGTGTATTTCTGCTATTTGCGGTGCCTCGTATTTAGGTATTCAGATACAAATTCATTTATAAAGATGAGTGTATGAATGTAAGCTACGAGTTCTAGTATGTAGGTACATTACTTTTGATAAACTCAAGGAAGGCCTGATACTTTGGAGAACAGTTTCATGCTGAAGGTACATTTTTACTGTCTTTTTGTTTGTATATCATTGTATAAATAAATGTACAATAAAATACCAGCGTCGGATTCCGACTCAACTTTAAATTTAATGGTCTGTGTTTTACATATAATCGTAAAATTATTATCAGACGGCTTCTGGAACTTTTCTCATAACGAACTTTTTTATTTTTAATTATTTAGTAAAGTTTTCCTATGGTTTTTTCGTAGTTAAATCGTCTAACAGTACCAAAATGGCTGAACAAATGGGTCTTGAATTTGTAGAGTAGAGTATATTAATGAAAATTTCAAAACCTGTTGACATAGTAAAGGTTGATGCTGCAGAGCATGGGTCGGTCATACTAAAATTAAAACTTTATAATTATAAGCTAAATAATAGTACAGTGATACAATAATATATTGGACGTATATTGGATTATATTTTAATTTTATTCTGTACGTTTCGAATTCTTTACAGCAAGACTGTGAAGACTGTAACCACGAAGATGGGACATATTAGATAATGAAGGGGTCTGTTATCTGCCTACCTCCAAAGTTACCTACCTCTGTAATTTTCTCAGTAATCGGGTAGACTCAAAAATAAATGTTTTGAGATTTAAGAAAAATATGTTGGTATATTTTAATCAATATTTTGTTGATCTTTTTTTACTTTTATTAACTACAAAAGATAGATTGATATTGAATACAATAGATAGATAAAAAAAACACTCACATAACGAGGTGCCAGATATAATTGGCCTTCAAATTATGTTTGATTATAATTATAATATATTATAATTGATAATGGTTTATTTTATGTTTGTATTAAATATTAATATAATATTTCATTTTAATGAGTGTGAAGCTAATTAATTAAACATACCATTTGTTATTCAGTTGATGGCCAAATAAAAACAAACATCACAAGAGGATAATGTTAGACCGAGAACCAGCTGTTGCCATCTCTCTCATTCTCTCTCTCAAATTCTTTATATTATCAACTTTATTATACAAATAAATGCAACCATTATTTTTTATGTTATTGACAACATGGGCTTGTTTTGAACCTATTTTGTTATTTTCCCATGAAGTTTTCGGGGTAGATAATATAAGCTAACACCAAATATTCTGACCAATAGTTTTCAAGTGCGTTCATAAATAAACAGACATTAATTCCAAAATAGTAAAAATAAGTTCTATTGTACGCAAAACTTGACTTGAAACTTGAAAATATCTTCAATTTACATGAATACTTTACGTTGATAACTCTACAAAAATGACACATGACATGCGCTACAATTTACCGACGCAAAGTGGTATTTTATATATACATGTATTTTTATTCAACAAAAGATAAAGTGATAATTAAATAAAGTAATTTTAAATGAAAACGTTTTGATGAAAATGAAGCTGTTATGATTGGGGATATAGTTAAATTAAATAAAAAATAATAAAAATCAAAGTAACAACCGAGACAAAGTTATATAAATTATCCAATATAATATCATACACGTTTCATTTATCGTCATTGTGTACGTAAAAATATATATTTTGGTTGTAGAGTCTGGCTGAAGTCGTTTGACATACCTGTATTCATACTGACGTGACCAGGGCGGTACAAAAGACCGGGCTGAAGAAGCTATTACAGTTACGTTTCGAGTGAGAGCCGGAAGCCGTAATAGTTTTCATTATATTCATAAAATTGAAAATCTAGAAACGTTATGTGAATTCTTATATTATTTTTTATATATTTTAATAAATACAATATTAGAATTCTTTTTTTTTCCACATTCGAAGTTGAAGAACTGGGTTACTGGACTGTATGTATGATTTGTTTTTTCTGTTAAAAAGTAGAACTAACTTCAAGGCTTCTTTTCAAATATTAAGTTTAAGTTACTCTTTTATACTTTTTCACTGAGAGTGCTCTACATATTTGTGCATTGGCATGTGTGGCATTATGCTAGCCTTTGCAGGTTTTGTGCAAATAAATAAATAAATAAATGTTAAAATATTTTTATCCTTGCAATTCTAATATTCCATATAAACAGAATAATGGCTATAAGAAAGAAAAACAATAAAACTAATATTATTCATATTCTTTTCATGTGAGTCATGAGTCACAAGAAACATATTTAAGTTCCAGAACGAATAGTTTATTCCGGGCACGTATACGTGTGATTGTTTGTTCCGTACTGTTACGGATATTGCCGGATCTTTCCTTATCATTATATCGTTAACAAATTAGACGAAATTGCAAATCAACCATTGTTTTGTTTTATGTGAATAATATTGTTTAAAAATAATAATTGGAGCTCAGCCATTAAATATTCCGAAGGATTAATCCGATACTTTCTGCTGTCTGAATTTTTTTCAATGCAATCAACAAATGAATAACGTTTTTCATTGGATCGTTAATTAAAATTGTTGTATTGGACACTCTGAATTACGTTTGAGCTTGAATAAAGTCTATATGGTGTAAATAAAATATAAATATAATTACTGGTTATCCCTTACATGCCTGCTCCGTTATTTATTTTTGTAATCAGACCTTCATTATATTTGATTCGACGTTTGCTCTGTCAGATGGTATTATTTTTATTCATGTCATTTCTGTGATACAATTTACATTTTTTCCGATAACTGGTTACGAATGTAAGAATAAATATATGATTTGAAATGATACTGAATTCTTGAGGCCTGCTGTTCTGATTTTATTAATGACCAGCCTATTGTTTATTTTAGTAAATATATAATTAGATTAAATGAATATATATTAACATAATTTAATAATATGATGATATTCAAATTAAAACATAAATAAAGTAAATCATAAAAGGTCGATCACCCCATCTGTTACAATTTTACTATTTTAAATTCTGTTCTTATAATATTTTAATAGAATAGCGACTGTGATTGTTCCTCAAAAGATATTTATTGTAATAAATACTAAAGATAATAAAAAAAACATTCAGATACAAATTGAATTGCTTAAAACATGTTATATATAACATTTTGAAATATTTCTAGAATATCATATCAAATACACGAAATTTATATTAATTGTTAGATATTCTTAAAGGGTTTTTTATATGGCCATAATTATTGGACGGCTTTTGCTAACATCTTACAATCGAATATATATATATATATATATATTGCCAGATTAAATAGAAATATAATATATATATTATTTAAGAAGTAATATAAAGATAAGGAAGCTAAATACAGTGCATTTTGTTTCCATTCATTTGCGGATTAATACGAAATTTCTCTTCATTATACATTTTATATAATAGTTATTTTTGAGTGTACATATAAAGTATGATATCTTAAGTATAAAGTCTGACGGTTTGTTAATTTTATTTCCACTGTCAAGAGCTCTACTCTATTCTGCTTACAAATAATTGTAAGAGAAGTCATCTTAAAAATCTAAAAAAACCCAACATGAAACACCTTTATAGCATTGCCGTATTCAAAAGTACATTTTGCCCGCGGCCATAAAGAGCTTACATACTAAAATTTAATGAAGATTGGTCTAGTGCTTTTTCAGTGCAACCTAAATAAATGTAGTGAAGCATATAGAATAAAAGGAGAGGGTTCCTTTAAATATTTAACCACATATTAAATTTATTAAAATTTTTTTCATTTTTATAATAATTTCTTATAAACCTTTTGGCTTATGGCCCTGAGACAAAAATAAAATGGAAACAAAAACACAGTACTAAGGAAAGTATATATATATATATATAAAGTTCGTCAATTGATTCATTAGTAGTGGGGCTGCCGCGGTGACGTCATTTGTAATGGCGGAATGTGGACTGAGTCGTTTTTGGAAAGTGCGGATAGTCCAATAGCCATTTCTTGTGGAGGCGCCGACCTGGTCACTTCTCCAATTCGAAACTGTCGATTTGCCTAGAGTAATTAGTCAGTGTTTGTTATAAAAAGTGAGATTGTAATTCCGTGCAATAAAAAGCTAAATTGTAAAAGTATCAGTTTTATTATTTTACTACACGGCAGTATGAAACCTTGTACCCGTACCGGCCTTCGACATATATCTATACGCGTCATAGAAATATTGTATACTTATATTAATAATCTATGAACAAACGTATATTATATAGATAAAGTAAATTATTATTAATTAAGAATAAGTGAATCTGCTGACAGCGAACATTGAATAAATTATCAAAGCGTATTCAGCGACGGCATGACATGGAATGATGGAAAAATAATATGAAAGCACACACAAAGGTTTAATATATTTTTCAGTGTAAAGTAATTGAAAACATACATTTTATTAATTAAATTTAAGCATAAAAATTTTAACCTAAGTTATTTCTATGTAGAGATAATATTTCTCTTAAGAAAATGCACTAAAAGGAGTTCTCGGCCCTTGACGTTCTTTGAGAAGTCATTGCCCTGAACTTAGCGCACGACTCTTTTAAATGAAAGAGACAAATAGGATAGGAGATACTTTCAGACTTAAATGTGTTTATTAAAATAATGAAAAAGATATATTTCGGTTTCTTAAGCTCAAACACCTATTCATCATAAAATATTGTAAAAGGTAATATTATAAAAAATAAATAATATTGACGAGATAATAAACTGTAAAGGAAAAGATATATATAAATCTTTATTAATAGCCCTTTTTACTTTGCAAATGTTGTTTTTGTTATGTGATGGAGTTATTACTTTGATCTTATTAAATAAGCTATTAGATTACTCGACTTTAGGAAAAACAAAGGGAATGTGAACGAGATACATTCATTATCTTTGAATGAATATTCTTGAGGTTGATTTACATTATATAATTACTTAAGATAAGGAAAACTAAAGTAAATAATAGTAATAAAGCTATATGAGTATATTAGTAAGGGATATCGACGGAGGAACAATCTAAGAGACGTGACGAGACTTTAAGTGACTATTTGTCGCTATCACAAATATGTTTTTATATGATATGAGTTGTTTTTATGTCATGAGTTGTTATTCGAAGGGATTGTTGTGATTTGATATTGACGTTCATTACATGTTATTTCAGAATTTGTATGTTTATATCTTGCTATATTTGTTTATATATACCTACTTTAATGACACATTTATTAACATCTTATGTTATGGTTACTTGTATTTTGATGATGATAATATTTGAGCACAATCTACTATTGGTAGGTTCAATTGTTTGTTAGTGTGCCTATTCATTATATTCAGTTCTAGTACACAAGTTATCCATTACGATATCATAAAACCACACCGGTAAGTTCTCTGATGCGGTCAAACACCGAGACGTAATTAACGGAGCAGTTTATGGAGAGTCTCAATAGCACACTCCAGCTTAAAAAAATAACATCTTACTTTTATCTTTGTATTGGTATTTTTACAAATTTACTTTTTTTTATTTACTTTAAATGTTAAGTATTCTTATCTCTGTCCCTCACAGGGTTTAGTACGAAAAAGGTTTTGTTTGTTCATGTTTATCGTTGTAAAGATATTTTTTTTACTTTAATAAAAAAAAGGTTCTTACTTTATGGGTAATAAAAAATATTGCTTTTAATGGGTTGAAAGCGATCTTTAATAATAAGGTAATACTATGATGATATGACATACACGTATTTATATATTTGTTAATATTTTTTTTACTTACATATCTCAAATGAATAATTTATGAAAATATCAAAAGTAAATATAACTTAGAAACACTTTTACTGATACATATCGAATCAAGAATTATTATAGTGAAAATCCAGAAAATCCAGAAATGGAAGAAATAAAGGAAATGGAAGAAATGAAGTAAAATACTTCAATAATTTTGACCTAGATAATGATATTTTAGTGGATTGTTAAATTGTTAAAATTAAACACGTTTTATTTGTGAGGTGGAGGAATTATGATGAGAGAAACGTAAGATGGACGGGCGTGAAAGATATAGAATAAGAGGAGTTGGATCCAGAAGACGGTTGTAGACCATGACTGTCGTGAATAAAAGAAAAGACATGAAATGAATGCATGTATGTATGTATATATGTATCCTTAAATTAAATGTAGCAAGACCTATCGTTATTAAAATGTACATGAAAAATGCTAGATCCTAAAGAGATTTCTCCAATTTTATTTGTTAGCTGCAATTGTGTTATTACTTTATAAATATATGGTTTATTATAAGGTGTTCTACCGACAATAGAAGAACTATTTTGTTTTTCACCTTAGTTCCGGAATTACTTTTATATTCAAATATTGCAGTTATTTGTTAATTTCGAGATCTTATAACATCAACCGTCCTGTAATGTATCGTTTGTGTGACATCTCGTGGTACGTGTTCAAACTGTATTCATTATTCAAATAACAGTTTATAATGTTAAAGTTTAAGAGTAAGTACTCTTCCAAAATATTTCATACTTTGGCTTATCAACTGCCTAGTTCCTTGTCCGGTCAGGAACTGCAATCAAAACCGGATCTGCTATAAATAGCAAGATATCTTGATTTATTCGTTGTACCGTGGTGTTTAGTAGCAAAGGAGTTTATAATCCGGTCGACACGTTAGTGAACAAGTTGATTGATATTCAAATTAGTAATTAGTGCCTTTCTATAAACACTTGTATATAATTGTAAATGTAAATTGTACGTAATTTTTTAAAGCTGGCGAAATTTAAATAAGCCCAAAGCGACTTTTAATTTACTTAGCAACCATAATAATTATATAATTTAGATTTTCAGTGGTTCTGTTTTGTCCATAAATATATTTTTAAAAATTATACGTATTATATATTACATTTAAATAAATATAAATAAGTCGCTTTATTCGTCTAGACTTCTAAAAAGTTTTATTTTATTATTGTACTATTTTAAAAGCTTAAAACATTTGAAAAGAGAAGTGACTTATATTCTATTACAATAAAAAAGTTAGGATACAAGTTAAATAACTACTGAGAGAAATTACACGTTGTTGAAATATTTCAGAAGTAAATCAGAAATACTAAGGTTATTATAATCTGTTGGGTAACATTAAATGTTCTTAAAAGGGGGGCTAAGATCATGAAAAAATAGGCGACATTTTTGCTAACATCTAAATAGAAATGTTCGTGATATTTTTCACGTCACTTCAGACTAATTGTAAGAGTAGCTTAAAAGGAACTTAAAAAGAAAAAAGAACATTAAACACCTTTTTAGCATCGCCGTACAGAAAATTACACTTTGCGCGGGGACATAAGGAGCTTACACACCAAAATTTCATGAAGTTTGTTCTAGTGCTTTTTCAGTGAAACCTAAATAAACATAGAGAAGCAAAATAAAAGCATAGTTATTCTTTTAACAAATATCCAATTAATAAGACTAGATTTATTAACTAATTATTTTTGAACACACCGTAAGACAAAACAAAATAAGAATACAAGAAAACATAGTAATAAGAAATATACTTGTATATACGTAAAATAAATATTGTATACTTATATTAATAATCTATGAACAAATGTATATTATATAGATAAAGTTAATTATTATTAATTAAGAACAAGTGAATCTGCTGACAGCGAACATTATTACACAGTGAACATAATATAATAACAGTATGACAGTGAACATAAATTATCAAAGCGTATTCAGCGACGGCATGACATGGAATGATGGAAAAATAATATAAAAGCACTCACAAAGGTGGCTTAATATAACTTTTCTTGCTCGGTGTAAAGTAATTGAAAACATACACTTTTTATTAATTAAATTTTAGCATAAAAGTTATTTTGTCCTAAGTTATTTCTATGTAGAGATTATATTTTTTTTTAAGAAAAGGCGCTAACGAGTTCTCGGTCTTTGACGTTCTTTGAGAAGTCGTTGCCCTGAACTTAGCGCACGACTCTTTTAAATGAAAGCTTGCGTTAAATAGAATCGTAGATACTTTCAGACTTAAATGTGTTAATTAAAATAATGAAAATGATATACTTATTATTACTTAATAAACCATTTTCATTTGTAAATGTTGCTTTTCTTATTTGATGAAGTTATTAATTTGCTTTTATGGAATAAGCTATCATATTACTTGCCTTTGAGAAAATCAAAGGAAATTTGAACACGTGTGACATTTAGATCAGACCAGACTCATTGTCTTTTAATGAATATTCTTGAGGTACATTTATATTATATAATTACTTAAGATAATGGAAACTGAAGTAAATAATAGTAATTAAACTATATGAGTATATTATTACGGGATATCGACGGAGGAACAACCTAAGAGACGTGACGAGACTTTAAGTGACTATTTGTCGCTATCACAAACATGTTTTTATATGACATGAGTTGTTTTTATGCCATGAGTTGTTTTTATATCTCATGAGTATTCAAAGCGATTACTGTAATTTTATTTTATGATAGTATCTTCGATATGTGATATTGAAGTTCATTACATATTATTCCAGATTCACTCTGTTGTTATGTTGTAAATATATTTATACCTACTATTAATTATATACTTGTCAACAGTTATATTTTATATTTTAATATTTGGAATAATAACACCACTTTGAAATATAGTCACATAAGTTTGAGTCTTGCTCGTTTTGATGTTTTTTTCGTCTATATAAATTTCAAAACGAACTGCTATATAATGTAATAATATTTTTTCTCTATATTTTTTTTTACTTTTTTTCTTCTCAGGAAAGTTTACATAATACCGATTGGAAAATTTATTCGTTTTTAATATTTGGCTAGCTTAGTGTAATAATGATACATTGAGGAGTTCATTATATTGGATTATAAATGTTAAACGTTGTGACGGCAATGTGTCATAACATGGTATCGATATGTAACCGTTCAGACAAGAGCTGTCATGAGTGGATTGTAGACTATGAGCTAGGAATCGAGTAAATATATTTCTTTGAGACGAGTTTATTGCAAACATCAAAACTATACCAGCGGTGGTTAATGACCACTGAAAACTATAGCGTTATTATTCATCGAATACTTTGAAATTAGACGGAAAACATTTGAAGCGTGAGTCCCATCTCCCATTGATAAGTTTAATTGTTTGTTTGAGAGCCTATTCATTATTAGTTTCAAATCAAAAACTCATTAGTATTATAGAGAATTTAATATTCAGCGCTTCAGCATACAAGTAAACCGTAGCGTATACTAAAGTCATCTATAATCTGACGCGGTCAAACACCGAGACGTAATGAACGGACCAGTTTATGAAGTGCCTCATTAACAAAAACTTAAGCTTAAAAAATACCATATTACCTTGGCTTATGTATTACCAATAGTTTTATTTAAGTACTATATATATATACATATATATATATATATATATATATATATATATATATATTTATATACTATGTATCCTTAACTCTGTACCAAAAGTCTTTTGTATGTTCTCTTTTATTATTATAATATAAAATATTATCTTTCAAATCAAATGATTTATTATTTAAAAAAAAAAGCACTTTATTGGTAATAAAAAAAAAAAATGACATTCGTTTACATATAATTTGATAATACTTTATGTATACTTAAAATATATTTAACATAAATATTACTTAGTTATAATAATACATTTTGATATTACACAATGAATTATAATTTATCTTCAATATAGAAAGGTAAGAAATAAAGGAAATGAAGAAAATTTCTTTAATGATTTGGGATCTCATGCTCTTTTAGTGCATTTTTAAAATGTGATTGTAATTGAGCACGTTTCTCTTGTCAGGAGTAGGAACTTGGACGAGAGAAGACAGAAATTAACATGGACGGGCGTAAAAGAAATGAAATAAGAGGAATTGGTTCGAGAAGAAGTTAATAGGATATGACGGTCGTGAACGAAAGGCATTATAGTGATTCACGAAGGTATTTTAACTTAAAAAAAAACAATTATATTTTTAAATCAAGTTAGTAGATAGCTTACATTAAAGAAGAAAATATATATTTCTTAACTTCATAAACATTCAAGTTTATGAAGTATTTCGTTAAAACATTAATCTATAGAATGAACGAGCAAGAATCTGAAAAATAATGTTATTAGCCATCGTAAAAAAATAGACATAAAGCTACTAACGATTCTAAAACGATTTCTTTAATTTTATTTGTTTAGCTGCTGATTTATATCTTTATCTTCTTTATAAGCATGACTTATTAAAAGATTTCTGCCAATTTTATCTAAATTCCATTATTGCGTATAAAAATTTTGGTATTAAATTCGGGAGTTAGTTACATTGACAGTATAACGTATCTGTTTGAGATCCGATAATATAAACATAACTGTACGAAAGTTCAAGTCCTGAACTATTTTACAATTTGGCGTCTTTATCTGATAGTCCGTTCAAAACGAGCGGTCAAAACGGTTTTATTATAGATCGCTGAATGCTTTGAATGATTCACTGTACCGTGGAGTTTAGTAGAGGAATAATATCCGGTCGACACGTTAGTGAACAAGTTGATTGATATTCAAATTAGTAATTAGTGCCTTTCTATAAACACTTGTACATAATTATCAATGTAAATTGTACGTAATTATTGACGGCTTACGAAATTTTAATAAAGCCTAAATCGACGTTTCGTTTACTAAGCAACTAAAATGATTACAAAATTGAAACAAAAATAAACAGAAACAGGAAAATTTAATTCCGTAAATTGGAATGGAATTTTATATTTTTTCATTTAGATTTTAATTAATAAAATGAGAAGAGACAAAAAAAATATTGTAGTGGTCGTTAGCTAAATACAAACACTAGCAGACATTGTGAGTGTGTGAGTGTGGGGTGCATTGTAACGTACTACGAACTGAAGACGCTCTCCCTCCAGGTTTCACTCCTTTGTCACTGGAGTGTTCTCAGAAATGATTCATGATTTCTATGCTTGTATGGGAAAAGCTTTGTATCGGAATATATATTCCCTTTTTATTCTTATGTCTGTTTTTCGTTCCAATTGGAAAGTTGATACGTGACATTTTCTCTTTATGCAAATGGATCTATTTATTCTGCATACGCTTAAAAGGAACAGTCTTTGTTAGTGTCTGTTCGTATTTAAATACGCAATAATTTAGCATAGTAATTTCGATGTATCTGATTATTGTACTATCTGCAGAATAATCTTTAGTCACTAAAAACCTTTTATTTTTCTTCATAACATATATATTTGTTTCATATATAAAATTAAAATAAAAGAATCCAAACTGTTAATTAACAAACGTTATATGCGAATGACTAAAGTTTTAAGCCTGAGATAAAATGTATTAAAAATGCAAAGTATACTAAAACCCAACTGTTATTATTTGCTTAAAGCCCATCAACTTAGACCCACTCAAATGTTCCTGTTGTAGGGATCACGTTAATGGACCACGCTTAGGAACTGTACACACTGGTGGTGATAAAATACTTTAAGCAGAATTTTTGTCTTTGCCTTTCATTTATTTATTAGCGTTGTTAGCATATGCTTGCATACTTTGCATTTTACATGCATATATATATAAATATTTCGTCAAAATATTCTTAAATAAGCCACCGTGGCTGTAATATATTAAACTATATAATAATTTCTTTAAATGTGTGGTAATATTTATATAAAAAAATACTGAAATCATAAAAGTATTGTATTTGTCTTAATTAAATAATGAGATTATTACACAGAAAATGTTCAGTGGCAATGTGTGCTATTTTATTTTATTTATATTAAAAAAAATAAAGAAAACAAACCCAAAATTATATCTATAAAATGTATTCAGCATAACATTCCGTTTTCAAGTTTCGTAAACAAGGGTGAATCGCTATTGTTACAATACATTGGCGATGAAAAGTATTTTCATATACGTGTTTGTTTTTTTAAGTCGAGTCCCTTTGTACCGTGCGTAAGTCGAAAGGTAAACACCGATGAAATTAATATTCATATCCGGGTTTAATACCTCAATATTTAAAGAAATTATATTTTTAATAGAATAAAAATTCAAAGTAAAATACATTCTTATTGTAGTATTTTTTTTTATTTAATTACTCCTCCAGTGTGTCACTGGCCTAAAGTGTTAATTTTTTTATGCGACACCTCTCATTCCCCTAAGGTAAAGGCGAAACGTCACACTGTGTAGCCTCGCATATTAGAATTGCAAATTTTCTCACATTCACTTGCTGATATCAGGATTTTTTATTACTGGTAATGTACGACTTCATTACTGTTAGTAAATCGTATATCTAGTGAACATTATTATTAATAATAAACATATTGATGAAATTGATTTTAAATCTCGTGTCTTACAGAATAAGATAAATTCAAATATAGTAATTTGAAAAGTATACAATATATATTTAGTATTTAATGGTCAGATAATAAAACTTTCAGGCTTTAAGGTAGACGTACCACTTAGAGAACGTTTAAAATGCTTTCAAATAGACCTCTTTAGAATTGAAATCGATATTTCCGTTGAAGAACACTAAATCGTTAATCGCATTTAAGCTCCGCTCAATGGATGGGCGTTTGAGTCTTTTGTTCTTGCTCAGAAACTTGGAGAGAAAAGATTTTTTATCTTTAAATATTCCTTTCTCGAGTTCTGTTTGATGCTAATTGTATTGTTGATTCAATTTAATCAGGTGATGATAAATGATCTCTTTAATACAAAAGAAAATATAAAAGTATTTTAAAAAGCCATTACGCGAAATTGAATAAACATTTGTGTCTTACATTTCATATTTAAGAGAATTCTTATCAACCTCCTATGTTAATAAAAGTGAGACGTATTTTGGTTATAATATATAACAATCTGAATGAATGTAATGAGTTTCATTAAATTAAAATAGAGTAAAGCGAAATCCTTTAATCTTATTTAACACACGACATTCTTTTAAAACTTACTGTTACTCAAACTGTAATTGCTTCGAGCACACATGAATTTAACATGAAAGGGTACAGATCTTGAAATGTATCTCGCCGTTCTCCCTAGGCGGTCTGTTGTACCGCCATGCATGCGGAATAATTTTGAACCGGCAATATCATGAATATTTTAATCTCAACTGAAAACGTAACTTACACCTTAACTATCTGGACCATCTGGACCAGCGAGTGCAATTAGGAATCCGTAATTACACAAATTAAGAATTGCGCCTCGGAAAATCTAATTAATGGGTTCCAAATTGCATAATTTCATAACGGTTGAGTGTTTTTTTTAAATTTATTATATTAATATTTTACTTTAAATTAGTAAATAGCTTCCATAACTTTGTATATATATTTCTATTTAATATCTTATCCAGTCTGTTACGTCGTCTATATGTAGCTTCGGTAGATGAAATATGGCTTCACAGCAGTTAATTGCAGCTTTGTGTGGAATCTCTCCACATTATTGCCACTAATACTGACAATGTTAATTGCATAATATATTATACTACGTTTGATAATAGTGATGTGAAAGTAAGTGAAACAGTTAAATTAAGGGAACGGGCCTCTCACGTAAGTACTCGACTCACCTGCTACAATAGTCTGTTATTTAGTATTCATAATGTTTGCAATTAAATTAATTGCTCTAACACTTGTTCTAAACGCTCCCAGTTGTATAACAACATAAATATGTAAATTTAAAACGATAAACAAGCAAAATATATGTTCCAACAAATTCAAGACTTATTTTACGCATGAAATTTGATTACGAAGTGGCGATAACAAAAGAAGTTTACTTTTTAGATATGAATAGTTTAACATGCTTCCATAAATTTAAATATACATGAATATTTGAAAGTTTTACTTTATCTTACCGTAACTAAAAGTCTTCTTATGAGAGTCTGCTGCAGTGTTGCAAGTTGGAAATTTTATTCATATATATTTCTACATAATTGAAAAAGTCTTCTATTCACTTTCATTTTTTCCCTTTTCCCCTTGAAATCTTAAAATAGTGAGATCTCAAAGGTATGTTTTATATAAATATCACTTGCTTAATTTCATTCAATGAATAAAGATTTTATCGCAAACTTTGTTTTTATAAATTGCTGAAGTTCAGTTTTTTCAGGTTCATCAAATATTTTTCTTTTATTTGACAGATTAACGCCAGATTTGCTTTCACAAACAGACCGTTTTCTAAAACGGTAAAATAAATAAATTTGTATATAAAAGGTTGAGAGATTTATGTTTTAATCTTGACTAATAATAATTTGTTTCCGCTTCCGGTCGCTGAACAGTAAACATCACCTTGCAAATTGTCCGCCGAAATAATTGTGAAACAGTAGTTTACCAACGTTATTGTGACAACTATTGCAATGAACGATAACACTCAGTGACATTAAGCATATTGGTGAATAAAAAATAGTGAAACTAGCTATAGAAACAACATAAAAAGTCATCATTGTGAACTGCAATATTTGAGGTTATATGAACGAACAACAGAATAGCGAATCATTGTGAGTGACACTGACATTGACATCCTACTCGAGCGCCATATTCCATCGTCAACTACGTACGGCAAATTCGCGCCGGTGTTGCCACTATACAAGGAAAAAAAAAAAAAAAAAAAAAAAAAAGAGTGCTAAAAATGGAGGGACAATTTAAAATACTTTTCGACCAAATGAAGATAGAAATGGAAAAACAAACAAATATTATATTTGAGAAAATGAATGAAAAACTAGAACCACTGATAGAAGATAATAAAATTATGAAAAATAAAATCGAAATATTGGAAAAAAAGATTGATTACTTAGAAAAAGAAAAGAAAAGTAATAATATTCTACTTTTTGGTTTGAAAGAGGGAGAAAATCCGTCTTCTTCAATAGAGCTACTCCAGAGAGTACAGGAAATTTTCAAGACAGATATGAGGATCACCTTGGATGTGAGCGAGGTTTCAAAGATACACCGTATCGGTCTCAATAAAGAAAACAAAATAAGACCTGTCCTTATCACTTTTACAAATAGTTGGAAGAGAACAGAGATACTAAAAATGAGGAAGAGCTTGAAAGAAGTATACGTTACTGAAGATTTTCCTAAGGAGGTATTAGAAAAGAGAAGAGAGTTGAAACCAAAACTATTAGAAGAACGTGCGAAAGGAAATATTGCATATATAAAATATGACCAATTAGTAGTGAAAGAGGGAAATCCAAATAAAGAAAGAAGGAAAAGAGATTTATCGACCTCACCTGAAAATCAGTGCCAGGCCAAGAAGCTAGTGAGCAAAACCAAAACAACAGTAGAGACCAGGAGAAATGCATTCGACTTAATGAGACCAAAAGCAAACTCATTCTCCAACTCTCCAAACCAAACCAAGTAGCAACCAAATTGCAGCAGCCAGAGGCGGGAACACCCCAACCCGGCTGGTCCCCGTGGGGTTGTTAGACCACCACCCCCCAAAAAAAGATCCTTACATCGAAACAGAAACAATAAAATACATATTGCAACATTAAACGTTAGAACACTTATGACAGACAATAGATTGCAAGAATTGGAAGAAGCGTTAAGACATGTAAGATGGGATATTATTGGCCTTTGCGAAGTAAGAAGAATAGGCGAAGAGATAAGAGAATACAGTGAATTTATTTTTTACTTCTTTGGTGTAAAGCAAGGTTTATATGGAACTGGATTCTTAATAAAAAAATATTTTAAAGACAAAATAATTAGTTTTCAAGGGATTTCAGACAGAATTTCAGTGCTTCATATACAGTTACCAAAATTTAAACAACCTTCGTCAATCATTCAAGTATATGCACCCACTGAACAAGATACAAGAGTGGCGAAAGATAAGTTCTATAACGATCTGACAGAGTTAATGCAAAAAGAAAAACACAAAAATAATATTATTCTGATTGGAGACTTCAACGCCAAGGTGGGCAGCAAATCTAATACAGACGAATTTGTCTTAGGAGACTACAGTAGTGGTGTTAGAAATGAAAACGGTCAAAGACTCATTGACTTCTCTTTTGCAAACAATCTTAAAATACTTAACAGTTTCTTCAAAAAAGGAAAGTCAAGGAAGTGGACATGGATGTCTCCCAATAGCCGAGATAAGAATGAGATAGATTTTATACTTACAAAGGAAAAACAGATATTCAGGGACGTCGATGTAGTGAACAAGCTAAACTTCAGTACAGATCATAGGATGTTAAGAGGAGTTATACAACACACAAATAGTAAATCAAGAAGACACATAATACCCTCAACTAAAAATAAGACAATAACAACACCCATACCACAAAATATTTTATATGATTTAAAAAACACATTAGACAAAGGCGATACATATAAAACACTACAAGAAAAGTATGATTTTCTGGAGACAGAACTGAAAAACATACTAAAAACAAACACCAAAAATGGAAAGGAAAATAAATTAGGAGAAGAAACACTTAAGCTAATGGATGAGAGGAACAAAATGCTAGAGCAACGGAAAGACAACCACCAAAACATCGCAAATATTAGCAAGAAAATTCAAGCATCAATACGGAAACACAAAAAAACAGAGAGACTAAACTTTTTGAGGAAGCAAATAGAAAATACAGGAGGAATTAAGAAAGGTCTAAAACAGCTAAGAGAATATACACAATGGATACCCAACATGAAAACTAATAAAAAGAAAGGCGATAAACTGGCGACAAAACGATCACAAATATCCAAAGTAGCGACAGAATTCTATAAAAGTTTATACGCTGAGTCAGAAAAAACAAGAGTAGTAGAGACAGACAAGGACACAGACGAAGAAGAAACACCTTGCATATTAGAGACTGAAATCATAAGAGCTATCAAATCACAAAAGAGCGGCAAAGCACCTGGAGACGACCAAATCTCAAACGAAGTTTTAAAGGAATCACTTACTGCAACATCGAAACATATAACACGCTTATTAAACGAAATAATGTCGAGCGAACAAATACCAACTCAATGGACGAAGTCCACTATCATACTACTACACAAAAAAGGAGATAAAAACGAAATAAATAACTACAGACCGATATGTCTAATGTCGAATCTGTACAAAGTGTTTTCAAAAGTAATACTCGGCCGAGTAACAAAACAGCTGGAAGAGAATCAACCTCGAGAACAAGCAGGATTTCGCGCGGACTATTCTACCATTGATCACATTCAGGTTGTCAAACAAGTCATCGAAAAACTCAACGAACACGGTCAACACTGGTACATGGCATTCGTTGATTACAGAAAGGCTTTTGATTCCCTAAATCATCTCTATATCTGGAACACGCTGAAAAAGCAGGGCGTACACAAAAAATACATAAGAATTATAAAAGAAATATATAAAAATACTACAGCAACGGTACAACTCGAACAAAAGGGAGAAGAATTTAGTATCCAGCGAGGTGTAAGGCAAGGCGATCCACTTTCTCCAAAACTTTTTACGGCTGTGTTAGAAAATATATTCAGGAATATAGACTGGAAAGATCTTGGAATAAATATAAATGGAGTAAGGCTAAATCACCTAAGATTCGCTGACGATATCGTGATATTCTCTGAAAAACCAGATGTACTGCGAACTATGTTAAAACAATTAGATTATGAAAGCAGGAAAGCGGGGCTGTCTATGAATCCAACAAAGACTAAAGTGATGACGAATGCATTAAAAGAAACCATCAAAATAAGAGAAGAGGTAATCGAATATGTAGATGAATACCTATATTTAGGACAGTTGATATCAGTTAAAGATCAATACTCTAAAGAAATCGATATAAGAATAAGCAACACTTGGAAACGCTATTGGTCATTTAAAGAGATATTTAAAAATGATAAAATGCCAATGTCTGTGAAAAATAAGCTCTACAACACATGCATTCTACCGTGTCTTACTTATGGGTGTCAAACTTGGCCTTCTACGAGCAAAAACAACCAAAAACTAGCAGTTTGCCAACGTAATATGGAGCGAAGTATGCTAAGCATAAGGCTAAAAGACAAATGGACGACTTCAAAAATAAGGAAAAGAACGAAGGTGAGCGACGTCTTACAAAAAATAAGAAAACTCAAATGGAACTGGACTGGTCACATCATGAGAACCAACAAAGAGAAATGGACAAAGGATGTGATGGAGTGGTACCCTAGAAATGGGAAACGGCTAAAAGGGCGTCAAATTAAAAGATGGGAGGATGATCTACCGAGAGGATGGAGAAGATTAGCTCGGAATAGAGAAGAGTGGAAAACAAAGGGGGAGGCCTATGTCAAAGGACAACCTGACCAACAAAATGGTTGCTGATAAATTTTAATTAAGTTCTATTTTATCATATTAATTTATTTTATGTTAGAAATAAGCAAAAACTGTAAAACTACGGTCAGCGAATAAAGGCTCATTATTTATTTATTTATTTAATAATAATTTGTCGTATTAAAATTTGCATCCCGGAAGTGTATTTTTATAAAATTTAGTTTAAAGGATGAAAAAAAAATCACTTCCACTAAATTTCAAATGTCTCAATGTTATTAAAAATTTAAAGTATCTTTATTTTATTTTGTATTCATATTATAATATTATGCAGTAATTATTATTCTAATGCTTATTTTATCTGTATCATTTTATCTTAAATATTTCCCCCATTTCCCAGCGCGCTTTTCAAATTTGCAATTTAAATTGCACGGAGGAATACCTTTTTGTACGTTCCATTTTCAACTTAGCAACTTAGTTGTAATTAAAGTGACAGAAACTCTGATATGTAAAGTTATATTTATTTTAATTATGTCCTCATTGCGGATATGTTAATATTTATTTGTTTTTTTGTAAATACTTTATTACCCACTAATTTGTAACAAAATACAAAACAAACAAATATGTAAAAAAAAATTTTTTTTACAAACATTTAAAAATACATAAGATGAGTGTAGAGTGATGTTATAAAAATTGGATTGTACCTGACATTCGTAGGTACCGTTGTCCCTCTTCTGCACAAACTTGATTTGAAGGGTCCAGTCCTCGGACCCTTCGCCGTGGAGTACCTGGAATTTTATCAAATTAAAGTTTGTTTGATAAACTAGTTAAATTCTATTAACGGTATATTTTTTATACAACTATGTAACAATATGAAACAGATGTATTGTATAAGTTGAAGCGGTCAAATTTTTATAATTATAATATTTTAAGGCAATTTTTTTTTCTCAGTTTCTCAGTTGTTTTTTCTCCTACCACACAAAACGTATTGGACAGATTTTGATGTAATTTTGTGTAGTGAATGTAAGAAAATGTTATAATTTATTTAAGAATAAATAAAATATAACTGAAACTATGAAAATGTTAACATTATATGTGACGATTTATGGTTTTTAATTTAGGTTCATTGTCAGATAATTTATGAGGTAAAATTCAGACTTTTAATAAAAACTATCGATTTTACTTAATTGAAATTTCTAAAAGCTTAGGTTCTGTTGATTTATGAATTTCATTATTTCATATTTCATATTCATTATTCGTTCTCGTTGGCAAATGAAGTTTCTTTTTTAAATTAGCATGCGTACAAGTATTTTTTTAGTTTGTGCTATTTACTAAACAAAGTTTCATAATATTATATTTGTCCTTATTCATTTAAACGAGGACATCATGTTTTCGCATATCATAACCACATTTAAATATTCAGAAAAATCATGCCATGTTACACAGTCCATTCATGTTTTCTTTGGTCTTATTTCTTATAGCCGTCTACATTCATTCACATAACCTTAATCTTCACATATTCTTCCTTTCTCTGAATTAAATGTATATGGCGTTGTTTAAAAAATGTAGACGGCGTGGCGTTACATAGCATATCACCATATAATTTCTAGCAACTTCTCTATTATATTTTTACCTATTTTCTTTCTACTTACGAATAACAAAAATTGTGATTTCTTATTCGTAAGTTCATTTTGCTGATCAAACATCATCAAACATGTCTTCTCCTGTTAATAGAAGTATTTATAATATGAGATATTGGATTAAAGCTCATCGTTGGATTACCTTCGGCTTTCATAGACTTACAGCAACCCACACAAGAATTAACTCCACACTTTACTCCAAAATTTGGACAATCTTTATCACTTTACCCATGCAAATTTGCAAAATCCATTACAACCAACTCATATTAGCATATTTTGCTTTGATTTACCGTCTCTTATGTTATCCTTATTTATTTTTCGAATAAACATTTTTGATACTTTTCAAGTGACGTTTCATAAGTGAAACATTATTTGTAATAAAAAAAAAAATACTTTGATTATAAGATTATGTATTCTCTTTTTTTTTACTTCTATTGCTCTTTAGCTTTTTATTATTTATTGTACGTAAAAAACATTCACAGATTATTATTTTTAACACCTTTTTTAGCTTAATCTTGTCTATTTTCTCTTTGTCCTTAAAACGCCACAACTCCATGTATATATCTCTTTCTCACATCCGCCATGTAGTTTGGGCTAGAGAGAAACTCTCTGTTTCTTCCGACTGAAGCCCTTGTACGTAACTTTTACATAAATTCTCTTCAAGGACAACCGTTATTACTGCCTTTATTAGCTATTCGACTATTCCTTTTGAAGATGAAATCTATAAATAATAAGTAACTATCTGCCAAGCCCCGATTTCGTTCTAGTGGATTTTCAGAAATTTCTCTATTCTCAAGGCCTAAATAACAAATTTCATAAAAAAAAATCAATGTTAGGGAAACTTTCATCATCTAGTAAACGCTTTTAATATTGTAGTTTATAAGAAAAAAAACATTCTTAGGGAATATAAATTAAAGCCATGTACCAAATTTTAGTTTTACCTTTGTGTTGATATTAAGGACTAATGACTTTATAAGATTTTATAAGATTATATATATATGATTACCCGTCTGTATTTACGTCTGTTACATCAAACTAGTTTCCAAACCATTCGATGTTCTTATCCATGAGCTCGAAGCATGGCGGGCTCGTCTTATGTACTGGTTCATTATAGTGAGCCGGGTGTATATACATATATATATATTTAATTTTAGTTACATGAGGCTTTTTCAATCCTGATAAACTTGTTAATTAAGCAGTGAAGCAATTTGTTACAGCATTTGTATTACGGATCCCATATCTAAGATGCACTTTAATACGACGGTTTCTCAGAGGTCACGGGTTCGAATCCCTGCCCGTATCGGTTTATTTTTAATTCTTTATTTATTAAATAATGTTCACGTATATACATGTTTATAGATATTTTCAAACACTTTAATACCGTTCTTCTTTAAAACCATTACTAAATCTTTCTTTTTCTTCATTATCTCATTATATTACCGTTAATGATTTTCTAAATTGTGTTATTTACAATTAATTGGTAGGGTGTATAAACCGCAAGATATCTCGAGATATTCTAAGTCATTCAGATTATTAGCAACGACTGCCAGCTTAATTAAATTTATCGACCCGTCTTGTGCTCTTTTACAAAAGAGGGAGATATCAAGCGTGAAACGTTTACGAGGCTATTTTTTTGTATTATATAGTAATAGACCATTTATTTGGAAAGTTCCCTCTCTATAAATATTATCTATGTAAATTATATATCTATTCACTTTTACGACTGGAAGTTTTATGGCATTAATTTAAATTAAGCAAAATATTTAAACTCTGCCATTACTGAATAGTTGAATAAAATTGCGATAGAAAAGATAATAAATGATTTAAACGAACCAGCAGAAAAAGTTATATATTTAAATGGAAACAGCAAGCTTTGTTGCGTTTTATTCAACATTTCTTTATAATATTAGCAATTAAACTTACTGACGTCACAATTTAATTTAGCTTATTTTAAATTGTCCATATTCAAAAAAAATAACAATAACGAATGATAGTCTTTGTTCACGCCGCGACTCCGCTAAGCTTCGAGCTCATGAGTAAGAGCCGCGAATGGGTTTGAAACTAGTTGGGCAAAATTCCAGATAAAAATCTGACGTGAATACAGACGGGTAAATAAATATACATATATCTTAGTCATCATGGTTCATGAAAGTATACATAATATTATCAGAATTATTAATTTATTGTGTAAAAATTACAGATAAGATAATATATGTCAACAAATGTCAATGTATGTCAACGCAATATATTTAAGTTTTAAAACGTCTGAGTTGTCTATATTCTTTGCTCACTTGGTACAAACACAAAAACAGAATTATAATATATTAATATACTAAATAATCAAACCACAGTTTAATGAGTATTTCCTACATATATTAAATAGTCTAGTCATTAGTTAATTCCATTTTGAATAGAACTGCAGCGAGATCACATTTTCATTAGACTAGCGTTAATTCTGCGGTTTATAATTCGTGAATATTTCACCGTTCAGCGCTAAAGTATCTTGTTTTCAGGATATTATTATTTAATACAAACGCTTCTGCATTGCAGTCAAGGTGACGCTATGATTTAAAACTGTTTCAAGTTTGTGTTATTTTTATTTTAAAATCTTACCAGTTTTATGTTCATTGAATATTTTCAATTTATAAAAATGTATTTGAATTGTGAATATTCGAAATACATTTAAAGTCTAAGTAAACTGAACATGGCTAAATATGTTTTAGACAGATTTGAACATACGTTCAAGTGTGATTTCTTTAATTATTATCAGAAAATTGTAAGAAAAGTATATATATATATATATACATATTTTAATATTAAAATTAAAATCAGTAAGTACAATCAGGACTCGAACCTTGGATCTCTAGTAGAGTACCTTTATTGATAAATTTAACATTATATTATATTTGATAATTTTGGCAAGAAGATAAATAAGAAGATATCATTTACAATTTGCTTGAAAATATTAGAAACGCTTATACATAATATAAAATAACAGCTTAGAGCGGAATCATGACGATTATGTATATGTGATAGACCCATCTTCCTTGCAATTATCACAGTATATAACTAAATTTATATTATAATGTTGGTATTTAAAACAGAATAAAAAGATAAAAACCAATATTAAATAATATAATAAAATAAATATAAAAATTAATAATTTATTGAGAATATTTAGCAAATTCGTCTCAAATGATGATATATTGTGGATGAAGCTTCTCATTAAGTGCTGTAATAACCTTCTTGTCAAACTAACTAGCGAGGGACGATACGATACTTATCAGATATCAGCTCATCGTATCCATGTATCAAGTTCAATCAATCTTAACGGACAAATTACTTGTGATTGGCGTCCGTCGGTCTGTAACAATCGCTGTCTGACCGCTATTGTGTATAGAAAACGAGGTTACACTAGTAATTAAATAAACCAATCAATACTCCTTTCTATAAACGAGTCTATATCATCTCATTTCATACTGGAAAAATATAACGTTACACTAAATAGAAATGGTCTGAATAAACGAAATAACTCGTGCTTATAATTAACCCTAAAAATATTTACATAGTAAAGCTATATGAAACAATAAGTGTCCTATTTCTGTTTATGGAAAGAGAAATCTTTAATCTAGATAATATTAATCCATTAACAATTATACCTCTTATTGCTGTTAGTTCAGTAAATTCACTTTGTTAAATACAATTTAATCTAACAGCCGCGATATATATTGTTCGTTTTAGCTTCAGATAGCGTGCAAAAACGTACATCTCCAGCACGATATCGAGTTCTGAATCAAGAAAGAATAGTTTATTCAACTGTTAGAAACTACGTTGCTTTTTAGTATTGATTAAACTTTCTTACAATATCTTTGCTCTATCAGGTAGAAATAAGTTTTCTCGTTTCCTATCTTGTAACTTTAAAGAAATCTTAAGTGAAGGAACACTTGTTATGAAACTTGAGAACGTCATATTATATATTATTTCATCATAATTAAATGGCGAATCTAAATTACAGATATTTATGTCTCAACAGTGCCAAAGTTTGTCTTGAAATTAATGACTCTCTCAAAAGTATTCACGTTACTCTCATATTTATTTGTCCGTGTCTCGCCAGTAAATAAAAACATTTAAAAAAAATCTACATCCTATCATACTAATGTGTTGACATGTTACAAAAAGCACTCTATTACTTTTTTATGGCTAAATGTTTCATGTGTGATATATGGAATATAACTTCTATGACCTGAAAAAGCACACAGGCTACTTCTGATTTCAGGAAGATATATATTCCCGTGGGAAAATCGCGCAGCTACCATTCGTCACCGGGGGCCATTCTGTCACTGCTACTGTCTTCCTATTAATTTTGCCACGCGTGCAAACCCGTATGAAATAGCAATTTTTCATATTGTCCTAAGACATGCGACTATCCAACGATGAATCAGCGCTGGGACTTTTATAGGCTGGTCTTCTATTCGTTACTTGTGAGTCTAGTGATTAATTGTGGGTCTGTTTTTAAATGTGACTCACCTGGAACCTCTCGTCATTGGTGTACGTGAACTTGCCGGAGCTCAGGATGTGCCAGTCACGCTTTCTAACCCAGGAGACTTGCTGCCAAATAGAAATCAAGCTTAGGAGCGTCTTAATAATAATAATAATAATTATTATTATTGTATTTTTAATTATTTTTTTTTTTGTGTAGTGACTATTGCTGTTGGCCCTGCGGCCGTGACAGCTTCACCGGAGGTGGTGGCCAGGGTACGGGCCGTACCCTCCCTAAATAATAATGTCACATAAATACTTTTTTCATAATAAGTAAGATGCATGCATGTGTATGTTGGTTTTAATTTATCGCCACATATGTTGCGTATTATTAACTTAAAGTTAACAAAGGACACATGCAATTCATATTATAGAACAAATAGAGAAAAACCATTTTTAACGTACTAACATATAACAAAATATAACTGACTAACTATTTATATGTTCGTATAAATAGTTTGTTAGTTATATTCTTAATTAAAATGGAATAATTCACAAAGCACAATAACACACACACATCAACAGAATTTGAGAAGATGAGAAAATATATACGATTCTCGCAATTTTAATTATTTAACTTTAAATTATATAATTTAATGTACGCCGTAATATAGCTAAGTTTACTTGCAAGTTATAGCAAGTTCTTTGAAATTACATTTGCCTTAAGAACCTGCAATGCGCTTAGTTAAGTCTGAAGGAGATTGCAATCGGCTTATTACAAACCATGTATTTAGCGCCTTTTTAACCACACCGCCTATGAATTAAATTTTATTATTTATGACAATTTAATCACATAGTTCGCCCGAGAACTAACCTATTTACGTACTAACCCACTTTTGTACTTTTAATATTTTTACTTATTTACAAATAGTCAATAATAGTTTACAACTTTATCTATTTTAAAGTAGTTTTATATCTATCTTTGTAACTTTTGTAAAAACTTGCAAGTTACCGAACCGTAAATTACTGTTTATCAAGAATATACACGGCACAAAGATCAATTTTGTAAGATAAAATTGCGTCGTTAAGTCGAGTAGAGCTACACAAATGGCGCTCGATTTATCCTTGTACAGTATTTGCAATTTGCAAAGGAAAATATAATATTTTCTTAGATTGCATTATTGCAATCTTCCAGGTAGGTATTTTATTATGTTACATATTTTCAACGTTTTCACTAGAAAATATACAATTTAAATTTACGTTTCAATAACAAAATAAATGTATTTAAATTATAAATTATTAATAAATGTATTGTTCTTTTAATAAATCTCAAAAAAATATAATATATATATATATATATATATATAATAAAAATCTATACATACCCCCCTCTCGCTCAAGTGACCAACCAGGCAGTGTAAATAAGCAGTGCCGCCGAGCTGCGCCGTTACATTGCTAATAGAGTTGTTGGCGGTTACATCTGCCTGCGCCTGCGCAGTCCCGCGCCAACCTCGCGCTCTGGATGCGCCGTGGTGACCTGGGGATCGTGTTAAGATATATTAGTATTATTTTCATTGATAACAGTTTTAGGATGAATTATAAATTAATGAAATCTGTGAGGTAAAAGGAAAGTCGGTCAGTTTTGATATCTTGTACTCACGTTGGACTCTGGAGCTATTTAATCAACAATTTCGCAATAATTTTAATCTTTTGGATGTTAAATAGTGTCGTGGCATATTTTTAAATCTAAGATCAAATACTATTAAGTTTATAATGAAGCTACCTTTATTTCATTAAAAAAACACTACGAGTATTATAGTATATAGATAAATTATTATATTGGAAGTTTTTGATGTTAATTAAAACTTAAATGGGAAATATTAACTGTCAATCGAATGTTTTCTAAATTTGGTTATTTATTATTCTTTTAGAAATATATATATATATATATATATATATAAAATTATTTGATTTCGTGTATTAAAGTTAATTTCTCATTATATTAAAATAAATATCTTAATTAAAGCCCCTCCCGCATTATAAGGTATTTAATAAATACCGTAAATAAAGCTTAATTACAATATAAATACCGTTTAAGATAATTACCTATTTCCTGATATACGAATAATTAAATGGTTTGCTGATACTTTTATTTTGACTGAAACATTTACTGGAATTTCAGTTTAGTTGTTTATATTTAATATAATAATCATTATTATTATATTATATATATTATTGGTGTATTTTCAATAAATTTCGGTTGAATATCAGCAAAATATACAACATTAAACGTTATAAAGCGCGATGGAGGACAAACATTTGAAAATCAATGCGAAATGCTGGCACTATATTTTTTGTCAGTATTATTTAAAATAAAACTGATCTAAAGAATACAAGCTGTTGAGAACCCGCGGTTTGTAACAAGCCACAACAATCAAACTAGATAATGTTGGGGCTCGCTTTCAGTCCAGTCGATAAGCTAGGCTATATCGGTGACACAAAGTTTCTAAACATGTTGGTCCAATGTGGTATTCGCCTGTCCACATTGGACCAACGGATATTGGTGGGTTGATATCAAGTACTAACGTATGTCTCCTGTTGATGACGTGAAGAGGGGCAGCATGCAGAACACAGCAGCGGCGAACGGTATGCCCATCCCGCCGGCCACTCGCCATTTCATCTGTAATAAACCAACAAAGCATATTAAATACATTGAAATAACTGAACTTTTCAAATTAAAAAAAAAACAATTATAAATTTTCATACCTAATGTGCGCTGAGATAGCCAATTTTATATTAATTTTATTTTATTTTCCAGTTATTGAAATACTCCACCACAGGAAGTCCCAAATCGAAATGAAATCGTCTTTTTTCGAGGATTGGAAAAAAATATTTTTTTATTTGGTCCCGTTAAAACGATTCCATTGTGTGCAGTGTTTACTTTAATATATCTTTGTGATTTGAAGAAATTTGTTTGGATAAGAAAATTATTTGTTTGATGTAAAGTGCTTAAGATTTATATTGAATTCAATCTTTGATAAAAATATGTGCTTTATTTTACTAACCTAAGTCTACTTCCTCTGAAAATTTCAAGGACATTTTAGTGTTACAGAATTTGTTTAAAATCTTTACTTGATATTAGATGTTAGAAAACTTTGTTCGATTTAAAAATAAATGTTTTGGTAGACGTGGTACATTCGTGCTTGTAGTATATATGAGGCTTCATAAAAAAATCAAAGATCTGCAATTCCGCTGCAGTTTCAAAACATTCACTGTAACAGCTTTAAATATTTTATAGGTTAAGGGCGTAGTGAAAAAATATCGGTCAAATGCCTCTCACGAATTTCGCAAAGCGCATTTCTTTTCAAACTAATTTTCTTTTTATTTATTCAGCTAGCAAATCTGGAACACGGGGATTCCTCAATAAATAGAACTGCTTGGAATAACGAGATCACAGTTTGTTTTTATCATAAAAAATACAAGTTTTATTTTATAAAATGTATATTTTTTAAGTACGCCTAGTTGAAATATGAATATTGGCCTAGATTTTACAAGGGGCTTCCTTGTCATTATAAAATATGGCATTTTTAATTCAATCAATAATTCTATTACATAATCTGGCTACTACGATACAAAGTAGGTATAACGGATGACGCGTTATTGATTCTTGACATTTCAGTAGTTATTCAGGAAATGTACCTGTCAGTAACGTTAGTGCCCCTTCGAGAAGACATGTCTTACTTTTCGCTTTTATACAGAATAATAATATATAATTAAGTACATTTGATTTATGTTTTAATTATGGGTTATTAAGTATGTTATATATTTATAAGGTTGTTAAGTTATTATTTAATTAGACTTAATTGCATATGTATGAAGAATATGTTTCAGTTCTTTGGGTGTTTTAAACTTATATTAATTATTTTTCTTTGTCTCTTTTTTTTCTGTATACTGTTTTGGTTGAGAATGGTTTAGTATTTATAATAAGCGTAGTACAGGTTCATTTTTCTTTTTAACATTATGATCGTAAACCTGGAGTTTTTTCAAAGTAAGTGCTTTCTTTGTAATGGCTGGCAATAAATGTCATACCAGTATGAATGTCCTCTTTCGGGAAGTTAGCAGTATCACGTCTGGTTATGATGAGATACAGGAAATATAATCGAAACTTTTCTTTTGTTCTTGATGCGAAATAAAAATACCTTACATTAACTTCTGTATTTCCAGCTTGCAGTAATTTGAAGAAAATATTTATGGGAAAAGGTCGTTATTAAAGGATTTTCAACTTCTATTTATTCACTTCAACGTTTAAGCCGTTAATCTTTTTTAATACTCCGGAATAATTTCTAAGTCCCCATCCTAAATATTCGTTGGTAAGGTAAATTAAATATCGATCGATTTACTTTATAAATATATATAAATTTTCGGGATCTAAATATTAAATACTGAAGAAATTTGCTGCCACACCCAAAATTCTCTAAAAACAAATTATTTTATCACATAAAAGCTCTATAAACAAATTATTTTATCGCATATATACAAAGTATAAATACAATGGGTTTAAATGACATTACTAGTTCATACTACAAAAATATGCAGGCAAGGATACGCATATTTATTAATTTTATATGTATATATATATAATATAATCGTAGAAGAAATCAATAAAATAGAACTGTTTTATATTGGAGTGCATTTCGTATTAACCTTAAATCTTCATATCACTTAAACTGTTAACTCAAATATCAATCTAAAATTAATAAGGCTTTATCAATGCTAGCTCTTGATAGTTCGAGTACACGATTTTTTAAACGCATCTTACTTCTTAGCAAATTGGATATTAGATAGTCAGTTGAGTACAATGGCGTCGACATCACACTCTTTTTTAATATTAAATAACTTTTACTTAGGCCAAAATTGAATTAATTAAAAAAGAAAACTTTTCAGTAAGAAACTTTTTGAATGTAAAAAGCGTAATGGGTCTTTAATAAAATCTTTTTTTAAAGCAGTAATACAAATCTTAGGATCAATTATTTCCGTAAAAGGAACAAAGGCAAGTAGTTTTATTCACTGAATAATAAATAACCTTCCGTAATGAGTCGCAGGCCTTTTTCTGACGTGATTTATAAAATCTACTTATACTGATCCCATAGAGAACGCATTATATGAAAATGTTCTTGACCTTTTCAAATATTAACTTCGGTTCGAAATATTTGATCCATATTATAAATCATTATACCTTCGAATAATACGTGAAATTTTATATCTACTATGGAAACTTGTCAATTATAAAACATCGTAAATCGTCCTCATTATGAATTTATTATTTGAAGACATTTATTTATACAACATCAAAGGGATCTGATATGAAATTATTCAAAATACTTTGTTCCTGCCCATATGCAGCAAAAAATCTTAGCTATATATAATGCAATTGCAAATTCATCAAAACCTTACATATTTAAATTTGAATCTATGAAAGTGCTTCCAAATTCATTTAGTTATGAATATTGACGATATCAACAAATATATCGGAGTAAAGGGCTGCCCTTACATCTAAAACTAGTTTGCAGTTCCAGAATTAAACCAAATTGTAACATTTAGAACGACTCAAACAGAAAAATATAAATTAATTGATGAATCTTTACTATCATTTACATGGTTCTCAATCTTTATATTTATTTTCCGTTGTTAAAATATCCCATAACTTACGTAACATTTACGTAACAGGCGTGTTGATTATTGCTAACAGAACTAACTCAGTAATAACAGACCCGTTCCACGTCACCACAAATAGACTTTCGTGTAAAAAGGCAAACCAATTCGGCTCAAAGGCATTTCAGTTTCAAAAGACGATATAATTACTTTGTTGAACTTTCCGTTTGTGTGTCCGCCGACAGGTTGGTAACTGATGGATTCTTGGAACTATTGGTTTTGGGTTATTTTTGGAGTTTGTAATCTATTTGATTTGTTACAAAGAAATCAAATGGTTGGAGAAAAAGATTAGTTTCTGATTATTGTAAAAGTCAGGTTAAACAAAAGTGTAATATAATTTTATTGAATCATAGATAATATTAATATACTATATATTAATAAGCATAAATTTTATTTTTATAACAAATAACTTACTACGAAGTGCTAGTTCGGATTTAGAATACTAACATGGAAAGTGCCAACAAGACTTACTTATTTGACTACAAAATCATGACCTAGATTAGAGAATTGGATACTTTTGAACTAGACTACCTAGAGTAGAAAAAGAAAATTGTCACATTTATTATTTTTTTAACTAATAAAACATTTTCAAATAGTAGAATATGAATACTAAAAACGTTACCCTAAATGGCCTAATGGCCTATTCTTAGTCCAGAATTTCATATTTCATAAATAATATAATTAAATTCGTTAGCATATAAGTAATAAAAAGTGCTTGTAGATTTAGTCTCGAACCATATCTAGCTCACACTTTAATCCATAGCAATCCACTCACCAGCCGTTTCATAGATTGATAGATTAAACTAGTTAATTAAAAGTCAACACGGCGTTTATTGAAAAGTAAACAAACAGGAAATTGACTCCAATGTTTTACTTTGAATAACAAACATTTGAAGCTTTTTATAAATAGATATATTATTAACTAATGATAAATGATTTAAGCGTCGCTTTAACAATAATAATACGTGGTATTTATGAGGTAATAATAACATAAATTGTAATAAATATATCATGAAAAATACGTCATTGGTTAGTGTTCTAGAGGTCGCAGATTCCTGTGACGATATTCCTTTATATATATATATATTTAAATTATAAGAGCTTAAAATGGTTAAACATATGTATAGAAAATTCTAAACATAAATTCCTACTTTAGCTGCAAATGTTATCATCAACAAACAACACAATACTTGAGGAGAATTATTTGCTCTTATCGCATCCGGTCTGAGTGTAAATTATTAAAGCCACGAAATACTTCTATGATAAAACTTGCAACTTAACAAGACGCTCTCAAATTATAACCATAAACCATTATTACAAAAACCATTATTACAGAAACCATTATTACAAAAACCATTAGACAGTTACAATTGAGATTCTTACAATAATTTAAAGAATCGGTTAATTAATAAAAAAAAATATTGTATGAATGTTTATTTTTATTTAAAAATATTATTTATTGATCCTGACATTTTATTTTTATTATGTTAAATTGATTTGAAATGCAGCTAAAATATAATTAATTATTATTTATTAAATATAATTAATTAAAATTGTATAAATTAATTAATTGTATTATTTCATTGATTATCTTTGTGATATATATATTTAAAAATTTAATATGGATTCTAAATGTTTCTGGAAAATATATTTGTCGGTCTATAATAGGCGAAATGTTTGATTTACCATATTATCTGTATATTACAACTGTCAACCTACATTTGAAGCAAATAAATAAATAATAATTATATTTATTATTAATTATTATAAATTATGTAGATTAAATTATTACTAATTAGTTTTAAATATAATTTTATCATCCATATATGTGCAAACTGTTTTTTTTAACTTATTCCTAAATGAATTATTACATTCAGGAGACAATAGTACCACCTTGCTAATCAAATAAAGATGTTGACTCAAAAACGGAAATTTCTCTGAAAGCTTTTGTAAAATTTTTCTTTACACTTCAAAAGGTTCAAGGAATTTCTTTATCTTTGAAGAAAAGAACCGAGGGTAGTAAAGGGAACTAGAAGAAAATACATACAATTCGTGTATTTGGCTTTGCACTTTATACGTAAATACGTTCAAATAAAATTAGAAGACGACATGGAACATTACAAAAGTATTTACAAAATATAAACCAGATGGTCCATGACGTGGTCTTTATATTTTATATATAACATTATATTTCAGTGTGTGTATGTTGAAATAATGATATTATTATAATTTTAGAAATTGGGTATCATATACAAAATTATTCTGGAACAATGGAATTTACAATGGGGCAATTTTAATTGGCAACCAGTTAAATAGGTCAGTAAGAAATCAAACTGTAAGCCTTGGAACCCTGAACTAAAAAAGCAAGTCTTTTGTTTATGTAATAGTCTTGTTTCCAAGTACTGTAACAGAACTCGATTTTCGAACTAAAACAGAAATATCATCGTTGGTGATATAGTCGTTTTATTTTGATATTCGTCGACTGGTATATTCTTCTTCGTGTGCTTTTTGTGTTTCTTAATATATTTTACAACTAGCTTGTTTGATTTGGATTATTTCAGTAAACCTTCAAACTGTAACTATCAGAATAAATTGAGCATCAACAGGTTGAATATGGTGGATAAGAATTATTTTTTTACAGTTGCCGTTATTATCGTTAAGGTATAGTTTTCACTTACGTCATATTCTGTAATGGCATGCAATAAATGTCAAGCCAAGAAATATTCGCTCTTCCTAAAAGTTCGAAACACTGCCATCTGGGAAGATTGAGAAAGAGGCAATCTAATCGAGACCGTTCCTAGTGGCATGAAGTGGCTTAGATACATTTTTGTATCCTGGCTTGAACAAATTCAAAGAAAATATTTACGGGAAAAAGTTGAAATGGTTTTCCATAACGATATAGAAAACCATTTTAACTTATGCTAAATCACTTCAAAGTTTAAGCCGTGAATCATTTTTAATAATCCGGAATATTTTTTAAGTCTTCATCGTAAATATTTATATATTTGCAAATTCTATAGTCATATAATAATGCCAGGATAAGTTACCACAAACTTGTCTGCAAGATTAATTAAATATTGTTCGTTTTCTTGATAAATAACTATGTAACTTTCGACAACTTAATATTAGTCACTGAGAAAATTAGCTGCCATCGACATCTACCTGTCAATAAATTATTGTATTTTGTATATTAAAATTAAACTATTTTACCAATTTATCTCGAGTATATAATTATCTTGAATTTTCTGGAAGGCGAGATCTAGTTATTTGGTAAGTCATTTAAATTGTTGTCTAACTCCTACTGTTTCTTAGTTACAGATTATTGTTCAGGAAGCACACAAAACACACTAGTAGTATATTAAGATATCCCAGTGTTAAATCACAACCTTCCTTTGAATACAATTGCTACATAGCAAGGACGTATAGTTGTATCGTCGGATTAATTCAAAATATAATCCAATAAACCGAAACTAAATCAACAAACTAGATTATATAAAAGTGTAATGCTCGTGAACACTTCAGAAAAAATCATCAAAAGTTGTCCACTTTCTCATCAAAATAGTAGTAATTACGTCTTCGTATTACTTATGGAAAGAAATTGGTTAGTTTGTATCGGTATCATTTATCTTAAACTAATAAGGCGTTGTCAAAGTTTTTAAACACTGCAGTATGTGTTCGTCCTTGATTCGAGCATATATTTTTAGTAAGTTCAAGCATGCATCTTACATTTAAATAAAATGAAATTGAATTGTTAGTTTAGTTAGTTGAGCGAATCACTCACTTCATAACGGAATTAATTAAAAAAATATTTTATTTTATAAAAACATTTTTTATAATAAAATGAAGTAATGGATGTTCATTGAAATTAATTGTAAAAACAGTTATACAAGTTTTAAAATCAATCATTTCTGTATAATAATTACAATTAGTTGTTTGAATTAAACAACTAATATATTCTATCATGTAATAAACAAACTTCCGTTATGAGTCTCAGGCCTTTTTCTGATATGACGTATAAAATCTATTTTGACTAATCTCACAGAGAAATCAAATTATACTACAAAGTTTTTGATATTTTTTTAAATAATTAAATCGATAGCGACCATTTGATCCTTATTATTCATCATTACACCTAAGAATTATATACGCAAGATTTATATTATAATCTATTTATATCTACATATTTTACATCTTCTATGGAAACCCGTAAATTATTATAGAACCTCGCCAATCATAAAGGCTTATGAGTTTATAAATGTAATCCATTTTTTAATTCTAAATATTCACTAAATATTTTCCTATCTACCCACCCAGTTGCCTCAAAAAAGCGTAGTAATCTGACAATATGCTAACAAATTCATCAAAACGTTACATATTTAAATATGAAGCTATGAAAAGTGCTCACAAATTCATTGACTTTTGAATATTGGCGATATTGACGAACAGATATATTTGGAAAGGAATATTCCAGTAAAAGGGAACTCTCTACATAGAAACCAGATGTATTGTTCTGACGTCATAAATGCAACAAACTTGTAATATTCAAAACGATTCAAACAGAAAAATACAAAATCATAAATAAATCTTTTTAATAATTTACCTAGTACCCAATCCTATTAGTTATAAGACATAAGTATGATATCACATACAATAGATAAAATACACAGAGAGGCAGACATTTTGTACGTCTCTATATACAATGTAACAAGCGTATTGATTGTACAAGCGTGTTGCTAACAGAACTAATTCAGTAATAACAGACCCGTTCCACGTCACCATAAATAGACTTTATTGTAAAAAGGCAAACCCATTCGGCTCAAAGGCATTTCAGTTTCAAAAGACGATATAATTACTTTGTTGAACTTTCCGTTTGTGTGTCCGCCGACAGGTTGGTAACTGATGGATTCTTGGAACCATTGGTTTTGGGTTTGTGGAATTATTTGTAAAAGCTTCTTAATCTTGTAGGAAATGTAATTAATGAATGGAAAAAGGTTTTGTTTGTAAAAGATTAGTTAACAAAAAGAAGAAAAAAATGATATTAAATTAATAAGTCAAGAGAAAAATGTAAATATTATAAAATTTAACTACAGAATGATGACTACATGACCTAGTTTAGAGAATCGGATATTTTTTGACTAGAGTACCTAGAATAAAAATAAAAATTATAATTATAAGTTATAAAACATTTAAAAAGATAAAATATCAACATTGTGTCCTTGTCAAGGTTTTCTAATTTTATAAATAATATTATAGAACTCGTAGTATATAAGTAATAGAAACTATATATCTAGTGCTTGTAGACTTAGTCTCGAACCATATCTAGCTCACACTTTAATCCATAGCAATCCACTCACCAGTCGTTTCATAGATTGATAGATTAAACTAGTTAATTAAAAGTCAACACGGCGTTTATTGAATAGTAAATAAACAGAAATTTCACTTCAATGTTTTACTTTAAATAATAAACATTTTAAGCTTTTTATAAATAAATATATTATATTGTAATAATAAAAAATTTAAAAATCATGTAAATAACAATAATAAATGGGATCTACGGGATAATTGTCATAAATTAAACTAAGAAATAAAATCTGTCATAACGAAGTCAGCCGATAGTGACCGAGAGTATCCTATAAATAAATAACGACGTCGCTTAATTACTTGGACGTAAATAATTTTAAATTCAAATATATATATTTATAATACTCAATAAATCCTACCGTCCTGGAGGTAGCGGGTTGGATTCCTACAGGTCTCGATTTTTCATTGTATATTTATTTAATTTTTTAAAAGCCTTTATTTCTTAAACATATTTATAAACAATTTCAAACAAAAATATCTATATTAACTGCAAATTAACAAACAGCACAATACTTGCGGAGATTTATTAGACTTATCGCATCCGGTCTGAGTGTAAATAATTTAAGCTACGTGAAACACTTCTAAGCTAAAACTTGTAACTTCACAAGATGCTCTCAAACTATAGATTATGTAACACACGTATTATTTATAGTTAGTTTTAAATATACTTTATTAGGAATAAATGTAAAACGTGTTTTTTGAATTTCTAAATGAATTATTATCATTCAGGAGACAATAGTATCTTGCTAATCAAATAAAGATGTTGACTCAAAAACGAAAATTTCTCTGAAAGCTTTTGTAAAATTTTTCTTTGCATTTCAAAAGGTTCATTTCTCTATCTTTGACGAAAAGAACCGAGGGTAGTAAGGGGAACTAGAAGAAAATACATAGAGTTCGTATATTTGGCTTTGCACTTTATACGTAATAGCGGTACGTTCAAATAAAATTAGAAGACGACATGGAACATTACAAAAGTATTTACAAAATATAAACCAGATGGTCCATGACGTGGTCTTTATATATAATATTATATTTAAGTGTGTGTTTATCGAAATCATGATATTATTTTAATTTTTGCAATTTGGTATTATAACTCATATACACAATTATTAGAATTATCATTGTTGGTGATGTAGTTTTATTTTGATATTAGCCTCGTGTAGTAGTTCGTTTTTTGTATTCTTTACTATATTGTACAACAAACTTGTTTGACTTTGGATTGTATCATTCACTCGTAAAACTATAACTGTCTTATAACTTGAGCATTGAGAGGCTTTACATTGTGGATGATATACCATTTCTTTAATTTTGTTTTATTTTTGCGACATGCTTGTAAAAATAAAAGTAAAATAATCTTAAACTCACTTTTGTTTTTTTTTTATATTATTTAAGTTTTAAATATCTGTTAACATTAAAAAAGTTTACATTTTTAAGAAGTAAAATATCGAATAATGTGAAATTACAGGAGATAAGAGTTTTGCCTTGAACTCAATGCTCTTTGAACTAGAACTGTAAGAGCGCATTCAGTATGGGGCAAAATAAAAAAAAAATGCAATTTTTTCTTTCATTAGGAAGACCTTGGTATCAGCTTTACATTATTATTAGTTTTGATTGAATATGTATTACATGTTTTTGTTATTTATTTTAAGTTTATCGATAAACTGTTTCATTTGAAAGGTAGAGGATGGTTAAGCATCAAGTCCGCCAATTGCAAAACTTTTTTATACAATTAAGTTATATTAAATAAATTTTAAAAAAGTTAATTTCTCACTTTTGCCGTTATAATCGTAAACATATACTTTTTTCTTAGTTCATACTTTGTAATGGCATGCAATAAATGTCAAGCTAGGAAATATTCTCTTTTTCTATATACTTTTTCTAAAACTTAAAAACAACACCATATTGCTAGTCTGAGAAACAGGTAATATAACCGAGACCGTTCTTAATACGAAAAAAAAAATCTTAGTTTAACTTCTGTATTTCAAGCTTGAAGAAATTTGAAGAAAATATTTATGGGAAAAGGTCGTTATTGAAGGCTTTTCAACTAATACTTAATCACTTCAAAGTTTTAGCCGTTAATCTTTTTTTATACTCCGGAACAATTTATAAGTCTTGATCGGTATGCCATTATAAATTACCACAAACTTGTCTTAAACGTTAATTAAATATCGACCATATTCCTTTATATATACCTATGTAACTTTGAGAACTGAATGAATTACTGAAAAATATCTGCTACAAATTATGTATGTAAATAAATTGATGTATTTTATTTATACTGTTGTATTTATTTTATGAACTTTCTAAAAATATTTTCAGAATTATAAAAAAAAAGTTTTAAGTAATAAATAAAATTTATCCAGACAAGCACATATATAATACTATAGTTAAAATAATATTTTAAACAAACAGATTGATAGAAGCTTTCTTTTTTAAATATAAAACTAGGAGTTACAGATTTATCTCGAGTATATTGGATTGCATTTTGCATTACCCTGACATTTCTGACGCTTTTCAGCAATCTTGTTCATGGGCTGGCGAGATGTAAGTAAGTTAATTGGTTCAGTTAATTTTGTATCTACCTCCAACTGTTTTAGTTTCATGTGATAATTCAGGAAGCACAAAAAACATACCAGTAATATATAAAGGTCTCACAGTGTTAAATCACATCCTACCTGAAAAGACAATTGCTATAAAGCAAGGAAGTAATGGAAACATCAGATTAAATTTGATAAAAAATCATTAAAATTTGTCCAGTTTCTTAAAAAAATAATTCTTATTGTTAAATCTTTTGTTAAAATTTTAATATACTGGAGTATGTGCTAGCTCTTAATAGTCTGAGCACACATTTTTCGTAAGCGCATATTACTTTTTAGTAAATTTGAAATTGTATTGTTAGATGTGAGCGACAGCGTTGAATCCAACACCTCATTTTTTTAATTAAAAAGTTTTACCCTTTTCACAAAGCATTTAATTACAAAAAAACATTTTCTGAGTAAATTCATTTTTTTTAATAAAAATAAGTTATGGGTATTAAAATTTGTGGTAAAAGTAAAGTAATATTAATGTTAGCCTCAATTATTTCTGTAATAAAAGCTAAGAAAAGTAGTTTTTCAACCTGAATAATAAATAACCTTCCGTAATGAGTTACAGTCAAGGAAGACCATTCGTTGGCACGTGACGCTAAAGAGAAAGTCGATATCCTGGGCAAACACTTTGCGTTCAACTTGACTTTGATAAACAGGGAAAAGCAGTGCCATCCATCCCGCAGTGGGAGAGCTCCATACCGGAAGTCCGGTTTAATGAACACTCCGTACGTAAAGCTCTTCTATTCCTGGATATTCATAAGTCGTGTGAGCCCAATGAAATCCCTTCCATTGTGGTGAAGATGTGTGCTCCAGAGTTGGCACCGCTTTTAATGCATCTTTTTGGCTCTCCTATTTTTCAGGCGTCGCCCTGGAATTGTGCAATTGAGTCACCAGTTTCCTGACAGACAGGAATATGAAGGCTTTTGTCGATGGTGCATGCTCCGATTCTAAGCCGGTCACTTCTGGTGTCTCTTAAGGCTGTGTGCTATCACCTACACTTTTTCTTATGCATATTAATGATATCCTGAAAAGTGGTGGCATACAATGCTATGCAAATGATAGTGCGGGTGATGCCTTCTACACTGGACACACCAATATTTCACGGGAAAACGTCATTGAGAGCTGAAACAAATCAAATCAACAAATAGTGTCTGAAATCGGAGCTTCCTTGGGGAAGTTTCGAATTGGGGTCGATTTAATTTAGTTCAATTAACCCCACGAAGACACAGGTTTGCTCGTTAACTACTAAAAAGATACTATTTGTTTTATCACCTTCGTTTGCGAGCCTTCCCCTAACTTTCGCAGCCAGTATTGTAATCCTTGGCGTCGAGTGAGGTCCAGTTCCACGTTCATATTGAGGGTAAGGTCAAATTGGCCTCAAAGAAGCTGGGCATATTGACTAAATAGAGACAGTATTTCATTTCAGCCAAACCTGTGCCTAATAAAGATACCTGCATCTTTATTCGGTTCGGTCGCAGGTTCGGCCGCACGTGGAGTACTGTTCAGGGGCACTCCAGTACCAGTTTCTCTCTTTGGACCGGAGAGCGACTCGTATTTTCGATTGCCAAGACCTTTCCGATCAGCTTGATTTCTTGGCGTTGCGTAGAGATGTAGCGCTTCCCTCTGCATTCTCTATCACTTATACCTGTGAAATTGTCGCCTGAGGTATTTTCGGACCGATACGACATTAAAACCTTGAAAAAAAAGAGTGTATTACTTCTAAAAAGCTGGCATCGCACATGTAGCTCCTGAGTTGCAGGTGTCTATGGGTGATAGCAGTTGCTTAGGTGATCCGTTTGCTCGTTTGCCTCCCTACACCATTAAAAAAAAAACTAAGGAATAAACTCTTCTACAAAAAAGGCAGCCGATAGTGACTGAGTATTTAATAAATAATTAACGACGCCACTTAATTACTTAGACGTAAATAATATTAAAATAAATTATATTTATATTTAAAATGTTAAATAATCATTGGGTATCGTCCTAGACGTCGCAAGTTGGAGTCACAGTTTGATTTTTTATATGAGCTAAAATGGGTTAAACATATTTCAAACATAAATACCTACATTAACTGCAAATGTAATTATTAACAAACAGCACAATACTTGCGGAGATTTATGGGACTTATCGCATCCGGTCTGAGTGTAAATTATTTAAGCTACGGGAAACACTTCTAATCTAAAACCTGCAACTTAACAAGATGCTCTAAAACTATAAATTATGTATATAAATATTTATATTTAGTTGTAAATATCATTTTATTATCAATATATGTAAAAACTGTTTTTTATTGTAACTAATTTCTAAATTAATTATTATAATTCAGGAAACAATAGTAATAGCTAATAAAATAAAGATGTTGACACAAAAACAGAAATTTTGCTGAAAGCTTTTGTACAATTTTTCTTTGCACTTCAAAAGGTTCAAGGAATTTCTCTATCTATGACAGACATACTACTACTAGGGCAACTAGACGAAAATACATAGAATTCGTATACTTGGCTTCGAAATCATGATAAAATTATAATTTTAGAAATTGGGTATTAGTAGCTCATATACACAATTAGTCTGGAACAATGGAATTTACAATGGGACAATTTTAATTGGCAACCAGTTAAATAGGTCAGTAAGAAATCAAACTGTAAGCCTTGGAACCCTGAACTAAAAAGGCAAGTCTTTTGTTTATGTTATAGTCTTGTTTCCAAGTACTGGAACAGAACTCGATTTTCGAACTAAAACAGAAATATCATTGTTGGTGATATAGTCGTTTTATTTTGATATTCACCGACTCGTGTAGCATTCATCGTGTGCTTTTTGTAATCATTACTATATTTTGCAACAAACTTGTTTGGCTTTGGATTGTGAAACAATGACACGTAACACTATACCTATCTTATAACTTGAGTATCAAGAGTTTGAAGACATTGCATGATACACTATTTCTTTGACTTTGGGTCAAGTTAATGCCATCCTATTATCACCGTTCAAACACGCGTTTGCAAAGTACAGGTGTGACACGTAGACACTTAAAGATATTATTCTAAGTAACTTTTTTCTATTATATTATAGTTAGTTAGTTTAACGTACAGGCATGTTAATATTAAGTAGGTAGAAAGTTTTTAGAAACGTAGAATAATGTGAAATGACATGAGTTATGAGTTTCACCTTGAATTCAATGCTCTTTCAGAATTCTAATAGCACATTAAGTTCAGGGTAAAATACAAAAAGAAAATTACAATCATTTCTTTCATTTGGAAGACCTTGGTATCACCCCTACAATATGGTAATAGGAATAAATTAAAAAGTAATAACCAACACAGTTTTGATGTAATTACTTGATTTTCGAATTGCGTGCTGAGTCCTAAATCAGAACTTTATCGTTTAAAGATAATTGTGTCCGCAGACTTGGAAATGAACAATTACTTAACACTTATAAAAGTAATTTTATATTTTTTGCCAGAATCGTATAAATTTTACTTGCAATTCTTGATTAGGATTATTTTAAAGTGAATCCTTACGATGACAATCAGAAAAATCGAAATCTCGTTAAAAAGAAGATTACTTACAAATGAAATAAAACAATAATGTTATGTTATATCCATAAAATACATGAAATTAGGTCAGCTCTGTAAACTTTAACGCTTCCAAAGTAAACTAGGCCTCACTATGAAAATAAGAGTCGCACTCTTTCCACCGCTCCATTTTGAAATGTTCACGGGCGAATGATCAAAGCCTTAATCGCTTGGACGATGGATCACAAATGCACCGGCTAATGACCCGTTTGTGTTCTCAACTAAAAACCTCTAATTTACGGTTCAAATGCGCTGCTATTTTTCATTTAGGTTCCTCCATTTGAGCCGACATACTACACACTTGGTGCTGGCAACATTGTGTAAACTATTGCATTACGGTCAATATATACCAGAAATGCTGGTTATATTTTTAATGCGACGTGAGTGCGAATGGCTTTTATTACAGAAATGTAAGCTATCCTATTATATAATACAAAAAGTTTTACCAAGTTTAACATCATTATAAAAGTAATTTATGAAAGGTATTTTGTATGAAACATTTTAATGAAAATGTAGCTTTAATCCAGTAACTTATGCAAATTTTAATGTAAATTAAAAACGCAGGCAGATCGAAAACCTCAAAAAAGAAAGCAGGCACGGCTATGCACATCTGGCTAACTTGTGTGCCAAGTGACCTCTTTCGCCTACTTTTGGCAACGATGCTACAAATAAATACACCTAATTAGGAAGGCATCTTATTTTATACTCCTACGTTCAACGTGGTGAAGTATAGTATAAATATTTTAGCTGACCCAGATTTAATTTTGCTTCTCAGTTTTATGTACTTCATTACTTTAAGCACAGTATTTACCAATGAAAGTCTAGCTCACTATTGAGCACCAACTTTAGCTTGTGATTTGGTTGAAGAGATTCCATGACAAAGGCTTTCTGTCTGTTTGTCCAGAGTTGTTACAACTGTTTGTTCTTCACTATTAAGGCCACTTAATTTGCACTGTTTCGTGTTTAAATACTTCCTGCTTGTATCAAGTGGCTGCTAAACCAATTCAGTCGATACAAGTTGACCTATATAACAATGGAAACTGATTTAGGGCAAGGATTATGAGATTTAATTGTGGTTAGAAAATTTTAGACATTTTGAGATTTGAATTAATCACATTATGTCATGATTTTAAAACTAAATACGTTTTAATGTAACTAAAAGTCATTTGAATAAAAAAGCTTAATAATTGGTATTAAAATAACTAAACTGATATTTGAAAATGTTTACAAACTTGTATACTATAGGTATATCAAGAATATTTAAATTTAAGGTTTTTTGTTAATATATACTGAAGAGTTTACTAGATTAGATTTTAGAGAATAAAATCAAAACTAACTGTGAAATCTTGATCGTTGTTTTGTATTAAATTATACATTTTAAATTAATTTTGGAAAGAAACGTTTTTAAAGACATGTATCGGTATTAATCGGTTTTCTTTTTGGAAATATAATTAACGGACAGTTAATTCCAAGAAAGGCTTAGCTGTGGGAATTTGCTTACAACTGGTGTTAGTTTGCAGGGGCTAGTTTGGGTTAGTTTGGAGGGGTAGAGAGATTCAAAAGCCAAACCTCTCTTCATTTCAGTACTCATGATATACTCCTCTACATACACTGTTCTTCATTCTTCAAGAATCGTTTACATACCATAAAAAAAAACATATTCTTAAAATGTATTGTATTATTATGGGCTAATTAATAAACAAATGTTATATAGAACCAATATTATACAAATATTACCAATATGCAAACATGAAATAACATAAATGTCGTAAAAGTATTAAGGCAACCTAAAATGGAATTACTTTTACCGCAAAAGTAATCCGAATATGAGTTCGAAGCTCCCTTACAAAGGAGCTTAGGTATTTGGATAGTGATTTTATCCGAACCTTACATATTTCCAATACTTATATAGGTAACACATACGAGTAACTGGGGAAAGATACTCCATAAAACGTTCCGCGTTATCGTAACTTGGTTAACTTAATGGGCACCTAAGAAGAGGAATGAGGGTGAGGAGGTGATCTATCGATTGTCGCTCTAATTTCGTTTAAAAGGAATCGTGTAGTCTCACAGGATTCTATATAAAATTGTACCTTATAAATTGATTTTTTATAGCGTATCACGACGCATTATTAACATTCTCATTGATATTGAGATTTGTTTTCCATCCAATGGATAAATATAGCTTAAATGAAGAGAGATCAATACATTTCTTTTATTTTCTCAGAAGGTAATTATTGCTTATGTAGCATATTATCGGTACCTTTTATCAAACTAATCGAGTGACAAATCTTGTAGATTTGTTGCTACGCTGAAGAAATATAACAAAAATAATACTTTTACATTTGTAATATTATCTACAACAAGCTTTCCAGTTTAAGTTGGCTCATTTCCTATTCCAATTTAATTGTATTTATTTAACACATGTTTATCCAGGCCGCTTTATATTGTCTGCAATTCTAACGCGTTTAAATTGTCTATTTCTCACTTGAGCTATTTGTACAAAGATCGTGTTTGAATGTGATTCGTGGAAAGAAATTTGTTATTAAACGTAACTACAATTCAATATACAGCTATATGTATTAAAAATGTTCCGTTTTATATATTAAGTATCAATAAACTTACTATTAATGGTTCTATACCTTATATGATTTTATTTGTATCTAAATCTACTATACCATTAATGTGTGAAACAAAATGTAATACAATGTTATATACAACACATAATTCAATGTAAATAACATATAAACCCTGACTACTTCGGTTAGAGGTACAGTAAATAGATAAAGTTTTGATGAAATAACCTTCTAAGCTGAGATGATGCTTATAACATGAATGGAAGTAGACTTATATTAAATAAATTTTATCCGACGCCATTATTCGTTTTGCGTCTATATTCAATTTTGATTCAGCCGTAGCGCACAAAAATTATAGTTTAAAAACTGAGTCAGACTGAATCGTGTATGCAGCGATTTTATTTAAAACTAGTGCCAGATGGTGACATCATTTCAATGAACCTCGAACTAGTTTTACATATAGTTGAAAAAGTGAAAAAGTATTGCAAGCACGGCTACAAATTTTATTACCACAGCAATTTCAAGACCATAACTATGAATTCAGATAACATTGTTTCAACCAATGTTTTATTTTTATATTTCGCCCTTGACTAACTATTTTATGAATTAACGTGTTTCATATATTTTCAGGCTTAAATATGAAGAATCTTTTTTCAACCGTTATCAAAAGTAATTGATAAATAAAAATTTGATTGTTATTTTAATAATTTGTTAAATTTTGATAAATATCCTGTAACAAAATAAAAATCATGACTTTTCTTGAGCAAAATAATGGTATAGTAAAAACCTGCAAGTAACCTATAAAATCCAAGAATAGGTTCTATGTTTAGGTTTTTTTCGCAAATTAAACGAACGTATAACAAGATTCTCCGTAAATTAGGTATAAAACACTGGGGTATAACATGTTTATGTTTCTGGCATTACGACTTTAGGGACCCTTAGGTAACACGTGATCACTTTATTGTGAGCTTCATTTGTGAGCTCGGATAGATTTATCATAAAGGCAAAGGATTTATCATAAAAGATAATAAATATATAATATTAGATAGATTCTCCTGTTTTGATAATGATAACGATTTTATAATATCGAAACAAACATATAGAGTTGTCGTAATTATGATAGAACTTTTATAATCCACCTTCTTTCACTTTGATTAAGAGTAAATATTTATTATTTATCAATATTGAACATTGAAGTCTTTTTAAATAGCGTCATTTTATTTCGTACTTTTTGGGAAATAACATCTTTTTAGAACCTTTATCATGTTTATTACGTTCACTCGAAACAGGTTTTCCGTTGACTGACTCCAAGGGTATTATCAATTCAGGTTGCGTACTTCGGTCCCTTAAATACTCTTTTCAAACTAACATTAGGGCTACAGGATCTTCTTATCGGTAAGATTAATGTGAAACAAAGTGATCAGAAGGTTACTAAAGGAACTTGAATTCTTGTCTGAAATTTACATTTACATAGATATTTCTATCTAGATGATATTATAATGAAAGTGTATTGTCTTTATATTATGTTTAACATTACTATTTAATTTAAAGCATAATTAAAAATGTTGCTTTTGTTGGATTCTGAGCTAAATTTGTACTCTGCTCCTATCTTTGACCCATAAATTATCTATCAACTTAGTTTTATTGCTTCGTTGTTTATATATTTTTTTCAAGTTGAGCGCACTTTAGGCAAATATATTCAGGACTTTGTTATACCAATAAAGGAAAATCCCAAAAGACCCAGTGAGTAGGTACAGGCGTGAGTAGGCGTGGGATTAAATTCAAAATTAAATACGTGTGAGTAATCCAGGTTTTTTTGGTAATGATGTTATATTACTAGACCTGTTATAAAGTGATTTACAATTGTTATAGTCTGAGCTTAAATTACAAATATATAAAGGGTAGGTAGGTAGTAAACTGTTATTTCATATGAGTTCTGAAAACAATTTATTATGTTATTGTTTATTTATGCTATATTTCATACATTAATTTATTTGTGTTATATACAAACAATATTTATTTGGACATGTGTTCTTAATACTTGTATAAATATTCTAATCCCATAAGTCTCATACTCTCAATTAAATCGGTATTAAGCGGGCTAAAGAAACAAGCTTTGAAAATTGCAGTCGTGTTTTATTTAAACAGCACAAAACACACAGTCACAAAACAAACACACAGATTTACATACGACTGTAAAGTTAGACTGCGAATAAATCATTTTAAGTAGTATTTGCGAATTACTGAAGCGTTTATGTAATTACCGCTAGCCGCAAATTACGACTCGATTGTAGCTAAGTCGTTAAGTAACAAACGGAGCAAATAGTTCGGTACCTGAGCTAAATGTTATAACTGATGAAAATATCTTAGATTATGAAATATACTATATTTATGACAATTCACTGATCACAATGGCCTTGTAACAAATTGACATATATTATTTGGTTTTGTATAGGAGTGAAAAATAAAAAAAACATAATTGACAGGTCTGTATTCATTCAAATAGGATTTTATGGATCTAATGATTTGATAACAATGTAAGAATATTTAACAAGAAAATTGTGATATTTAGGCCATCAACCTAAGGCAGCTTGTTTCTAACAATATTTTATATAGATAAGATTTTTTACAAGAAATACTTACACACACATTTATATATATATATATGTATATATATATGATACTCTAGCGGAGAGGAGAAAATCTAGTACCCTTTTGCAGCGCCGTCTACTAGTCCATATTCTGAATTTAAATAATCCGTGGATCCAATGAAAAGTACAAAAAAAAAACATCAAAATCGGTGGATTGACGATCCCACGTACAGAAAGACACATATAAAGATACACATGAATTTTCAACATTTTCAACAATTGTAGCGATCTAGCTAACAAGAAAATACTAGAATAGTAATGCATTCTCCTTTACACATTGCAGATATGTAACTTGACAATGAATTCAAATAAAAAGCAGTTTTTTTTATTAAACTCTCATAAAAAAAACATACACAACATACTGTCAAAAAAGTACTTGATAAATAGCTAGTAAGTATTTTTTAAAATCTTGTAAATATCTCTTATACGATAAGGGTTTTTTTTATTTGAGATTAAAATTTTAAATATTATTGAATTCTCGTGATATTTCATGTTTGTAAGAAACCGGGATCACAAAAACTTTTTTATTTTTTATTTTTTCACAACTTATTCCTTCTTAATATGTGAATAAAATCGATAATCAATCGTAAAATATATTTTTCTATTAAAAACAAAGATACAGTTAAAATAATTATCTTAGAAGTATGTATATATAAACCAAACTGTTTTGTCATTTCACTAGTCAGTCCTTACATTGGCCGAGCTCGTGCAATTACAGCCAAACCGCAAATTACGAGCCGATTTCAAACTGACTCAAAGATGCTGTTACACTGCAAACAGAGGCTCCGAAAGCTCAAACTACACACATGAATTCTAGTAAACACTCAATTACTGAATTATTAAATATCAAAAGATAATAAAAGATGATGAATAAATTACATATATATTGGTTTTTATCAAACATCTGATATTCCTACATCTTTATAATTTCGCGTCATTTATTATAGTGTAATTTTATGTTTATTGTATCTTAAATTTAAGTTTACCAGATTTTAAATTGACAGAATTCAAAAGTATCAAGACTGTTTAAGTCAAGCGATAAATTAATCAAGTAATGAAATAGGAAAAAAAAATGTTATAAAAAACCAATAAATGTTATTTGATTTTGAAATCTTATTAGTGGGATGGGGATTATAATAAATTTAAAAAGCCATATTGAAATACTGTCTAGAATTTCACAAATGTGAACATCGCGTACACCTCAAATAGATTTCCTGTGTGCCATAGAATATATTGTAAAGTACGTCTCAGCGGTTGAATTTCAGATGTATAAATGTTGGCTCAGGATAAGCTAAAATGGAATTCTGTAAGGACTGCCAATATTCACTAGTTTTGAATATCTTTATTAGTTTACCATTTATTTCTTAAGAAATAAACATTTATTTGCAATTTATTTATTCATTTACAATATTTATAAAGTATTTAGTTCTTATATAGTAATATTGTTAGTATAAAGTATTTTTTGTCATAGATATTTGGCACTAACCTAACTCTGAATTGTTTTGAATAGAACATGTAATACAATAATTCTGATACAGAGTTTATCAAATTATTCATATATCCAGAAAAGACTCCCTTTTAGGTTAGTAACAAATTAAATGTATATAAATCTTCTATAACCTGCTTCATAATAACTATGCCATTCTAATGATTGTATTCTGGAACTATTGTCATTATAAAGACAGCCTTATACGCAGTTCATACAAAGCGATATCCATAACGAGAGCTCAGCTTAACCTCAATACGTATTGATAGGAAAAGTCTGGTTTAAAAATTTAATGATGCAATATTAATGCTATCGCTTCGTTTGGTGTTCTTTTTTGTGTATTACATTATAAAGCTACGTCGAGCTACGGCGTAGCAGCTTGTAGAACGAGTACATAATTTGGATTGTGCTTATTGAAATTTAAAAATTGAAAATGATTGTGATAGAAAAACTTATTAAACATGTGTTTTTTACATTCATATTGTTTTATAAACGCAGCTATATTTTTTCATTAATAATAGAAAGAAAGCAGAAAATATTTTTTCATTACTTTAAGTTATTTTGAATGAAATTTATCTTGCTAGACACAAAATTTAACGGATCGTTTCAGTTGTATGAATTTCACTCTGATCATTTTATAATCCTGAATACCAACATTTGTAAGCAACAAAACTGAGCGTTACTTGTCAAAACCAAATAATTAAATTTCAGCTATGATTCGAACAACCGGAGTAACAAAATAATTTCCCATTAATTTGATTTGTGCTATTTCTTAAAAGGCAATTTTCGGCAGACCACTAAAATTATATCAATCGTTTACGATTTTAATGAAGTCTACGAAATTGTTGGATATTTATCGGAAATGACTTTGCGAAATGGCGGTTCTTGTAACGGTAAACTTTAGACGCGTTATTAATGTATTATAAAAGTTTTTAAGCGATGCGGCGATAACTTTTATTTTGACTTCCGATTTCGTTTTTTACTCGAACACGAAGTCAGCTTAACAAGTCCTCTCCTTTCCTCTAGCTCCATTGAAGCGTTTAACTCAAGTACAAAGTATGGAGCTGTTTTTAAGCCTTGATATATTTACGCCAGAGAATTAGTTTTCCGATAATTAGTAACTCAAAACTCCTTTTACCTGGTTGTAATAACCTATAAGAGAAAAGAGGGATAAATTGCCTCATACTATTTGGTCCAAAGCAAATGTATCTTAGACTTAATTATAAATACACAGAACCATTGAAAAAATTTCAAATATCGTTTCAATTAAAATATCCTAAATTAAATATATACTTTTAAAAATAAACCATTACAATAATAACCTTATCGTTGCTGTATGTATTGTGTAGTTGAACATAGGTAATTATTATATATTTTTATATATTAATACGAGTATTCACCTGACGGTAAATGAATATGGCTGCTTGCAATAACAAGAATACACAAGAGCGTTTTCGGACTTTAAATTGTTTAATTTAGTTCTAAAATCTAAAATGGAATTATTTACTTACCTCGTTTACAATTATTACTTCGTTTCTAATTATATATACCTGATTAATATTGCAGAAATGTTTATTTATCATTTGAAGTGTATAGTGTATGAATTTATGTTTTCATATGAAAGCCAATATATATGTTAAATAAAAAATATACACTATATTATATCAATAAAAATTCTATTCCATTTAGCTTCAGGCGTGAAATATGGTGTATGAATGTGACAGGAAAATAAAATGATATGTTTTTTATATATTTTAATTTATTGCAATGACTGGAATAATAATTAAAAAATTAAAGTTTTTTATTATTAAAGTTATCTTTTTTATTTTGATTAGCAAAAAATCGTATATTTTTATAAAATATTTAAAGATATTAATTAATTGAAATCATTATTTGTTATACATTCCAACCTAAATACTTATAACTGAATCTTCAAAAATTAATTATCTTTATCACTTTGAATTAATAGGAGTGATCACTTGTGTACGTCGAATGGACGGTCAAGAGAAAATATTTTTGTTTCATTCTTACTAATAAGCCCTTATGTAAAGAGACTCTCTAACATAAAATTAAAGCTACGAGGGTTACAAACACGACCTGATATTAAAAAACCACTCTGAAAAATAAAAGTATTCTAATCAATCAATAATTTTAACGAGATAGTAAATAACAACTAGCAATTACTTATAGAATAATAGAACGCCCATATATATATATAAGTTATAAAATACACAGGGGGCCAATTTGGTATAAAAACACGGCTCTTCTTTTTCAAGCCGACCTATATATTATCAAACATTAAAATATACCATTAACCCATATTTCCTTAATTAAGTGTAGAAAAACATGTTCCAGATTTTCACTTTACCGCAAGAGTGTATTTTATTTATATCACAGTGGATATACAATAGTGTGCGTGATAGTACGTAGGTGGAAAAAAAGTTCAACCTATTTTTTATACCACAATATGCTAAGCAGTTGTAATGAAAACACCATTAGTGAGATTTGATTTCGAATCTGGATTACTTGATCCGAGCGGGAAAAACTAGCTGATGTCGAGTTCTGCTGACGTTTATTTTAATGACATACCGGTTTTGAGTAATTACGTTTTACAAATAGTAGGTATTGTTTTTAAAATACACAAAGCACATTGTGCCACCCACGCAGACATTATTATATTCGATGTTTGTGAAATATCCGCAATTTTAATTTTTAAAATAATGAGTTTTTGATTTAACGAGAGAATTAATTTTGAATTTTCGTTCAGATTTTAAGTCGTACTCCGAAATTATTATCTCAAAAATATGTTCAGATAAGCGGTCAAATTCAAATTGTTTTGATTTATTATGGATTTACTTCCACTTATAAATCTGCTGTACCTTTCGGAAATATCTCACTTTAATATTTCATTCGTGAATTTTACGCTAAATGCCTTACTAAATATTAAGGTGGCATCGTAGCGTTGGGCAAGACTCATTATAATTTAATGCGAAGTAAGCGGATTTCCAAAGAAATTGTGATGGTAGAATTCTCGTCAATATTCCATGAATTATATTATGATATTTATTTTCTGAGATTATTCGTAACTTTTGAAGTAGAAAAGCATTTATAAAGAAGTTAAATATTGACAATGAACGACAATGGGTAAGCTAATTTACCAACTCCAATTCAAGAACTTACCATTTTTGTAATGAAGCCATTAATGACTGGTGAATATGGCATCGTCATGTTTCTGTGCATGATGTATTTGAATTACTTTGGGCTTTATTAGTGGAATAGGTTTTAGTATAGTTTAGTATAGAACGCAGACGCTACATACCCAGTACGCTACATACGCATCCTACAAATATTCGAAAATATTGCAGCAACCATTAGTATACAAATAAGATAAATAAATAAATTGCAAAGATAACTGTTGATGTTTGGTAAAACGAAAATGGTATTTACATCATCAGCACTACTCCAATAAAGCTACCAGATGACCTTACTCTATGTTATTTAACACCGGTGTTCCTAGAAAAATCGAATGCTATTCTGTGATTAATTCTAGTATAATAAAATACTAGAATTAATCACAGGATACTCCAATGGACTCCCACAATTCCTACCAGGTCTCAAATATATGCCTTATGAGAAAGACACCAGCGTAAAGTGATAATTATGTATCAAATTATTTACCTGATACAATCCTACTAGTACAAGTTACTAAATAATTCAAATATCTATACCTCAAGGTTGCCTGGCAGAGATCGCTGCTTTAGCGATGAGGCCGCCTTTTGTATATTATGTATTGTGTTTGTTTTTAATATCTTTGTCTTTATTTATTTTTTTGGTGTACAATAAAGAATTGTAAAATCGAAATAGATTTGTTTTGTGATGCAGCTTTTTTTCATAAAAATGGTCTAGTAACTATTGAAAAATATATTTTTTAAATGTTTTACTAATTGAAGATAATATTAAAATCAACATTACTTTGTATTAAAAGGAGATTTTAAAAGGGTTATTCCTTTTTTATATAACATTAGCTTAGTAAACACCCCACAAGAAACAGTAATTAAAAAAAATCACTAGGTAAGACTCGACAAGGTCCACTATAATGCCATCTATAGATACGGATATCTTACGTAAGTCGGGGGTATTCTCAATATTAAAAGACCTCAAACATTTTATTAGATCTTTTGCTATATATTTTTGTATTTTTAATTTATTTTTTTATTTTACTTAAGATTTTATTTAAGTAATGACTCAACAATAGGAGAAAATAATTAAGAAGTGTCAGAAAATGGAGATTATTTCCAACTTCCTTCTTTGATTTTACTATTAAATTATCTGTGACGAGTAAAATTGGAGTTTTGAGCATTTCTTTTACCAGATTCGCACTTTATGACATTCAAGGGTCATTTAAATTTTGATTGATTCGTTATTAATTAGATTTCTAGATTTAATGACCTTTTCAGTAAACAAACCTTAAAAAATATATATTTTGAGTAATTCCTAAGATGTTGATTTTAACAGAGTCACTTCTATTAATTTGTCTCAAAATTTAGGTAAACTATACTTATGTTTTATTAGAGTTTAATTTTTTTATTTTTTTAATCTTTGGGGTATAGTTCGTAACAATATCCATACAGTCATTTTAACAAAGATCTGAATGTAATCGTGGTAGAAATTGTATAAATAGTAAATTAATATTGAAATCACCAGAAAATAATAATATTTTGATAAACTGCTGATAGTTTTGATAAAATAAATAAAATATGTTCAATGAATCATATAACGAACTTGGGGTCCGTAAACACTAAAAACAATGAAAATTCTAACTCTGCACAGTCTATTTCAATAGTTCATTAGATAAAGAAATTACAATATCTTTGCGTTCGCTAAACTGTCAATAACTGCGGAATAATCCAGCTACTAGTTTCAAAATAATACATACTATACTGACATTTTTTTAATGTGATGTTATATAATTGACGATTCAAAAGTGCATGTAAATGCCTACTTGAATAAAGATACTTTTGATTTTGATATACAATATTTTACGATTTTTAAACCTTTTCAAACACGCATTATATGAATTTCATTTGTTTTCACAAAGAACTTAACTTATTTGCCAATTATTCCTCAAATATTATGACGCACAAATTTAAATTATTTAATATATTATTTTCATTACAACGGACAGTGACGGAACGAAGTTTTTATGTAAATATGTTTTATTGCCATATAATAACTTTTTCGTCTTTTTTTAAATTAAAATTACTTGGAACGGATTCCAAATTTATTAACGTCGAGTTATTATAATTAAATATAATTTTATTGCTACTCTGCAAAAAGGAAATCAGTAATCTTATTAGTCAAAAATTCATCTGCTTTGAAATGTAAATAATAAGATAGAGCTCTTGCTACCATTTCAAAATTATAATAGAATGAGTAAAGCAAAACTGATGTCATTATTTTTTAATATTTATATCTTATTACACAATCAATAAACATGCTTGTACAGTAATTTATATAACTTTATATATCAGTAAAGTAGTAAAAAAAGTCAAGGCTAGAATCTTATCAGTTCAATTAAGAAATGATCACTTGTACCAGACAAACACTAATAATATTAAAGAAAGAAACGTGAGACTATATATCTATACTCTTCCTAACTTTATTCTTTAGTTCTCTATTCTTTCTATTATTTAACTAAAACGATCATTACGACTGAGAAGTTCAGGGATAAGAAAAAATAAGACGTTCAGAAATAACACAAAAATAACATAAAAAAATCACAACATATTGAGTCTTAAATAACGCAAGCACGTCATGAAGAGCTTAATTATTGGATAAACAAAATTAAAATGTCATAATGTTTCAATAAATTTGGCTTCCCAATTAATATTTAAAGATAAATATTTACGAGGCTCTTGTGCATTTTCCACTTTCAGATATTTTTTTGTGAAATGTTGTAAATTAAATTTATCAATTTCGAATTTTCATGCCTGTTAATTATACACAAACGAACTAAGGGAAACTTAATGGGTTGTATTACAATAAGGTAATGTAAATAAAACCCTTTAGAATACGTTTATTCTATTTATTAAAAATTATAGTAAGAATAATGAAACTGCTTCTGTTACGTCGTTTGACGACCTCTATATACTTTTAAATGTATACAGACTTAAAGGTTTTATTTCAACGTTATTACATGTAAACCAAGTGAAAGGTATTTTAAACTTAGATGCGTAACTTCTCCCCTTATTTCCCATATGATTGCCAGGCAAAGATTACTTGGAGCGAGAAAGATAGGATCCTTAATATTTTATGAAGAAATATTGGGCGAAAATAATTGGCGTATGGTACAAATACGAGATCCAAAATTAAGTAAATTCATTTTAAATAGTAAATTCTAAATCATTTATGCGATACTTTATACTCGTATAATGAAATAATGACGAAATAATAAAAAACTAAATAAATTAAATCGTTTTACATTACACAAGTACACGTTTTTTGTTTAAAATTATGAGTGCTTATTTGAACCCTATAAATTAGAGTTTCATGAGCGTAAGCGTTATTTCATTCAACGCTTCAGCTCATGGCTTGTAGCTGACACGCACGCACCAACAGTTTTATATCCCGAGCGATGTCCAATGATTGAACTTAATAAATACTTATCGGAGATCAAAATACGGATTCATAGCAATTACTTCTACAATATTACAAACTATATTTAATATACTTTTAATACATGAGTGCTTTCACAGTATATTATTGGCCTAATTCAGTTTTATAGTTCATTGTATTTAGTCAACTGTAACAAAAGAAATGTTCAGTCTACACTATGAGTCATTCGTTTTCTAAACAATAATTTATTTATAAATCTATAAATTTGATAGAATCAATCGATTTATTACAATTATTTATATTGTTTATGTGTAATTTGTATTTAAAATGATTTCACAATACTCTAATAAATATATTAGGCATATTAATTATTTTGTGGGACTTATTACTAAGTGACTGACAGCTGGAAAGACAGCTGACTGTTGGAAAGACAGCCGAGGGCGATGGCCTAGCAAGCCAAGCCCGGGAACTCCGTCAAGCTAAAAGTCCGATAAAGAAAAATACCCCCGGGACAGTCCGAGAGGGGGGGCGGAAGAACTGTCCACCGGTTGATAAAAACGGCGAAAACGGCGCGAAAACGGAAATGAAATGCCCTACGTGCGGGAAAACATACAAAAGACGAGCCTGGTTTCTTAAACACCTTAAATCACACAATGGTGCTGAAGTGCGGCAACCGTCGGTAATATCTTCAGCTTTCACTGCGGATAGAGTTTACCCTCATATATCTCAAGGTGAGCCATTGAACAACAATAACCAGGAGTCCATTACCATCAGGACGCGTCTTAGCATTCCCAATATCAAACATACGACCTGGAAAGCACACGATCGTAATATAGCGGCCCTGTTAGAGCACCCGAGCTCGAATCAGGATTTCGACACGCAGGTAGAGACTTTCCAAAACACCATATACGACTACTTTAATGAGCACTATCCACCTCCAAACCGTTATGCTCACAAAAATAAAGAAAATACTTTTAAATTGAAAATGAGGAGGAAAAAAAGAGAGTTAATACGGAAACTTCGTAGGGCCAAAGCCATGGGCGATAATCAACTTAGTCACCAACTGTCTAGGGCATTAAGGTCAATTCTTAAACTAATTCAAGGTATATCAAAACAAATATCAAAAAATCTTGACAATTTTGACCGGGCAAAACACGAAGTAGATTTCGATAAAAATCCTTTCGAGTACTCAAAAAACATTTTCAAAGAAGAAAAAGGTAAGCTTCTCTTGACCAACGAGCAAATTTACGAACACTACAAAAGCACTTATCAACTACCAAAAACTCATATACTATATAAGGATCCTAACAAACAAAGACCTGAGAGTCCTTCTATTGATTTTCAATCTAACCCACCAACTTTGGAGGAAATTAATAGAATAATAAAAAAGAAGCCAACTAAATCAGCACCAGGTCCTGATGGTATTCCTTACATAGTGTATAAAAAATGTCCGTCGGTTCGTAATAAACTTTTAAATATATTCGATAAAATCTGGTCAAGGAAGCAAATACCGGTAACATTCGGAAAAGCCATTTTTGTCCTCATTCCAAAAAAAGACAGTGTCACGAATCCGAAAGACACTAGACCGATAGCTTTAACGAACACAATTTCTAAGATCTTTTTCTCTTTTTTACAAAATAAAATGACGCAATTCATGATTAAAAATAAGTATTTCAGGCCGAATCACCAGAAAGGGTTCTTGCCCGGTATTTCTGGATGCCTGGAACACAACACATTAATTTCGGAAAGCCTTAAAGATGCCAGAACGAGCGAAAGACAAGTTACGGTGTGTTGGATAGACTTAGAGAACGCCTTTGGGTCGGTACGACATGAACTGATGATGTTCGCATTGAGATGGTATAACTTTCCTACTTTAGTTGTCGACATAATTGCATCATACTATTCAAAATTATATTTTTCAATAACTTCTAGCGGAAACCATTCCCGACCGCTAAGCTATAATATAGGTCTGTTTCAAGGATGTTGCATTTCTCCAATAATATTTAATATAGTAATTAACATTTTAATAGATAAATTAATAAGTCATGAGAAAAAGTGGGGTTATCGGTTTAAATTTAATAATAAATACACGGAATCCATACTAGCATTTGCAGACGATCTCGCTATACTGACACGTAACCCTAAACAATGTCAGGTACTTTTAAATGAAGTAGAGGATTTCTGTACGTGGACTGAGGGACTGAGGACAAAACCCAGTAAATGCCACTGTCTGTGTCTGGGTAGACGAGACACCAAATATACCTCTTATAATCCGGGTCTTTCAATAGGCGGTCAAAGTGTTGCTACAATTACTGAAGCAGCCCCATTCAAATTTTTAGGTAAAAAAATAGATTACAAAGGTCGCACTCCATCTCTAGATATTATAGTCGATAGCTTTTTAAATGATCTTAAGAAGGTAAACGATCAACCAATCAGTAATATCAAAAAAGCTTGGATATATGACAACTATCTAACGTCACGTCTAAATTGGCCTTTTCTAGTTTACGATCTTAATAAAACCCTTTTGTCTAAGTTAGATGCAAACGTCATAAAGATATTGAAGTCGTGGTTTGGCGCATTCAGCGGACTCTTCAACTTTATTCAGAGACCGAAACAATTTTGGGATGAAATTAAAGAAACCATCGGAGCTCTATAAACACCTAAGAGCTACCAAAAGACATATCATCGAAAAATCTCATGATGATATTGTAACATCTCTTCCAAAAGATAAAAATGCATCAGAGCTGGAGTCACGACTTCAATTCCATAAACAATTCATGATAGGTGCTCAAACAAATAAAGCAGGGTTAGGATGTAGCGGGAAAGTTCGAGATATAGACTTAACAAAATCCTTTATTCGGCAAGATGAAAACGATCAGTATCGAGTGCACGCGATGAATCTAGAAATTCAAAATGAGTGGGTGACCATAGGCGACTTTTGTATTCCATTAGCATTGAGGTGGCGCACCTTACTTCATGAGTGGTCTCCAGCCTTATTAAAATTCTATCTAAATGCATTCCAAATGACTCTCCTAGATCAAAGTAATTTAGTAAGATGGGGTAAAGCTACCGAAAAGTCTTGCAATATCTGTGGGGAGGCGGTAGGAACGGCTAAACACTTGTTGGTAGGGTGTAGGGTGCTATTGGAAAAAGGTCAATACTCGCGGCGCCATGATAAAGTATTGGAAATCATACGTGAAGCGGTTAGTCTTTCAGTAGCTAGAGCGCAAAAGGGTATAACAACCACCAAAAGATTCATAGAGTTCATTAAAGAAGGCTCGTCTAAAAAAACAAAACAAAAGCCTCACTCTATCTTAGAGGCGGCTCGCGATTGGACTATAATGATGGATACGTATGAGAAACAGTATAGAATTCCTGAGGATATTGTTGTCTCGTCATCCAGACCGGACATATTCCTGTACTCTAGACAGTTAAAGCGCGTGATACTTGTGGAGCTTACTGTTCCGTGGGAAACTAACATTCCCAAAGATCACACAATTAAAGTAAACAAGTATTACGAACTGACCAACGAACTGACCAGGAATAGGTATATAGTTAATTTGTACGCGGTAGAAGTGGGAGCGAGAGGTATAACAGCGAAATCTCTCTATAACCTACTTAAAGATCTTGGCCTCTCTAGAGCTATCATCAGTGCATTTCTAGAACGTACTTCAAAGGCGGCATTAGTAGGTTCATTCCAAATTTGGTTAGGTAGGGAAAGGAGCGCAACCAGTTGAGGTGAGCGTGAATGCGCATTTTAAAGGGGCCCCTTAAACCTACACTTGGGTCGCAAGTCCCAGGGGCTGTTTGCGCTCCTCTCCCTGCAACGCGATGGGCCCGGCACCCTCACGGTGAATCCATGGAATGCTAAGAAGCTTCGTCTCTTTTATAATGAAGAAGTTCATAGTTTTTTAAATGATAAATACATTAATTCAAATAAAATTTTAAAATATTAGATGTTTTCTATATAGGGATATAATAATATATTTATTCGTACATCAGCAGTACGTACTCACTTTATATATATTAGAATTTCGTACCCTTTCGGAGCTTACTTATAAGTCGAAGCATGGTAGACTCGTGCGCTCTCGGTGCGCTGTGACGAGGGGAGGATGTAGTGTCTTCAGAGTCCTTTGTCACTCGTCAACGTATTCAAACTGAACTGTATCACTTTTGAAATTTTATGAGTTGTTCTTGTCCCTTATAGTGTCAATGACCGGTTTCCAAGACTATTGTAGCATCAAACCACATACCTATTGAAATTCGGTAGACGGCTGGTTTTAATAGCTTCATTTACGCGGTGCTAAAACTTTTCCCCTGTTAATACGAACGCTTTGTCAAAAACATGTATTGAGACGTTCTCAAAGCCAGGACATGTATATCTCTGAGTCGTTTCTGTCCAGATTTTTAACATTTCATATAATAAAATTTCATAGTAATAAGACTATAAAAAAATAATTGTGCATATGTAAAAATTAACTAACTGTCTATGTTTCTTTTTACATAAACACGTATTATTTATATTTTGTGAGTTTCTAAAGGTTAACTAAATACTAAAAAGCATTTTGTACCCTTCAACTACTGAAAAATAAAAATATTATACAACGTAGGGTAAGGAAATGTAAGACCCTAAAAAAATACAAAAAAAGAATGAATAAATAGATTTTAAAAACGTTATGAAAAGAGGATTCCTAAGTCGTAAGTTGCTGCCACAATGTATTACGAACCTAGTTTATAATCCATGGCATACAGGTGAATAAATCTCGCAGCTTTGCGTCGCTGCTAAAGGTTGGATTAGCCCTAATTGGCCACCAGCTACATTTAGTGCTCCGTCTGATATGTCGTGTTCTATACGGGTCTACAAAGGGCTAATTATCCGCCCTTATCATTGAGATTCAAATATTAAATGCAGTGAATTTTACTTCCTTTTACGGACTATGCAATATAAATAACTTAATATTTTATTGTGCGTTTATTTATAACTATTTTTATTTTTATATATACATAATATGGTTTAGTTTATTATAGGTATGTTTATAAATCTATATATTAGTGTGTAGTTATTAGTAAATATGTTTATTATTATTGTTACTTTATGCCACCTACCTTCAATTAAGATATTTATTTGTCTCTCGTACTAACCCTAAGGTTGTCTGGAAGAAATCGCCTTTAGGCGATAAGACCGCCTGTTGTACTTTTAATATGTATTTATGTTTGTAACTTTTAATTTTGTTGTGTACAATAAAGAATAAAAAAAAAATGCAGTAATATAACATAAATGATACCGAATATTCCATAAGTTCCTATAGCTGATTGATATATACCATCAATTTGCTTTTATCTTGAAGTCTTCAGATTATGTTTTTGACTGATATCTTCCATGATAGTACATATTTTTTATAGATAAAAAGTGCAGTGAGCTCAAAAAATGTAATAAGAAATTCCAAAAGCATACTTCAGACATTTCATAGTCGGTTGTAGAAGCAACATTGCCACGATGGTCTAATGTAGCGTTATAATTTGCAACAAACGTTACGGGTCTTTGGTTCGATTCCTTCTCGAAGAAAAATGTATATAATATTTTTTATAAAAAACAGGCATGCATCACAAAAATAAACGTACACATCATACGAGATAAAAAAAATAATTTACTCTCAACTGGGACCTTTGTGGCGAGAGAATTGGAAGTATTTCAATGATTTAGAGTCTGTAAATGTCTAAGTGAAATATTTTATGCATACTTGAGAATCTAGCTTTCATTTATTTTCTTTTGGAACGAGTGCAAGGCGCCCTAATTTACGCCATATTTATATTTCAGACCTAAAGAAGCAACAAAGTTTTTTTTTGAAAAATATATTTATTCACTCCATCGTATAAAAAAATTATTTCCTTACATTTAAAAGACTAGATAATTATTTAGTATTACTGTGTTAGTGTAAAAGCCTAAAACATCTCGATGCTAGACCATAAAACAAGCTTTAAAAATTTTGTAAAAGTACGAATAAGTTTTTAAACAAGTCCGTTAAAACATATATTCTATACAAGGCTAAATAGTTATTCACTAATTTCTGTATGACTATTTTTGTTAAAATATGTTAATTATATATAACATTTATATTTTGTTACTATAGAAAATATAACTGATAATCTGTATAGCTCAATGGAGGTATTCATGAAATAGGAAAAGTTAATAATAAAAATATCATGGTCCTTCAAAGCGCTTTCCAAATGAACTATTTATTTTCTTATTTTTTTACGATATCATAAATTTCTTAGCCGGCGGAAGTTTTCTTTCCGATAGAAAAAGGTTATATCGTGGAGGAAAATGATTTTTCGTTAACAAAAGCGTCAGAAACTGAGTCGGTTTTGTAAAAAAGTCGTGATTGCCCACTTTTACAAGATTAACACTAAACGCTTTTCGATCTATCTTTCCCTTTGAACGAAGTTCAATACAGTGAATGAATATTTGATTCACATCTTCTTAGAATTTAACCAACGACGTAACGATAAAAATATTATTGTATAGCATGTTTATAGTAAATGAAGTACATAGATAGGATTACAAATATATAGAGGAATTATATAATACATATACATAACTAGCTGATGCCAGTGACTTTGTCAGCTCCCACAAATCTCATGAGTAAAACAATATGGTGCTGGCTTTAAACTCTATACCCGATATATTAGTTACTTTATGGCAAGGAAACATTAATGAACACAACGCTTGCGCCAGTTCAGTATTATTTTCGTGGAAGCCAGAACAAAAATTTCCATCTGATATTCCGAAAGCTTAGTACATAAGCAAAGTACATAATCTTAGTACATAAGCTAAGAACATAAGCTCAGTTAATAAGCTTAGTTTGTAAGCTAAGTACCTTAGCAAATAAGCTTAATACATACTCATAAACCGTAAGCATAGCACATAAGCTGGGAGCATAAGCTTAGTACATAAGCTTAGTTTATTAGCTAAGTACATAAGCTTAGTAAATAAGCTGAGCGCATAAGCTTAGTAAATAAGCTAAATACGTAAGCTTAGTACCTAGGATTAGTATATAAGCGTAGTAAATAAGCTGAGAACATAAGCTAAATACATAGGCTTAGTACATAAGCTAAGTATATTAGCTTAGTACATAAGCTAAGTATATTAGCTTAGTAACCATATAGTTATAGTGGGCTTATCTTAAACTCTAGATATATACCGTCGCCGACTTTCTTTTAGAACTTTTAGTGGAGAATAATTTTGTAGTAGTTGTTTTTTGCTTAACTTTCACCGTTTACTCAGCGCCCGCAAAGAAAGCTCTAAATTTAGCCGTTTTCGCAATATTTTTTATTGCTGCTCCTTCCCTATTTATCTTAGCGTGATGTTATACAGCCTATAGCGTTCCTCGATAAATGGACTATCTTACACTGAAAGAATTTTTCTAATCGGTCCAGTAGTTCCTGAGATTAGCGCATTCTAACAAACAAACAAACAAACTCTTCTGCTTTATATATTAGTATAGATAAATACTATATTCGATCTTATAATACGTCAAACTCATATCAGACAACACGATAATATCACATAATCTTTCCCGAATATAAATTTGGGGCAGCTCCCGTCATCGATTTCAAACTCAATGTAACCGTTGTCCCAAAGTTATTAATGTGGGGACCGCTTCCACGAATCATCATTGCGGTGTAAACTTTCATTAGAATTTCCAAACGAATTTTAATCCAGCTTTTGTTGCTACGATTTTGTGTGCCCGTATTATATATAGGCTTACATAAAGAAACCGCAAACATATGTTACGTCACGTATTTTGTTTGAAAAATGAAATATACTTGAAGAAGTGAGTAATCTATTTTCTTATTTCTTTCACTAGCGTCTCGTTTAAATATTTACTTTCACTCGAAAGGATTTGTATTTATGGTAATTGACCTAAAACTTCAACAATAGTAATCTTTGCCAACTTCTTTCTCAGCGCATTTAACAGGTATTTTCGCAATAAAAGAGGATAATAGCTTTCATTGCCAACAGATTAATAGTTGCTTACGGTGCAGGTTTGTAAAGCATTGTTTCCATAAATACGCTTGCGTGATGAAATGAATAAAGTTCATAGCCATGTCGGCTCGACAAATGAAAGTCTGTGCCACAATTTTGCTTATACAAAAATGATTCATATTTGGCTTCATACACTGAACTGACTTCAGTGGGGATATATAAATAATTACAGTGGTATTCCGATACAAGGTTTGCAAATTATTGCCTTGTTGTTATAAGAATTTATTTAGTAGATAGGTATTGTTATATAAAGGACCCAACAGTGTAACAACTTAGCTCATTATTCACAGGTAACTTATGGCACTAAAAGTTTCAATGTCTACATTTCTCTGATATTAATAAAACAGAATTTTCTATCAAAGAGGCCAATTTTTATGGCGAATGAAAGAAAAACTAAGCCAGCAAATAGAACGCGTCGACGCCTACGGATATTTGCAACGCTACCTGCTATTGTTCTTACATTGAATGGTCGCTCTTCACTATTGAAAATGACTCCATCACTACAGAGAGTTTCATCTCGCTAAACAAGTTTTTAAAATAATAAAAAGTCTATACAGCTCCAAAGTTATAAACTGATATTTTTGTTATGAAATTATCGAAAGCATTAAATCACCAATGTGTATTAAGGCTCGAAGTATTTTATAATTGGCTTAATTTATAACGATTTTATTTATAGCTGTGTTCATAAATTCAAGAATTATTAATACAATTAATTTTAGCTCTACAATATTTTTTTACATCAAAATCCGATTTAACAACGTATTCAACTTATATATATTTCTATATTGTTATTTTTACATACGTACAAATATTTAAAAGCACTTACCTATGAGTATACATTTTCTTCTATTATCAGAATATGTTGAATCATTTTTATATTTGACATACATTTGGTAATAAAAAATATTTTACCGAGTAACATTTTACTATCTTGTCTATGATTGATTGAGCGGATATTCGAGAGCGCCTTACTCGGCTTTTATATCGACGACGGCATTTTTAATAATGTCAAAGCTCTATGTAGAGTAATATAGTGATTGATGAAAAAAGTTTAATTACAAGTAGCGCCTCCTTGGATTAATATAAAAAGTATCCGCCGCCATTACGACGAAGATCAAACGACAATGTTATACCCAATACTTAGTTCATGATTATTTATATATTTACCCGGCTGCATTAACATAATAACAACGGAATATTCCTGACTGGTTTCGAAATACCCGGGTAAATATACAGCGGTATACAAACACATACACACATATGTATGTATGTAGTATAATATGCGCAGTTACCCGGGTAAATAAATATATAAAACCCGGATCATGTATACACCAACAGTCAACATGGTTGACGATGGTTTAAATATAAAAACGAGACAATTATTATACGAGTAATCAAAATGCAAGATTTTTACACTTTGTTATTCACGTGGTTTAAATTATTTTCAGAAGAATTCGTATAAACAACTTTTTTGCTATGATTTTCCTTATTATTCTATCCTTGGGTATTATACCGATGTTATCAGGCGTGCCAATATCAAAGATAATATTACAGATGAACCTACTTTGAATGATTAAATGAATCCAGCGAAACTGGGGTATCTGACTCGTTGACAACCCTGTCTATTCCCCATTGTGTTTTCTATTTACGAATGACCTTATTTGTTATTTTATTCTCTTGGCCTATATGAAAGGGCAATTTTATGAAATAAATTAGTATATTTTATTCCTATGTATTTTCGACGTTGTTTAAAATTATATTTAGTAGTTAAATAATTATAAAAGTAATAATACTAATATTTAAGTTTTTGTAATTAAAAAAATATTGCCAGGACATTTTCTTTTTAATTAAGAAATGTGTAAGCTCGTACGTTCAATGTCATTAGATGATATCGATTTCTGAGTACATGGCCGGTTAATATGAAGGTTAATGGAAAATTAGACGCCTTATAAAATAATGATGATATTACATTTTTTCTATTAACACATCAGGTCAAAGATTAAATTTTAATAATAAATGTCTCGAAAATAAAATTATCATTTTTAAAAGATAAAGAATGAAAAATAAACTGATAGAGCGAGCAGGGAGTCGAACCCGCGAAATCTGGGCAACCGCGGAAACGGTAGCTCAATTGATAGAGCGACGGGACGGTTTTCCAGAGGTCGCGGTTTCGAATCCCTGCAAGTATCAGTTTATTTTGTATTCTATATTTAAAAAAATAAATTGAGATTAATATGGTTATATATGCCTATAGACATAGAACATAAAATATTCTTTTAGGTAAAAATAATTTACACTAAATACTTTTTTACTGATATATATAAAATATATCGGAAAGAAACCCGAAGTTGTACCCAATCTTATATTTCAATGTAATTGTTACCAAGAAGGTTGTTTTCATAAAGTATCGTTAAGTATCTTAATAGTAAATACAATACAAAACTTCTTACTTCTGGTATAGATGTCAAAAACATTTGGTTTCAGAACAAAGTCGACTTCACTGAATTTTGACAGACATTTCGAAAAGTTTGCGTGACTTGCGACAATATGGTTTGTTACAGATATTAATACAGACATTAAAATATTTGTTTATCATTTGTTTGTTAAGTCATTACAATATTTAAATGTACACCAATATTTTAAGCTGTTGAATTTATGATAAAAGATTAAATGGTTTCTTATTGTTATAAATTTTTGAAACATATTCTCTTAAGAGGAAAAAATACGAGACAAATATCTCGTCACAAAAATCTTATTTTATATTTTAAAAGCTGAACAAATTACTCTATAACATTGCGGATCCTTCAAAAAACGAGACGGTGTTTTTAACATAAAATAGTCGGTTTAGCGTTTAATGATCCAATTTGCAGCGCATTAAGCTAATATCTCAACAAGCTGTGGCCAGTAATAAAGCGTTATGGTGATGAGCGAGTAAAGCGGATTATTATCATTGTTTAACGTGAGCCGCATTATTCGAAACCGGTCAGACGAATTTTGATAATCGATGAATAATTGGATTTGAATACGTGGTCTCGCAATGATTATTGCTTTTACATTTTATAGCTACTGTTTGTATTTGTTATATTTTGATTTGAAATAGATGTGAAAATAAACGAAAATTAAAAATTATTTTATTGTAAGTGTTGAAGCACATAATTTTTGGGTTTGAGTGAATATGCATGCCTTTTTACTATTCGTACTTCTTTGAGAAAACACAAAAATTGGTTTGAGTTCTAATAAAAGTATAAATATACGGTTTGGTGTTAGAATAATTAGTGATGATATTTGGTGGTATCAGAGTTTTTTTAAAAAGCTTTTTATTATATTTTATAAGCTTACAGGCGAATATCTTTTGATCGCCAAAACTATGAATAAATACAACGGTTTTTAAATAAATATAAATTAAAGTGATATAATGTCTTTTATCATGGTCAGTCTCTTGTTTAGTGGCCTGATTTCAAGGATTAAACAGAGTTCTGACGTCGGCCAATTCATTTGTTTTTTCTCACTCGCAACTTAATACCAGAAATACTGTCCAGTTTGTAGTGCTTTAGTGAGACAGTCCGGGCATTATATTAATAGGATACATTTAGGAGCTTATGTTTAAGTAATGGTGCTTTTATGTTAGTTTAACATTCATTAGTGTTCACTTCAGTAGTTATTAATATGATAATATATTTAAATATTAATTGAACCCATTTGTATTTTTGTCAAGTACCGCCATACTTACCTTTTAGTAGACCAATTTTAGTACCGCATACCCTGAGTTACTCCCCCTTTTGGGTAATATTCTTATTCATCCCCCTCTTTGGTAATGCGTGAAACAGGGAAACCAAATTACGTATTTATATATATTGTTTTGTAAGCAAATGTGTATAAATTTATTTGATATTGTCTTTAAAGATGTAAGCAATATGTTTATTCACTGATACCGGGTACAAGAGGTTGTAAATTCGAATAAATCTCGTTTCAATAAACTGTTTATTCTATATTATTTCCTTGACATAATATCTTTTCCAATATAATATATATTTCATATACCATATGATTAGAGCTACCAATATATATCGTTATAATGTTCAAGTATTTGCTCGACTCTCATTAACTTCAAGTTGACATTATTGGTTTAGTTTGTAGTTCAGTTCTTGCTGTTTCACCTTCGCGTCATTACAGACAAACAAACTGGGGGACTGAACTATGTGTAGCTATCCTGTTCCTTAATAATGACACAAACGAGAATTGAAATCGTTTATTTGAATAACTTATTTAATATTAAAAACCGTGAAATTCTGCTTGTTATTTGCTCATTGAGCAGAAAAAAGTATTTAAAAAATTGTGACCCAGTTTCAGTTCCGTTAGAACCAAACCACATGAGTATTTTGAAGGTATAATGTTTTTATTTCAGAAAAAATATTACGTGTCATTAGAGATCACAGCGGTGGTTGAAGATTTTGTTGTTACAGCTTCCAAATATATATATGTTTTGTGGAATCTTCTTGTAGATAATGCTTTATCTACACTTTACTCCAAAGCTTGATATTTTTTTAGATAATAATGTTTTAAGTAATATTTAACATAAGTTTTTAGTTGATCGTATTTCGATCAACTAATACGTTAGGTTGTGGAGCTTTGGTTGTTGACTCATTTGTATTATATTCTAATATATACATCAAACATTGTTAAATTGTTTTTAAAAGAGCAACTGTTGAGTTTCTGGCCAGCTTTTCTCAGCAGAGCCGCATTCCGAGCTGATGGTAGCTTACTCACGGACTGACATACTGACATATTATACTGAAAATATTTTATATAATAATTGACGATTCAAAAGTGCATATAAGTGCCAAATTGAATAAAGATATTTTTAATTTGAATTTGAATAAAAATTGACAGTCATTCCTTACGACGATGCAAAGAAACTGTGTTGATATACATATAATATTTTTGTATGATATATTAACATTACTTCTAATGTGATGTTTATTTTTGTTAATAAAAATGGTTAACTTATTGTTTTAGTGTTGTTCACGGCTTAAATATTATAGAGGATAAAATAAAACAATGCGATAACTATTGTATTAAGACAGTCTACAATATTATATTTATATCTTATTATATGTTGGAAATTAACATCACGGAGAGTGCCTCCAATATTGGGTTTCATGTTTTAGTTGTAATATATTCTGAGTAGTGTGTTATACTGTATTGTCTTATAAATTGATTTTCTCGTATCAAAAATATGTAATATCGACTAAATATATATTACGTACATGAATAGCACCTCTTAGATTTACAAACAATAAATTGTTAATTGACCGATTACACAAGCTTTGTTATTATGAAATAGAAGTAGTTTTTAAGTAGTAGAAGTAAACACTAACTAACCTACGAAATATGCTACTACTAAGTGATATATTCAACTCATCAACGTCCAAAATATACTATTACTACGTGATAAATTCAATTTATCAACGTCCAAAATATACTACTACCGTGCTATTCTCAACTCATAGACGTCAAAAATATACCACTACTAAGTGCTATATTCAACTCATCAACGTCCAAAATATACTGCTACAGTGCTATATTCAACTCATAAACGTTAAAAAAATACTACTACCGTGCTATACTCAACTCATAGACGTCAAAAATATACCACTACTAAGTGCTATATTCAACTCATCAACGTCCAAAATATACTACTACAGTGCTATATTCAACTCATAAACGTTAAAAATATACTACTACCGTGCTATACTCAACTCATAGACGTCAAAAATATACCACTACTAAGTGCTATATTCAACTCATCAACGTCCAAAATATACTACTACAGTGCTATACTCAACTCATCAACGTCCAAAATATACTACTACAGTGCTATATTCAACTCATAAACGTTAAAAATATACTACTACCGTGCTATACTCAACTCATCAACGTCCAAAATATACTACTACAGTGCTATATTCAAATCATAAACGTCCAAAATATACTACTACTACGTGATAAATTCAATTTATCAACGTCAAAAATATACTACTACAGTGGTATATTCAACTCATAAACGTCAAAAATATACTACTACTACGTGATAAATTCAATTTATCAACGTCAAAAATATACTACTACAGTGCTATATTCAACTCATTACGTCAAAAATATACTATTACTAAGTGCTAATATTACTAAGTAATAATATACTATTACTAAATGTCCAAAATATACTACTATAAAGTGCTATATTCAACTCATCAACGTTCAAAATATACTATTACCATATACATTCGCTACATTTTCTAAAGCCTACTTAAATCAATAACTGATTGATAGAGATTGATTCATTCAAACCCGCCCTTTTACGTAAGGGCTAGATTCATGCTTTTAGATTCATGGAGCCATCGTTCAACAACTTCAAGGCTATTGTGAGTCGATAATTGATAATTGAGTTCTGATTCAAATCCAGTGAAGAGAAAACCTTCGATATATGTTTGTAAGCATCATTGTAACTTGTTATTTATTATTGTGTTATCAAGATATGTAATAAAACTAAATATTACTCTTTATCAAGATAAGACTGTTGATAAATAATTCTATTTACTTTTTATATTATGTGCGATATTGTTTTATTATCTATACTTATATAAAAAAGTGAAGATAGTATTTAAGCATATTAAAAATATAAGAAAATATTAAAAATGTCCATTAACAATACTTGAATAGCCGAGTTGAGTTTATGTCATTAAGGCAAGAGTGAATAGGCTTTAACTAAGTTGACGCGCTTTACCATCTACGCCTACATTTCCATTTCCCATCAGGTGGAATGTAGTCAAACGTCAACTTAGTATCAGTGTAAAAAAAAATGTCATCATTGTTATTTGTTAAGATTGCCGAAAGAAGCCTAACAGATGTCATCTTCGTATCGATAAAACGGATTACAAAAGATAAAATGCTAAATACATGGAAACGTGTATCTATACGGTAGCTCAGTCGGTAGTTTTTGACATAGTTGATTTATTTCATTTGAGTTGGTCAATGATAAAAAGAAGTTCATTCAAATCACAATAACCAACTAATAATAATGAGGGCGGTTACAGATAAAATTATGTTTGTAATTATTGTTCAAGGGTTAACTAGATGAAATTCTAGGTAATAGCAAGCAAAATTAATCCGAAAGCTTTGAATGGCCAAATTTAAGTTGTTTAACACTAAATTGACGTCACTAGCTAGTGGGGTTTGAACACCGCAAAAGAGATTTAAGAAGTGTTACGTGTCTTCTTAATATGTGGCTTAATTGTGATCTGCAATGTATGTCGCTGGTTGAACTGCTATATAAATGTGTTTTTTTTGTATGAATGGCCAAGCATTTGACCCCAATCCTATACAAAGAGACGATGAAGCAAGTTTGCTTAGGAAGTAGTTTATTTAGCATTTGCGTTTTATATAAAAATTTTAGGATTTAGAAATTCATATAATAATATGAATTTATATTCAATAATAACATATTTTAAGTTTGGTCGATAATGACGAGGTCTCACGATATTGTTTTCCATTTATAAATAAAAATAACGGTTCGTCGTTTTTATGGAATTATTTTCTTGACAAGGTAATTTTCTCTACTCGATTTTCGTTTTCGTGTCAAGGACGAAGAGAAATGGAGTTCGTCATGATGTTAAAGAAATATAAGTATCTAAATATCAAAGGAAAATAGTAATCAGATATAATTTTATGTTAGAAATTATTTCTTAAGTAAATTGATAATAGATGATAATTAATTGTAAACTTTGTTTTAAATTTAGATGGACTCTTTTAAAGTTAGATGGACTCTTTTAAAGTTAGATGGACTCGTCATTGATTACCGAAATCGATCCAAAGTTGTTATAAGTTTCTTTGTTATTCATCCAGTTAAAATAATGGTGAGAAATAAATCAAATATTATATTTCTTGAATTTTATTATTATATTTCTAGCAAATACTTTATTTGAAGAGTGTTTTTTTTGTATTTTTGAATTGGCTTAATTATTAATTAAAAAACATCTTAGCTGAAAAATGGTACAATTAGCAGGCTTAATGTATAATCTACTAAACTACTTACACATCTAACTGAGTAAAATAATAAAGAGAAAATACATCATTTAAAATATAAATTGATTGTACAGAGTTTTTTATTAGTATATCACAGATGGGCTTAGAACGATATTCAGAGATGTGATCCAGCTAACGTCAATTAAAAATGAAAAGAAATCATCTTTTGATGAGGCGATCCAATTTATCTAGATTGGATTCAAAAATAGTAGAATAGTATAGATATCAGCATATTCTATGAGCTGAAGAATAAGTGATTGCACTAACAGAGTTTTGGTCCGAAATGGGTAGAAAGTTATGTGCTGATAAAATAAACCTAGAAATCTATTTTTCGACATAACTTGGACATATGGACATTCCAACTTAGTATATGATCCATAAGAAAGCCGGATTTCTTGTTGGTGGTATGAGGGTATGTTAACGTCATTGTATGCAAATTTTTGTCAACCTTGATTGATATCAATTCCGAAATTGTCTGTCTGGATCTGATTCAGGAAGCTATTAACACTATCTGCAGCGGACTTAATAAAATCAGGTAATGTATTTGAAAATACTTATGGTAAAAAGAAGAAAATATATATATATATATATATATATATACCTTTCCTTTTACCTTATAAAAGTAAAAGGAATTGAGAGAGAGGAGACTGCGGAACACCAAACACCAAGTTGCACAACTCAGATAAAGTTTTGCAAATGTCAGCCAGACGGTTTGCAAGCGTCCCCAAAGGTAATAATACCCAGTTTGATTGTAAGAAATGGTAAGATGTCTTAAAAATGCAAGAAGTTTCTCGTGTTTAACTAAATCAAAGGCGTTTGAATTGTCATTTAGAGCTTTCGCAGTTGATTGACCATATTCCATTGCTTTTCGGACATTTTTGACTTTGTGCTGCGGAGTGCTGTGACCCGGACACACGTCAAACTGCATATTACTTAGATTCATTAATATGTAGTAAGAAGTGTCTTATATCGGTATCATATTGGGTGGAATCTATTACAAGTAGTAGAATTAAGAACTTTTGATAGTAGAAGGACAAGGACAATTTCGTCAAAGTTTTGGAAAATGGCATTTGGTTAAGAATGTATATAAAATATATAAATATGGAAAAAAAAAGTAAGGTTAAAGTCAAAAATTAGGTCATTTCATATTCACCATCTACATTAGATTCGTTGTGTGTATTGAAACTTTTTGAAAAACTTTCTCAGGGACTAAAGAAAAGAAAAATGGAACCTTAACAGTGAAAAAATATATATGTGTAAAAGTTTTAAATTTATAAATAATATTATTTTGTAACTATTACAGATAAAAGATTATATCTTTTAGATTTAAGCTTTATGGTCGAAGAAGTAAGTAATGAAGTGTATTAAAACAGTATTGATATAACTTGCTCAGTGGCTAATAAAAACCTACATCATAATAGCGTCAAATAGATGCCTTTAACGAGGCTACTTTAGCGATGAGTAGTAACTATGAGAGTTATATGATATTGGCTTTTGCCAGCGGCTTCAATATCTCACTGTATGAGATTTCACTATATATAGTCTATATTAGTATTATCTAGGTCAAATAGTTTTTGAGTTTCAGAAGTATATACTGATGAGACACTACAATAAATAAAAACATAAAATCAAAAAATATATATTAAAAACTTTTATATAAAAGAAATTAAGATAAGTTAATGTTAATATAGTAGTATGGATTTGTATGAGTGTTCTTATAAATAAAGTATCCGATAAGTTCAGGCGACGTAAAGTTGTGACGTCACCTGAACTGAAAATGTTGACTTTGTGGGTGTGCCCACAAGTGTTATATTGAACTCTACTATAGGTTTTGTCGTCGTTCTTGACGTCACACTTTGAAGATTGAAAATATATTGGCTTAACCCAATTAAAATTGACTTAAAATTATATAATTTGAGCTTATCCCTTAGTATATTTATAATATAAATAAGGGAAACAAAGGCCTGAATAAATAACAGGAAACGATAAGTGTGTTTTTGTTTTTAGACAATAATTTGTTTATTTTTACGATCAACGCTTTACCGTCTCCTATATAATTAAGAGAGTAATGAAAATATATAGGATAAATCTTGTGGATTTCTAGTAAAAGTCGTTTTATAAAAGTAAATAAAAAGTATTTACATTTTCTGACTACACTCTACTTCAAAAATTCTCTTGTAAATGTTTCACAAATATTTCGCAGTGTCAATTTAGATATTTCAAGACAACACTACACAGAGCAAAGAGTGTGCGCATAGCGTTACAAAAGCACGCCAGATCCATTTACACAATACGATACGATAAGATTAGTCGTAAGACAACACAATATCGATAATAGTCGAACGCTAACATATTGCAGGTGTAATATATTTAAACATAAAGATATATCGCTGGCCATTAGTTATTGTATCTGTGGTTTCTGCAGGCTGCAACCAATTTACAGATTTTGGTAGTGACAGTTCAATTTGGTTAAAATGCTTTTAATCAAATGAGATTTAGTCCTGAATTCCACCTCAAAATAAATTGTTTCTAGCATTTAAATGGCCTTAAGATATATTCTAATATTGAGCTGCATTTGAGCATGCACTCTCGATAATTAAAATATATATTTATTTTTAAGTTAAATTTGTTAGTAATTTTAATAAAGTTAATATTATAAATATACATTTCAAAGTACCATTGAATTGTCGTGACAAAAAACGTAAAATAATATCAAACAAAATAGTGTCGCAATGCTCTAGTACTAGAAGTGTCATGTTTCTAGGGAGTCTGAGTTGAATTTGAAATTCCTTTGTACCATACGGAGAAAATATATTACTTTTTGCTTAGGTGTAAAAAGTTTATTACTATTTAAGACATTATTTAAAATTTTTCACTTTGTCTTTAGTTTTTTGATGATAAATATATAACTTCTATCCTTTTTTTTGATATCTAAACTTTCGTGTAACATGACTATTATATATTATAAACTTCCATTCTATTATTTTAATGATATCAATACCTTTGTTTTGAATATAAAAATAATATAAAAACAAAGACAATGTGAAAATATAATAATAATAAATGAAGTCGTGTCGGGTATCATAATGACACGTCAAATAAAGTAGTGTGACAGTTTTGCTGTGAGATGAGACATGTCCCCTGAGTCGGGAGCGGTCATTGTTCATTCAAGTGAGAAACTCAATTTTGAGTCTCTGTTATCTTTATATTTTCTGGGTTCTTAGCTTTATTACTTTGATAAGATTGTATATTATAAGCTATTACAAAATATGGGTACCTTCGAATAATGGTACAAGTATATTTATATGAAATATCACTTATCTTCCTATCATTCGATTTGTCAAGCCATTATCTACTCTGTATACTTGGAACGCTTTGATATCGTAAGATCAGATAGTACAAAGGTCATCAATTTCTAATGGGATTTACTGAAGATTTTATCTCTAAGTGATTTTCGATCCTTATTGATAGTGGATGATAATAAATTTTGTGTGATTTTTCTTATTCGTTACGATGAAGGTTCCTATTTAAGGTTCAATGTCATGAATGTTGCTTTACGTAATTTTAAACGCATTTGTATGACTCTTTTATTTAGTTTTAAGTTATTGTTACTTTATTTTTAGACGAGAATTTATAAAATAATATTGTTGTAATTTTTGCTCTTCAAATTTCCACTACAGTTATTTTTTTTATTATAAATAAATGCCTTTGAGGGATGTAAAATAATTTACTAGGAAATAAGAGTAATATTTAGGGAATAACTTTATTTTGATCCTCCGTTATTAATGTACTGTAGCGCCATCTTCTATAAGACAGATTTGGCGAGAAAATGGCCGCGAGCAAAGACTTGGAAGAACAGGGACAGTCTACAACTCTTATATAATATAAACACAATGGTAACGTTTGATTGATTTTTATTAGTTTTTACCACAAATGAATTTTGTTAAATTTAGACCAGTCGATTAAATTATAGCTTTTAATATTAATAATAAAAGACATATTCAGTTTGAACGAATAATCTATTTATTCATGATGTATTAATTGTTGAACTTAGTGATTTTAAAATTACATTTTTTATAAATATTTTGTATTTAGTTTAAAATAAAGTCTAAGTTATTTATTTCTGATGTGCTTGATACATAATTTTAACATTAGGATGACTAGACAAGTCAACATTTTGTATAATCAATAAAATATATACGTCACCATGCAAACTTGTCAAGCTCTAATAGAAATAAAAAAAATTGTATTGATTGAAATTGTTTAAAAACATATTTAGCAGAGAGAGAGCGAGAGCTGGACTGTTTGCCAGAGATCGCAGATTCGAATCTTGCCTATATCGCGAAATATTTCATTATATTTTAATAAAAAATAAAAAAAATATTGTTTTATTTTTTAAAAATTTGTAAACAAATATACTGTATCGATTTATGTAAAAAACCTAAAAGGTCGTCGCAGCACGGAAACTGTCAGACCTTCATTAACATATGGTTTAACTAAATATGATGAATTATTTTGCTAAAATTATACTTGAAAATGTTGATAAATATTAATGCTTTAGAAATTTCTCTGCAAACTTATATTTTGTACATGCATCAAATATTTCAACAGTATTTAGTAACAGTGGTAAAATATTTAGAGAGATTCGTATTTAAAATGAATATATTTTGTTGGACGTTGAAAAATTATTATCTCAATTTAAATGATAATTTTATATTATTTAAAAACGTTACGAGCATGTTTTTACGTGAAAATGTTGTCATCGTTTTAATAATAAATAAAAACATTTAATGAGAAATATCTCACTAGTATTAGATTAATACCATTCAGTAGGAATACTATATATTTGTTTAGAACGTAATAAAAGCCGAGTAAAGTGATCGAAGACAACTACAAATTCTCATTATACCTACAGAAAAAGTTTGATTAAAAATCAGCAAAGACAAGCCCGCTGAGTTTCTTTCGCTGATTTTTCTTGGGTCGGTAGCAATTATTTTTCCGAACCGTTGTTAGTTTTAAACAATGAAAAAATGTTCTGTATTTTTTTCACATTTTTTTTTCATAGAATAAAGCTGCAAAGAGTTTAATACTGCTAAAACAGTAACATAACAAATATATATAACTGATGGTAAATGTAAAAATCTGATATTGTATTTTCAAATCTGTTCAAATATTATCTAAGGTTTTTTAATTAATAACTTTTATTCTCTACATTATTATATTTATTTAACTAATCAAAGATCATATCAAAGATAGCAAAATATTTTTGAATAGCAAGAGACCAAGCAATATCTTAAAATTATATTCCATCTAGATTATTCAGAGCAGTCCTTCGAGGAACGTCTAAACAAACTTCTAACCGATGCACTGAAGTACTGCAAGTAAGCGAGGGAACGGTTTTCATTTTAACAAAAACCGGTTTGGGCACGTTCCGCGCGTTTCCAGAAAATATTCCAAGCACCAACTTTGTTATCATCAACCACCGAAGCTCATTTTGGCGTGTATACATCCATAAACGACAATATAATTTCAACTGCTAATTTTGTAAACCGTATGGTATAATAAGCTTAATTCAACTTTATATTCCTTTGTGTTTAAAAAAAGTATATTTAGTCTGGTCATAAATACTGTTACACTTAAAAATATATTTTTTTAACTGCAAATAACTTTTATTACTTTTATAGTATGTTAGTTTAGTACATAAATATAAAACAATTAAAAATATATAAAGCTTATTCGAAGTGGTCTCCATTGGCTGCAATACAGTCCTTTAAACGTTGAGGCCAGTTATCAATAGAAGCACGCACTCTTTCCATGAGCAAATTCTTCACTACCAATCGTATAGATTGTTTTAGGGACTCCAAAATATCATGGCGTTTAGAGCAAGCTGTACTCCCTAAAATTGACCATAAATTATAATCCAGCGGATTAAGATCAGGACTAGACGACGGCCAGTCTTCAGCTCCGATCGAAACGTTCGCTTCCAATCAAGACTGCGTGGACCGAGCTCTATGACCCGGCGCCGAGTCTTGCTGGAAGGACCATACTGGTTATTAAACATGGTGATGTTGAGGGGCTTAACTATCTTCTCTAGAATGGTATCTTGATATAGTTGTGCCGATGTTTTGACACCTTTTTCACAAAAATATGGCTCAGTCACTCCTTCATAGCTAACACCCCACCACACCATCAATGAAGTCGGATAATGTCCACGTTGCACTCTGTCGACTAATTGGGAAGCTTCCTTAGAGCTTTGAGCATAAATACGGTCATTTTGTTTGTTAAAATATTGCTCAATTGTAAAAATTTTCTCTTACGTAAACAAAATTTTTCTGTGACCTCCCTTTGCATACCGCTTCAGTAGTTGTTTCGATTTTACCACCCTATTCTTCTTAAAATTATCAGTTAAGAAATGACCAGTGCATCTCTTAGAGGCTGCAAGTCTTAAGTCATCTTTTAAAATACGCAACATAAATAGAGATAAAATCTTTTGCTTTCGGACAGAATTTCTTCGAATTCTTTCCCTTACTGCTTTAACCACCTTTTTTATACGAACACTACGTGGATGGCCAGGTTATTTTTCTGTCACAAACAGAGGGTTCTTATTGTACCTATTAATAGCCTGGTACACAAACCTTTTTACTAATACCAAGTGTATGGAGAGTTTTAAAAATGCCATTTGACTCTATACCTACATTGTGTAATACAATCACAGCGATTCGGTTCTCTTTATCACCCCACTCCATTTTAATATCGCAAAATATTGTACAATGTATTGGCGCCAAAATGAGAAAACACAATGAACAATCGTATAAAAATGACAGATTCGAAATTCAAATGTAATATTTTTTTTATTTTTAAGAGTAACAGTATTTATGACCAGACTAAGTATACTATAAATTAAATGTTATCTATCTATTTCATTATGTGAGTATTTCGTCAACGGAATACCTTCCAACTACATTGATATAGTTAGACAATCAGATTACGGTATTAGTCAATCAATGTTGTATCCCGAAAGCAATCAATACATATATCATTTAAATTGATAATTCAGTTCTGCCCTCCTCCAGACGTATTTCTGATATTCCAATCATATTATATTACGTTACAATACCGTTGTTATTATCTCATAGCAACATTTTTATTTGAATCAATTCATCAAAAGAAATTTGACTTAATATAAGACTAAAATACAATATATAAACCGACGTTTTCGGAAACTAATATAAAATATAATGCTAATAAAATTGAAAAATTAATTTTGTAACTAAAATTGTTAGTGCGAAAGCAATTTTTTTTTGCTTGTGTGTGATTGTTGATTTGTTTATTCCACACTCACCTTTTAACTACTAAACTGATGAAATTATATTATTATGGATAAAAAAACGCATTTAAATGTCAGATATAACAAGCCTGGATTTTTAACTTATAGATGCAACGCGGGCGAGGCCATTGGAAATAGCTGGTATAAGTGTAAATTCATATTCCTTTTATTTCTCCATAGTGACTATATATCTTGAACATTTCGCGAAGCATCTAAGACGCTTTTAATATCATAGACGTACAATTTTATGTAAAAAATATTGAAACGAGCTGGAATCAAATCTGCGATATAAGACTTATCATCGCCGTCGTTTTTCCAACTATATGGTCATATCTATGCTTGTCTTAATAGATTTAGAATTCTCTAATCGTCTTCGTCAAGATACATTGAATGAACGTAATTTTTAAATTTGTAACCTACGCCATTTACAGAGAGTAGAGCAAAATCTGAAATAAATTAATAAACCACACTAATAAACCTCTACTCCTGCGCGATAAATGTATCACTCCGGTAAGCCTGTCCCTAAATTCTCTACAAATGTAGAGAAAAGAGCAATCTTGTCCGAAGGTAAGCCTCGACAGGAACATCGAATCGTAAACCGTTAAGCTGGCAAGTGGAACTCATAAAATCGGGAATCTGCTCCTCCCGTCATAAAATTGCCATTCTCGCAAAATAACTCCTCGGCATATAAATAGCTCTTTTGGCATTAGTTTTTATGCGTCTGCCTTTGATCCTTAATAAAGTTACTCATGGCTTCACGAAATAATGTTTGTTACTTTGTATTTGAATGCTATCTCATTTCAATGCAATGGCCGTGTACAAGTATTAAATATCTCAGTCTTAAGTGTAACACTTAATATATATTATAATATATAATGCCTTATGAACCAATGAAAAGTATCCGTCACGATGGCGATTACTAAAGTCTAACCTAAGATGTACCGTTTGACAGATTGACATATTGAAAAATAGGGATGGGGAAACAAATCGGTTAAGACAATATCCGATTGTTTAAAAATACCGATATCATTTCTTTGATAGTAGTTTAAGATTTTTAACAGACCGGTAGTCTTAAGAGTTAAAGTATAATAATCTATTTTACTTTCTGTCTTATTAAAAGTAAAATGTAAATTAATATAAATAATAGGCTAATATAATATAAATAAGATTTATTTATTAAATGTATATTTAAAGCACTGCGGATAATGAAGTGTCTTAGTTATTTTTAAATAAACATCTTATACCACTTTATTTTTCTCATTATAACTTTAATAAAGGTTCATATCTTGAAGCTCATAGACGTTGGTACGTGCACTTCTTGAAAATCTTCTTGTTTATAAACTGCGGTCTAAAAATGCAGATTATTTGGAATCTAGGTTAGGTTAACAGTTAGTACTTGACTGAGATAAAGGTGATCTTTGTTAGAGCATTTGAAACCTTTTCCGCTATTTAAATTTGTAACAATAAAGCAAACTAGCATTTTATTTACTCGTATAACTAATTGCACTTAATTATTACATATTTTAAGTTTTATAGACTCTAAATAGTTTTCTATATAGAAACTATTTACTTATAGTTTGTAATAAAAATCATATTAACTGATTAAAATTTAAAAAATATATTCAGTTTCAGCTCATACTTATTTTTTCAAAACTTTATATTGGACAAAATTCACACACCACCTTAGCCTTTATTAGGCTTGGCAACAAAATCAAGTATCACAATTTTCACTACGAATAAGTTTCAACTCAGTCACGTAGGAATCTCGGAACCACTTACCAGACAAAGCAAGAGCACGTAACTCGAACTCAGCTGTTAGTTTAGCACAGTCCATGGTTTCATTTCATTCAGTCGGATTTTATGATACTTTTAAATGAAATAGTTCTCTTTATAATTCATGTATTTTTGAATTCTTGGTAACTGAATTAAATTTTCAATTGGATGGTTTTAATTCTTACAAATTATATACACAAAAATGTATATATAATTCTTTGAGGCGAATTTGTATTATGATTACAAGCGTCACGAAATAAACATATTATTTCAGTAAACATTGCTCCGCAGTACAAGCTATTAACAACGACATTTAAAATACAATTGAATTTATACAGTCTCTTGTGTGCTTTAATTAATTTTACTTCGTCACCCAGTATTTGGATACTCGTAAGCGATCACACTTTATGCGCAGCAGTTTTAGTTATATTGGCTTATATTAATGTAATTTAAATAAATAAATAATATAAAAATACCGATGCTGGCAGGGATTCGAACCCGCGACTTCTGGGAAACCTCTGGAATGGTTTCCATGAGGGTAAAGTAAGCTTCACATAGCTATACGTATTTACAAATATTTTCAAACATTTCTTCATTTCCAGGGTAAATGATACAACATGGTATGTTTATTTTATCTACATTTTTTGTTCAAATTTTCATTAAATCGTGCTTTTTTAATTTCTAAATAAAAAAATATATATTTAGTACATTTGTAAAAAAAAATCATTAAAATATTCGTGCATTTTTTATTCTTAAATTAAAGAAAATGCTTTATGCCTTTGTCTTAAAAACTACCTTCAGTCAAATTTTACCAACGCCTTAGAATGTGTTGATAGAACAGTAAGCCAGAAAAAATATATATAAATCAATGAAAAGTATCAGTCACGATGGCGATTACTATAGTCGAATCTAAGAAATACCGTTAGACAGATTGACATATTGAAAAGTAGGGATGGGGAAAAAAAATCGGTTAAAACAATATCCGATTGTTAAAAAATATCGGTATCATTTCTTTGAATTTTCTAAGCGATTGCATTTTAGCATTTTCATTCACGAACATTTTTATTCAAATGAAACAAGCTTTATAAGTATGGCTTCTATAAAAATGGCTTCGTAATTATATGGTTTGACGGAAAATGTCATTGAAATTGTGTGAGATACGCCTATACAAAGTTGACTGAATTGAAAACTATGAAATGTCAAAAGGTACCTCATAGAGTAAATGGACAATAGTATTGTAATAATATATTTCATTACAATACTACATTCTAATAACAAAGCAGAACTAAATACTTCTTATAGATTAATAACAAAACAAAACGAAAGTGGATTAAGGAGAATAATTATAATGACCTCATATATTTTTTGTTCTCTTTGTATTTCAATTCAACCATTGTATATATTCGTATATTTTACATGTTTTTGAAATCCTCCTAAAACGTTATTGACCAAACAAAATAATATTAATATATATATATATATATATATATATATATATATATATATTTATTTATTATATTAGTTAATAAGTAGTGATAACAATTTTTAGAAATCAAATTAATCAACAAAAAGCCAAAATAAATCATATGTTTGAAGTTAATTATATAAATGTAGTAGATTTATATATTTATTATATGGGAAAACTATACAGAGATAATATATTTTATTAGATAAAGTGAAAGAAGTGAAAAATACCGTGTCTAGAAGAACAACTGACGAGGTGCTTTTCTCAAATCGTTTCCGAACTTAGATTTAGCACTCTAAGTACAAATTGCACCATCCAGGCTGTTCGGTATAAGGAAGTACGTGCAAAAAATATAAGTATATTCCACCATGTATGTTTATTTCTTCATATAGCTCAAATTAAATAACATTTACCGAATTACAAACGAAATCTAATGATTCAACGTAAAATCCATACAGTTACGAGAGAAATCGAACGCATTTAACATGATTTTTTTTTTAAGAACTCGTTGTTCCTATCAAAAAAAAATTAAAATAATACTTAAAAATGTAGACCGGAGTTCTTGATTGTAATTCATATTTGCAATGAATTTATTACTTTTTTCGTATTGAGTCAAACGTTTATGTGTAAAAAATTATAAGCAATTTTGAATAAAACACTTACTTAGCCGACCATTTTAAAGACTGTACTGCTTGTGGGATGTTTCCTGACCTATTGATTGACTTAGAAAAGAAAAAAACACAAGATATATTTTTCAAAAATGTTCACATGGTGATTTTATTTTTGAAAAACTGGAATAAATTCATAAAAATATTGTTTATAGTGATATATATATATATAATATTCGAGGACCAAACAAGCTCTCGTTACCTATTGCTTTTCTAAAAAGTAAATATCTATTATAGTCTTTTTTTTTCAACAACTTTTCAACAACTTTTTTCAACAACTTTTCAACAACTTTTTCAACAATCTCACTGTAAATTTTCAAGTATTGCCTTAAAATTTTAAAACGTGCGAATACAATTTTTTAATATTTAGGTGATTATACGCGGTGTGTATGATCACTGTCAGGACTCATTATATATTAATTAAAAATATAATTAAGACTTAAAAAATAACAAGACAAGCTCGGTAAGCTTCTTTTCTTAAGTTTGTGTCAGCTTTAATACTAAAAAAAAAAAAATTGTATGTAAGACTTACTTAATTGCTTTGTTGATTTAATTTTTTTTTTGTAAAATTAGTCTTATACAAGTAAAACAATATTTTTTCTATTTCAGAGTAAATAATTGGGGTTAAAACGTTTGTTTATTTCTAAAGATGAATTAATAAATCTATACTTTAAAATAAATAAATAAATAAAGATAAATTAATAAATCTATACTTTCTTTTCGTCTCATAACAAATATAATATTAATATACCTTTATAATTTCCTTCTCAATAGAAAATAAAATGGCCGACAGTCACTAAAACCCAATTACGGAAGCGGTTGGTTGTCAAATAGCTCAGAATCTGTGAACAAATGAACCTCCTTGTACCAAGAACTGCAATTTCTCTTAAGGTTTTTTTTTCATTAAATATACAAGGAATATTTTTAAGGTTTTATTTATATAGATATGAAAACTCTTTACAATGGTTGGTTAATAATGATACCAGAGAAATAAATTATACTCTAGAAGTATTAAGTTGCCAAATATATATTATACTAAATACATTGAAGCACTAATATATATATGATGCCCGATTTTTATACAACTTGAAGCAATACACGTTATGTTATTATAATTAATAATACTTTTTATCCGATCTAAGGTTAAATAATGGCAAAACCTTGTATATAACAATATACATAAATACAAACATACACATTTCAATATAATTATATATAATTGAATATATGTTTCAAAAGATACTCGAGAGCTTATCTTAGTATTGATGACAGTTGTTAGAAATAAATTTTATCTTAAAATGACTGACTGAAATATACTAAAAAAACTAAAGTAAATAATTTAATCAAACACAAGTGATATGTCATTGCCTACAATAAATTATATAAATGAAATTCAATGTCTTTTAAAACTTTAATGTATCTTATTTAAGGACAAAATGTATCTGATTGCCTTAGAAAGTTCACTATTTCTTATAACACTAACACCCACAGGGATAATTTATAACTAGAACGAAATACGAACGTATAAATTCTAGGCAATACATGAAATATTCGACACATAAATTTAGTTCCACATTAACTATTGTAGCTAGAACTATCAATCAGTGCAAACGTGAAAACGCCTACTTGGCATAACGTGCTATAATAGGCACTTATTTGTTCAGTGGTTCTGATTTTGCAACGTAATAACATTAATTGTTGGTTGAAACAATTTATTTATTAACGTACCATATAAAACATAGACAATTTAAAGATAAACTATGTTTATATTATAGGATTTCTCTTTGAATAAATATCTATCTACCCATTTGTATAAGAGACCAATAAATAAAACAAGGAATTAAATATATATATATATATATATATATATATATATATGCATGACTAATACAACTTATATTTATGTGTAAATGAATTTATTAATAGTGTTGCTTCAATTTACATTTTAAATACTTTGAGAGCTATAAAATTCATCAAGAAGTGAGTTCCATAGCCGCAATGCTTGCAGTAAGGCAACCTGAATAAAATATATTATTAAAAGGAGGAATGACAGCGGTTTAACGTCACACGTGTACGCGACGGTCTGTGATTTGTTGATGACATTTTAAACCATTCCTTTAAGGCACAGAAATAGTGAATATAATTAAAATATACAAGTTCTGGTGAGGAGGAATTGGTAGCCATTTTAGTTGATGATAATTTGATATGTGATCATATTTAAACAACCCATGTATAATTCATACACAGCATTTGAAGGCGATTTAGTATGTCAAGTAGCTTCGTATGTAACATCCAGATAGTAGACGTGAGAGTATACGAAGTAATTTGATTTGAGATACTTATTTTTTTTGAGATTAAAGTTCTACAAAATGTCGGTAAAAGGTATATTTTTTTTAAATAAACATTTATAAGATTTCTTTTAAGAAATATCTCGCCACCGAACATAAAAATGCATACAGAATACAACTTTCTTTGTAGCACCTTGAATAAAAAAACGAAATGAACTTCCAGGGTTAGCATTTTTGTGATGCCTATGTTTTGTAAAACAAACTCGTTAGTCGTAACAAGATCTTGAATTCTCTGAATTTGCGACGTCATTATCCGTGTGAAAACGTTGAGAAAGGAAAATAAAATGCTTTTAAACAGAGTGGTTATAGTATTTAGATATTTCAATATTTGTATATTAAATTGCACTCAATATAAATGATATATTTCAGCACTTACTGTAGTTGCGAATGTAGATAAGTGTCACTGATTGTGACATCCGTATGTATTTAGTCTTGTTTAGAAAATATCAAATTAAATAATAAATTCATAATGAGACCAATCTCCATTAAATAATTGGGGTATAGAATATTATGAAAAAATATTATAAATGAAATAAAGAGTATTTTAATTAAATTTGTCAAAGTCTAATTTATAATTTCGTAAACGAAAGAGCTGTCAAAGGCAAGGTAATTAGACAGGAATTAACAAAAGTCAATGTATTTTTTGGCTAGCCGTGACTAAAATTAGATCTCTGAGTTGTTTCAAGGTGTACTAGAATATTTCGATATATTTTGTCATATGTTTGTTTTTGTTAAACATATTTATTTGTCCCATTCAAATCGAATAACTCAATAGGTACTTGATGTGTGACAGAAAATATATCTATGCATTGATATTTAAAGCTACGTACATGACACAGTAATAATTAATTTATATATTTTCATAAAAAAATGAAAAGAGATTTCGGAGAAAATAAATCTACCTACACAAGAAGTAGTGAATGGATGAATTGATGTATGAACTTTGAAAGAGTTCAATGCACTTAACTGCAGAATAGACCATTATGACAGACAGCTTATAGGTATACGAGAATAGCTCAGCTATAAATGTTTTTATAAAATAGTCTTAATATAATCATAAATTTGAAATATGTGTAAACCTTTGAAGGTTCAGAAAGAAATATATGGTGGGTTTAATTTTCTTTTTAAATAGACCAACAGTATTTCGATATTGCTATTTTTTAGCCAAGTAAAAGAGCTAATTGCATCAAAGAATAATTCAAATGAAAGCAATAATTTGCAAAGTCCAGTTAACAATAAATACTGGTTATGTTATTTATATGTATAAAATAAACGACAAAATACGATCTGAATTATTACCTCTCTCTTTCTAAAATACGAAATATTTTTACACAGAAATACATTACTACTATAACAATTTTCGTCCCGCAATCCGATTAAAATTAGCAATTCAAATTTCTGTTGGAAATTTTATTTTTCTTTCCAATTTTCAATTTCTAATTAATTAATTCAAAAGGAATTGAGTTTATAAATTGAGCTTATACAGTATAAGCTTTCTTAAAACAAATCTAGAACAATTTTATTACAGTAATTAGGCTTTTTCGTAATCTCGTTTCAAAAAACACTGTGGTAATGTTATTAAAAACCAACTTATTTTCACCTAAAAGCCACTTGTTGGTTACTGTCATCAAAGAAATAAAATACAAAACAAAAGTATGTACAAGGATATACTATTTTTAGAAGATGAAGAAAATACTCTTTCTAATAATAATAAAAAGAAAATTTTCTTTTCATCAAATGACGAGTTAAACTGATGATATTGTGAGTGACAACTTAAAAAAAAATACAAATTCCGAAAGACTGAGATTTTTTTGTATTTATCTTGTCTTTAGTGTCCAAGTGTCACCGGCTTGGTGACGAAACTGGAATTTTGAGGAAAACATGCATTTTGAAATTGTGTATAATATGTTATTTAAATTGAAATCTTAAACAAATGTATATTTAATAAATTATCGATACGAACAGAATTTGAACCTGCGATCTCTGAGAGACCGTCTCGTCGGTACTTGCTCATTGTATTTTGATTTAAAATGGAAATAATGCTTATTAAGGTAAAATTTTATATTAAAAAAGATATCTTTTTAATAAAATATATGTTTATTTAAAAAAAAATAACAGTTAGATGTTCAAATATGATCACAGTGATTAATTGAAAATTGCCAACGTGACGATAAAGTAAATAAAAATAAATATTTGTATACAGATATAAAATATTTCAAATCGATTTTTTTCAAATCGTGGCATAAATTTAGACACTTATTTATTTATTTGTTTTTTTTTTTATCTTTCACATAATGCATATTATATATTTATACATTATATAATATCTAATAATATTTCTTTCTGTTTATTCATATTATATTCAAAGGTAATTCCTGACTTCCGTACCATTTTAGGTATTCTATTATTTTCATTATGTTGCGTAGCTTCGCTTAATTTTCCCCTAAAGAGCTGTTGTCTGCCCGACCACGATATTAATAAACAATTTACGACTCTACGTATTTATAGGGTTAAATTTTAGTTTCAAGTGAATTCTACGTTACTGGTTGAGTATTTTTCTGTAAAAGCCACGATGTAGAATATTTTGCAGTGAAAAAAAACATACCAGAAGACAGAAGAATAGATAAAAAGTAAATATTTTATATGATAAGAAATCTGGTGACTCTCATAAATAAGTCAGAACTGGCGACTAGTCTCAGCTTGTTTTGAAGGCCATCTTCAGGGCGAAGGTGACGTTCACGTTGCCGCCTCAATCTAGACATGAAGATGGCTTTGTAAAATGTCTGAAACTAGTCTGCAGTAGTGACTTATTTACGTGATTCGCTTATTTCCTTGCTAAATGAGCAAGTCATCTTACATAATATTCGAAGTGTGATTATGATTTTTCCGTTTCTTATAAAAGTATAAAATTTACTAATAATAAAAGGTAACATTATAAGAAAGACTATATTAATAAATTGCAAATAATCCTGTCCAAAATATTTTATAAAAAGGCAAGATTTTCAAACACTATTTAGAGTTTATTTAAAACCTAACACGTGGCAATTATTTTAAAAAACACAATGTACAGTTTTGAATTTGTTATTTATGTATGAATAACAGAACCGGAAAATTTCACCATTCACCCCTTTTCCTACCTGTGCTCTACCCTGATTTCCTACCTTTATCAATTCCTGTTTCTCAAGATTGGAGAAAATCTGCAGCTCTCCTTTTGTTGTACTTGTTCATAGGTGGTATATATTTCTTTGCGAATTATTTAATTACAAATTAAAAAACTTAAATCCTTGACCTAACAATAAAATACATATCTTCATTTAAATTCAAATACGAGAAACCAAATGGATACATTGTAACATGTACTAATATACAAGTTGGCAGCAACTTCGTCCGTATGAACTACACAAGGGCGTTTCTGGTTCGGAATATTACTTTGAAACTACTGAACGAAATCGTAATATAAAAAGTATATACAATATATAATACTTGGGTTGATTTTAAACTTTTATATTTGAAGGGTACTATGTATATTCTATAATTAATAAATGAACTGTTAGATACTAAAATGTTTCTCATATACGACTCTTAATTTCTGATATTAGTGAGTTCAAACAAATAAACTCTTCAGTTTATAACATTGGTATAATTACTTCACAATACTGACAAAAGAAAAAGATGCCAAAACAATTCGATTATTATGATATAAGTACTTAAAAGCAATTTTATATTTGCTTCTTGGGCATTAAAAATTGTTTTCACACAACAATTCAGAGAACCATGTAAATTAAAAATCATCACACGTCATCAATCAATCAATCAAACAATTTGTGTTAATTGTTTCTGATAAAGCTGTTAACTATCATTAATAAAAAAATAAAATAAAAACGATACCATTATAACATATAAGTTGCAGTGAAGCATTCGATCGGCTCACATTTCTTTTCCATTGTTCCAGCTCAATTATCTCTCGGACATTCCGATAAAAGTTTCCGGTGCTATAACAAAGGGTAATGGAGATGTATTCTTATTTTTAAACAGATATATAATTATAAATGTTGAATTATGTTTCAAACTTTATTAGGACCAATAATAATTTTTATAATATACTTGTATAAATTATAAAAATAAACTAAAAATATATGTGTGTATGTCGTATTGAAATTACATATATACCATTATATTTTAAACTCTAATTTTGAATGTTTTGTTAAAATAATTCTAAATTATACAAAAAGAATATTCAGGACATCATGTTTATCTAAGTTTTTTATTCACTATTTCTATTAAAAGTCTAAGCTTGACAAGTGACAGAAAAATTAATGGTTCCGTATTTTACATTTTTCAATATAATATACAACTTATAGAATAATTTTTAAAATATATAAATAATATATGTTTACTTAGTGCTTAAAATCTATATATACATAATTTTGTCCTTGGTCCGGTAAAATTAATAAGAATATATATAAAATTGTAACATAAACAAGATACTATAAATAAATTCAAAAGTAATATTCCATGTTGAACCCTTAATGTTTGAGATAAGGCAACTGTGTTTAATATAATTTATCATTTCACTCTGTGATTTTGTGTAATTAACTGTTATTTCGGGACAAATTACAACTTTAAGTAAAATATTATTTTCCTTAATTAATGAAACAATGAACTCAAAATGAGTAACATTTGGATATGTAAGTCACAGTGATAATTATTTATTTGAAGAAGAATTCATAATTTATTTACTTTTTTTTTATTTCAGTCATATTTTTGAATGTGATAATGTAGAATCTGTTTCAATAATTATCGTATTTTTTTGTTTAATTCCAGTTATGATTGCGTTTGGATTACGTTTATCATATGTGGACTCCACGAATCAGTGCTACATAAGTAATGAAATTCGAAACTGCCAATATACAGTTGTGTGTGAAGTTTATGCTGGAAGTGCACCAAACAGGAACTGTGACCATGAACCTTACGTGAAATTTCTTATTAAAAAATCTATAGCATCTACACTTAATGCTGGATTCTTTGGAGCCACAAACTTCGACTCTCGTGTCAGAGAAATTCAAGCTGTAGATAATTCATGGCGAGAATTATCTGACACAACTTTTCGATATTATTCCAAAACACAAATTATGGACCTTTCTAACAACAACATAGAATTCATAAGAGGTATGGCCTTCAAGAATTTAATATATCTTAAGACACTCAATATATCAAGAAACGTGATATCCGAGCTTGAATCTACTTCGCTGTCTGTATCTGATAACAGAGAACCTGAAATTGAAATATTAGATGTGTCTTACAACAAGCTCAAAGATTTACCATTTACTATATTTAAATATTGCATAAATATTCAAAAAATGTATTTAGACCACAATAGTTTCACAAGTTTGTCAGATGATTTGTTTGTTAGTTTAAAAAACTTAACGATATTAAATTTGAGTTATAACTCAATTTCCTCACTTAATATGACATTAATTCATTTAACATCTTTACAGACTTTGGATTTATCATTTAATAAATTAACCAAAGTGTCTGGATATGAATTAAATAGATTAACTTCGCTAGTTTCAATAAATTTATCAAATAATGCTATAGAATCTATAGAAACCAACTGTTTTAATCAAATTTTTAATCTAGAAATTGTAGATATAAGCAACAACAAAATAACTGCGGTGATAGAAAACCTAATGTTTATAAATAATGTGAAGTTAAAATATTTGAACATAAAAAACAATAATATAACGCAAATACAAAATAACGGATTCAAGCACAATGTACTAGACTATTTGAATTTAGAAAACAATAATATATCAGGTGTACTAACTGACTCAACTTTTGCCGGTCTTCAAAGATTATCTTCCTTGAATCTTACCAATCAAAATATAACGATGATAAAAAGAGACGCTTTCATAGAAACAATAGCCCTTAAATTTTTAAATGTCAGCAATAATTGTATTAATTTCATAGAGAATTCCAGTTTCAGTCTCCTACCAAATATGACGACTTTGGATTTATCACATAACAGACTATCACAGCTTAATTTTATGAAGGATTCACTTATAAATTTGACTGAATTGTATTTAAACAATAATTTGCTAGCCGTGCTATATTCAAATACGTTTATAAATCAAACCAATCTTAAGAAATTAGATATCTCAAGGAACATAATAATAACTATAAAATATAAATTCTTACCTCTACAGAATTTGCAATATTTCAATATAAATGATAATTTATTAAATGGTGTGATAGGTCCTGAAACATTCAGTCCAGCTCAATACTTGAGGTACTTAGATTTAAGCAGCTTAAATATTAGTAAAATTGATAACCGTGCTTTTGTAAATATACCACTGCTGGCAAGAATGAATCTTTCTAACAACATTATAGAAGACATAGGACCTGAGAATTTTTTGGATGTCAAAAATATGTATTCTTTAGATGTTTCTCATAATCGTCTTAAAAGTTTTCATATAGATAATGATTTAGATAATTTAAAGGCGTTATACTTAAGCCACAACCACTTACAACATCTTCCGAAAGCCAAAATTATCAACATATTATATATAGATTTATCTTACAATAATATATCAGATGTAAACAGTACTTTTTTCAAATATGCGAGTAGACTAAAAGTGTTACATATTTCTCATAACAAAATCAAATATTTTAACAACGACTACACGAATTCACTATCACAACTTTCCGATTTAGGCTTAGCCCATAATATGATCGCAAATATCAATTTAAGTTACTTTGAAGAGTTAAACAGCCTAGATATCGGATCGAACCAAATAAACCAGATAGACTCTTTAAAAAAATTAGATTTCTTGCAATCTTTGGACTTGAGTAATAATAATATAACTCAACTACAACCAGGAACATTTCAAGACATGAAAATTTTGAAATTTTTAAACTTATCTTCCAATCATATAAATCAAATAAGATTCGGAAGTGTTAAAGGCTTACACAAAACAGAAGTACTGGATGTGTCAAGGAATAATCTTACCAAATTGGATGTTGATGTTCTTCATGAATGCATGGAACTTAAGAAACTGATAATAGATTTTAATTTTATAAAAGAATTTGATATTGAGAAATTATTATACGTGACCCCAAATATTAGATCCATTAGTTTGGGAGGAAATCCAATCTTATGTAAGGAGATTGTTAGAAATATAAGAAAGGTAAATGTTACTGCATTTATACCTGTTCAAGTAACTTCAATTGAAAAGATTTATCATGAAGATAATGTTTACGGAATAAAATGTGGTGATATTATTCAAAATGATACAACTGCTCAACCTCCAACCAATGTCTCACCAAATACAATGTCCGTTTGGGTCACAGTACCTTTGGTAACTGTCTTGACTTTGGTGCTGATTGTAGTACTTGTCGTTGTCGGTAAATATGTTTTAAAAACATTTTTCAGTTATAACTATACGACTGAAAGATCAAACCCATCAATGCGAAGATTGGATTTAGATAGTTCTGATTTCCAAAATGAATTTTGATCTTTAAATTATTGTATTTTTAATATTATATATATAAGAATATCTTCGTTGTTTTATTTCGTGTTCTTCAGTGTATGGATATAACAGTGCCAAACTAACACGGATTTAATATGTAAGACGAAGAAAAATATTATTTTTTTTCAATTTATATCAACATTATATTACCTGATTATTTAAACACGATGTTTGAATAATGTGCTTATAAACCATTTATTATTAAAAGTATTTTTCAGCAACTATAAATTGCTTTTAATATACTACAGATTTTGTATTTCTTATTTAAATAAAAACCTTTATTTCCGTTAGTAAATAACTTTACTATGATAATAATAAAAATAGTTTATTTAAAAACTGTTTCAAAAGGTAACTGAGCTGAACTATTGAAGCATTGAGATCCTTGTTTGTCGAAATTGTGTAATAGATCTCAAACTGACTGACCAACTATGACGTTGCCACATATATTTTGTTTTAACTTACAGAAAATTACCAAATTTTTAATTGTTTTAATTTGGAATTTATTATTTAATTTATAGTAAGAAAAAATTATGGGTGATTACAGTTTAAAGGTAAAGGACATGTCTGAGAAGCAGAAGCGTACGTCAGCAAATTTAAACAATAATTATCAAAGTTATATTCACACTTACATTATAATTATGTTTTATTATTATGTAATATACACACTAAACTGTATTACTATTAAAAAGATATTTAAATTGGCAGTAATATTTTACTGCCAATTTAAATATCTTTTTTTAAGACTTTGTTTACATTTATTTCTAATTAATTGCTTTAAAAGCTTGTTGGAAAAATTATCACATAATAGGTGTTCATAAAATTGTAACATAGACATAATATTGACACCTTTAGATATTTGTAAATAAAAATGATTTCTCAAGAAAGAAATCATTTAATATTTTTATTAATTACAGTAATATTGGACATGTATATATTTATATTATTTCCAAATAAGCTAAAGCTTAGAATTCTTGAAATATATTTAAAACTATACTACTTTTATCGCGATCCCGATGTCTGATCCCGATAAAAATCCTTATCCTGATAAAAAAGATTATATATATAAGTAGAATGCTATATATAACAAATAATAATCCGATAGCACATTTCTCAAAGTGGGGGTATGTGGTATGTGGTGGTGGTGTAGTGGGGATGAGAAAAATAGCAGAGGATTGAAATAAAAGAAAAACATTTATTAATTTATTCAGCGATAAGCACGACACTGACAAGTCCATAAGAAGGATAGTAACGATCCAAATTACATAGATTAATGCATATAGTAAAGTGGCGCTGACAAGCGGCTCAATGCAGTACTAAGATAGCCCACTTAAATCTTTTGGCTTATACAGTTTCAATAAGTGGTGCTTTAAAAATTAGATTAATTATTGTTAAAATTTTAGAGAGTAAAAGTAAGCAGATATTTTACTAGAAAATTTAAAAATCTACGAATAAAACCGTAGAACAAGTTTTAAATAAATATAGATTTAATGTGTAGTCAACTTGACCCCAATTTTAACCTTTACAAGGCCGTTGCCGTTCTGTTCTAAGGTGTTTTTTAGATTCTACATTTATTATTTCTTTAATAATTTAGGTAAGCATGCTTCAAGACTATTTAATACCATAAATTGGTTTGACATTTTACCTCTGGTAATAATTTCTGCTATATTTCAATATTTAATATTTCTTTTATTTATTTGAACGATCGGTAAGGTCACTAGAATAACGTTCCAGGTGATCCAGGTGTAGATGTATATTATGATGGAGCGGCATTGCTATAAAAAGCTTACACCAGTATGCTATTACCAGACCCATCAATCTAAAGCCGATTTGAAGTGTTTATATTTCGTATTTTTTGAGGATTCGTGGCACTTTGTCTAGTATAAATTGGCAGATACAAATTTTAAGATTTTAGAATTGTTCTCTTGTAATCGTATAGAAATTCTTATTTAATTTGTCATTTAACAGTTGTTTAAATAACATAATGGCTGTATGTACTTACATAGTAATAAAATACCTATTTTAAATATTTATACGAAGCTATTGTTAGAATTATATAAACATTTCGGGATCTTTGAGGTTGCTTCGAAGAAATTTGAATTACAAACTATTTAGAGCCTTAGATGGTGTAAGCTTTAAAATTAATTAACAGTCCGTTATAAGACGTTGAAATCTTGGACCCATCCGGTTACTAAATAAAATATATTAAAAGGAAAAGGCTCATTATAAAATTATATATTTTATTATAATATACATTTACATTCTATTTTATAATATCCGATGCAGCCTAGTTGAAATATTAATACTACATTTTAGTTGAGTTACATTTGAGTTAAGGACTAATACGTGCATAGACTGCGTGAGAAATGTTGACTTACCTATTTTGTCAGGCTCCAATCAATTTCATGATTATTGAAACCTGTTACTCACAGGGGGCATGGAAAAAGTATCTTAACAAATTCATCGTCACATAAAACAGGACACATGATATAGACCTAATTTATTAAAGATGTATATAAACCTGCCTTTTTATTTATTGAATACCAATTGTGCTCGGTGTGTGTGTGCAAATATAGTTCTTAAAGCGATGTATGTGTGTGTGTACAATAAAGTAAAAGTATTCTTACAATTACAATCATCATCAGAAATTACTATTATTTAAAGACAATACTTACTATTTAAAAAAATACAGTATTTACCTATGGAAATATTAAAGAAGAGAATGATTTTGACTGGTTTTTCTATAGGTTTGCTCAACAAATTCTAAGTGAGTCAACACGATACCAGTGTTTGAGTTTCATGCATCAGAATGGAAAAATATTTATTTTACTGTTTAAGTAAGGGTCTAAAATTGAAAGGCAATTTCCCACAGTCTAAAATAACTTTGTTCAAAAGTAAAATAATAGCTCATGATAATAAAGTTTGAGAAACCATTGTTGAATAAAATATTCATTTACTGTGGCCGCTTATTAAATTTATACTAGTATCAAATAAAAAAAATCAAAAAGGTTATACATATTACTTATTTTAATATCCTATGTAATAATGTAATATATTAAAGTACATGACAATCTGGATTATTTATATTTATCAAACTTTCGCATACTTCCCAAAAAAAAAAACATAACTACCCTTCGGTGATACAAAGAGGTTCCATTCAAAGCCGTTTTAACAGAATACTGTTAGTTACTCTATAGCTTATTGCTTAAAAAAAACTTATTTTTAAGTGTTATTCAAATGATATCCAATACATTTAAAAACGAAAGAATCATTTTTTTATAGTATTGAAATAATTCACAGAAACATTTCTAATAAAATTCAGACAAACAAATCGGAATAACCGTTAAAATAATATTATGTAAGTTTTGGTATTTTATAAAATCTAGTCATAATAAAAAAAACATTAATCACCTAAAGAGAAGGTCGTGATTCTCTCGAACAATACATACTTTGAACCTAAATATTATGTAAGAATAACTTTAGGCTATAAATGTAAAAAAATGTCATACACTTCCACAGAAAATATTTTATCAAGGTTGAAAAAATATGCCAGAGGCGATCTCGTTATAAGTCTAAGGTAAGTGGAATTTTATTCTTTCAAAATTATATTTTTTTAAGTTATTAAACACAAAGTAGAAAAAGTCACATCAAATTGTTTATTAATTAAAATTGTATAATAAATCCGGAATAATGGTCAATCGCTTTTCGTAATGTCCATTTATTTTGCTACAAAATTGTAAAAGGCACGTTCCACTACATTATCGATATCCATCGTTTTGCAAACAAAAGATAAATGAGGAAAAGTTCAATTTGTATAAACGAGGCGCACTTGATTTGATTAAAAAATGTCAACAATCAACAAACCAATATTTATCCAACTTTTTATTAAGACTATATTTGCAAATTGTCTACATTTTTTTAAGCCTTATTGTAGCTTTATAACATTTTAACTAAATGTAGAATCAAAAATTCATCCATACGGGTAGCACTGGAACCTGCTACGTGTAGGAGACCATTCCGTTGCTTTGTCAGATGAGCTATCGTGTTGCTAACTGCCGCGATAGTCTAGAAGATTATATATAAATCGTGTTTATTGGGATAGAGACGACATCTATTGGCTTTTTTCGATAAACAACTACAACATTGTATAGATACCCCAATCGAAATTAATATTAGAAATTTGTCTATAAACATGTTCAGGCTATTAAAATTTAAAGTAAATGAACAAACTACCGTTTAAGGTTCAGATTTTTAAAATAAGCTTAATTATTGATGTTCTTTAATAGTCTTTTGTTTAATATTTATTTTTACTAAGTACAAGCTTTAACAGAAAAATAATAATCTCACTATTCAATACTTTGACCTCCAGACTTTGCGAGAGGTGAGGCGAACCTCAGAGGTAAAAAAATACGTTCGTCTAGTTTCATCAATCTAAAAATATATAAAGTGGGAATGACAGCTGAATATATATTAATATTTTATACGTTTTATTAGCATTAAGTTGGTAGTATTATTTAGTAAATACGTATCACTTGTTATTATTTAGTAAATACGTATCACTTATTATTATTTAGTAAATACGTATCACTTATTATTATTTAGTAAATACGTATCACCCAAGATATCTGTTAGTCACCAGCACGGGTTTTGGAACGTTTATCCACGACACATAATAAATTAGTTCCTACAGTAATTAGAATGCTCGTAGTACCAATGGCTTCGTAAGTTAATTAGTTGCACTGAAAATCCAGTCTATAAAGTATATATGAAAGATTAAATTGCTTTACCGGAACAATGGTTTTTGATTGCGTGCTATGAAACACAAATTCACAAAAAGATACACTATCATGTATCGATTAAACTTCCGATAGAGGCATATTGAAGTTCGCCATGAAGTTCGTCTACGTTCAATACAAAAATAATAAAAAAGCAGTTAAGATGCATATTTAGTTATAATGTTAGATAATTTTAAAACATGTTATGCCCATAAATAAATGAATAAAGATTTAAAATATATTTGAAAATACACCGAAACTTGCAGGGATTCAAACCCGCGACTCTGAAAAAAAGTCCCTTCGCTCCACCAATTGATAAGATTCGGTAGCTCTATTGGTAGAGCGACGGGACGGTTCCCCAGAGGCATCCCCATGTTGAATTATTTTTCAGTCTTTATTTTATTTAAAATCTATAATAAAGTTATAACCTTAGTAACCAAGTAGTACATTTATTGCAAGATACTGAAAGTAATACTGATGGAGTTAAACACACAAAAAGTGCTTTAAAATATAAAGAAAAATTTAAAAAAAGTCGAAAATTTAGAGGACCATAAAAGCTCCTTTAAAATTGATGGCTTCAACTTTGAATTGCACATAATTCTATCTCGTTTACTTAAAAGAGCTTTCCATTCCATTAAACCTGCATTATCAACTGCTTCTATCACATACAATTATTACTGAGATAATATGAATTTAAAACTGAATTGTGATATGTGTATATTCAAATAATTTATTTTAATGCTAAAGCTTAAACCTTTTATCAACAGAATTAAAGATACACTGTAATATGGAGTATATTAAAAAAATATCAGGAAAATGTTAACAAATTTACTAACCTCTAGGTTAGTGTCCGTTTCGCTGAGTCAAAGGTTATGGATGCAATTCCTACACGAGAGTGTTGGTTTGTGTGTTCCACAGATCATTGTAACGGGTCTGAGTGATCTTTGTATAAATTCATTCCGTGTTTGTGTGCCCGCCCCATGGATTGCCTTTGAAGCGAGTTGCTTTAATAAAATAGTTTTTAAACTAAAAACAGGCCGGTATTTTTTACTAAATCTTTTATTAAATTTAGTAATTAAGTAAGCCTTACAACCTGTGGTAACCAATCCAGCAAAACGTTGAGTAAATTTCTGTCAAATTGAAGTTGAGCAGATAATTTCACATCTTATAGTCTGAAACACGTTACAACCCATTCAAATAAATCGATACAGGCTATTGAATGACTAAGTTTTTCAAGATATCAGATAAATAATAAGCAATTATTTTAAATTGTATTGTTGATACTCACGATAGTGAAATACTATTCAATCACTTCTTGTGTGAAAAATAAGATTTATATGCATTTTACAATTATAAACATATGAAATAGCATTAAAATAATTCGAGTCAAACGATTAGCAAAAATCCATACTAATATTTCAGAACTTCGGTCTCTGTATGTCTTTTTGTCTGGTTTAATTTTGATACAAATTGTCAAGTTGGTAGAAAATTTGTAACACGTATTCAGTATTTTCTTATAATAAAATTGTAAGATAATTTGTATATACCATCCATTTCATTAAGACATTTAAGGCTAATGGATTGCAGCTTTTACTGAATAGACATCGCCTTTTGTGTGAATAACGAATATAATATACATACATTTAGTACAACTTTCTAAGACATAAAAACACACCCTTTATATACTTTAAGATGCCTTATCTAAACTTCTATTGGGTGTTTGTTCTCATTCTAAATGTTTTAAACATTATTGGTTCTGTAATCGCTTCCATCGGAACTAGGGTCGTATAGTACTTTAACGTTGGAAATTTTCTCTCTCTTTATTTCCAATAATTCGCAAGTGAAGCTACAAAAACAAAATACATATAATAAATGTTGAAACGCCATCAACTACATTGAAGTGTAACGGAATTTGAAAGGTGCTGGAAGGCAATTTTGGTTTTTGTTAATTGAATTTCATGGCGGTGTCAAATGCAGAGAAATTAATTTCAGGCGGTCGCCATTTTGGGAATTAATTAAGGTTACATTATTTTGTTATATATATTACAATAAACATTATTTTGTTAAGAAATCTGTAAAGTTAAGCTATAGAAAACAGTTTTTACATGTATATGTATTTCAGTCCGAATTAAGTCGTAAAAATAATCACAATACCAGGTAAAAACTAGTTAATATCTAGCTAGCTAGATTTCTTTCTAGCTTTATGTTAACAATGCTAAATTGTCTATCCAATGTCAACTGGTAGTCCAAAGTGGTTACAGAGTCCAGATTGTTCCGGCAACTTATACGAGTACGCTTGGCAGCGTGCCCGATCCTTGTAGGTTCTCAGAATTTTTATTCACAAACTTCCGTAATAATATTTTGTAGAAACAAGTTAATCGGGTAGCATATAATACTGAAACAAAATGATTTAGTTATACAAACTTTATTATTAACGAGGGTTATTAACAATAGGGACTGGCTGTCACCAAACGGAGTAAAAATAAAAATATATATATATATTTTTATGAAAAGGTTTTTTTTGTAATATATTTATTTTATATTTTGTTATATTTAATAATGTCACGTAATTTAAAATAAAAAATATAAAAACAATGTTTTACCTTTTTCAGCATTCCCTAAGGTTGTCATTCATATTGGATTTTCAATTATGCCTTGGACGAATTGGAATTTTGTATCCAGGGTAATAAAAGGACTTTTATTATTTTTGACTGCTGGTATTTTTAATTATCTACATCAAATTATTTTATAAAATGAGTTAATAGGACAATGAAAATAAATAAACAATCAATAATGTTTTAAAAATATATTTGTGTAAAAAGAAACTTGTACAATATCTTATATAAACAGAACGCCACAAAAATGTATCACGAATGCTTGCCTCTGAGGCGAACGTTTCTAAGTTGAATTCCTGGTCATTGTATGAGTTGCATTTGTCCAAGTTTTGTTGAAATGTCGCTAGGGCATAAAGGCTTCCCATACCACAACTCGTAAAACTACATCTGTCCTTTTCTGACAAAATGACTTTAATATGAACAAGTATATAACTTTACAATCATATAAATACATCATTTAATTCTAATCGCCAGCCAATATCATTTTAATCCTACTAACAGATACCATATAAATGAATTAACTCGTAAGCAATCAGAATTATCATTTATCGAAATACAACAACTATTTAATAATATTAACTTACCGCATACCAGTAAATTCGATGTGCCATTTAATAACTGGATATATCAATTATATTACAAATTGCATTTTTAAAAATAAATCCCTTTTTATAGCTCAAAAGTTATAGGCAATTAAACACAGCGGCAACGCTTTGTAAATAAAAATGTCCATTACAGAGTACAGCTCACTATCAATACGGAAAAAATCAAACGAAATCACTATTCATTTTAATATTTAAACGTTTATTGCTGATAAGTTATGTTTTTATTTACGTTGTAGCTTTATACTGTGATTAAAAGTGGATCGTGCTTGCTGTTCACTTTATAAGTCAGTTTAATGTGAGTAGATGGATCCAGCGTGCTGCTGAGAATTTGTTGGCGTACTTAACTTAACTGTTAATCCTCTTCAGATTAATTAAACAACTTACAAGACATTCTTTGAACTTTCTATAAAGTAGCGAGAAGCTAGGAAGTCAGTTCTTTTCAGAATATCTGTTTCAAGTTCCTAACGAAAGTTTTATAAAGCATTAGCACTGGACAAATATTAAAAAGTCAACGCATACGTAAGAATTCTTCACACCAATTTTATATTTTAATGCCTTTCGTTGAATGTGTACAAACAACGTATTTTATAAAACTTGAAATCCATATAAACTTTCAGAGTACATTCGTCTACTTAGCCGTCTCCATTGAGTCATCTAAATTCAATTCTTGCAACGCCTGCCACGGACTACTTTCCTGGTACCGACGTTGATGGAATTCGTAATAGCCTCCTTTACACTCTACCAAACAAGTTTTAGAAATATCGGAGAAACGAGATTCGTACATAAAATAACACCCAATTATTTTATTATGAAATATTTTTTTGACCGAAATCTTAGATATTTTTACGAAGTTATATTATGCGCAAATAACTGATCCAATTTATATTCAATTTGTGATTCATATTTAATTCTCGTTTAAAAATATATATTTTAGGTGTTTTTAAAACTTTAATTTATTCTATTAGGTTTCTCTCGAAAATTCGAAGCAATGTTTTTAACTTTTTAGTATATAACACTAAATACTGAGGTGGAGTGAGGCTAAACGTGTTCATAAACAATTTCAGACACAGACGGTAATTGTGTGACAAGTTTGTGGTTAAACCGAATATACCAATCAGACAGTGCAGTTATGAATTTATTGAGTTTATTTTATTGTTAAAATTGATCAGATTGATTAATTTTAATTCATAATGAGCCTATATAGAAATTAAATAGTAAAGTATAATTATATAGAAATATATCATGAAACATTTTTAAAATAATTCAATTGAGTATAGGTTACTATACTCAATTGAGTAAAGTAACCTATACTCAATTATTATTGATAGGTCTTTGCACTTTATTTTGGGGCTATAGTTAAATAAACTTAGTATTTTACCAATAAAGGGGGTTATATGTTTTAACTGCTAAATGCATGAAGGGATCTAACGACACTATAGCTTAGTTGACAAGATGATAGAAATGGAGTCCCAGAGAACGCAGGTTCGAGTCGTAATTGAGTTAATGAATTTTAGTAATAGAAGAAGTTGTTAGACATCTATAATTAATATAAAGTATAAGTATGTAACAACTAAAAAAGCATAATAATTTTAGTGTAGACACTAATATATATTTTTTTCCTTTCCAAAATTCAATAACGCCATGTTTTTGCGAACAACTCGCTCGAGACGGTAGACGGTATCATATTCTCAATAGTAAAGTTTATAACGGTAAAAGCAAGGCTCCCTGTGGAAACGTGGTCCACTTGGACTTGTTCACAACTATCTAGTTTGCCACCACTAAGCTTGAAGATTTTATCGCGTCCCGAGGTCAGACACTAAGTTAATGATTTACCAAGGATAAAGCTGGATCTGAATAACTTAGGGTTGGAGTGACTGCTATTTCAGTTTTATGATAGGATATTGAAATTATGATGACATTTAAATGACATAATATATGGAAAAAATATAAATGTTCAGTGTGCTTGGTAAGAATAAAATCTATTGATAAAATAAATAATTTAGTTGTAGAATGATTATTGATTTTATGTTTTCTACAAATAAGCTATTCCTAATTTGAAAAAATGGTTACCAGTTCGTGAGGGCGAAAATACTCATAGCATTCTTACGACAATGCTACTAAAATATAACTTTTTCAGTCTCTTAAACACATAAAATATCAATTTCAGACACAATTACGTACTCGTACGTTAACCTAATTTGTGTTAACCGATTACACTCGTTAAGCAATGTTGACCCAAATTAATTCAGTGGCTGACCGTCGATGATGGTCCAGAATAGATACATTACATACTATCCGTATTAGTACTTTTTATAACGGATACAATGGACCTTGGAAACTTTATTAAATTTCCAAATTAAACGTATATTTTCAATATCTGAAAGTAGATTTTTCTAACCCAATTATAAACACTAATAAACTAACTATTTGAAATGTAACATTTACACGTAATTTTAAAGCAAATGTTTAAACGAGTTAAGTTTCGAGATTTCTACGAACCAACGTTTATATCACGAAATCATAAATTCATTCACACATATTCCAGCTGAAATTCTAGTAACGATCTTCACGTTTTCTAAAAGTTAGTCTCAAGATTCAAAGATTCAAAACTAAGCTACGGTGAAGATCACAGGACTTATTTGAAACTTTTCATCATCTTACACTCCGCTGGAATTAAAATCTCCAGCTTATCTCCGTGAATTTAAAAAGCGTTTCCAAGTTTAATTAAAGATCGGAAGTTTGACGGATACCGTTCTCAAACACCATTTAGATATTAAAAGCATGAGCTGGTTAATTGAAAAGAATATACAAATTGGAGTTTCAATTTACAAAATAACAGTCAAGCTCGAAATAACGTCAATGCTGTGTTTGTTTTCACAACGACATGGGACATGTTTAATCGCCCCAAGTGAATTCAGTCAACACACCAACTTGGATTACAGAACCGCTCAAGTAATAAGGATCTTTGTTGGTTTAATGTTAACGGGAAATAAACACACCGACACGCATATATCACAAACATAAACATTCTACAAACACATTCATGGACTCCCAAACTCTAATGAAGCAAAAGCTTTTATTGATCGAAGTATAAAAAATATTTTCCAAAACGTAACATCTAAAAGAAAAGTCTTTGAGAAAACTTGATACAATTTATCTCCAAGTCGAATTCCTATAACTTTGTCTTTCGAAGTTTGCGGGTGGACGGTGTCCTTTGATCTTTCGTTCATAAGACCGTTGCTTATATAAAGTTTGTCTTTTTTGTTACATATCGCTTTCTATTATATTAGGTTTTTGGATCTATTTATGATGGAAATAGTTTTTCTTTTTTGCCTTTATAAATACAATATGTGATATTAAAAAAATAATAATGTAATACACCAATTTAATATTTCTAAGAAGTATGTAAGTAAATAATATGTATTTTTCAAACCTAATTTTAATATTTGAAGCAATTTGGTAAGCAATGATTAATTTGAAGATTTATTTGACTTAGCTTACCTGTGATTACTGGATTCTTATATAAATAAATAATAGCTATAAATTAATACTTTATATGGATCACTTTTATTACTTATTTTGGTGTAGACAAATGATTTCATAAAAATTAAAGGTTATTTTTTGCTAGTAAATGTAAAATAAATTACAGTGCTAGCGGGCTTCCTTATTATGGTGATTTGAACTGGATTACAGGAAAAAGACGTAATTCGTTACCTAAGTAAGATTTTTTGTAACAAAGAGAAGTACGTATAAGAGCTTTTATATATACTTTTGAGCTAACTAGCCAAAACTTGTATTCGTTTGAATTTAAAATGGATCCTTTATTGTATTGCTTCCAGGGCCTTTTATTATATTTTTATTTTTCATATAACAATAACTTTACCTTTTTATCTCTTCAACATTTATAAATCAATGAAGCCTTATTTTAAGTTTCAACACGGTCGCTTGGTTATCTTATTTAAGTCAATCGATTTCTCCTTTTATATGTATGTTTAGAAGTACATTTTTATTCATAGCAGCTCTAGAGCTTCCTAAACAGACGGCTGGTTCCAAATAGGTTATTTATTAAAATTATAATCTTTAACAAGAACACTTTGATTTCTTGTCATCAACGAAATAATAACTTTTCCAGCTAATACTAAATTACATAATAACATTGATTACAACGGAAATTCCACAGTAACAGATACGATAGCAAAAGTACTAACGGCATCGAATCTTTTAAATAAACCCGCTGGATGTAATAATCACAGAAAATAAAATAATGACAACATCAGACATTTATTAACCCACTAGTTACGATTATTTGAGATGACCGTTTAGGAAACTGTGTTGCTCATGACTTTAAGATATTTATCTTAAATTATATTTATCTTAGTTTTAAATATTACAAATAAAATTTAAAAAAAAAATTGATTTGTTTTATAATGTTTTAAACTAACATAATTATAATGTAAAATTTCATAATAAGAGTCACACACATATGTAATATACACCTTACTGATTAAATAACATTTCTTAAAGATTAAAAACTGTAGAATCATCTAAAATGTTTTAGCGCTCGTGCATTAGCTTACACTTTGCCAACGACAAAATACATTTCTAATTGTAAATAAATAATCTCGTACACAATTATTTATATTATTAAATATCTAATAAAATAAATGTGAAAGTTGGTTACTTTATTGTAAAATATACAAACTTCGGGATTCATTAAAAACTCGCACACTACAAAGAACCGTACCCTCTGCAGACACTGCGAGCTAAATATTAAAATTCATAAAAAACATTATATTGTAAGCTGATAGATAGTTTGATCATAAATAGTGAATAAAATAATATTGTAAATTTATAACAAATAAAATACAACCATAAAAATAAATAACGTATTTTAATTTTAAGAGCAAAATATGTTAAATTGTGCCCCGTGTTTCAATTGTGGAGTGGAAATATATTTTTCGGTCACAACCGTGCATGATTTCAGCTAATGCTTTTAAAATTAACCGTTTATTGCTTGCTATATGTGATGGCCGCGAGTTAATGACGCGTAACATTAAACGTTCAAATGTATTCTTTCGGGTATTTTTCACATTGTTAACTTAAGTATTTATCTAGTTGTGAAATGTAAATTATTTTAACTTAAATAATATAGATAAGAAATGACTTTTAATATATTCATGAGTTTGATACAGTCTCGATTTTGCTACATCTGTTTTAAAGCTTCTTTAGCAAAATTATATAAATGTTCAAGTCAACTTAGCGTCGAACGTCAATCTATTTTCACATTATGTAGATGGCGCCACGTCAGATGAGAAAGTTAATCTTAAAAGAATCTTGTAGCATATTTTTCATGTAAATCATCTGAGCCTTTGAGTCAACTGACAAAGTTGTCACAGGATGTGATTGATTACACACTTATCTCAAAGTCTTGGTTTGTTCACACCTGCGACAATTTTATGACTGTCTACGACTGTCTTGTCTTAAAATTTTCTATTCTATTTTAAATAATTTTTTGTAAATCAAGTTTAACGTGTTAAATGAATAAGTGAAATTTAATATAAAAATAAATTAAATAATAAAGAAATATAAATTCAATATCTGCTTTTTTCATTAAATATAATGTATAAAGTTGCGACTTTTCTTGTCTGTGCGTATGTAACATCCTTTATTGGTATATTCTAAACATCTTTATCGCTAATGTCGCGCCCTTTGAGAGGACATATTTTCATGTTTTTGTATAACTTTATTTATGAGTGATCTTTATATTAAAACCTTTCAGATGGCTTTTGAAAATATATATTAATTCTGTGGTATTAAACAAATATAATAACGTGATTGTGGTTTTTTACAATTTATATAACTTGTTATGTATTTATAAGTTATGGAATGTATTTTATATAATGGAAGGATAAAAACTGAAGGAAAAAATATTATGGGCAACCTTCATAAGCCGACTTATGATGTCAGGCTCCCGGAAAAGGTCTCATACGTAATACTTAAATAGATACGCTAGTTGCAAGAGTCAGAAAATCTACAAATATATCAATGGAATGGAATAAACATTTTTTATTTCAGTGTCTTTACATTTCACTGTTATATTAGTATATTCAATATATGTATAGTTATCATATTATATTATATTATAAGTAAGTTACAATTGTGGAAAACTTTCACATTTTCATATTTACTGAAATGACCTTTGAAATTTGTTCCAATCACTCTGTTTTCCCTCTCTCTCTCTCTCTGGAATTCCAGATATGAATTTTATGAGAGAATTTGTAGGGACTTACAAGAGAAAAAACTATTTTCCCATGAAAATAATAAATATTTATAAGTTCTATTATGTTGTACAGATTTTCTTTTTTTATCAATGTATCACAGCTATAGCTGAAACGTCATTACCTAGAAAAATCAGAAAGAAAGTATGAAACCCTACATTGTATGCTGGAATTTACTGTATTTGGGTCAAATTCATAATGGACTAAGGTCAACTTGGCCCAACATTGGCCATGGTTTTGTGTTGCTGGCAAGGCCAAGTAACTTTTTATACTCCTTAATACGTACGAATATGATAGTAAAATGGTAGTAGTATTAATTATAAAATGAGAACTACGCTATCTAAAAATATATAGTGACTTACATAAACATTGATTTCATTCATTCTATTTACAATAACTTAAGAAATGAAACGTTTTGAATAAGGAAGTAAAATATAAAATCTATATTTTAAGAACAAAGAAAATCTTTCCGCTTTCCCCAACATCAAAGAAATCAACGACCCAGCGCACATTCAATCAATTTTGATAGCAAATTAATTATAATTCTAAATAGGTCAATTGTTACACCGCTCATTGATGTTGTTTTTCAATGTTTTTTGATTATTAATATAATAAAGAAGTTTACCTAAATTACTTATAGAATTATAACCTAATTTGCTTATAAAATGTAAGTTACATGATATTTAAGTGTTGATTGTAATTTAAGAGTGATATTTAAATTTTCGTTTGTTATATATTTTTTTCTATATATTTTTTTAATAATTTAAATTTTTAATCATTCTCATTATAGAGAAAGAGTCTTACTTCTAAGTAAGTTAAGAATTGTAATGTAATGTAATATTCTAAGATATCTAGATATAATTTCCACGTTCTTGAGAGTGGAAGTGACATTCTGTATTTTAAAACAGTACTCTAAGGCAAGTCAGTTTTTTTTTTTGTTGACGACTGTTGGTTACGTATATAGGGCACAAAATATTAACTGAATTCTTATTGTATTTGACTTTTTTTTTCTATAAACAATTTGTACTGCCTAATTTTAGGCTTTTTGTTTCTTATTATTTATCAATATATTTTTGTGTTAAAGTATCAGTTTTACGAACGAACGAAAAAGCTTTTTTATTTTAAGAAGTTAAAAATATGTTGGGAATTTGAAATTTTAAATATTCAGGACATATTGTTACCTCTAATCAAATAAAGGAAGGATGCTCTGATATATAGCTTAGATCTTTAGCGGTAAAAAGTAAAATGATCGCCGATAGATTTGCTCCACGCTCAGAGAATATTGAAATAACGCCGTTTATAGTACTCTGTCAGTCTTTCTACTGGAGTTGTATGTGGGGGAAGTATAAAAAAAACTACTTACTGCTAATAACAATGATAATATAATAATTCAATAAAAACTGACAAATATGATTTCCTTGATAGTACATTAAATGTACAAATACGCATATATTCGCCTGCCAACAGAGATTCTTTTACCAAGCGTGGAATATGACAAAGACAATAAATTGTAACAAAAGAAATAAAGTAAACCTGGTGCCTTTGAGTTTTCATATTTTGTTCCGGTTTGAGAGATGATTGAACTTTATCAGGCGAGCCCTAAGTCTCACCACCGGACTGCTTTTTGATGACAACGGCTGATAGGTGCATAACGTTCCGGAATTTGTAGATTTTGTTTATTAGCATTTACAAAAGTAACCAATGCATTCTCCTTTGTTGTTTCCCTCGTAAACCTTCTAAATCTAGAAAATCTTCTCTTTGCTCCTAGTCTTGCCCTGGTGAAACTACTCATATAGAATTTCAATTTGTCTTTAAAGACTGTCTAGTCTTAATAGTACGAATTTCCGGAAGTCACTATATTGAGTAGCCTTATTTGAAGTGGGACTGGTGGCTGGGATAGCGCGGTGTAGGTTTTGTTGAAATTCTGACATTATTTTGTAAAAGTGGCAAATCACCAACTGTCTTCTGAAATTATTCCATTATCTCGAAGTCGCTAGTTAGGGCCGCTAAAAACACTGTATAATTAGTATTTACTGTTAATATGTATTATATTTTAATGGTAATGTTTTTAATATATTTCATAAATTAAATTTGATAAGATTCATTGATGCTTTTCTAGAGACACAAAAACCATGTGGGTTATTTTGAAAATGTGCTAAGAGTATATTTTTCTTACCCAAAAGACAATAAATGTTAAATGCAGTATATAAAAGAAAGACTTAAACCAAGATTAAATTATTTAATAAAAGTAATACAAGAATATAAATATATTATGCAAATACATTTTGATACGTCTTTGTCATTTATCTGTCACGTCTTTGACTTATAAATAAGATTACCCGGGGAAAGCCATTTTCTGTAAAATACTGCTAGTAAAGACCACAGAGCGACTTTCTTCTTCGTAAATCCGAATAAATATACCATCTCGTACCGTTTGTTTCGTTTCTCCCAGGACAATGTAAAATTGTTCATGACAATGAGATTCCTAACAAATAAAATAAACAAACAGTCTTTGTGTATTAAAAGGACACAAAGCAAACTATTTTTCGTAATTGCAATCGTTTTCGAACAAAAGCGTTGATTTATTTTTTAGTACCATTAATTTTGTCGCTTAAGTAATAGAGTTGAAACGTAACAGTACAACATATACTATTTCACCAAAATAACCTTATAAATGATAAATCATCTGAAACTGGTTTACTAAATCGACCTAAAAGTAATTAGCCGCACAAACTTTCAGATAAACTAAAGGCACTTAGTTCAGTGCTAACTTGCGACTGCTTGGCAATTATCCAAAATTCTCGAGATGCTAAACTATTTTGGCTAGAAAAAGAGTAAGTGTTGAGGTTTATGTAATTGTTATTATTGCCTAAAGTTCTGTTTAGTTTGTAAAATTCGTCACGGCACTTTAAAATACGTTAGCCTAGTTACGGAAATATTTTATGACGAGCATATTTTTACAAAAAATCGCGGATAAAAATGAGCCAAAAGAGTGAAGAAACTTTTTAATAATAAAAAATATATAATGATAATGTAACATAGTTTGAAACAAGCATTAAAATAAGTTTCTCCTTTTCTCGTTAAAACTAAAAAATGTCTAATTGATCATTCTTGGCTTATAACCCTTAAGGGAGTAAATAAAACACGATCCCATCCTTTAGTTATTTTATCCCGTGGCATTGTAACACACCACAATGCTTATCTGTTACTAGGTATTTTACATAATAGAACTCATACTATTAGACCCGAGCCAACATAAAGTTGCCATTAGGAAAACTAACATTGCCTTTTTGGGTCGTTATAATGAATTTACGTAAATACATGAACGTAAATGACTGAAAAAAATGCGTACAAAAAAAAACCAGAAATATCGGCTTTAAAATGTACACTAAGAACCAAAAACACGCAACTGAACTGTGAAGTGAACTACCGCAAAGTTGGAAATAAAATGCGGGGTGACCTTTATTGAAAAAAGAGTAAGCGACTGCCAAAGAGCAATTCTGTAAAATGTTATTTCTCATATAACACTTTTAATATCGCAGTGTAAAACAATTCAATTTTCTATTAATAATATTAACAATATATATTCCTACTATTATATTTATATTTACCCGGTTGTATTCACGTAGAAATTATATCGGATTGTGCCCGACTAGTTTCGAACCCATTCGGGGTTCTTAATCATGAGCTCTATGCGTGGCGGACTCGTACTCTAACTCTATATTGATATAAAACTCTACAATATTGTAGTAACACACGCGAAGATTTATCAGTCAAGATAATATAAATCAAAGATTCAAATGGATGTCAAACCTTTGTAATAGTTTCTTAGTAACATAGTTATAAATAACTTATATCCGACCGGCAAAATGCAGTTTGTGTAAGTAAAATATCTCTTGCAATATACTTTCTGCCAAACCTGGTCTGTTTGTATTCTGAATTGGAATTGAAAATGAAGAATTACCTAGAATTTTAACATGAATATAACCTTATTGTGGATTTGAATTTCAAATTACTTGACAACATTCGCTCAGTTCGAGCTTTGCTTTGGGTTGGCAGTTTTATTTTCGAAAGGTTTTGTTATGCAACGATTTAGTTCAGCTTTCAGTTTGCACTGATAGCGTGTGCTTCTGGAATTATATTATAGAAATTATATAAGAATATAATGTTTCAAAAAAATTTCAGATTTCATTTTTACATTTAAATTTTGTTCACTTTTTTGATTTTCTTTAATTCTTAATAATTCTCTTTTTCAAAGAGAATTATTAAGAATTAAAGAAAACTATACGATTATTCTTTACGCTATTCTCATATAAAATATATTACTACATATTGCAAGATAATTTCTTATTTGGAATTTACTTAACTTATGGACTTAATATATCTTATTAATTTTAATATAATCTAGATAATGGTGGCCAATATAAAGTACATTTTTAAATATGGAAAGATTATTTGAGACTTAATAATTGATTAAAATATAACTTGTCAATTTAAATACGAATACTAATATATTTTTTACGGACGTTTAAAGTTCAATATGTGATATATTATAAGTTATTAATATTTAAGTATTGAAATTAGATTGTATCTTACAAAGACACTGAGAGACTCAGAAATTAAGAAACTTTAGCTGAAATCCCAAAGATGCAAATGAAGTTGGGATCTAGAAACGGAAGTAAAATATTCAAGACAGACAGAAATAGGCAAACAAAATCTGTAATATTCAGACATCTCTAGTAGTTTTAATAAAATTAACAACTAAAAATAAAGCAAGACGTACCTCTTTGATGTTACTGTGAAATTATTCAAAAACATCTTTGAAGGTACAAACAAAATAAAATTTAAGACCTTAGCTTTTGAAAGTAATAAAAAATGTATAAGCCTTTTAAATTTACAAATTTCAACAATTATAATTAATCATCTTTCCGTGATGCTGACTCTTTGACACGTTCTTTTACCTTAGCTTGATAAAATAAAATTTAATTTATCTGTTACCTTACCTTTAATGTCACTAAAAATTCAGATTTTTAGTTAAAATTGTCATTGATATACCTGAAACAAAATTATTCATATAATTAATAAAACATTTTATTTTAAATACAACTAATAATTTACTTTAAATAATACGTCAAATAAAAATAAAAAAAAACAATGAGACTGAAAGAGGCATCATACACCTATCCTTTACCCAATTTATGAAGTTGGCGGAATATGTACATTTCATCCAATCTCTCCTAGCATACCTCATCATAGTGCAAACTTGCTACTTTTTTACATACGTTTTCACATTCTCCATTTATATCCTAGTTTTTCACCTTTTTCTTATTACCGTCCACAAATACTTAACTCTTCTAAAAACATATTTTTCTTTTCATTTTTCATCCATCACGTGATTATATACTCATTCCTTTGATTGGTCTGTTGGTTCGTATTATGCGTATGTTTTTGTGCTGCTGATTTTTGATTGTCTACACTCTCCAATTTTCGTTGTCACTTTTTCAGCCAGCTCTGGACCTGAAAATCAGATGACATTGACATGACATAAGAATGTCATCAGCAAACAGCATATATAAAGTAAAAGTTTTTTTGACTACGTTTGTAATTTAGTAAGTTCGTACAATATATATATCGTATGCGATTCCTTGAAAACGCATAAAGTTGCAATGGTTTAGGGTATTCTCAATTTCCTTACAAAGCCGTTTTTCGTTACTCTCATACTTTCATTCTGTCTGAAATATGCTTTATTTTGTGATAGTTTTTGGATTCTTGTATATCAATAATAATTAATTGTAGAGATAGGCACTAGTGCACTAATTCGGGATGGCCTCGTCTTCCAATAACTTATTTCAGAAAAAAGTCAGCTTTTTGTTTGATACTTATACTGGTACACCATTTTGGCTCACTACTATCGAATTATTGATGTCCCTCACATTTTTTTCTCTCTTAAAACAATAAAAATCATGGCTCAAAATTATCCAGATAGTCTTTTTATAAAATACCCGTAACTGCAATAACATTGAAGTTATTTATTTGATTAATTCAAGATTTTGTCGGTCTTATAATCTTTAATCGATACATTAAAATTTATGTATAAGGCATAGGCATCTGGCAATTTTCTTTTTCCTTCAATTTATAATATTACCCAGTTCACAAATAAATATTTTGCATAAATTTTTAATTACACCTCAGAGACCCCAATTTCATCCTAACCCTTTAAAATTAACAAAAAATTGTACTTGAAATCACGGTTACGTTCCCTCTATTTAGATGCGTCTTTTTTATCCCTCAATTTCCCTTTTTCTGGGATGGGTTTGAACTCACGAGATCAATCTTTGCTAGGTGAAGTTAATGACACGTAGGGTATATATTGCTCTATTTGAAGATTCTTACGATGTACTTTATTTCAAAAGAAAGATGTATAGAAAATCTGGTGCCATTTTTAGTAATATAACCACAAGATTTATGTTAGTAGATTTTTTAAGTTTTTCTTTATGTTGTTAAGAAAGTAACATTATAAAAGTGCTTGACTTATTTTTATGACGACAAGCTGCCATAGGCTCCAATAATACGTAACTTTGTGTGGATTATGTTTTTTTTAATCCTTTAATATTTACGACAATCCAAGTCCAAGTTAAAGGGGACATGCCTTCATACTAACTTTGAGGAGGGATTTTAACATAATAAGATGATACTACAGATTGTATAACATCGCATGTTTAATATTTATAATATTATTAGATTGTATTATTGTAACACATTCTACACATTACATTGAAGCACTTACTGTTTCAGGACTAGTATTTATTATGTCCTCTATCCAAAGGTTATTTGCAACCTGGCCTGAATCTATATTAGCGAACTGCTCGCCTGTTGCACCTAACACACACATACAGACACACATAGCACACACTTTGAATAATAATTTAAAGATTTTTCTTTTTCTTTCTGTTTATTATCTTAGTGGAAAAATTATCAATGTAGTAACTTTAAACTAGTAAAGAATTGCTTCTATATTGTTATAAAATGAAAAAAAAAAACTTACATTATTTTGCACAAACATGGTCACAATAACCGATTCCATTTTCAAAGCTCGTTTTAAATTGGGTGTACTTTGATTACACATAATGTTCCTTGAGCAAAATTATTAACATAACTAACTACTATTTATATAGCTGTTGTTTTAAATTACAATAAATATAAATATGATTTGAAGATAAGTAAGGAAAATACGTATTATTTACAGTTTAAATGAATTTAAAAATGTTATCTCATTTATTTTGCTAGTTTTATAACTTTGGTAGGTACAATAAATTTTGCAAGTATAATTACTATTTAATGTAAGAAGGTGATCTGTCATGGTCACTTAAACCCTAATTACGACAATAGCTTAGAGTAGATATTTGGGCTGTTATGCAAATGCCATGATCACGGTATAAATAAGTAATATTTACATTAATTATATCTATTTACACGCTGTACCTAGTAGAAACGTAATAAAACACACGACACAATAAAAAAAATCGTATCGGTGTCGTTATATCTCATTATTTTTGAAAATATTCGAGAAAGTTCCAGTCAATTTACTATATAGAAGATTCAATTTTTCTCTAAATATTTTATATGTTGTAAGCTGTGCTTTTTAGGGTTTTGTACCTAAAAGGTAAAAACCCTATTACTAAGCCTAAGTCCCTTAAATTACCGACCTTTAAAATGTAAATTTATTGCATATATAAAGTATGTGTTATTTAATTTTATTGTCGAGGAATTATTGGAATAAGCATACTCGTAATGTTGCAATGCGAAATGAACAGAAAGTTTTATAATCTGAAATAAGTTTGAGTTTAGGAGAAACGAATCGAAATTAACAGGCTTGAAAATTATATGAGGTCTTCCAAGCATGACAGTGTTTCTTGTGAAGTTTAATCTACAAGCGAGTGACTAAACTTTACGGTAAGCGTATAAAGTACCAAGAGACACATGAAATTACAAATAAATAAAGTTAGAAAGCCTTTTATTTATAACAAAGGATAAGTAATTGTTATCCTAATACCGTAATATTTATGGGTTTACACGATACTCTCCGTATGTGATGGGTTCATACAAGGAGTACCAGTTTTCTCTACCATATTGCTTGCTGTATGCCAACATATTTTTATGTTGGTAATTGGTCTTATGCGGTGTTTCACACTTGGACTTCACCGCCAGGTCACCCTTATAGTCCACCAATCATCTGCCAGTATTCTTGCATATCCCGTCCATTTCTTTTTCAGTTTTTGAGCAGAATTTAGAGACAATGGTAGCTTTAAATATTTTTGTATAAGTTATTTTTTACATTTTCCTAATTATTAGGAATGCTTTGTTTAACAAGAAACTATTTTTTTTTCATTTTATCTGTCCATTTCCTAGCATAAGTAATTCATGGTAAAAAATATTTTGAAATACTCGTAACTTTAGTTTTTAATTTTTAATTTTCTTTAGGCTCAAGGGAGACAAACAACATTAAAGTTTATCGAATAGAATGACAAATTGAAAGTCAAACAAATGACATGACATCACAAACTAACATTACGTACATTGGTAAGCTATTTTGGATCGATCAGTGTTTATATAATTTTATAATTTGACGATGTTCATCAATTCTCGTACAAGACACGATGACATTTTAGTGTATGGCTGACTCATCTATTACACTTCCCTTTATAACGTTCATTTAGTGTCTTGTTATCTTATGAAATCATCGTATTTATTTAATAAATAACTTTGCTGATAGTTCCAGTACTAACTGGAATTTCATTGTATAAAATAAAATTTCATCATTTATTGAGATAATAAGAAAAATAAGATTGGCAATGAATTGTATTAAACATATTTAACGTTTTTTGTTTATATTTGCTTTATTTACGAGTATTATACAAAAATATATTTTTGTCATCACTATTTCTAGATGAAAGTCAATTTAGAAGTCTGTTAATTTCATCAAAATGGTTCGAAACAGATGTAAATAACGTTTATATGATAAGACTATTTATAATTATAGATAAAATTGTTCTATAAAGTAGTATGACAATTATAATTTAATACATAAATTCGCAAGATAACACGTCTCATTTAGTAGCAATAGACGTTTTGTCTCGTAACGTTATTGAAGAAAATAATTCATTGTGAAAAATATAACAAAATGAGTGAACTCAGTTTACAAACATCTCCAGAAGGAGGTACGTTCTTGATTTCGTAATTTATATAAATGTAAGCTGTATGTAAAGTTTTGCTGTGATGGTAATTAAGATATCGTTGTTTATACTTTGTTCCGTATAATGTTCATATAAAGTTTGCTAATTTAATACGTATTTATTATTTAACGTTGTTAAGTATTCGTCGAATATAAAAAATTCCAATGATTTGTAAGTCAGGGTCTATAAGACGTGAAAACTTTTAAAAATAAAAAAATAAAATAAAATTAGTTTTATAACAATTAGAAATATGAAAGCATTATCAATCTGGAATAAGGGATCAACCGTACTTGAATGGTGCAGCTTGGCGACGTCACGGGGAAATGGCGTCGTTTTACAGCTTGTACCGTGAAAATAAAACGCGCGGCGCGGTGCTCTGAAATACGCTGTGTAAATGTCTATAAGAAACTAATAAGCATAGCGAATAGTTTTTCCAAGAAAACAAAATGCATAAAACAGTCGTCTGTAGCATTCAAATAAGATTGGTTTTTTAATACTCAATATATTTGTTGCACACAATACATTGTTGTATTTTTTTTAATTTACAAATATTAAAAGTTTACATAAAGTGATTATTTTTTAGAATTTAATAAGTTATCGTATGTAATCTCATGAACCTCAAATAGTTATTTGATAAGCTGTAATTTACTATTAATGACAAAAAGTATATATATATATATTGTTTTTTTATATTTTATTATTAACGGGAGTTAAAATCTGTCTCATAACTAAATCATCACAAGATCTTCAAGGAAAATACATCATGCATTTTACAATATATTCCTCACTGGTTCTCCAGAATAGTTTGAATAGAATTGTTTTAAACAAGAAGTATAAGATAAAACGGTAATAAGTTCAAGCCGTTACATGAAATATTGTTTTTCTTATTTACGCAATTATTTTTGTGTTCTGGAAATCATCCAGAATCCAATTATATTAAGATTTGAGAGCCTGTGATCGAATAAACTAGACCTTCACTGATTGGTAGCAATGAAAGTGGTATTAGACAGGGTTTGTCTAGAATCTCCGTGGCTGTTGTTTGACAGATCTAAAAGAGTCTGAATATGGATAATGAATAGAACAATTATACGTCAACGATTAACTCTGCTTCCATCGTCAAAGTTTGAATCACATCAAATGGAGATGAATCAAGGATATTTGTAAAAGAAGGGGTTTGATAGTGAATGTTAAAAAAAAGCAAGTGATAGTTATGGGGAGGGATGAAATTATGACCTAGTGTTATATTATTAACTATTTATTACCGATTGAATTGATGTATTTGATTTCTCTGTCTATTAAAAAGAGTGAAAGCGAGAGATAGAGTGAAAGGTGCTTTTCATTCAGTATAGGCATACAAAAATATGTTCTGATATTCTTGTTTTGTTGTTCATCAGGGAGTTCTTCATTGACATTCAGGTACGGTAGTCAGTCATGGGTATGACAGATGAAATATTAATTCAAAAGAATTGAGAGCTCTAAAAGTATATGTGTAATAGAATTAAAAAACAATATTATACGCTCATAATATTGTTTGGGCTTGACGTGAAAGAATATGTAGAGTTAAAAAAATTGAAGGAGATGTTACGTTTGTTTAGCCATTTAGAGAGGTTGAATTAAATAATAGTTATTGGAACAGATAAAATATATCGGTTTCACTTATCACACTAAATAACATGCTATATAATAAAGTACGTACATAATATATTATATAGATATAAAAGAACTATAAAATATAAACAACTGTTCTAGTCTTCTATTTGTATTATTCTCAATCATATCAATTGTTTGAACTAGCAGATAAATCTTCTCACGCAATTTTTGAATTATACCGGGAGATAAAATCTGTATCATAGACTGTAAATATAATATGAATAATATACATTTTATAATTACGAAAAACTTGATATTGTTGTCATGATTTCATATATAGAAACATAAAATATGAAGAGATAAATCCGTTAGTACGTTAATAGGGAATTCTGTCCTAATAATATTTTAAGTGTCAAAGCAAAGTATTAAGATATTTGAAAAGCACAGAATAGATTTTATTTATCTTGTAATTTTCCAAATATAAAGACTAATTTTCGTAACTATATATAATTGTCAGATTCAGATATATAATATAATATTTCTGTGTTGGAAAGGTAAATTAATATAGTTTTGATAGTATACATTTTTTTTCTTCTATAACCAGTTAAAATTTCTTTATCAGTTAGATATTGTTTAATTGGCATTTTCATTTTTTTAAATGTGACGTAGAAAGTAGGGAATATCACTGTGGAGTTAATTAATTAATGTCGGTACTTAATTTATAGGTTTCCAAGAGTAAAGTAAAATAAATGAGCTAGATTTATTGGAAGTTAATAAAGGCTATCTAATTAGTTCTCAGCTTCAGTTGTAAATTTGACTATCGGAAGTGCTCAGCTCTGCTCGATTACATTTGAATTCAAATTACCTTTCAGTTGATATAAATTTATACTAATCTCAGTAATGTTTTGCATAAAATAGGATTTTCAATGAAATTCTGTATATCATAGGCTTGTCGACTGACTTAACTGATTAAATAAGTAGCATAGTTTGATTTATGTCTTTTTATTAAATAAAAAGATTATCAATCATGAATATTTTTATGAACTAGCTTATTTCAAAATACAAGCTTACCGTCCAATTTGCCATTAAAACTTGCGTAATTACTTTCGTGTTATGGATCATCAGGCTGAAGTAAACATGAATTTTAGAACTAAATAATTTAATATTAATACATAACGAAAGACAAGTGAAGATAAAATGTTATGTCGGATTTTTCGCTTCGTTATGAGTATCATGCCTTTGCATTCGAATAACAAGTTAAATATTTTCTCATCACTTATTATTTTAGCCCTTAATTTATTATAAGATTCTATATAAGTACTTTTGATTTTAAAATGTATTCTCTTTTTTAGTTAAGTTATAACATCGTTTTCTAAGCAATTATAATTGAATTTTCCTTGTCCTTTATAATTTATTTTCTGAATTGAATTCATTTCCTCATTTATGACTTTGATATTCGGTGTACCAGAATGAATATTTACAAAAAGTACATGGAAGCATATTATTTTCGGCTATCCTATTATTATATGTCTCTTTGTAACGATTCCTCGTCTTCATTTCTCAACTGATCATTAAAAAATTATGCAAACACGTAGTCAGGGATATAAATAAGGAGATGGGTCATACTTTTCATCCGAAAAAAGTTACGTTTCCAAGGAATAGAAAGCTAACATTTTCCGGTTGACACAACAAGAATTAAAATGTTTTACCCTTTATAGTGTTCATTAAATATTACCAAGTGTTTAAAATAGCGCTGGGTTATAATCCCATAAAGGAAGAGACTGAAAGAAGGAACTGAATCTCTGATTATTTTGGCAAGCTCCAAAGCTCCGTTTTCATTGCAGGGTTAAAAAGAGAAAAATATCTTAACACATTTTTTTTTTCAAAAACCTATGAGTGTAACGGGCGTTAAAGTAAACCTTTATAACACAAGGTTAGCTTCGTAGGTTTCCATTTATTTATGTCCTAAGTACACTACTTTGATTTCTTTTAGTATAACAAAATCCTTGGCCTTAATTGAAATAAGCAAAAGATCAAAGAAAGATCTTTTAGAATAGATTCTTTGCAAACGATCTGATTTAAATAACGTTTCATCAAAACGTTCACAGTCTGATGAAATCGAGGCGGTATTCTTTTTGTACGCCATTGTGTGCTTAGTCGTTCCATTATATCTGGGATAATCAATACCTCTGGTATAATAAATCTGGGACGGTACATATTTTTTTAAATATTAGGCATACGCCACAAACGCATGTCTAATATTTAAAAAATACGGTATTTTTAATATTTTGAATTGAAAAAGAGCAGTAAATGTATCTGATAAAAGTACTTTACTTATTTATTTAAATCTTTTACACTTTGAATAATTATTAAATAAGCAATTTGAGAACAATTAGAACCATTGCAATCAATTCGATGGGAAGACCTAATAATTTAGGAAATAAAAAAAAAAAGGAAAAACCGTTGCACACGACCAGTCACCGCAAGACCCGTTCACGAGCACAACGCAAAGGGTTAGTCATCACTTTCTTCGCCGTATTTGAGGGAGGGAGGGCGACCTGACCCCCAACACTACCGCAAGTAACGACTTCTAAGGGTATGATGCGGCCAGTTGGTCAAACTAGAATAACTGACAACGTCAAAAAAATTGCGAAAGCTAGTTAATCACTAAAATTATTCGCAGGTCATACTGTCGTTAATGTTATCTTATATATTATAATAAGAAAATTAAAACAATTAATCAAATTTCTTTTAACATTTAATTTAAATTTATTTAGGAATAAATTAAAGGCTTCATTGAAGAGTTTATTATAAAAACAGATTAGTTTAATCTTGAAGGAATTTGGTAGGTATAGCAAGTTTATATTTGTTTTGGATATTAATTTTGTAGAAATCCTTTTTTTCTTGAAGTTATTAATATTCTTATATACACATATTAAGTTCTCATAAATATATTTACTATACAGAGTAATAATTATAATTTATTTCTTATCAATTTTCTAGGCTTTATTTTATAGATCGAACGAACAGTCCTTTTCTGCAGCACAAATTTAGTATCAATTTCTGATGCATTACCCCATAATAGTTGGCATACTATTATGGGGTAATGTAACACATATGATACATGACATGACATTGTGAATGACTTAATAATTACATACATCATATTATAATATGATACTGTGAAAGTAAATAAAGTAGATTAATCTAGCCGTTTCAACGTTACTCAACCGTGGTATTCTTTGGACCACGAAAGCGACAGAACTAAGAACTAATTTCGATTCCTTATTTTTAGCTGTACATTGGTTTTGACGTTTGATAAAGTAAATTTAATAGATTTAATCTTCTTATCAATGAGTAACACATTATTACCGTCAAATCATTATATTAAATCTGAGAGAGCATTGTTTACATCGTTAATTTCTGATTTCTGTCTATTCATTTAAAAAAAAAAGAGATGTATCTTCAGCAAATAATACTGTCCCATGTTTATCCCTTACAAAGTAAGTCAAGTCATTTATGTAAATGAGGCACAAGCAAGGTTCTAATATAGAGCCTTGTGGCACGCCCATTTTGACAAATAAACCATAGAAATACTTTCCATTCTCGTCGACTTTTTGAATTCTTTCATAAAAATATGAACTAATTAGATCAAGAGTTTTTTTTATTCCATAATGCTGTAATTTTCGGAATAGTTTCATGTTGTACACAGTCGAACGCACCGCCTTTGACAAATCATAGAAAATGCCTATCTAGTGATTCTTCCCAGGCGCCAATAGTTCAGCAATAACTTAACGCCAGCATCTATTGTTGAGCGAGCGGGAATTAAACTGTTGTATATGTAAAATGTTATTTATTTTTGTTAAAATGTGTTACTATATAAGTAAGGATTTTTTTTTTAATCCTTCTAAATGTGGGTATTACTAAAATTAGTCTATAGTTAGGATCTGCCAGATTTAAAAATTGGGTCATCTTACTAAGTTTCATTAGACCAGAAAATATACCGCAATTTAAACAGTTTTTGAATATTAATACTAAGTATGGCGCAACAATGGGTATAAAAGGCAGAAGTACGTTGACAAACTATATACCATATACATTGCCATCCTATACAAACAGGGAGGGTCAAAGCGTAGTAGGACACATGTAGCAGTAGGGAGAGGTTCAACTCCATCCACCTTGACTTCAATCGTAATTATCAAACCATAATAAAACTGACACCTGAAATTAAAATAGCTTTCATCGAATTTTCAACCTGGATTCCATAACTTTTATAAAATAATTAATCCACAAAATATAATACAATGGAATCTGTTTATTATAATAATAATAACATGTTTCAGAGTTTCGATAACAAGCGATTATTTTATGAGTTTTTTAAAGCATGCACTATACATATTGAGATATTGAGATTTGATCTGAGAGAATTGCACCAAGAATAGCCTCGATACTGTATATGGGCAAATAGTATATTTCAGGTATATCATGTTTGTCAGAGTAAGAGACACAAGATTTAAACACTTTTCAATTTATTGACTTTTTGTTTTCCTATAGTACATAAAATCTGAAAATTATAACTGTACTAGAAGCGAGCTAAAAAGCATATAAAAGAGAGCTAAAAGAGAATGAGATAGAGTTGATAATTAACGTTAATGAATCATTGGCGGTTATTGAGCATTAGTTTTACGTACTCTAGATATTAGGGATTTTTGTATACTGTTTGGTAGTCTAAAGCTACACCCAGAAATAATCTGTGTAAGTAAACATTTTATTCAAACAATTTTATTTATTTCTGTTCATATTTATTACAACGATTGTGAATTTCATTGAAAGTAACGTAGAATATTAACAATCAAGAAAGTGATAATAATTATAAAATAAAATAAACTTTGAATGAATAAAAGTTAATTAGTACTATTATTTAAACTTCTCAGTTTTATTAAAAATATTATATTATGTTTGTGATTGGCAATTTTATATGCTTTAACGAACCAATATTTTATTTTATTAATAAATCTTAACCAACTTAATATAATTCCTCAAAAAATAAGAAATGACACAAATATAATGGTGTTTTTAAAATTGTGTGTAAAATTTTATATTACCAAAGTTTTAATTGAAGACAAAATCCGACGCCTCTACAAAATTTTTCACTTCTACATTGTACAGCAATTTAAAAATACGTTTCCAAGAAATAGAAAACTTTTCACATCGTGTGTTATCTTGGGAAAAGTTTAAAAGTTCTTAAAAATAGGAACCGTCAAATATATACTTTTTTTTAATCATTTAAAATGTTCAAAAAGAATAAAAAAAAACAAATAAGAAAATTAAAAATCATTGTTCTTTTTTTATTACTCATATTCATAATACGAATATTAGAGTATAAAATTGTATTCATTTTGACTTATTTAATATTTATATCTTTCCAAAATACCAATTTACTTATATAATGACATAATTTTGTATTTAATTTACAGGCAATGACGAGACAAAGGCTCCGACCGCAATGCAGGAGGTTAACCTCGCGCTCAAAGCGTGTGGTTTTGGTTTATTTCACATCCAACTTCTGTTGACTTCCTTCGTTGGCCTTATAGCCGGTATCATGGTAACAAACAGCACGCCTTATATATTACCAATTGCTGAATGTGACCTCAATATGAATCTCTTGCAGAAAGGAGTTCTGAACGGAGCGCCTTTTCTTGGTAAGATTTATTAATATATCGTAATTTGGGAAAACAAATTATATGTATTTAATTACCTAAGATCCCATCTGGCAGTTATGGAAATATTTATATTTTGTAGTATAATTGAAAAAATAATTTGATATTTTATAATGATTGTATGGGCGTTACTCTTATATACTACATTATGTTAAATATTTTTTCCAGGTATGGTTTCAATATCTGTGGTTGCTGGATTTCTGACCGATACTTTTGGTCGTAAAATATTTTTAGTAGGAGGTTATGGAGGACTTTTCATATTTACTTTAATAGGGGGAACAAGTCAAACGTATATAGTATTGGTTACAGCCAAGTTCTTTGAAGGGATGCTGTAAGTAATTTTCAGTTTTATTGTGGAAAATATAAATATAAGATAATGTTACTTAATATCTTTCCCAGTAAAATTATTTTTGAGAAGGCTATAAGAAGGTAGTTTTGAAAAAAATGTCTTACACTCGTAGAATCGTATATTTTTGCAATAGCCAGACTAACGTCCAGACCTTCCCAATTACTTTCAATGGCCGCCACCCATCGTTATAACTATAACATTATTGTTTTTTACAGATTCGCAGCGTCATTCAACCCAGTAGTGACTCTTACCTCTGAGTTTTGTCACAATGGAATAAGAGACCGCATTATGTTGCTGCAGTCTTCTTTCGCAGCGATTGGTCAAATTATTGCCGCCATTTTGTCATGGGCAATACTGACGCAGCAATGGAAGGGTTTATACTTTAACGGATTTATTGGTAAAGATTAAAGCTATTGGAATGAAAGTTATGAAAAATATATAATGATGAAAATATAAATACATAATTATTTGCATATCATTAATATGTAGCTTGTTTGGTTATCGAAGCATTTACAACAAAGTAAATGCAAGTGAATTTCATTTTAAATAGAAACTTAAAATTGGAACCACAAAATTCAAAACATTTACTTTGTAGTCGTAGAGTATTTAAAGACGACTAAAAAGTAACGGCTTTCTATAATGTTAAACCTTTTTAGAAATGTAACTAAGGCATAATGTGAAAATTAACATTTAATTAAAAAGTATAGAGTGTATATTTAAAACAGAAAATATTTAACAAAGTAAGATTTTAACGTTATTTATTTTTTAGTTCTCAACACTTGGAACTTTTACTTAATAATCACGTCTCTGTGGTCGCTACTAGCGAGTTGTCTGTACATGTTGCTACCTGAAAGCCCCAAGTATTTTATCACTCAGTACAGATATGAAGAAGCAAAGAAAATACTTATTAAAGTTTACACACGAAATACAAGAAAACCAGCAGATACCTTTCCGGTATGTTCATTTTATATATTAACTAATCATATAAGTTTTTAAAATTAAACTGTGAATACACGCAGTAAATAATTTAATATCCATAAGTATGCAGTGCAACCAAAAACAACACTTGTGCTTTTACAGCTTTTACATCACTATTTATTGTATAGACATTTCAATTTCGAGTATATTTTATTCTGTAAGAAAATTATGATTTTTTAACATTTAAAATTCAAACTTGTCTATAAAAATGCAGTTAAAGTAATAGTATCATTTCATAAAATAAGATAAAGTTGATTTATATATTTAAGAATTCCCGGTGATGTTTAAAAAAACACAAATTAGATCTCCTTTTTGTTAGAATAATAAATTGTAACGTAATTCAGCTACAATTGGCAGTCAGCCAATACTTTTAGAAACTATAATAGTAGAGCAAACATCTCAATGCAAACCAGCGGTGCTTTGTCTGTTTGTACGATAACTTGAAGCACTGTGAAAGTTTTACACATTACATATCAAAATTAATATATTTTCATGGAATATTACAATACCAATTTATTTATTACTAGCTGTGACAGCAGATTATAACAAAAATACGTTTTAGTTATTTTTTAAATGTCTCATTATTCGTACTTTTATCCTGAACTTAAACTTTTAGTTTGAAGTTTAGTTTCTGAGATATTATGAAAAATCAGCGATAGTACTTCACTTTATATACAAAGCGTATATAAAGTGAAACTTTAAGCTTTGTTGTCCTAGAATTTTTTTTTAAGGGAATTCTGAAGTAATTTCTAATTCTGAAATATTTTAATGATTATAAAGAAAGTTTCAATGGTTAGATGAAATTTTTATAAGTGTTAAGGGAAATTATAATTCATTATTGGAAGTTTGCTTATTCTTATTGCTCTCTTAGGCAATTCGTATTATTTATGATCCTTATTGGCTAAAAACTGCACTGGAGTGATTTTAGTGCTCTAAGCTCTAAGATTTGGACGTGTTCATAACTTCTCATCTCCAAGTTGAGATTGTCTTAAGTTATTTACGTATTTTATTTGTGCGAAACTTCTGGTAAATAAACAGAGCTGCATTACATATACGGTCTCTGTGACCGGAATGTACACCAAGCCGCACGTACTTGATGTAGTATTATTCTAATCGTGATCGCTATCTTGATCACTGAGCTATTATTTGTGTGAGTAACGCGTATTTAAAAGTTAGAATGAAAGTTGGAAATCAACATGGGAAAGCTAGAACAGTTGAAGAACGGCGAGGTACTTGTTGAGATAAAAAATATCCTGTCATCAGTGTTCAACGTATTTCGATTCATTGTTGCAAAAATGCAACAATGAATCGATACGTTGAACTTGAATACGTTGAATACGTTGAACTCTTCTTAAACGTACTTTGGTACGTTTAAGAAACCACTTCTTAAAATGTAACCGAAATATCGCATTCCTATTAGGTATAATGGATCAATATAGAAACCTGACCCTGTATATTTCAGAAACATTTTGCCATTTAAAATAAAAAAAACATATATGTATAAATAAATTTTGTTGGTCAATTATGTATGTAAGAGTATTCCAACACTGAAATAGATTTTTATTTTCAAATTTACCGAGCGCTAGATAGACTAGTAAAGATTGGAGGGTACTTGTAAATTTTGGGGTCAAGTAGTGTGCTGTAAATTAAATTATATGTATTATCTGCCGCATATTTTAATTGAGGGGTTGAAGATGCTGTGTTGAAAAAATGAGTAGGAAAATCTAAGTTATATCTAAAAAAAAGTCGGTGTCAAGTGAGGCAGTGTCTTTATGGCCGAGTGTTTTTTTTATTTCTGGTAAGGGTTAGATCCTCATATTTTGTGTGCGTGGCCTAGTTTTTTCTAGTGTAGTGTGTGGCTCCATAAGCTTTTGTATTGGTTAGGATTCCTTCCAGCCTTGGATTTTTGCGTGTCTGGCCTCTTTTGGAAGTATTTCCCTGCTTTTTAGATTTATAAAACATTTCCTTTTTATGCTGCATTCTTTATACTTCATTTCATTGTAATCATTATGATTTAGAATTCTGTGAAACATATTTTCCATTAAGAGAATATGGATCTAGATATGTCTTTGATTGCCAGTTATGTCATTCCACACATTTCTTAAATGTTTTTTTGTATAATTTTTATTTTATTTTCTAATCTTTATAAGGTCATTTAATGTTTCTTATGCCTTTTGGCTAGCTCAGTGACGTCCACACTTCCTCTATGTATATAGGACCGTTACTTATTTTTATACTTATGTATATATATATATATATATATATATATATATATATATATATATATATACATATATAATATTCACAGTATCCAAATCTATGGAAGGATAAAATGAAGCGGACATTTAATGAGAAAAATCAGGAATCGAATCACAAGTTTAGTAACATGTTAACTGTTGGTTTACATAACGTGAAGCCCATGTTCCAGAGACCACTCGGTCTGTATCTGCTATTATTCTGTATAATGTTCTTCTTTACGAAGCTCTTGTGAGTATATAACAGTTTAAAATATTTCATTTGTTAAGATACTTTCTAGAATAAAAGAGGGCCTTTTCCCCGCACTTTAACCTAACAAACATCAATAAGTATTACCCTATAAAATTAATGAAAACGTGATTAATGCCATCACCATACAACTTTAATATTTAAGAACGACGGCCACAGGTATTTCTTTCTTGCTTCCACAATCAATAATGCCGTTATACCTTATTTCTTGTATTGATTTTAAATAATGTAGCCTCTTAAGTGCCAGAAAACCTTGTGTAAAAAACATAAACACGACAGGTCTCGAAATGAAACACCCAGCCGCTCTTCTAATTAAGCTATAGTCTAAAATTCTATACACATTTAAAATTTTATAAAAAAAAACTCAACATGTTTATAATAAATTTTAAATTATATATATTAATTAAATATTAACAATGGGAAAGTCAATAACAGGTCTGAATCCTGCTTTTGTTAAATCTTTTAATGTTACAACATTTTGTACGCATAATATGGCTATCATGCTAATAATTAATTTTAAAAATATATATTATCCCAAGATTTTATAATTAGGTAATAAATATTGACAACTTTATCTCAAATTTCAGATACAACGTCATCAGGCTGTGGTTCCCCCAGCTATCAACTATTGTAGAATACTACAGCAGCCCTCAAAACCAAGATCTGTGTGTGATGCTGGACGCCTACACGAGCGATTTAAGATTACGGAGCTTAAATACATCCATAAGCGATGTTTGTGTGCCGGTAAGTAATATATTTTTTTATAAAATATTAATAATATAATAATACTTTCAAATATCAACACAGTTTGTTATATTTGAAATCACATTACATTAAAAGCGAAATTTTTGTTGTGCTACTTTAGCATTTAATTAAAATAAAATAATAGGTTATAAAAATACACCTAAGTTATTCATCTTTCCAGGCTACGAGTGGAACAGAAACATATTTAAATAGTGTCATTCTTGGAGCAATATGTATAATACCATTTATAATAAGTGTAATACTTGTGGGTAGAGTGAGTAAAAAGATCCTGTACATATTATGTGGGTTGATTGCTGTGGGGGTGACATTAGGACTCCGGTGGGCGAGCTCCAAGATTGCAATGGTTGCTCTATTCTCTACTGACGTTTCCGTTGCTCACACAATGAATAGTCTGAATCAAGCGCTTGTGATCGAGCATTTTCCGACCACTACTAGGTATTGATTTTATTATTTCTTTTACTTAGATATATTTTGTGTTTAATTATACCTTCATTCATTTTGTACGATTTCATAATTTATGGTCAATTTCTTAATAATATTCAATTCAATTTTATTTATAGAAATATTTTTAATAAAATCTTTCGTTGACGGGTATATTAACTGTACAATTAATTGATCAATCAAGAAAAGCGAGGCGCATACTCTCTACATATTTTGATTAAAAAAAAATGTGTATTATAATTTTTGATTCGTGTTATATAAGCCAGCGTTGCGGTGATGAAAACGAGCTACAAAAAACCCCAAAACTAAAAATAAAAGACGTACCTCGTGATAAAAGTGAGAATGGTCAAACCTGTTGTAAAAACTGTATTTTTTTTGTTGTGTCTATATAATGCATCTCTTTTAATCTCTCTTTCTCTCTCTTTCAATATTTTTTATTTGGAGGACTTTGTAGGTGGCATAGTTACATGTCTGCAGACTTGGTGCACACGACTGGCTGACATTTAGTTCACTGTAATTTATGTTTAATTACAATTAAAATATATTAAGCTAACATTATCTAAGCTCTGGTAAAACATGTATTCCGTTTTTATTGATTTCGCGATAATCGGTATTGCTGCAATTCTAGACCAATTAGTAATAGAAAACGGACACATGTAAAAAAAATGATAATAAAATGTAAGACCAGATAATGTATTATTCATTAACATAATTTTAATAATAATTCCGTAATATCTAGACTATAAATAAATATATTATTTATAAAGAGGATTATTCAAATATCAAGTCTATACGTGTTCAACGAAATAAGCCTTAAATAATCTTTTATACTTTGTCAAAATTATTGATATAACATATGTTTCTATTTCTTAACATTGCTCATTGTATGTTTATATATTACTAAATTCTTAAAATAACGTCTTTGTGGTATTATTATGGGAGACTTAACATTTTACAAAATGAGTTATTTGTTCTGATCTATTGATTCTACTTAGTGAATGAATTTCCAGTTAAAGCACGTGGTAAGTGTGATAACAAACTACCAATTATAAAATTCATAGTACACGGAAGCGGAGACTGTTAATTATTTATTCTTTACTCGTTAAGTGTTATTTGAAAACCAATTTTGTTTTAATTAAAAATGAATACTTACTGTTGTAAGTATTCATTTCGTTATAACATATCATAAGTATATGATTAATACATTAAGTAAGTAATTAAAAAATATGAAAATGCGGTTTTCATACACCCAAATCACATGTTCATATATCGTCATAAAGAATCCAGTTTCTGACATCACAGTCTGCTTTTTGTAGTCCAGTATATTAATGATAATAAACCAAAGGTACATTTAATTTTCTCTCTTGACCGCTAGACGTGATTGAGTGTCAACGTATATTACGTTAACTTAATTAAAATTTTTAAAACCAATAATTAACTTCTGGTATTAAGAAAGCATAACATAATTGAGTGTTTTATATTCCCGTCTTTGACTGCTACAGCAACAACGAACAAATTAAAAACAGAACCGTATACCTGCGTCGGCACATCAACTGTACAGGTGATTTAACTGTGGGAGCTACAATCTGTTCGCCGCTGGGACAAGACGATAGTTGCATACAAGTTGTTAGGCTTAGTTGCTACGCTTGCTGTACACCTGGTGTCTCTCAACCTATATACCAAGTCTACCTGTTACAACACGGCAACTATTAGTGCTCTTCCTAAGAGCTTCTATGCGCCTTATATTCTGATCGGTATATTTTCAATTCATTGTTGTTTTTTGCTATTGATTGTATAATGCCGCTTAAAAGAATACCTCCTTTACATTTATGATAGTAATGGAAATTGGAATGGTTTGGTATACGTCACTGATACCGGAAAAAAAAGGAAAAAAAAAATTGAATGAGAGCTGCACGTTAATGTAGCTTTTACACCTTGTGTATAAAAACGCAAGAATGATGATGATATTTGCATATATGTCACAAATAAAAAAAATGAGTTTTAAAAACCATCCGTATATTTTTCAAGTAAGTTTAAACGGTATTGAAATTCACAATAATGAAATTATTAAATGACACACTTTAAATGTATTAACAATTAACACAAATTTTATTTCCCTGCAACACATCGTGGACCAGAGAATACGTAGAAATGTTTCTCTCAAAGGTTGCAGAAGCAAGCTAGAAACAATGCATTCTACAACACAAGCCATCTAAAGCAAGATAATCCAAGCAATTATGTGTTCAAAATTAGGGCTTAATAAGCGTGTGATACGTTGCACAAAATATTTCTACACATAGTTATATTAAACTTGAAAATAGAATAATAATATAGGCTATATTTTTTAACATGTTTTCTGTAAAATATTGAATCTATAACACTTAATTCAAATTATATTTTTAAATATTATATAAATATTTATTAGGATACTTATATTAAATACATAAACTTGTAATTCTACCAAATCATTATATATTTTATCATGTATCAAATTATTTACGTATACTTCTAAAAAAGTAGTCATTTTTTTAGGTCTCTGGCAATCGCAGTGTTGATGACCTTCGGGCGTATCGGCAGTTTAGTTGGAAATGTCTTGTTTCCGATTCTCTTAGACATGGGCTGTGTGGTACCATTTTACACATTAGCAGGAATTATGATCTGTAAGTAATTTATATGAATACCTGTAAAAAAGTGTCTTTTTATTCTACATTATTCTAACGAGGTAGCCGAAGATATTCCTTTAATTGTTTGTGGTATGAGGTGGGCTTTGTGTTATCTCAAAGATAAATTTTACTAAAACAAATACCAGAACATTTCCATTGCGGTGCTTGACAGAGAATACCTTCATCTTTTGAATTATTATTTGATGACAATTTAATATCAACGTACTTCAAAAAGAGAGGACAGAAAAAATTACAATAAATTCACAGGCACCATCCCGTTTATCTTTAATGAATTTTAATCCATTTATAAGTTTGAAGACTCATAAAATAATTGAAATATCGTACACTTTTTGTGTGCAAATATTACGAGCGTTAAAGAGAAAAAATACATACAGCAGAAATCGAAGTACTCATTTCAAACAAAAAGGTAAAACATATAATTAACTTCTACAACTTGAGGTGCGCGGTATTTTTGTGACGATTGTTAGTAACAAACCAGTATTTGATCTCTGAGTTTAAGTAGCATTTGTCTTTAATTTGCTCTAACAATTAGGGCGGCAGATCAAATTCGGCAGATTTGTGTTGTTTCGGCCTCATTGTCTAAAATTTCTGAATGTGACGTCGGATACAAAACTCAATATTGATCAAACGATGAAGGTACTGTTACCATGATAAAGCATTTCATCATAACGTATTTTGCCATTAGTTAGACTACGATCTAGCCTAGATATACCACCAAGTTTAGTTCCTCCAGTATCCTATACCTATCCCATTTGTATACGGTAAAGGGTCAATTCATTCTCATGACACCCAAAAATTTTCTAGAATGTAGCGACGTCCCTTATCAAATCCTTTAACGAGAGGTCAAATATCAAAAGAAAGTTTATTTCGAAGCCTGGATGATGTTGATTGAACGAACGTAATTTAAAGTTGGAAGAATAAAGAAAAGGATCTATTATTATCTATCAGGCAATTTTCATTGTACATTAATAGTGGTCAATCAACATTGTTGATTACTAAGTGCCAAACCTAGGCCAGATAAGATGAAGAGGGTTTTTAAAACAAATAATACTTCTACATGAATTTGTTATTTCAACCCTTACTAATAGTTACTCAAAAACGAGGCTAATATGAGATGAAGCTTCTTAGCATTCCATGGATTCACCGTGTGGGTGCCGGGCCCATCGCTTTGCAGGGAGAGGAGTGCAAACAGCTCCTGGGACTTGCGATCCAGGTGTAGGTTTAAGGGGCCCCTTTAAAATGCGCATTTACGCTCACCTCAACTGGTTGCGCTCCTCTCCCTACCTAACCAAATTTGGAATGAACCTACCAATGCGTACCTTTGAAGTACGTTTTAGAAATGAACTGATGATAGTTCTAGAGAGTTCTTCTTTATTAACTATATTATCTGACTTTTTCGTTAGAGGAATGCAATATCAGTAACCAAAGAGAGAATTGGAACGCCACTTATTTGGGATTCAATATTTGAATAATTATTCAAATATTGAATCGGACAAAAATAATCTATATACGGTCTTGACAAGACGTACCGCAATAATATTCTTATTATGCTCAGGGCGTAATCTATGACTGCACCTTATTAACAAGAGAAAAGGGAAAATATATGAATCAGGATAATTATGTCACATTTTGGCCAAAATTCGGATCTAAAACGGATAATGTAAATTATATTACAGTCTGAGTGGAAACCGAAACAAGATCCGAACCAATTTTTAGATTCAGTTGACTTGATTTAACATTTGCAAGATTAAAACTTAAATAATTTATTTATGATAGAAAAGGGCATTCCTAAGACGTACCATAAACAATAATTGCCAGTTTTATGGAAAAAATATTAAAGGAACCCGGAATTGATACTATTTTTGGATCTATCAGGTCTGCGGTGTCATCTCTGATCTGGACTCATGTTACCACTGGCGAAATTCTAGAAACTGATAATTGAAGTCCAGAACACCACTTCACAAGAAAACTATAAAAATATGTTTTAAATCAATTATATAGTAATATGCTAGGATAATAAATGTTACATGTCTTCTATGGTGCTATAAGGTATATAATCATCATATAATTATTCAATTAATGTTGAAAATTAAAATGGCTCGTGTGTATCTATATGAGGTACGCTATTTATATACGCTAATTATATTATTTATAACCAGAAAAATAAAAAATACACTTAAGAGACGTAAAAAAATATATGAGATATTTAACTTCAAATAAAACTTATCTATTATTTTTCCATAGTATATTCAGAGTTTAGATAATAGTTTATCGAGTAAATAATGTAGTAAAAAATATTATAAGTTAAAAAATATAAAATTAGTCTCAATAATATTGTACACTACTCGCATCAAAACACAAATCAAGTTGGCATTTTTAATTTTTAAGTTAAAAATATATACACTTTTCAAAGTCAATTTAAAGGGGCCCCTTAAACCTACACTTGGGTCGCAAGTCCCAGGAGCTGTTTGCACTCCTCTCCCTGCAACGCGATGGGCCCGGCACCCGCACGGTGAATCCATGGAATGCTAAGAAGCTTCGTCTCTAATATGCAAATTATTACAATTAAACCTTTAATTTTGTTTTGTAAATAAATTTAAAGTAAAAAAAAAGGAAAAAAGGTAAGAAGAAAGTTTTCAGTAACATCACGATAATATTTCATGTTTTAATTAGGAACTGTTGAATTTCTTTTTGCTATTGTTTTACTTCACCCAAATTCTTATACATATTTCCTAGAAATATAAAAAGGAAAACTTCTCTATTGAACATTATTCTCAACTGTTCCACAGAATACCGTTTTATATTTTCTCTCACTTGTCAGCCAGGTGCCTTATACACAAGGCTCATAAAATAAACCATAATTAATGTCCTAATTTTTATAGGATTTTTCCGGAATTTGTCCGTAAGAAGTGGTGTATATTGAATCTAGATGTAATATGAATAATATTAAAATTTAATTTCTTGAATACCATAAATCCTTTTAGAAAATTGATAAGTGCAATGTTGACTCACACTGTTCTCGTTATTGTTGTCACAGATTAAATGAAAAAAAAAAATGTTGACATTGTACATACATCTATGTTATTTTATTTCAATATTTAATTTGGGAACCATTACCAAATGTTCTAATGTATTATTTTACTTTTCAGTTATAATCATTCTCAGTGTGGTGATACCAGCGAAGAAGAAATAACTTAGTCTTATTAAAATTTTTTGTAAATAAATTTGTGTTTTTTGTTTTTCGACATTAATATTAATTTACATAGAATAAGCCTTTAAATGTTTTTTATTACAGAAAAAAATATTTTTATAGCTAAAATTACTTTTTACATGTCTTTTACATTGCAATGGTCAATGAAAACAATATTTACTTAATCAAATTATATTAAGATAAAGAAGACTTAGAAATTTAATTTTTTCAGTGTCAGGATAGAAATAAGTGTGAAATGTACTGAAGCACGAGAGCCGATGCATAAATAAAGTTAAGGATATTTTTTTGTTTTCTTTTTTAAAAAAATTATCCCCTTCGACCCGAACAAGTCTGAACAAGTGAGGTTGTAACTTCAATTTTCACAATGATTGACTATTAAAAATGGTAAGAGATGATTTACTTTCACAACACAGTTTCAAACTTGTTCTATAAATGTTAATAAGTAGTGGTGATCAAACATATTAAGTTGTACATCACTAGAAATATTCTCTCAAGGCTATGAAATTAAGAATTTTATAATTCCAAGCTTCACTTTCGTGTACAACCAAGAAATAGCAAGTTGTGACAATCAGGACGAGCCACTGAAGATTCAAGTCTACGCGCTATAAATATATAATGCAGCCATGTCTACAAGAAACCTCCTGTAATGTGTAATATACAGGATAACCTACAAAAGTACAGTAATTTCTTCATAATATATTCAAATAAAATTAAACTATAGTACTCTACGAAGAAAAAAAAGCGTTGCAATCAGTGAAATAGTTTTTGTGGATTCCAATTGTCGAAACAGGATAAACAATGAAATATTCCGGCGTTACAACATTACAGAAAATCACAAAATGTATACTAAATTTTCAAATTTATTGTTAATATTTAAACGTTGGTAATATTGTTCCTACAAACTTTTTACTTTTTTTTTGCCGGCATTAAGAATTAATAGTATTGCATAATATTTAATCAGCCCCGCAATTATATACATGATTGGAGAAGGATCAAAGCTTTGAAAGCGTAAATAAGAACACTTATTTCGAAACCACTCATCGAGGGATACTTATAATATGAAAGTCGGAAGTGCTTCTGAAGACAGGACTTGAAAGGTCAAAATCAAAATTCAAAAATATGCAAATAAGCAAACTCTATGGCTACGAACATATAACGTAAATTGGAAATGTTGACCAATAGAGACTAGAAAATGAACAAGTATAATAAATTGATTTCTTATATAATATATAAAAAGCAATTGTCATTATTCATAATATATCTGTTTAAAATAGAGCATTATCGTCTTCATTCTGAAAGGAGTGACACCTACAACCTACTCTCAAATAATATTCAGCACGACGCTACCAATATAATAATAAATATTAGCAACAAAAGAGTTAATTTTATTATTTACATTTTAGGGAACTTAATGTAACTTCAAGCTGGTACCATTCAATTCCTAAACATTACAAAATTTCACAAACTAATTATAATCCTTTTAATTAGCTATTAACATGTAGTAAATAAACCTAATGCTTTTAGCTTTGATAAATGACAGTAAAAATTATAAGGTGTGTCTAAAAATATAGAAATAACTGCAGAAATGCAGAAAATTCTATGTAACAAGGTGTAATGCATGCATGTAATATTTAAGCATGTAGTATTTAGTACCATATTATACCATACCATATACCATATATTTAGAGCTCATGGTGTGGAAGAGCTGATGAGCTGAACGGAGAGCTATAGCTGATGTATCCAAGTCAGATGAAAAATGTTTTATTCACTATAACTATTAAATTTATCCCTACTGTGCATTTGTGCAAAAAATCTCTGACCTTGCGCCGGAATCCATATACCATAAAAATTGGTTCTTGGTAGTCCACATAATTTTTTTTAACTTTAAAATTGGGTAAAAAATGTATTAAATCAAAAATTTTCCAAGTCAAAATGAACGCTTTATTTTTACAAATCCATGTCACTATGCCTCCTCTAGTCTCAATGTTAACAAAGCTACAATATTTTTGAAATATAAAAATATCGTAAACGATTAACTAGTCATTTGATCTGGTCTATGCGGAATACCATCCAAGAAAATATACAAGAGAATATAAATCCCAAGTTTAAGTTTGATCTTTACGCTTTTTGTTTCAGTAATTATTTTTATTTTTTTTTCGGCCTGTGTACCTTTTTTTCGGCCTGTGTTTTACTTCGATGGCCGGATCAAAAAAAAAAAAACAACATAAAATGTGCTTTTAATTTTTACAATTCGTTGGGATCCATACACTAAGTCGTTAATTGAAATACCAACGGATGTTTTTTTATGTTATTTTTGTGTTTTAAGAAATTTCAACAAAAATTTAAAAATAATCGGTCGTCGAATTTGCCCCATGAGCAACCCCATCTAATAAATAGTTATAGAAAATGTATAAAAAAAGTTTGAGTGTGTTCGGAAAAAAAATGCGACCCCTATAACATGTTTAATTTAAATCCCTCCTCCCTCCCACTTCTTTTAATACAAAGATAGTTTGTGTCGGAATATGAAGATAGTTTGGGCCGATGACAAACTCAAACACGCCCACACATATATATTTACGATCAAGCTTAGATTCAAAGTTAAATTTAAGAAACCACTTACTGAGTTATATTTCGTTTTAATCAATTATTAGATAATTTCCATATAGTCCAGATTATATCATACAAAATACCGTCTATGTTTGGTATTTGAAAAAGGAGCTTCAGACCAGCATTGGGTTCTAAGGCCATTCAATACAGTAGGTACCTGACAATCTTGAGTGAATCAAGATTGTGTCGTGCTAACTAGCAAATACTAACAGCATCCAGAAAAGTCTTAACGATAAGGAAAAGCTTTTATGTTAATTAAAGTCATCCAGATAAACAAAAATTGAAACTGAGATTTTAAGAGATATTAAACAAGAGTTCGAGATTTCACATAAAGTTTGTTTTTGCAAAATTTAATTACAAATAAAGTTTCTTGTAAATAGACATAAAAAAAAACTGTTTTTGTTCTGTTGTCCTAATTCTATTTTTAGTAGAGTTCTCTTGTTTGAATGTTTGGTAAGATGTATAGATCAACACAATCTCACAGCGTAAGCAAGAAATAAATAAATTAGGGATGGATATAGGTTTTTCTTGCTTCATTTTTCTTTTAGGCATATAAAACGATAGTAAACTATGGCATGCAAGATAAACTCATCCAAGCTATATAATCAGAATGTTTTTATTTGTTCTAGTATTTGTTCACTTGGTATAATTTTATATATAAGTGACCAAAAGTTTTTAAATTTAAAAATATTAATACAAATTACTATTTAAGAACCCAAAGTTTACTTTGTGTAAAATAGGATCTACGGAGATTACATTTATATTGGATTATAAAAAGATTTTAAAATGATATAAAGACAGTGTTATTTTTAAAGATTATGTATAGTTCTTATTAAAAAAAACAAACTAAGATATTGTACTGAAGAAATAATTGTTAGTACTCTTCATAATATAAATTTATTTCATGGCTAAAATAACAGAAAAAATATTTGCGAGTCTTATATATTCTAATCATTATAATTATTTATATCATTATGAAATCTATGATTTTTATTTTAAGTACTTGCCCGTATGTCAAAAAAAAAGCCGTCGAGACCCAATCTTTTATATCATAACATGAGCCCTGGAATGACACCAGTGCTTCCATCCACCATGGCATCCCCAAAGCATGGAAGCTTGTCCCTTTTTATTAGGTTTCTTAAAGGGCTCAGACCGAGCTATTTATAATTCTATAGCTATTACGTCCATTTGCTCTAAAATAATGGAGAACAATATTAATCGCCAGATCTTTAGAGACAAAGAGAATCACCAGTTGCAGTTGCAAATTCAGTAGCAGTTATGACGGCTATTGAAGTAAGGGAGAAGACCTGCAGTATACTGCATATTCCAAAAACCTTCGATCTTGTGTAGTACAAGAAGATTTTTTCGAAGATATCTTTCTATGTGATATTTCGAAGATATCTTATACTTTCTTGGCGGTTTTTGCTACGACCCAAAGGTCGTTAATGCTGGTGTTCTCCAAGACTACATGTTATCCCTAACTCTATTCCTTCTGCATAACAATGGGTGTTGGGGATATCAAACATATCATTGATATTCAGAAATCAATATTTATGATATGTTTGATTTCCCCAACACCCAGTGTTATGCGGTCATCCGCATATCGAGCAACAAGGATGGTGGATATTGCAGCCGTGCAAGAGAGAAAAGGTCAATGAGTAACGAGATAAACTTGTATTTCCTATTCAAACTTTCCAACCGATTTTAAGTAAATATATTGTGTAATTAAATAATTTCAAGAATCATTTGTGCAGACGTTACTTAAACACAAACATCGTCTGGTGGTAAAGGCGTAACCTTCATTTTGTTCTAATACTGTAGTATACATTTACGTTTTTACATATTGTATAGTGATTTTATACAGATAATAAATGGCTTATCTGCAAAAACGATAGCTGTTAAAAAAATATTTATTATCTATCGGTTATAGTCAGAAAGTTAAATTGATTTCCGCATAGTGTGATTCCATTTGTAAATAATTTGTCTATCCTTCTAATTTTTACATTGCAATATTTCATAAAAACGCTTTTTCATCACTGTCATTCTTTGAGCTCGTTGAAGGGTTAGTTGGGTTCAGTTATAATGTGTTCATTAATAATATATCATCTAGGCTCACGTTCAGGAGTCTCGTGACATAACTAGACCGACACGACTGAGTTGAGAGACCACTTCGGGACTTCTGTGACAATTGAAAACCTACGTTATATTTTATTAGAGATAATCTAGCAGGACGACCCAATTCCATTGAATTATCAATAGATCGCCTTGGTAACGAAAAATATATCTTCGTTTTGCAATTCGTGGATAGCTTTACTTTCTAAAAAAGTTTTTCTATTGCGTTACGTGACCCTGGTTTTTCTCAAGCGAGCATCTATTACTAGCATCTAGCACTATTTAGTCAATAATTATCTCAAATAATATTATTGTAAATGTATTGTGTAATAGAATTATATATATATATATATATATATATATATATATATATATATATATAATAAATGAGTTAAATAAAGTTCAAGAAATAAGATTGTTTAATCTGTTAACTGTTGTAATCTGTTGAACATAAAAACCAAACATAGGTCAAGTTCTTAACTTTTGAAAGTTATTATATCAAAGTTATTTTATAAAATAGAACGCTTATATATATATATATACATACATATTGTATATACATATAAGCTTTCTATTTTTCACGCTTCATCAATTACAATTAATCGTCTTTCCGTGATACCGACTCTTTTGACACGTTTTTTCTTTCTACTTTAATCTGATAAACTAACATCAAGTTTATTGCTGACCTTACCTTAAATAACACAAAAATTCTGAATAAAATTTGAAATTGTCAATGATTTACCTGAAACAAAAGTATTTTATAATTAGCATAACAATTTATTTAAAAACAAACAAAGAGGATAATTATATGGAGGGTAGTTAATAAATGGTTCACTTTTGTAGATATATTTGCAAAAAAAGTATTTTATTTATGTATGACCATTTGAATTAAAATATGTTTACGCAAAGCTAATAATTATTCCTAATTTCTAAATGCAGTCCTCACTCTCAAAGGTTGTCTGGAAAAAAAAAGCTTGAAGAAAATAGCGATAAGATAACCTACTTTTGTTTTCAAACCGTTTTTTATTTATTTTCTCATTGACTTGGCTTAGTATATATAAACGAGTTAATTATAAGAAATAAATTGTAAACATCTCGAGTTTTAAATCGAATATATAAAAAATATAATAAGAGATCAGGCAGCGTCAAATTTACAGAATGGTCTGCAGTTCAAGATTTTATTTGCCGAATCAATTGACCAAAACTCTTCTTTTTAATCTATTGTTTGACCCATGTAAGTCTTTTGCATAAATTTGCATAACGTCAAAGCTTACTTACACCTCAAAAATTTCAATTTCATCCTAACCCCTTAAAGTTAACGAAAAAAAATTGTACTTGAAATCACGGTTACGTTCCCTCTATTTAGATGCGTCTTTTTTATCCCTCAATTTCCCTTTTTCTGGGATGGGTTTGAACTCACGAGATCAATCTTTGCTAGGTGAAGTTAATGACACGTAGGGTATATATTGCTCTACTTGAAGATTCTTACGATGTACTTTATCTTGAGTAAAAGGACAAGTTGTGCAGAAAATCTGGTAGTATTTTTAACCCTTTATTTATGAAACATTAATAACAGTTAGGTGTAATTTTACGCGTTTCTTTATTTTATTATCAAACAACAACATTCAAATATTGTACTTTATGTCACATATTGCTATTATCACCAGCTGCAATGGGTTCCAATAATACGTTACTTTGGGTGGAACATGTTTTTGTTAACCCGTTGCAATTTATGACACAGACCGTTCTTGGAATAGGGATCCCATTAATTCCGGTTACAGGGGACATTTGTCTTCATATTAATTCCGAAGAGAGATTTTTACATGATATATTGAGGGTGGGTATACTAACAATTTTATGGCATCTTACTGCGATTTATGTGTGGTTTTAAAATTATAATATATACGATTCTGTAAGGATATTTTATAATAAAATTTGGTCCTATAAGTAGAAACATATATATTTGATAATATAATACTTGCGAATTTTAATTATTGTTAGTAAAATATATAGCACACTGGGCAATAATCTAGCTTGATTTTATAAAAAAATGTAACAGATATAAATGAAAAACAAACAAACACGTGATATTTTTTTAAATCTCGTGTTTGTTTGTTTAATTTATCATATAATAAATTGACCAAATCATATTATATTCTTAAGATAATTAAATGTTGTTTCAATATATAGAAAAAGAACTAAGCACTCATTTAAACAGGTGCATTCTGTGTGCACAGGGTGCTCCATAAACAAAATGATGAATACTATTAAATATCAATGATATTTAAACAACTGCCTGTTCTAAGAAAAGATATAAAAAATATATTTGCAATTAATATAAGGTTTTAAACTTCAAATCATTTTACAAATATTATTATATATTTGTTACTTTTAACCTGTCCTTAATAGACACCATTTTTACAAAAATTAAAGAAAAATATCATTCTACATAGAATATTTTTATTTATCGAGACGGTGGCTACAACTCTTAAGATGAAAAAAAAAATCAAACCAATGTTTCTAACTTAGAAGTATAAAATTACATAAAGTAAACTGGCAGGAAATTTGAAACGTATCAGATCTTCCAGTAGATACTTCCGAAGTTTGACAGTTGATGGAGACGATATTGTTGAAGCTACATCTATAAAACTGGCCGTCATTTAATCAGCGTGTTTTACCATAGCATTTGTTTTTATTAGCAGTAAGAGATGGAATTCACTAGCCTAAGGTTGCTGCGGTCTTAATGTTGGAAGACGTTGAAAGATAAGATCTCCTGTATAAATGTGAAGTTATAAGATGCTACGGATTATCATAAAAAAACCCGACATTCAGCGACGGAATCCATTTTTGGATCAATGGGTACGTCAAAAAACAAAACACACAAGTTAAGGACACCATTATCAATCCATAGTACCAGAGTTACCAATCCATATTAGATCCGAAAAAGGTCCTATGTATCCCGATAACGCCACTCTTTGGGTTCTGAGCTGGCAGTCATCGGTTCATATTTCTTTGAAAACGACGTTAGCCAGGCCATTACCGCAAACAAAGAGCGCTAGTTGGAATAATTAACAAACTTAATTTGAATGATATGGGCACCAAAGACAATTTGGTTCTAACAAGATGGCGCGGCGCTACGTGCAGCGCACCTCATATCACTTTTGGAATGTCCATCTCAATGGAATAATGAGAACAGGCCACTGAGATCGTTCGATTTGATCCCGCTACACTTTATTTTTGCGATTTTTTACGTCGCAGGACATAGGATGTAAATGCATAATGCCATCGACAGGCTTTTTAAATTTAGACTCCGTAAAAAAAAGACAGTGTTCGTCAGTTTTGAAGAATGAGCTATAGTTGTCATTTACCATGTTTTAAAGTATCCGGGAGAGCTCTAGTTTATTTGCTATCTAGTAATTAAGTCCACTCTACCTCTATATATTTTTTGTGTTGTAAATTATTACATACAAAACGAAAAAAAAAATCGGTAAAGAAAATCTTCGCTACTCATAAATTTCAAATAAAATGATGCCGCTAGCGAAAACTAATTTAAATTACAAGTATAAAGTATGATCAATGACATTCATGAGTTTATATTAATAAAAATAATGCTAATTACACTCTAGTGTTTTTCATAACAAAAAGAAAACCGATTATTATAATAAAGGAATCACTAGCTGCAGTTTAAATGTAAATAAAGTCCGAGCAGCTGCTCTCAAATAAACAGTACCCTCTGGGTTAAAACTAATTGCTTTCCTATCACTTACTTTAATGAGTACAAACTATTGCAAACTAACTTTAATAGTAAGCGTATAGCTAGCTCTCTATGTAACAATATTAAGGATATTTGGAATGCAAATTTGTATTTGTATATTTCAATTAAGCAACGTTTCATGACTCAAACACTTTTTAATATATTAAAAATCGTATTTCAGATTCAACATCAAAGCCAAAACTTAAACTTTCGAATACATTGCCCAGATTAAACGTCAGATTCTAGTTCCAAAGAATAGGTTCATAAATAAAATAGACTATTTGATTCAAGTATTACTGGACAAGATCTGAGAACAACATAGAATAAAAGTAAAGAATGGTACGGAAAAGAAGGCTTATTTAATTTTAATTTGGTTTCATAATGCTCTCACACTTACGAGGGTTAAATATTTTTTAATATTTTAAATAAAAGAATTAGAAAATGCTTTATCTTAGAATTAAGGTTGCCATGGAGCCATGAAATTAGTTTGGAGTTATTATAAAATAATATTATATGTTGCAATTTAAACAGTCAGTATTATTAAACATATATAAGAGTACTTAAATAAGAACTTTATTAAACATATATAAGAGTACTTAAATAAGTTCTAGTTTGAAGCAACGGAACGAAAGGAACATACGTGAAAATATACGAAGTCTTTCAAGCATGAGTAAGTGTTTCTGATGAAGTTTAATATGCAGGAGAGCAATTTAAAAATATACGCTTACCTACCCAGTGATGCCAAAATATTATAATGTTTTTTTGAAAAAGTGAAAATTAAAATAAAAATATATTTTTGGATAAAAGCTTTATAATATCTGATCTAAAAATGTCTATATATAACTATTGTCAAACTCTTTTATTAGAATAAAAAACTTACGAATTATTACATTGATTTGAATTATTACATTGAATGTACTGTACATTACATTTTGACTGCAATGCCTGAAATAATAAATATAATTGAAATTGTATATAAGCCATTTTATCGTGTTAGGCCTTTAAAGAAATATAATAAATATAAATGAGACCGGTTGCCCAGAGATCGAATGTTCAAATTTCACCATTCCATTATTTTTTCATTTCATGTTTAATAAAAAAGATTGCAATATTGTTTGTTGGGAAAAAATGGGGCAATAATAAATGTACATCTGTGACACTTAATTCATATTTTATAATGTTTGTTATCTTGTGAGATTGTCTTATTTATTTAATCAATGACTTTGTCTGATACTAAATGAATTTTATATTGTAATTTTAGATTTCATAATTCATTTAGATAGTACTAAATATAATGTTAGTGATATTTTAGACCCATGATGAACAATTTGAAAATATCTGACGCTGCATATTGGATTTATAAGAATATAAAAAAAATCTTTTATCTTAGCATAACCAATTTATGAGACTAGTTAATTTGATAATACTGTATCCTGGCAGATGCAAATAGCGTTTTGATAAGAGAATTTATAGTTTTAGATAATTGTTCTATAAAGTAGTATGACAATTATAATTTAATACATAAATTCGCAAGATAACACGTCTCATTCAGTAGCAATAGACGTTTTGTCTCGTAACGTTATTGAAGAAAATAATTCATTGTGAAAAATATTTCAAAATGAGTGAACTCAACTTACAAGTACTGGCAGAAAGGGGTATGTAATTTTTTTTCTTTATATATTCAAAAAAAATCACATCATATTACGGGACGTATGGTGTTTATTGTATGTATAATGTAATACGTCTTGTAATCAGTGCTTTTTTTATTATAGTTAAATAATAATATACAAATCAAGGATTTTTTTTTACTTGGGAGTAATTTCAATATTTTTTTTATTTCTTTATCCAATTTAACCAACATATATTGTTATAGTCTTAATTTATAAACTTTAAATATCTACACAATAGTTTGATTTTTCATCTTCTGACATCTTATAACAATCCTGTCGTCTATAAAACGTCAAAATTCTGCGTAAAAAACGTTATATAGAAAAAAAAAATGCTATCAGATTTTATTTATATAACTCCAAAGTATACTCTGACTGGAATAAGAGATCGATGACACTAGAACGGTACATTGTGACGAAGTCACGGGGAAATGGCGTCGTATTACAACTTGTACTGTACAAATAAACCGCGCAGTGCATTGCTTCGACGCGCTATATGGCGCTGCACGTGTTTCTGTCTCTACACATAATAGAATGGTTTTCAATTGTGTAATTAATTTATTTTTTATTTTCGTGTTTGTTTTGCGCATTACTGCTTGAATATTAAAAGCGACAATATTTAAAAAATGCCATAAAATTGAATTCAAATTAAACATTTTATGTAATTTTTATACGATCCCTAGTCAAATAAAATTTTTAAATTAAACCAAGATGAAATTTCTGGTGTGACCATTACACAAAAATAATTTTCTAAAAATATCTAGACTTATAAGATTCTAAGAGTTAAAAGTAAAATAAATGTAACAAGTTAGATTCATTGGAAATTAATAATGTAAATCTTATTAGTTCTAAGCTCTAGTTCTATATTTGACTCTCGGAAGTGCTCAGCTGTGTTCGATTACATTTGAATATAAATTACCTTTCAGCTTAAAGAAATTTATATTTATTACACTTTTTCGATTGTTGAAAATTCCATTGTCCCTGTGTTTATATTACTTTTCATTTTAAACGACTTCACAGACTCTTTCATTTGTTTTTGTTCCATGGTGTTAGTTGGTTCTAAGCTTTAGTTAGCTCAAGCTAGGAAACTTGTTTCGACATCATTTTTTAAACTAAAAATTTATTTATCTTTCTTATTAATAATATGAATTTATGCTGACAAAGATATTTATTAAGAAATATTCACCAACAACGAATTTGTCATATTCTTACCATATAGAATGCATTTTTAAATGCACACGTTACCTCTACAGGGTATCTAGTACGTAAAAAAATCAACCGAAATAAATTTGTATTAATGATAGACAAACATACATCATATTATATATATTGTAATATTTTAAGCATTTATATTAAGATTTCTGGTAACACTAGTCTGTGTTAATTTTTTTTTATTTTTTCGAAATGATATAAAACAAATATATGATACTTTGCTGAAATCGGTTGGTAAATGTTTGATGGATATGAGGATTAAAGCGTCATGATACAATTATTATAAACCGCAAAGTTATTTATCATTTATTGCATTTAAATTTATGAAATAGCTGTGAAAGTTTTATCGCGTTATTCAGGTTTATAATGGTTTTGCTTTGAAACTCTTTTTTAATTATATATTATTATATTTTTATAAAATTATATATAATTTTGTTTGTTTAAATTTTTTCATAAATACAAAAAAAAGTTACATCTGAATAAAAAAAAATGGTAGAATTTAGTACAATATTTTAGGTTTTTAATGTCTTTATATTTTAGAGACTCTATATTAAAACAGGCATCGTGGCCAACAATCTTATGGGTCATGTGGCACGATATGTAGAGACCTAATGTCTGAAAAGGAATGAAAGAGAAGAAATGAAAAGGTATTAAAGAGACTAGCGCAGGTGGGTTTGGGCTACCCACTCTCTCTCTCATCAAATGAAACACAGTCACTTAATCACTGTGTGAGTGTGGTACTCCGATTCAGCCAACACGTAAAGAAACTGGAGTCTAATGACTAGGCTCTACCACATACACAACTATTGTGTATTCGGTTTTAAAGTTCCAGGTAACCAAACTAATTCGATTCAAACATTAATACATAGTTAACGAAAAGTTAACGATCCAATAAGTTGTCAATAAACGTCAAAATTTTCATACAAAAAACATTGGTTATTTCGCTTAACATTTACTATATAAAATAAGAATATTGTGGAATATGCTTCGATAAACAAGTCATAATATTTACTTTAATATAAGCTCGACACGCAATACATTGTGGTTCGTATGACCTTGAGTTTGAAGAGTTTTCTGTATTTCGTATTATCGTTTTATTTTTCTTATAGAAATATCAAAATATATATTTCAAAGCACTCTTTTATTGTAGCTATACTTATCTTTTTTAAGAATCGGTCGCTCGGTGATTAAATCAGCTAGAGATAAATGGTTTTAGTTTCTTGAAAAAATTATCAGTGGATGATGATAGATGATGATGATGATGATAAAAAATACTTTAAACATTTTGTGCACTTTTACTATGGTCTTAGCATAATATATTCCGATATATGGCAAAAACAAAATTAATGACTAATATTTGTTGTTCTGATTGACACGTAAATTTGTTATAACGTAAACTGATAATTACGGCAATTATCAGTTTACGTTATAACAAATTTACGTTATAATAAATATCTATCCCAAATAGCTATCGCTTTCACTTATCACACTTAATAACATGTAATATTATGTCATTATAATGAGAATGTACGTTTAAAATACATACGTAAAAAACTAAAAATAATCTCCTTTTATTTTCTAGCGTATTGTTTGAACTAGTTAGATAAAAAAATGTTCTCACGCACTTACCTAATTATAGCGAGAGATAAAATCTGCGTCATAGATAAATCATCACAATGTCACTGAGGAAAATTTATTACAAAATATATGTATGTTATAATTACGTAAAATTGGTTGGTATAAAACAAAGGTGTCCCAAAAATGTCATAGAGTCACAGATTTAAAACATACAACATGGGGAGACAAAGGCTTTTGTAAGAAGTATATGTGTTTTTTATACATTTGCATAATTAGATGTTAGTATGCGTGAAAATTACTTGATGAATTTCCATGTTATTTTTCACAGACATAGTGTGTGACTTTCGAAAATGTTTAATGGTGCAATTCAATTGATTAAGATTCGATTAAATTGATTTACATCGTATTTTTTTTTCTCCTATATTAATTTAAATTTCTTCATATATATAATGATTCATTTGCACTAAATTTAAAAATGTTACGTAAACGGAATATCATTGTGTAATGAATTAATTAATATTAGTATAAGACTTATAGCTCTCCAAGAATAGAATATTAAATAAATTAAATGAGGGTTATAAAATATACATTATTTTTGAGTTCATATATATATATATATATATATATATATATATATATATATATATATATATATATATATATGCTAGTTACTTAATATTTTTTGTATAATATAACGAAATTATGACGAAATTTGGTAAATTATTGGACCTGTCGAGACCTTCACTGATAAAATAAATAGTACCATATATATACTTTTGTATTACATAAGATCATGAGTCATATTTTTTATATATTGGCTTATTTTAAAATACTAGCTAGACTTCGAATTCCAATTAAAACCTACAAAATTATTTCCGTGTGATGCCAGTACAAACAAGCGGAATTATATGTAAATAATATTTTCAGATTGTATAATCTTTTTGTTGGTTCTTGATACCTAAATAATTCATATTAATTAAAAAGTAAGAGAAGTATACAAATATTTATTATGGGATTGTTATTTTATTTTGCATTTTTGTCTGCTAATTTATGTCCAGAGTACACATGGCTTTGTTTGATACGTACTTACTTATATTATTTGTGTCGTCATTTTTAATTTGCTCTATTTATGAATTTAATATATTTAGTCTCCAAAATCTTTTTCAAAGTATTTTTGGAGTACATATTGTCATAGAATACATTATTACTTCAAGGAATTTCTATCCACTTTTCTAGAAGAATATAATTTAATATTCCTTTATTAGAAATCTATTTGTATCCACATTTATGACTTTATTCGGTGTACCAGAAGAAAAAATTACAAAATTATATTGAATGGACCATTTAATTATCTGCTATCTTATTAATAAATGTTCGTTTCTTTGTTAGGGTAACAAGGCCCGAATTTTTAAACAATCATGATGAAGTTTCACAAAATAGTGTTCCCGGGAGTTATAAAAATTAGTTCTTTTTGGCATCAAAAGGCTAGCAAAAACACAGGCAAAAGTTACAAAGTTAAATGTTAAGTTTTTGATCTTACACTTTACTTACCTGTTATATATCAGAAACTTGCCCAATCGTTGTTGCCTTTGTAGTCACTGGACTAAAAATTATACTGATAATATTTAAATCTATCTTTACTGTTTTTCTTTTGTAACATTCAATTTAAACAAATAACCATTTTGGATATAAACAAATAACCATCAAAAAGTTTAAAGGAAATGAAAAATCTAAATCAGAGAGTCCTAGGTTTTATTTAAAAAGGGAAATAAAATTAATTTAGATACTATTTTTTTTAAGTTTGTTTAAATTAATGAACGTAATAAATTTATTTTTTATGAGTGTTTATTATTTCATTTATATTTAACCAGTTGTATTCACGTAGAATTATCACTCAGAGCTTATGAGTAAGAACCCCGAACGGGTTCGAAACTAGTCGGGCACATTCCGATTTAATTTCTACGTGAATACAGCCAAATAAATATAAATATAACAGTCATGGTTCACGAAAGTTTAAATATAAAAATTGTAAATTTGATAACTGTTTTAAAACGCTGAGGGATGTTGATTTACTAAAAGGATGTTGTGGTTGGTGAAGTTGCAATAAAATATATTAAAAACAACATGATGTATTACAAGATTATTATAGACAAATAAAAAAAAAGCTTTGCAAATTTATAAATATTTACAAAATTATTTCCAATCGAGAATCGTAATCTGTCACTCGAATAGTCGGCAATGGATTAAAATCTCTCATTACTTTGGATCTTGCTCGAGTTTTTTCAAGCAAATATGTGTTGATGTAACAATCTTGCCACTTACCATTGCAGTTTTTAAAAAGAGGGAAGTCTCTCAATACCAAATCCTTCCAAAAAATGTCGTCATCTACAAGTTCGTAAAACTTTCTACAAGTCTCTCTTATTATCAAAATATCTCTAATCGGCAACATTATAAGGATCTCAAAAATAATATTCGATGGTAAACCAGTGAAATTAGCACTTGAATAGTTATGAAAGTTCAAAATGGCCCCCTTGATCGGTGTTACAATACGATCTTTAAAAATAGTGCTAAGTTCATCCAAGCATGAAATTGTTTCAGGCAAGCCAAACATTGATAGCGGAATATATCTATTCTTATATAAACACAGAGAATAAGTCTCACAAGCTAAATCTGGAATCGCAACATTCACAAGAACGACATCAGAAATAGGTGACATGTGTATTTTAACGGGCGTTAAAGTAAATTGTTCTAATACAAGATCAGCTTCATAGGTTTCATTTTTTTTATTCCTTAAGTGCTCTATGTGACTGGGTATATCTGTCTCATCTTTGTTTTTTTTTAGTAGAACAAAATCGTTTTCTTCCATTAAAATAAGCAATAGAGCACAGAACAGATCTCTCTGCAAACGATCTGGTTTGATTAACGTTCGTATCAAAGTGTTCATAGTCTGATGAAATCGAGGCGGTATTCTTGTACGCCGTTGTGTGCTCAGCCATTCCATTATATCTGGCAGAATCAATATCGTATTTTTTTAATTAATGTGTAGGTTCAGGTCAATAATCTGTAATTTTCTTTGGGCGTACGTCACAATAGAGAAACTGTCATTTCGTGTACATATTTCATAAGCTTTTAGCAGTATAATAGAAAAAGGTTTTAATATTTCTTATAAATTGTAAAAAAAATATAATCCATCTTATAATAGTTATACTTATAGGTAGTTGCCCTCTATTGAGGACTGAGGGTTAAAGGGTAGCAGGACACAGATAGGGAGGGCATCATTCTCATACCTTCAATTCAAATACAGGCATGAATAATGCAATATGCCATTGCCGGACGTCAATATAGCCTACATATAATTTTATTGGTTCATATTTTTATCGAATAAAAACAATAGCTTGAATTTTTTGGGAACTTTTGTTAAAATTTTAAGCATTTGATGGTTTGAATCTAACCCTTAATTAAATGTCATTATGCTTAGTCGTCAGTATTGCCTTCGCATTTTAAGCAACATGCAAATATACGAAAATATTCGAAAAATAAAAACCTATTTGACAATATATCATTCAAGTATCCCATTTCCATACTAATCATTTTTTTAATTTAAAATAAGTGTTTAAAACTGATTTTGTTAATGACAATCAAAAACATACATGGTATAAACAATACACAATATTTAAATATTCTTTTTACTTCTTGGATCCGAGATTCAATTGGAACGGAAATATGTGTATCGCATTGTATTTGATACTAAAGTTCTAAAATTACGTCAAAATGGTTATAGAATTACTAAATTTTCCTACACTGTACAAACTTATTGAATGATGCTTGATACTTCACTAGCAGCTCTTCAATGGCTTTGAAAACATCAAGAACCCTCCACCGTTTCGTTAAAAAAACTAACAACCACTATTTAAACTTGTTAGCTCTAACTAAAATATTTTTGATAATATTTAAATGTAAACGTAATTGGCAATTAACATTTGGGTAACGTTTTAATATTTTAAAGAAATTTAAAAGTATATTTATTTGTTAAAATGTTACAAGTTAATCATAATATAATTACTTAAAAGTTAGGCTGTGACACACATACTATGGTGATATTGAAATTGTGGTTATTATAACATATTAATATTAAATATCACAATATTTTTTTATCACGAAGCGTTTTTATTGAAGATAAAATCCAATGTCTCTATAAAATCCTTCACTTCTACAGGATACGGTAATTTAAAAATATGTCTCCAAGAAACACAAAACTCTAAATATCGTGTGTTGTCTTGGGGTAAGTTTAGAACTACTTGAAAAGTGGAAATCTTTAAATACCTTTTTATAAATCACCCACACATTCATATTTCGATCGAAATGAATAAAGAAATAATAAAAAATAAATCCGGAAATACTGTTCTCCATTTTATGACTCTGATATCGTCCAAATTTCATACATGTTATTGTAATTCTACCGCAAAAGCATCTGCATTGCAGGAATTTAACAATTAAAGACGGACTTTTATTTATTTGATATATATTTTTATGAACTACTAATTAACTTATACGAGACGTCATAATTCTGTATGTTTTTAATTTACAGGCAATGACGAGACAAAGGCTCCGACCGCAATGCAGGAGGTTAACCTCGCGCTCAAAGCGTGTGGTTTTGGTTTATTTCACATCCAACTTCTGTTTACTTCCTTCGTTGGCTTTGTGGCTGGTATCATGGTGACAAACAGCACGCCTTATATATTGCCAATTGCTGAATGCGACCTCAATATGAATCTCTTACAGAAAGGAGTTCTGAACGCAACGCCTTTTGTTGGTGAGATTTATTCTGAAGTGTCTGTATTCATTTGGAATGTGAAATTATAAGTTTTTAGTCAACTAACATTCCAAATTACGTCAGCTCATAAACTACGTGTAATTCAGTTGCTTTTATTTTTAAATAAATAAATACTCAATATTATGTACATGATTATTCAAGATTATGTTAAATATTTTTTCCAGGTATGGTTTCAATATCTGTGGTTGCTGGGTTTCTGACCGATACTTTTGGTCGTAAAATATTTTTAGTAGGAGGCTATGGAGGACTTTTCATATTTACTTTAATAGGGGGAACAAGTCAAACGTATATAGTATTGGTTATAGCCAAGTTCTTTGAAGGGATGCTGTAAGTAATTTTCAGTTTTATTGAAGAAAGTAAGCATGTAATAAAATGTTACTCTATATTTATATACATATAAATATTTAATAACATTTTATTATATATATATTTACCGGCGGATTTATAATTCCACATGAATATAGCCGGGTAAATATATAATAGTCATGGCTCACGAAAATTTAAATATAAAAATGTTACTCAATACCCAAAGCAAGTTTTTAAATGAGTCTCTTATTTCGATAGTTGAACATTAAATAAATACTAATTTAGACTAGTTTTTGTCTGCCTATGTCAGTATATACTAGATTATTACATAGATGTCTGTCTAAGTCAGTATATACTTTATACCTCTGTTAAGTATGTATGTATGTCCGCACTACTTAGTTACTTATCAAACTAAGTTTGTGACTTTGAATATAATATATTCTGGCTAAATTTTATTACAGAAATGTGTAAAGGATCTACTATATTCGAGTGATTTTAGTCATTTCATAATAATCCGTTTAACTTGTTTATTTACGGTAACGATAGCGATACGGTAGCTCAATTAATAGAGTGACGGGACGGTTTCCAAGACGTCTCGGGTTCGAATCCCTACCCGTATCGGTTTATTGTTCATTCTATATTTATTAAAATTTATGTTTAAATATATAACTTATTACGAAAAAAGGTATACATTTAAGTTAGTTTGTGTTTTCAAAGATTTTTAACAGTAGTATATATTTATAGGTTTTTTTTAATGGATATCCCTCATATACTTTGCTTAACATTTTTTCATCTACCCTGTCATTTTTTTCAAATTAATAACACGGTGAGTGCTCATTAAAAGTACCGTTTTGATGTTTTTTTTACCGTGATATTTTTTATGAATATACTAACCGACTAACAATTTTACCGTCTTTTCCATCAACAAGCAAACAAAAGCAAAGCAAAACAATCAAAAGCAAAGCATTCCATTATGTAAAGAGTTATAGGATTAATATAACAATGAAGACCATTATATTCGAGTTAAATCCTATAAACATTATATCATTTAATCAGTTTAATTCTTTCTTTATTCATTACATATGCATGAATAATGAATATTCAAAAATATCTACAATTATTATTTTTCACGTAGCATGGATATGTGATATTTTTTGTAGAATAATTTTCACGTAAACTATTACATTGAAAAAAAATGTAATAGGAAACGTGATTGGCAACTAATACATTATTGAATATTAAATGATTTTCTATTTTTATATGTACTTTATTTTTGTGTTAACTTATTTGTTGTATCTATAAGTATTATTCAATTGTTTGTTTTCCTTTAATTTAAATAAATAAATAAATAAAAAATAAATAAATACATGAAGTAATTTATCAGTGTGTAGAAGAAAATGATGATGGAATCATATTGATTTTCTCATTTTGTTCCTATCTTATTAAATTTTAATGCATATTCTTTATTTCGATTTAATTAAGGAAGTAATTTATCAGTGTGTAGAAGAAAAGGATGATGGAATCATATTAATTTTCTTATTTTGTTCCTATCTTATTATATTTTAATGCATATTCTTTATTTCGATTTAATTAAGGAAGTAATTTATCAGTGTGTAGAAGAAAATGATGATGGAATCATATTGATTTTCTCATTTTGTTCCTATCTTATTATATTTTAATGCATATTCTTTATTTCGATTTAATTAAGGAAGTAATTTATCAGTGTGTAGAAGAAAAGGATGATGGAATCATATTGATTTTCTCATTTTGTTCCTATCTTATTATATTTTAATGCGTACTCTTTATTTCGATTTAATTAAGGAAGTAATTTATCAGTGTGTAGAAGAAAATGATTATGGAATCATATTGATTTTCTCATTTTGTTCCTATCTTATTATATTTTAATGCATATTCTTTATTTCGATTTAATTAAGGATTTAATTTATTAGTGTGTAGAAGAAAGTGATGATGGAATCATATTGATTTTCTCATTTTGTTCCTATCTTATTATATTTTAATGCATATTCTTTATTTCGATTTAATTAAGGATTTAATTTATTAGTGTGTAGAAGAAAGTGATGATGGAATCATATTGATTTTCTCATTTAGTTCCTATCTTATTATATTTTAATGCATATTCTTTATTTCGATTTAATTAAGCTTACATCTCGTAAAACTTCAAACCACAAACATGAGCAAGCTAAGTGACAAAAAATAAACAGGGTACAAGTAAAAGCATTCCTAAAACTTTTTGGAATAAAAAAATATTTTGGTGTAAAAAAACTTTTTTATATACCAATGAAAAAAAAACTGCTTGTAAATATTCATAAAGATGTATACTCATGTAATGCTTATCTATTTTCGAAATAAATATAGAATTTAAGACAAACTAAAACGGGCACTTATTCGACCCCACGACCTCCGAAAAACCGTCCCTCTACCAATTGTATCGCAACCAACCTCAGTGCTTTCAGTATTATAAACAAAATGAAGAAATATTTTCAAACATTAATGTCGGTTGTGGCAAAATAATGTTAATATATACTATAAATTTAAACATATTGGTTACTGAAAAAACCTACCGGCCCTATAAGGACAAATAAGTACATACAGGAAATAAATAAAATTGGCTAAATTAAATAAGGTGGGTAGCGGGATATAGCCCGGTTGCTCAATTGGAAGAGCGCTGGGATGGTTTCTCAGAGGTCGTGGTTTATTTTTAGTTATATATTTATTTAAGTAAGCGAAATAAACTGTTAACAATGATTCTAACAAGCTCTATAACATCATTGTTTTTTACAGATTCGCAGCGTCATTTAACCCAGTAGTGACTCTTACCTCTGAGTTTTGTCACAATGGAATAAGAGACCGCATTATGTTGCTGCAGTCCTCCTTCGCAGCAACTGGTCAAATTATTGCCGCCATTTTGTCATGGGCAATACTGACGCAGCAATGGAAGGGATCATACTTTAACGGATTTATTGGTAAAGATTTTACTATTGGAAACCATTGCAAATCTACTTTGAAACATGTTATTTTTAATACTTTCATAATTATTTAAATACTCCATTGCTAAATGTTTCTACACTTCGCCAATATGACATTACAACAAAATTACTTAAAAAACTTACGTTGATTTAAGTAAACTCTTAGTTTTATATTATTCTTATATGGTTTGCATAGTTCGTTTACAACAAAGTGAATTCAAGTGAATTTCACTTTAAATAGAAACTTGAAAATGCAACCAAAAATTCGGACCATTTACTTTGTCGTCGTAGAGTATTTAAAGACGACTAAAAAGTAATGGCGTTTAAAAATGTAAAACCTTTTTAGAATCGTTACTAAGTTATAAAAGTGTAATTTAAACTTTTAATTAAAACGTATAGATTGTATGTATATTAAAACATAGAGGTAAGTTTTTGTAACGAGTCAAATTTTTTTAGTTCTCAACACTTGGAACTTTTACTTAATAATCATGTCGCTGTGGTCGCTACTAGCGAGTTGTCTGTACATGTTGCTACCTGAAAGCCCCAAGTATTTCATCACTCAGTACAGATATGAAGAAGCAAAGAAAATACTTATTAAAGTTTACACACGAAATACAAGAAAACCAGCAGATACCTTTCCGGTAAGTTTTTTATTATTCACACGTACAATGATTTAATATCCATAAGTGTAATTGTACACCCGAATGCGCAACTTACGTATAGCTTTTCCTTTATTCTACTGTGCAAACCGACATTTCAATTTCGGCTACATATTTCTATTTGATTCGTCGGAGTCTGTCGGAAAAATATGATTTTCTCACATTAAATTTCTACCTCATATATAAAAGTGTGAAAAGTAATATTATTATTGTAATAAAATAAGTAAATTTTATATATATTTTTGAACGTTCCCGGCAATATTTGCATAAAAAGAAAATTAGAATTACGCAATCGAGGTAGGTACATTTGGAAGTCAGCCAATACTGTTGGACACCATAAGACTTAAAGCATAGAGAATATCTTAATGCAAACCAGCGGTGTTTGTACGAAAAGTTGAATAGGTACAAAGGTTTTATGCATTACTTGTCTATAATTACAATTCTACTTCATTTATTATACAGCTTACAACAGCAGCTTGATAACACAGATACATAATTTATGTTTAGTTTAATTGAAGATTATTTTACGAGATAACGGACGGCTGATATCCCGCTCTTACAAATATTATTGTCTTCATGTTCGTGGTTATTATAAAAAAATGAAAGCATATTTTAACAAAATTTGGAACACATAAATGGCTTTTTTCTTACTTTAAAAATAAAGAAACTAGGATGCAAACTTTTATTCTTAATTTAAACTTATATTTAACTGTAGTTTCTGAGGTTTGATGAATAGTCAGTGAATGGTATTTCATTCATATTTAGATGAATTCAGGTATTCATTAAGAAAAATATAAAAGATATATAAATTAAGAGAAATAAATAACAATATATAGAAATGGAAAAGGTAGTTTCTACATAAAATTCAACTTGAATCATTTACGTCGTAAGTTATAAATCGATACCCATTAATTTTCTTAGAAATTGTAATTGAACTAAACTCAGCTGGAATATTCACGTTGAATATTATACTATTTGAGTAAACGAATGAGTAAAACGTGAACGAAACTGTTTAATTAGTTTAAGTAAAGTAATTGTCTCAATTAATAAGCTATACAAAATGCATGCGTGCATAATTCTGGGGTCGATAAGAAACTCGGAATTACAGTTAGCCATTATACGTGTTGAGGGCTGTTCGTGGCTGAAATGGGGTGAAATATTCTTATCAATGTGCCGTGAAAATACTTAATAGCTTCAGAGGCGGATTGAATATTTATTTTGGGTAATCTGTAAGAAATAGTATACCACAAAAATATATTATATTTTTTTAAAATTAAAACCTATATTTTTTATTTTCTGCTATTATAGAGTTTGTGCTCATTTCAGTTAATAATAAATGGAAAAAAATCCATTTACTATGGAATATACTATACTATTAAATATATACTTTTTTTTGTTTAACAAAATAAAAAAAATAAAAATACTTCAATAATCCTGATTACATTTATTTTAATTTCATTAACACCGCGTTGCGTGGCAGGAAACAATAAATAGCTCATCACACGGACGCGTAATGGATTACATATTCAACTTTATTAACTTTTAATGATTCATTCTTATCGCTCTTGTTTAGAAGTGGTTGATAAAAATAATTTATTAATACTTTTATCGAAGTATTCAAAATATATACTACTCATTTCAATAAAGCGTGACAGTATTGTTTTATCAATATACTCGTAATAATAAATATAATTTTATATTTACCCGGGTGTATTCACGGGGAATTATATCGGAATATGCCGTTTTACTCAAATCGTGGCGGTCTCGAGTTCACGCCGCGACTCCGCCACGCTTCAAACTCATGAATAAGAACCACGAATGGGTTCGAGATTAATCAAGCACATTCCGATATTATTTCACGTGAATACAGTTGAATATAATAATATAAGCAATTGCAGAATTTGTTTAATTCAAAACTATCGTAAATCATTCATAAGATTGGCAATTATTTACTCTAGTAAATTAAATCAATTTTGTACTTACAGGCAGCTTACAAACAATTTAATAATCAATTCATATTGCTAACGGTACTTCCTAATTGCGTAAACAACAAAGAAAACTAACATAATTATGATTCCCGAATACATATTGTTACATGAGACGTATAAACTGTTTTCATAAATCTATTCCGTACAATGTTTCAATGGTTCGTAACGAGCATACATAAATTGTTAATCTCTTTTTATTTATGTAGCGTTGTCACAGACGGCTTTGAATGCCAAAAGCAAAGAATGAAAGCTATTTACAATGTGCGTAAATATTAGTCAGAAAGTTTACATACCACTGTGATGTCGTTCTTTTGTTTTTTTTTGTCTCTGTGTACGACCTAAGCGTTGTTTTTAGGTCATCAATTTATTCATATAAAATATTTTAATTTTTTAGAGACTGCCATTGTGTAACATCATGGAATACGCTATTTTGTTGGGAAGATTTGTATTTTTTGTTTCACGCTTTTAAATTCTTGTTGACGCTTTTGGGTCTACGGTATAGAAAATAAGCAAGTATTTATTTTTTTTTTTTAAGAGAAGCCATTTTTTTATGAGATTTTTTTCAAACAATCTGATATTAGCACAATCTGACGGTAAGTGGGTCGTTTGCTCATGGTCAAAAACCTACAAATGATGTCTTGTCATCCATAAAACCTATATCATCAAAGTGTAAAGGTTCTCGACTTTGAATGTATTTCTTAATAGTAATTATGCCCATGACATTTACACTTCAGACAGCGAGAAGGTCAAATCAAAAATTCATTCGGAATGAACGTACACACAAATATAATCTGTTTTACGTCAATAAAGTAAACAATAAATAACCCCCTTGCAGACGTAAATCGCAAAAATTTTTCCATGACTAGAAAATCCGAGAGTTTTGGTACGCCCCCATAAATTCTGAGAATATGGCTTCCATTGGGTGATAATATTTATGGCAATGGCGTCATGGAATCTGATACCATCTTCCTTTATATAAAATTTACCGTTCTATTGTTTATCTACCTTCATATTAAGTATGGGTCATAAAATTCATGGCATTGGTCTTGTTAGTTTATGTAAAGTAATAAAAAAGTTATACATTTTATAACTGTTTTAATCAGATTATTCATTTCAATAATTAGTTTGGAACAACATAAAAATCCTATCTATTTATAAAAATGTTAGAGGTTTGTTTGTTAGTTTTTAGGTCCCATAATAAATTGGAACAAATAAGATTAATAGCAGTTTAAAACTTAAATAGTTGTAAGGGGTTGGAGCCGTCTAAGCTCCAACGAAAAAATGTATTGTATAACCACACGAGCTCAGTTTTGATCAAACGCTAATAAATTATTATTAAAAATACAAATAATTCGAAAAATTTAACTTTTTTAATAACAATATTAATATGGAGTTTTATACCAAATTTTATTAAAACCGCGACATAAATCTGTATCGAGTTAAATTATTTATAATTATTTCATATTACATCAAATTTATATTTCATAGAAATATTTTAATGAAAACAGATGCGTAACGTTATTATTACACTGAAATTACAAAACTTTTGCTGAAATGCGGTACAGGTGTTATTAATTACATAACATTACCTGAATTAGTATTTAAAGAAACATATTGTGTACTGTAAGTGTGCTTTGTCAGTCTTACCTCGATATTTTAAAAAGACATTAAATATTATGGGCTATAGTAACTTAAAAATTATATTTTTTTTAAAACGTTCTAATAGAGTATTTTATTGAAAAGAAAAGAAAAAAAAGTGACTCTACTTCTACTGTTCAGTAGAAGTAGTAGTAAATTCACTATTCAAAGTCATAAAGTCACTCTCCAAAGTCGTCATGTCATGACTCATGACACAACTTTGAATAAAGAAATCAAGTGTTAAATTCAAGACGCTATAAGAATTCATCAGCAAATTATAAATATATTTCTGGCACTTTTACTATTGTTACGACATTTTATTCACTTGTGTCCGAAAATGCAAGATATTTTCTTTAGATATTTCTATATATTGTAAGCTTTGACAGTGACTGATGGCTTCGGGGTATGTACTTCGGAGCTAAGTTGAATAAGTTATTAGATTAATTTTACCACAGCCTGTGGTTTAGCTTGATGAATAAAAAAAAACATAAGGAACAAATTCCCTAATTTGATCAATTTGTTTAACTTATTTAATTAGTTATATAAAACTAAATGCATTATGGTTTAGTTATTTTGGAATCAGTATACAAATGTTTTATAAAATCATAATTCCCATATAATATATTTTTCAATAATACATATTTGTTTGAAATTATAGATGTATACATGTCCATACATGTAGATATCTATATTTAAAGTTTATTTAATATTGAATATAATGAAAGATAAATCGATGTGTGCCGGGATTCGAGTCCACGACCTATGAAGTATATTTCTTTTCATATTTATTTATACATATATATTTTTTATTGATTTTGACCTATTTTCAAATTTCAATAAAATTGTTTAAAAATATCAACTACGAAAAGTGACTCGTGACATTTTATAAAATACCGACCTTTTTGGAATGTGTCAATCAATACATTAAATTGGTTAAGACTATTATGTAAGTAAATTAAGAATAAATTCCCTTATGTGTATTCCCGTATATATTATTGTATATATTTTATTATTCAGCTCAAACAGCGCTCTTATCTCAAGCATACTTTGAAAATTAAACTGAATTTCCGACTACGTTTAGGGAGGACAAAATTAAATGTCGAAAAAAGTGGAAAATAAATTCATGGAAATTCTCACCGGTTCTTTCCAATAGAACTTTAATAGTAATGCAATTACATTGCAATGACAGTCCCTTTAAAATAAAAACGTTAATTTTAAATTATGACACTGAAAAGAACTAAAAACTATGTTATACATTCATATAGAGAAAATATTTATTTCAATTAATATTCGCAGTATCCAAATCTGTGGAACGATAAATTGAAGCAGGCGTTGGACGAGACAGCTGAGAAATCGAATCATAAGTTCAGTAACATGTTAACTGTTGGTTTGCATAACGTGAAGCCCATGTTCCAGAGACCACTCGGTCTTTATCTGCTACTTTTCTGCGTTATGATGTTCTTTACTATGATATTGTAAGTATATATACTTTAAAGATATATATGACATTTGTGAGCTCTGGGAAACCGTCCCGTCGCTTTGCAGATTGAGCAACGATAACCCACCGTATACAGAATCTCATTGCCTGGGATGATTTTCCAGAGGCAGCAGGTTCTTCCAGTGGCAATTATTTTTCAGTCTAGGTTTTTTTTAATTTTAATTAATTTCAAACACCTTTAAGACTATGTTACTTTGGTTTAGATAGTACTTATATTTAAAGTAGGCTTCAGCCTGCCATTATTACAAACAGGAAAACATATATATATATATATATATATATATATTGTGTTTACTATGGTATTGTTGAGTAAAGTTCAAAAACCATTTCTTCAATAAGTTTTTTTTAACTAAATAGAGTTCAGAAAAAACCATCACTATTTACCATATTTCTTACAAATTTAAATTTATGGTACTATATATACTAAACTTAAATACTTAAAAAGTGATTTCTGTGTAGAATTGCTTAGGTTTGTGGATCTTACATATCACATATAATAATACGATTATGTCGTCGTTATACTGCAAAAATATGTAAAAAGCGTTTCCATAAAAAATGGAATATTCCCTCTGGAATATAATCCCAAACCACGACTTGTTTATCGTATGCCTGAAATCCCCGAGCGAAGTGAAGACTGTACAGCCATTCAAGTATATTATGAAAAATAATATATTATATATATATATATATATATATATATATATATATATTAATAACCAGCAAAAATATCTTTCACATACGATAAAGATGAAGTTAGATAAAATTTATTAGTAATGTAAGGATATTATAATATTAAATACATTCAAAAGAATAAAGTAAGTGGTAATATTACCATTTCATGATAAATATTAACTTGATATTCCTTTTATGACGATATTACCTTAATATTACTTAATATAAATGGAATTAAATAATTTAAAGAAACAAAAAGAAATGAATATAATTCTTGTAGATATCTTTTTTACATTTAAAAGTCATTAACCTTAATGAAATTACGTCTGAGAAGTTTTTGGTCTAATACAGTTTTTGTTTGTTAAAAAAACTGTTACGTTAGAATTAAACGAGTTAAAATTTAATCCGTATGTTTTATAAATGTCAACACAGATCTAGCCTGATTTCTTAATAAAAAATCATTCATTCAAATTATTCTATATTAATTCAAGAACATATTTTTTATAATGGAGGGAAAATAAAAATAAATTTTGAGATATCCCAAGACCGAAAAAAAATATATAAATATTACAAAGTGAAATGTCAATGATAAGTTTAAACCCTGCTCGTATTAATTTGTCACGCGTATAAGATTTTGTAAGCATAAATAGAAAAAAAATTGTAAGCGTAACGCTTAAAGAAAATTAAAAATAAATCCCGATATTATTATTAGGTAATAAATATTGACAACTCTGTCTCAAATTTCAGATACAACGTCATCAGGCTGTGGTTCCCCCAGCTATCAACTATTGTGGAATACTACAGTAGTCCTCAAAACCAAGATCTGTGTGTGATGCTGGACGCCTACACGAGCGATTTAAGATTACGGAGCTTAAATACATCCATAAGCGATGTTTGTGTGCCGGTAAGTAATGAATATGTATTAGTGCTTTCATACACTTTATCATACATTCAAAATAAATCGTAGCTATTATAAAATACACATTTATATTTCGTTTTAGGTTGTAAGTGGCACAGAGACTTATTTAAACAGCGTGATCCTGGGATCTATATGTGTTATACCATTCATCATTAGCGGGGTACTTGTGGGTATAGTGAGTAAAAAGAACCTGTACATATTATGTGGGTTGATTGCTGTGGGGGTGACATTAGGACTCCGGTGGGCGAGCTCCAAGATTGCAATGGTCGCTCTATTCTCCACTGACGTTTCCGTTGCTCAAACAATGAACAGTCTGAATCAAGCGCTTGTGATCGAGCATTTTCCGACTACTACTAGGTATCGATTTTATTATTTTATTTTTTATCATATATTTATTTTAAATTTAAACTAAATATAGTTTTTTTTTAAAGATTAATTATTAAGTCAGATGTTTATTACAACATTCATTGAAGAATTCATTAACTGCTTATATCTCAATATAGATTTTGTAATTTATACACTTAATCCGTTGCTGTAATAATTTGATTGTAAACAAGCATGTAAATTCAAAGTTTGAATAATATTTTTATAATATACTTACAATGCTAATTAGTTGTTATTCGTATTTCCGATATTTCGGCACGGTTGGAACGGTTAACCAATTTAATTGTAAAAAAACAAATAATTATTTTTCGAAACGAAAAAAACATTTAATAACATAATATTTATGATTTTGTTTATTACGCCTAATTAATAAGTCTTAGTACTTCATTCAAATATAAACAGATATTTATTAACATATTATTTGTATTTATAAATAAATTAAGTCATTACTTATCAGACGTCAGAAGCTTTCTTATTTTCTGACAAAATTTTAAACTGGAAAAAAAACGTTTTCCTTATTACGTTTCTAATTTCATTTTTTTTATTGGACGTATTCATAATATGCGAGGTTTTATATTCAATATTTTTATTATTTCGAGTCAATTCATTCAATAAGTAATTAATGAATTTCCTGTAACAGCACGAGGTAAGTGTGACATTACAATACCAATTGTAATATTCAGAGTTCAACGAAGCGGAGAGTATTCAGTATCTATTTTTAATTGGTATTTGAAAATAAAATATTTATAACTATGAAACTATTCCTACCTTAACGGAATAAAATATAAATATACGGCACAATATTATTCTTCAAATAAATGTAAATAAATAATAATCATGACGTCATCATTGTCGTAAATCATCATGAAGGTCCTACGTCACTATATATATATATATAAGCTCATGTCATTATCCGACTGTTTCAGTCTCTAGTGTATCAATGGTGAGGCAAACCAAGATGCACGTAATATCCGGATAGACTAGAATATCATAAAGATTAGAAAGATTTCAATAAAAAGTTAAACACCGATACAACTCAGAACAACATCTAACAAATATTGTTTAAATCATCAATCAACAAAGCACGTCTCAAACTTAAAGCTTTCACCAAATTGTTTTTATATATAACTTTTCGTTTAAAATATGAAATTGTATTGGAATTTCATACTCTTATCGTTAATATACACGACAAAAACGCATGAATAGAAGACTAGTAACCAACTTACCATTTTGCCAATTGCCAATTAAAACAAAAACGTCAAGGAAATGAATTATTTCTAACCAACTGTCATTTATTACTGCGAAAAGGCCTACTACAGACTTTATAATTAATTATAGAATTATTGGTTAACAAATCAATTAAACTTGGGTAGGTTGGTCTTCAGCATTATTATTTAAGCAATCAATTTTCTACAATTAATAATTACACAGAGAACTGAGTTAATAAAGAAAATAACTATGACACAATAGCCTAGTTTACAAACAGTTAGCACTATTCCAAAAAGTCACGGGTTCGATTAATGCGTTTATTTACATCTCACTTAAAGAGTTTGTTTTAAAATGTTTAGTTTAAATAAAACTAATAACTGACACAAAATACTAATATCATACTTCATTAAATTACAAATTAGTCTCCCACAACACGTTCAGATATTATTATTTATGAGGAAGCGTGAACCGTGCGTGATTAATTGCGTGATAAAATTAAACTCAATAAACTAAAGGCTTAAGGCTTAATAAGCATGTGATACATTGTACAATACCGTGTAGTTATATTAAACTTAAATATTGAATTATAATAAAGGCTATGTTTTCTATGCGGTTTTCCTATTTATTGAAAATACTGAACCTTATTTATTAGTTTAATATTCAAACTCTCCCAAACCTTAAATAATTCATGCCAAGCGATATTCGTATATTAAATTATTGCATTTTGAATATATTATACATATTACATTACATATAAATAATAAACTTTGTAAGCAGCTTTTTAAAACTTTTTTAAAACTTTTTAGGTCTCTGGCAATCGCAGTGTTGATGACCTCCGGACGTATCGGCAGTTTAGTTGGAAATGTCCTGTTTCCGATTCTCTTAGACATGGGCTGTGTTGTACCGTTTTTCACGTTAGCAGGAACTATGATATGTAAGTAAAGGGTAGTTTCAATCAAAAAGTACATTCTACACCAGTGACTGTCTACTTACTGATAATTCTGACGTTGTCCTTTACTAGCTTTTATAGACATCACCAATGACTTGTGAAAGCAGTAGCAGATATTAAAACTAAAAACTATTTTCTTATACAATAAATTCTAAGATCACCTCCTTTTCTTACATAAATTTATCCCTTATATGAACTGCATATGTTAGTTTATTTTTATTCCGCAAATTTGCATTAATCAGCCGTTTCGTTGTTAAAACCATATCCACAATTTCAAACATTCACATTTATAATATTAGTGGAATTATAATAACGATCATTGCTTGAATAACGTTCAAACTTTAAATGGAGGTCAAACTTACATTATCACGATGTTTTATGAGGGTCAGTTTGAGGGTTAACGGCGGTAAAATAAAAAAAGTTAATCTATTTCAAGATGCAAACTGAATGAAAAATACAAAACTTTTCAAAGTCAACCTTTTCACTAAAATGGAAATACCCATATATGGTTCAGTTTATTCTTGTTTTTTTGGTTAATTAGTCAAAAAAAAAGATATTTCCGAAAAATATGTTAAAGGTCACAATATATTAGGTATAGGTATATTAAGTATTTAAATAAAAAAATATAAATTTCTTCAAATTAATTAAGTTAAAAAAATATTTGTTTTATATTTATTTTTTTACAAATATTGATAACCACAAAAAATTGCCAAAATTCTCATTAAATGCGGAAAGGTATATTTTCCATATTAATCTTTAAATATTATGGCTTGTTTTAAATATTTCGACTGTTATATATTTTTGCGGTCTTGTTTTACTTTACCCACATTTTTATTTTCCGTAAACCACAAAAATTGGAAAACTTCTCTATTGGGTATAATTCTGAATTCTTCCACCGAATACTGTTTTATATTTTGTCTTGCTTGCACGCACCTTTATTTACACAGAAAGTTGAAAAAATAAATAAAAAATATTATTCCCCTTTGTATAGAAATTTCGAAGTATTTTTCTTTAAGAGATGGTATATTTAAAAAGAATTTAGTTTTTATAACAAAAGATCTTTGAGACTTGAATTCCTTTGAAGACCATAAATTCTGTTAGAAAATTTATAAGTGAAAACTTTTTAGTTACTTTATTCTTGTCTCTTAGCCTACTTTGACCACCTGCAAATGAAGTAAGAACTTTCTTAAAACTAAATATAAAAAGTCAAACTCTGTTACAGTCAGCTTTAAATCTTAAATCATTTTTATTTTAATTTATGCTAGATATTATTTAAATAAATTTAATAATTGAATTACAAAAATAGTTAATTCAATACAAAAATGCAACTGTATTTAATAATTTAATGGCAAAACTTTTCAACTTCCCTTTTTTTACCTTAAAAGGGTAAGAATACGTATTCCTATTTTTTTTTTACCATGTGTGAAAATAGGGCATTCATGGAATTTGAAGTCTTTAAACGACATTGTTCTGAAAAAAAAATATATATTTTATAATTTTTTTTTTTTTTATAAAAAATTAAATAAAATTTATATTTAACATTTTTTTTGTACTGCTGATGCTGATGTTTATTAAATTGTTTTTTTTCAAAATGTTATGAATACCATTTGCGAAATGCCCTAACGTAGTATTTTTTTATTTCAGTTATAATCATTATTGCTTTGATGATACCAGAGAAGAAGAAATAATTTAGTCTTATAAGTATTTATTGTAAAAAAATTTGTGTTAAGGGTTTCTTAATAAATATTTTCTTCGGCATAGATCTACTTTATGAATTTATTATAGATAAGATATTTTATTATAGATAAAATAAATGTATTTTTTTTCATTTTTGTATTTTTTTTTGTTTTTATGAAACTTATTTCACCTCTTTTTATATTTTTTTATAGGTTTGATGGTTGATGAAGACTTCTTGTTCTTTGCCTTCATTTAAATATTTTATTTTTCGTAATTGTCCAATAGAAAGTGTGGTGTGGTCGATAAAATTATGTTGCAAATTTAATATACAATATAATGTAACCCTTAACCACTCAAAATTTGGATGAAAATAAACTTGAAGTTTGATGGAGTAATAGCTTTGATAAATATTCACTGTGAATCTGTTGTTTTATTTTTTAATTAAATAATTCGCCAGGGTTTATAATGCGACTCTTATTTTATTCACATCGGGGAAAGGCTTAAGTGGTCACGGCTCGCGAGTCAGAGAGAGGCATGGTCTGTCTGGATTTATATGTGATATGTATTTTTAAGGGTATTCATATTTTGGTCCGGTTTTATCTGTTTATAAATTGATAATACTTCATTCATACATCAACAAATAATTACACAGGATTAAACATTTAATATAATAACATTTATAAACAAAATGAATTTACATAATAATATATCTTATTATTCTAACTTTTAGTTTAGATGGATTAACTTTAGACAAAGAGCACATTAATCAAAAGTCAACTTTGTATACTAGCAATTTCATTTAAATAACTTACTTCATCATCCAGTAATATAGTTTGTAACAACTTTAAACTATTTCCTTACAGAAACTTTATAAGTATGTCAATCTTTAAAAACGTAAATTTCTTACGTTAAACGTTTTTTACGTTTACGTTTTCATTCCTATTTGTTAATTCACTAGCTGTCCCTACTAGCTGGTCTTCAGACAGGCGTTTGGTACACGTTCAGAATAATGGTTCAGAGATATTTATCGAAACTGTCAGAGTATTATTCGCATATTTGCTTTTTACAGGTTGTAATATTGTATAATGTTTGTATCCATAGAATTGAATTTTCAAATAAGATATTATATTTCTGGATCACATTTATACCGTTCTATTGTTTATCATATTTAGTGTGGGTATTAAAATTCATGGCATTGCTTTTGTTATTATTAGTAAAATATGAAAAAAATAAAAAATTGTAACTTGTTAGTTAGATTATTTATTTCATTAATACGTTGTAAATTAAGTGAAAATTCTATCAACTAATAAATGTTAAAAGTTTGTTTCGCTGTTTATGTTACAGCTGAATAAATTGAAACAAATTGGTATAATAGTAGTTTAATATTGAAATTGTTGTAAGGGGTCTAAAGTTTTTTAAACTCCTCGAACTAAATTTTTAATATAACCACAGAGCGTAGTCCTGATCTGAAGCTAGTAAAATATCAATAGTAAGGAATAATTCGTAATATGAAACTTTTTAATATTAATAATAGGAAGCTTTATATATAATATTTATAAAACAGCGACGTCACTCTGTATTGCAGGGTTATATTGTGATAAATTATTTCGTCTAATGTCAAATAAGAAAAATAGGTTCGTTTTAACACAGAAATTACGAGTACAAAACTTTTGTCGAAATGTCGTGTCATTAATTCTTTATATTACTGTTAAAAGTCAAGTATTGTATAGTAAGTGTTTTCTATGTGGAAATAAAAAATAAATAAGTAACATAAAATTGTTATATTTATTGTAATAAACAGTATACATGTTTAATTATTTATTTCTTTACATGGTTGTATCTTTTTTGGAAACGTTTTACATGGTCGTATCTTTTCTGGAAATGTTTTACATTGTCGTATTTTATTTGGAAACGCTTTTGAGTATGTATTTGAAATGATAAGATTAATAACTCTGTAATATAAATATAATCTTTGTCATATAAAAATCACTTGTCATATTCATTGTGTGATGGTTGGGATAATTTGTTAAATATTGAAGTAAATCAAGTGTTAAATTGAAGGAGCTATCAGCTTTTAGCAGCAAATTATATCAAGTTAAATGTTCCTTTCCATTAAAAGAATAAGTCACAATTAAAGTTAGTACTGAGCTTTTATTATTGTTAAAAGTTTTTCTACTGTTGTCCTTGTACTATTATTTTCAAAGGATAAAATGAAAATTTGCATAATATTCGCAATGGAGGACTTTATATATATATTGTAAGCTTTGACAGTGACAGATGGTTTTTAATATGTTCTTCGTAACTAAGTGGAATAAGTAATAAGAATAATTTTATCATAGTCTTAATTTTAGCTCGCTGAATAAAAAAAAAACATACGGAAAAAAAACTCTAATATCAGCAATTTATTTGACTAATTTGATTACATGTTAAAAACGTAATGAAATCTTGTATGCTTGTTTTGAATTGTTTTGTAAAATGTAAAATATTCATTTAAAATGTATTTTCCAAAAATATATACATTTGATTCGATTGTGACCTATTTTTGAATTTCAACGAAACTGTTAAAAATATAGACTACCGAAATTGACCCTTGATATTTTATTTAAAACTGACCTTTTCGGTATATATTCGATACAGTAAGTCGGTAGAGACGTAAGTAAATTAAAAATGAATGTCTTTATGAAGTTACTGTTTTTTTTTTATCTTTATTTATTTAAATTCTCGCCGGTTCTTTTTGGGGGCCATGAAACTTCAATAAGTTTCATGGCCCCCAAAGTTCCACAAGACATCGTCGTCGTATCGTTTGGAATCAACACAACCATTGGGTTGTGTTGATTCCAAACGATACGACTTAACTTAGGCTTCATAAGTACATTGCAGTGGCAATTCCTTTGAATTAAAAACTTTAATTAGGAATCATGTTATTAAAAAAAAATAAAAATCTAAGAACTTTTGTTGAAATAAATATTTTTGTTATATCTTAATTTGTAGTAGGAAAACATGAAGTATTTGTTGGATGAGTCAGCTGAGAAATCAAATCATAAGTTCAGTAACATGCTAACTGTTGATTTGTATAATGTGAAGTCCATGTTCCAGAGATCACTTGTCAGTATTTGCTACTTTAATATTCTTATTTGTTTTGTTTTCTGAACCTTAATTCACACATAATTCTACGATCATGTCGACGTAATACTACAAAAGTGGGTAAAAATTGTCAGCAAAAAATGGAATAGTCCCTCTGAAAAAATATTTATTTTATTAAAATTATTCAACAAATAATATCAGGCTATAGTTCCCACAGCTATCAACTATTGTTTCTACATTGTAGTATTCTTACTACAACGGCCCAAAAAATCGACATTTGTATGTGAAGCTGGAACAGACTACAATACAAAAATAATCAATATAAAATACGGCTTAAACTTAAAGCTTTAACCATATTGTCTTTATGTATTCGCTATCGTTTTAAATTTGAATTTCATACCAGTATCGTTAATTTACAAGTAAAAACAACTTATTAAAAGGCTTCTTGTCAAGTTAAGCTATTGTCAATGGAGGCGAAAACGTCATAGAAATGACGTATTTGCTTGAACTGTCACTTATAACTGATTTATTATGCATTGTGAAATATTTGAGAACGCTCACAACAGACTAGCTATCACATAAGCAATTATATAAATTATCGACATACAAAATAATTGTTACTTGGACAGGTCTTGAGTGATATTATTTGATCAATAAATCTGTCATAATTCATCATAACACACGAAGAGCTAAGTTAATTAAGAATATAGAGCTGTGACACGATTGCCTAGTTTGCAGAAAATTGGCTCTGTAAGAAAACGTCGCAGGTTTCATTAATGTTAGTGTTGATATTGAAATTTTTTATGACAGTATTTTTATATTTCACTTTAAAAGTATGCTTCAAGATGTCTTGTTTAAAAAAACTAATAAATCAGACACGCAACTAATATCACACTTTATAAAACAACAAATTAGTTTTCCACAAGATATTCATAAAACGAGATACTATTATTTATGAGGAAATATGAAACGTGCGATTATTACAATGATTAATTGTGTGATAAAATTAGTGTTTAATAAACATGTGATATATTGCACTATATATTGTAGGTGTTTTAAACTTTAAAATTGAATGGTAATATAAACTTTATATTCTATATTGTATATATATTTATTAGAACATATATAATGTTCAAACTCTACCGAAACTTATATGTATATAATTGTTTATGGATACTTCTGTATCTTTTTAGGTCTCTGACAATCGCAGTGTTGATGACCTCCGGATGTATCGGGAGTTTAATTGGAAAAGTCTTGTTTCCGTTTCTCCTAGACATGACCTGTATTGGACAATTTTTCACATTAGCAAGTACTTTGATATGAAGGTGATTTATATTAGTTCTTTTTAAAAAGTAAAACACACTGTTTATTTACCATTGGCAAGTTTCGATCAAAAGGTATTTTGTGCATATATGATTGCCAACGCGACGATAATTAATAAGTTGAACTGTGCTAGCGTTCATAGACAGACAGACAGATAGAAACAGGTTGCATCCGGATAGAAACAGGTTAAGACTTGTGTAAGCAGTTACAGGTATTAAAAGTACAAAAATATTTAAATTGTATTATTAACTTATAACAATGCTACCCTTATATACATTGTATACATAAGTTAATTTATATTCTGCAAGTTTGAATTAGTAATCAGCAATTCATTATTACGAACACATCCAACTCTAAACCTTCATGTACATAATATTAGAGGAATTATAATAGCGACCATTGCTTCAAAAACGTTCTAACTTTAAATAGATGTCAAACTTACATTATCACGATATCTCATGAGGGTCAGTTTGAGGGTTAAGGTCTGTGAAGTTAAAGGGTTAATCTATTTTAAGATTCATACTAAATGAAAAAATATAAAAACTTTTTCTAAAATTCCAACACCCATACATAGTCCAATTGAATTTTAGTTTTTGATAAATAAGTTCATTGAAGATAAATAAAGGTATTTCTAAGAAATGTTTTACAGGTTGAAGTAAGTGTTATAAAAAAAATAAAGTTAACTTATACGATATTTATATGAATCGCTAATATTTTGATACATACGGACAATTGCCAAAATTTCCATTATACGAGGAAAAATATTCTTCTTAACATTACTTAATAATATAGCTTATTTCAAGTAAGAACTGTTAGATTTCTTTTGCGGTCTTGTTTTACTTTACCCACATTTTTATTTTCCGTAAACCATAAAAATTGGAAAACTTCTTCTATTGGGTATAATTCTCAATTTTTCCTCCGAATACTGTTTTATATTCTCTCTCGCTTGTCTGCACGCACCTTTATTTATAGACAAAGTTCAAAAACAAATCAAAATTATTATTCCCCTTTGTGTAGAATTTTCGAAGCATTTGTCTTTAAGAAATGGTATATTTAAACAGAATCTAATTTTTATATCCAAAGATCTTTGAAACTTAAAATCCTTTGAAGACCATGATTTTGTAAGAAAATATATAAGTGAAAACTTTTAAGTTACTTTATTCTTGTCTCTTAGCCTACTTTGACTACCTGCAATTCAAGTTAGAACTTTCTTAAAACTTAACGTAGAAAATCAAACTCTGTTACGATCAACTAAAAATATTACGATCAAATAAAAAATGTATTTCTCTTAATAGTACATATAATGTAACTGAATTTAATTATTAACATAAAAGAGTACCTAAATTTAAAAAAATATTGCAGCTTTATTCAAAATCAATGACTTTTTCAACATTTTTTACCTTAAAATGGGAAAATCACGAAGTTTTAAAAAAAACACTCGTTCGAAAATAGGATATTCACATTTTTTTTTCGGGATTTTGAATTTATTTGCTTATAGTCTATAAATGATATTGTCATAAAGAAAAATGCAATATTCTAAATAATAATAATTAATTTTTTGGTCGTTTTGGTACTTTGTCTATTCAATTGTTTTATACCAAAATGTTGTTCTATTCTGAAATGTGTTTAAAAGTTATTACGATAATATTGACTGAAACGGATCGCCATAAAGCACCTAATAAGCGCGGTGTGCTTAGTTGCATTGTGGAATCATAGATGGGGCTTTATAGGACATTCGATTTTCTAAAACGTGATGTGAAGGTTTTTCTAGAAACAAAGTATAAACCTCGAACGCCAAGGAAAGAAAGAGGTATGAAAATAATGTTGGTGGGTTATCGATCTTAAATTTCTTGCTTTGTTGAAAACATAAGAACTTTTACATCTGATATCTGACAGTTGTTTGTTTAGGATTTAAGAGTTATAACTTATGGTTTTCTTTCTTTGGTTAAACAGTTATATGTAGTTTTAATTGTTTAGAAGGGTTTTCTTTATATATTTGAGAAGTAAAAAGATTATTTTTATATAAATTTACCGTAGTACCGTCACCAAACAGACCAAATTACACGCAAGCGAAGCCGCAGGCAAAAGCTTATTTCGTATTTATTATATTGTTGTTCAAACTCTCAGTTAAGATGTATTTACTTTAAACAAAGAACATATTTACTCAAAAGTCTACTCTATGTACTGGCAGTTACATTGAAATAAGTTACTCTTCATCATCCAGTATATATACTTTGTGACAATAAACTTGAAATTGTTTCTTTGAAGAAACTTTAAAAAAGGGAACATTTTCATACTCGTAAAAGTTAAAATGTTTGTTTTAATATTTAAAAGACCGTGCTTGTTTATTAACAAAACGTTATTCAGAATTTATTCTGAAGAATGATTTAAAAAATGATAGAATCTTAAGCTTTTTACATTAGGAAACATTTCAGTTTGTTAATGTATGTTAAATAAAAATTCTTAAGATGAAATGTTTCATGAACACCGCTTAATTTGATAACAATAAAATATTTTGTGCATTATAAATTTATCAGTTCAAATATTTCCATTTTCGTTTTTTATACGTTCGGAATTATAGTTCAGGTATTCTGATCGAAACTATCAGATGATTATTCGCATATTTGTTATATATATATATATATATATATATATAACAAATATGCGAAAAAAAATATATATATATATACTTTTTTATTTTTTTTAATCCACTACTGCTCGACAGGTATTGTAATCTTGTTTAATGCTTTTATATTTTCAATTGAAAGTTTTAAACTTATTTATTTTCCGTTATAAAAAAATATACAATTTTATTGTTTGATTATCTCTATAATAAGTATGAGTTTCCATTGCATGACAAAAGTTACCAACTTTATAACTTTTCGAATCATTTATTTCATTCATTCTTTGTGAATTAATTAAAAATCCTGTCAATTAATTAAAGATAAGGAATTTTTTGCTGTTTATGTCACAGCAGAATAAAGTGGAACAATTTGGTAAAACAGTAGTTTAATACTGAAATGGTTGTAACGGGTCCACAGTACTATAAATTCCTCGAGCTAAATGTTTCATATAAACATAGAGGGTAGTTCTGAATTAAACCTGGTAAAAGGTTATAATTAAATTCAATAATATGATCGAATAATAAAAATATTCCGTAACATAAAACTTTTTTAATAATAAGTATATAAATCTTTATATTAATAAAACCGCGACATGAATATGGAGTGGTTGAATTGTGATAAATTATTTCGTATGAAATCAAATTTATGTTACATTGAAAAATACTAATAAATGTGTACTGAAATTACAAAACTTTAGAAGAAATGTGGTACTGGCGCTGTAAATTACTTTACATTACCTTAATAAGTGTTAAGAGAAACGAATTGTGTAGTAAATTCCTATGTGGCTTTACTCTATATATATCATTTTATTGTGACCTATATTAAGTTTAAACGAAATTGTTTAAAAATATATATACGGAAGGCGACCCTTGATATTTTATATAAAACTGACCTTTTCGGAATATTTTATTCGATACATTAAGTTGGTAGAGACTTTTATGTAAGTAAATTAAGAATGAAATGCCCTTATTGAGTTATTGTACATATTTAATTTTAAAGCTTACACTGCGCTCTTATTGAAAACTCTGCATATATTAATTTAATTTTAAAGCTGTTTCATTTCAGTGAAGTAGATAAATATAGTGAAGTACTGTGGCAACCTTCAGGTCTTAAAGATTATTGGATTGTAATTACAAAAAAAAAATACGTGTAAAAATATTTTGGTTCGATAATTGAATGATAATTTGAAACTTTAACTGAATATTCTACTACATTATGAGAAAAAATATAATAAAATCCACACTTTTACATATTTTACTAAGTTTGAACAATTTAAAAAAAACCCTATTTCCGTCCGAGTACAATGGGGATGTCTTCAAGGCAAGAGTGAATAGGCTTTTACTAAGTTGATGCGCTTTATCAACTACGACTACATTTCCACTTTCCATCAGGTGGAATGTAGTCAAGCGTCAACTTAGTTTAAGTATAAAAAAAAACAAAAACCTCAATAAAAGTGTAAAATTAATAAACTAAATAATTAAATAAATACAGATGCCCGTTGGTTCTTTTCTATAGAACTTTGAGAAACATGGAACTTAAATGGTTGTGTTGGTTTCGAGCGAAGTAACTTAAGTCTGGTGTTTCATAAGTAAATTGAAAAACAAACTTAAATTTTGAATAATGCTGTTAAAGAGAATTAAAATTTAAGAACTATGTTATATATTTAGCCGAAAAAGTATATTAATTTGAATAGATGTCCTCAGTATCCAAATCTGTGGAAGAAATATATAAAGAAAGTTTCGAATGAGACAGCTGAGAAATCAAATAAGCTGTTTGTTTGTATAACGTTAATCCCATGTATCAAAGACCACTTGATCTGTATCTGCTACTTCTCTGCCTTTTGATTTTCTTTATCATATTTGACACTTAAAATATTATTAGTAGGTAAAGAATGAAAAAAATAATCCGTATGGGCCAGATTCGAACTTGCGACTTCTACTAAAATGTTCCGTTGCTATACCAATTGAGCTACCGTGTCCCAGAAGCTCCTAGCCGGAACAGTTTTCCATAAATAGCCGGCACAGTTTTCCAGAGTTCATATGTTCAAATCCTGTTCGTTTTAATACTTTTTTCGTCTATTTTAAATGTTAATTCACATTCAAATAAACTTTACATGGCTTAACATGTTTATGGACAATTCCAAACAATTTTTGGACTATTTATCTTTGATTTAGATACTTTTTAGAATATAAGTAGGATTTAACTTTATACCAACCTATATTTTTTCAAAATACCGTTGCCTTCACCATTTTTTTGTACAAATTTAAATTTATGCTCCTCTTAAGTACTTGAAAAGCAATTCCTGTGTAAAAGAGCTTAGGTTTGTGGAACTTAAATCACACATATAATAATACGATTATGTCGTCGTTATACTGCAAATATATGTATATGGAGTTTCCGCCAAAAAATGGAATATTCCCTCTGGAATATAATCTCATAGCACGACTTGTTTATCGGGTACCTTAAATCCCCGAGCGAAGCGAAGACTCTGCAACCATTCAAGTACGTTATGAAAAACATTATATAAATTAATATATTTATAACCCAACAAAATAACTTCCACATATGATAAAGATGAATTTATGAGAAATTTATTATTAAGGGCCGGATAATAACAGTAAATCCATTCAAATGAATGAATGAAATGAATGAAGTAAGTGGTAATCTTAACATATGATTTAAAATGACTTGATATTCCGTATATGACGATATTACCTTAAACAATTCAAAGAAACAAAAAGAAAGGGATATATTTCTTGAAGGTTGTTAAGTAAATATTATTTTTTACATTTAAAAGTCATTAACCTTAATGAAATTACACGTCTAAGAAGTGTTTGGTCTGATAAAGTTTTTTGCTTAATTTATAAGTAAACCTGAAAAACACTGCTACGTTAGAGTTAACAGGAAACCCATTTTGGAAGAATTATCGGTATTTTTCATAAATGACAACACAGCTTCAACCTGATTTTTTAATAAGGATTCATTTACTCAAATTGTTGCCTAAATAACATTCAAGAAAATATTTTAAAAGATAGAGAGAAAATATAATATTTTGTAACAAAAAACAAAAGAATATAATATATATTTAATATTAACAAGGAAAATGCCAAAGATAAGTTCAAACCCTTCTCGTGTTTAATTTTTCACTCGTATAAAATTTTGTTAGTAAAAATGCTTATAGATAATTTAAAATAAAATTATCATCCCACGATATTATTATTAGGTAATTAATATTGACATATATCTCAAATTTCAGATACTACGTCATCAGGAAGTCAACTCTTACTGGCTCACAAAGGTTTTTAAATATTATTGTTCACTCTTTCGTTGAAGAAATCATCAACTGCTTGTGTGGTAATACAAAGATTTTGTAATTGATACACTTAATCCTGTAAGATTTTAAGCTAACATATTAATTAAAACTAAATGATATTGTATAATATACTTACAATGTTATTTCGTTGTTCGTTTTCCGATATTTCGGCACCGTTACAACGGTTAACGATCAATCGAAAAATCGAATTATTATTGTCAAAATAATAAAAAAACTCTTAACATCACAATATTTATGATTGTTTATAATGCTTGCTTCATGCCTTAGTATTTTATAAATTTACACACTAGTGGACCCGACAGATGTTGTCATCTCTTAACAATTAATATTAAATTGGAAATGGTAAAAATAATATTTATATTGAATATATCCGTCCGATTCATCTGCTTTATTTATCTTGCAGTTCGTATTTTATCAATCTCGCCAAGTGTCAAACGTCTGACAATAACAATACAATAAACAAACTAAAGTAACAAAGTTACATTAGTAAATTAGTAAAGTTGATGTGTTCGTTATGATATTTTAATTTAAAATTTTTGCGCAACTTTCTCATTTTTTTCTTTCATAAACCCCTATCCAAACAGTATTAAACACAACAAAAAAAAAATGAGAAAAACAGTTCAATCGTTTTCACGTTTATAACGTTTGCAAATACACAAAGCCGAGGAGTAAGAGCTACATAATAAATAAAATTTCATCAAAACGGTCCAGCAGTTTTTATGTTAAAGCTGGGCAACAGACAGATGGATATTTTTTTTTGTTTTGGCTTGTGTATAAAGACCCCTAGAGGATTTTTTTTAGTTTTGTTCTCTTCTTAAGTTTTATTATATATTTACATAGTATTTGAATTAAAAATTACTTATCAGACGTCAAAAACTCCGAAACGGGAGTTGCAGAGGCTAAATGCAACTCCGTTCGTCGAAGACGCCTTAATTCTTTCTCAAAGTCCAAGTCTATAGTTGCCGTAAAGTAAAGTATCTGGGCCTCAAACTAGACGAAAGGTGGAACTTCGGGTTTCACTTCTCCCTGCTAGACCCGAAGTTGTTTTCCACAGCAGCTGCGTTGGGAAGGCTTTCGCCCAATGTCGGAGGGTCCAGGCTCCTTACCAGTGATTAGCATAGAACACCAGCGCGATGATTGGCAGCGAGAGGTGTTGATTTATAAGGGCCTCCTTTTGAGAACAAGTAATTGCCGCGAAGGAGGCCTCGGAGTGGGTCAGGGGGCTAGTTGTTACCGCTGACCCACCCCGAAGGGTGGAGTTGGGGAGAAAGAGGCGGGAGGTCGTCCGACGCTTCTATCCCCAGTTGTAGTGCCTTAGTAACTGGCTGACCCCTTTCACCTACCGTAGTCCTACATCATGAGGGCGCTCTTTACTTTGAGCACCCTTATACGGGGTGTTCCACTGGGGCGTCACGGGGAGTGCAAAAGCGATCCCGTGGCGTTCCACTAAGGTGATGAGGGTAACCGTAAATTTAGTCGGTAGCCTTAAAATGGCAGCGTCTTCTATGCTGCCACTATGGTAGTCCCACATAACCCCCGGCCATCACTTTCTTGGCCAGTGGGTATCCGTAACGGTTTACGGAAAAATAAGGCTCGTTTAATGCGAAGGTTGACATTTTATTTTGTTATAAAATGATATCACTTTAAGAGATGTTTTAAAATGTTAGCTTAATTATCACCAATAAATCACATAGAAAACTAATATCACACTTTATAAAACAACAAATTAGTTTTCCACAAGATATTCATACAACGAGACACTATTATTTATGAGGAAATATGAAACGTGCGATTATTACAATGATTGATTGTGTGATAAAATTAGTGTTTAATAAACATGTGATATATTGCACCATACATTGTAGGTGTATCAAACTTTAAAATTGAACAATGATATATATAGGCTATACTTTTGTATTAAATAAAAATATTGAATCTTCTTTACTAATAATTATTATATATTAATATTAAAATATTGATTTTTAATATTAATATACATTAATATTAAAAATCAATATTTTAATATTCTAGCTCTCCCAAAACTTATATAATACATGCTTTATTGTATTTATATGTAATGATTATTATATATTAAATAATTTATACATTATTATTAGTGGAATTATAATAACGATCATTGCTTCCAGGGTGTGATAAACGGCTTTTTTAAACATCGCGTTTAAGCTTAATGCTTGAAATTTAAACAGACTTATTAAAAAGATGAATTTCTTAAACGCTTTTACCGGTTAGTATTGTTAATACTGTCTGGTTAGTATTATTAATGTCTATTGATAACCTTAGTAATTTAAATATACACGTCATTGATCTCATAACCATTGCAACTCAATCAATTGTATCATTGCAACCAATTCAACTTTTATTGTAGCTATGTAATTAAATAAAAAAATATAAAATTATTTTTAATACATTATATAAACACAAACTAACTCGTTATCTTCCTCTTCTTTTATTCGTTCAAATAAACAAGAATTTAAAGAAATATTATATAAAATATAAAAACAAACAATCACAAGCTAATAGTAAGTACAATGTTCAACATGACTTACATTCTAATCAAAGTTTTTTTCTTTTCTAGAATCTGTTGGTAACAAAATTAATAAATGAGTCTTATGTTCATAAATATCACCGTATTATTAAAAGCTAATAAACTTGTGATCGTTGCTAAAATCAATACAAAAATAAAAAAGAGTCTTATTTCGATGTTAAGAACGATTAATTTTCATCGTATTAGTCGTGCTTTTTTTGACGAATGGTTATAAAAAAATTCAATGCTATCAGCTTGTACTTTTAAACAGGCAGTTGTGCTTATTCTGAATAGCAGACTATATTAAATGCTTCAAGCCTATTGTGCCATATGTTATTGCTTGAATAACGTTCTAACTTTAAATAGAGGTCAAATTTACATTATCATGATACCTTATGACGGTCAATTTGAGGGTTAAGGGTGGCAAAATAACAAGGTTAATCTATTTTGAGATTTAAACTGAATGAAAAATACAAAACTTTTCAAAGTCAACCTATTCACTAAGATATTTGCATCTTAGTGAAAAGGTTGACTTTGACCCATCCATGGTTGAGTTGATGCTTGGCCTTTTGGTCAAAAAGTTAGTTGAAGGTAAAAAAAGATATTTCTATAAAAATATTTTAAATGTTGAAGGTAGTTTAATAAATAAAGGTAAAAGAATTGCTAATAAATATTAATGAACGACACCTTTGTTGTTTATATATAGTTTGTTGTTTATGTAAATTCTAAAATGATCATTATATGAGGAAAAGTATATTTTATTTTATAATATTTTAATATTTTTTTGCTTGCTTAAAGTAGTTGGTCTGTTAAACAGTTTACGATCTTGCTTTCCTTTATTCACATTTTTATTTTCTGTATATCACAAAAAAATTAAAACTTTTTTATTGGGTATAATTCTTAATTCCACTGAATGCTGTTTTATATTTTCTCTCGCCTGCCAGTACGCACCACACAAAACAAAATAAACAAAAAAACAAATTAAATTATTATTCCCCTTTGTATAGAATTTTCGAATAATATTTATCTTTAAGAAATGATATATTTAAACAGAATCTACTTTTTATAACCGAAGATCTTTGAAATTTAAGACCATGATTTTGTAAGAAAATATATAAGTGAAAACTTTTAAGTTACTTTATTCATGTCTCTTAGCCTACTTTGACTACCCGCAATTTAAGTTAGAACTTTCTTAAAACTTAACTTAAAAAGTCAAGCTCTATTATGGTCAACTAAAAATATTACGACCAAGTTAAATATATATTTCTTTAAATACTATATAAAATATAAGCGAATTCGATAAAAAAAGTAAATTCGAAACAAAAATACAGTTTTATTCAGTAGCAGCTTTTCAACATTACACCAATTTATTTAAGGGTGTAAAAATAGGTCATTCATGGGATTTTTTTCAGGATTTTTGAAGAAAATATATTGCAATATTTGACTGCAATGCAATATATAATCTTTAACCGCCTATATCCTGAATATTTAGAAAAAAAAACTTGAAGTTTACTGAAGGAATAGCTCTGATTTATAAACACTGTGTGCATTTTAAACCTTTGGAGCCTTTTGTTTAGTTAATTAAATACGGGTAGTATTTTGTAGTTAATTATGTGATTTTATATAAATCGGGGAACGGCTTAAATGGTCACTGTTCGTGAATTAGAATGCGACCTGCTCTGTCTGGAATTATTAGTCATATGTGTTTTTGAAGGTATTCTTATTTTGGTCTAGTTTTATCTCTTAAAAAAATATAAAAACGCTATTTATATATCAACAAATAACAACACAGTATTAAACATTAAAAATAACTACATTTGTAACCAAACAAAACTCTTATTCACATATTATTTCGCACGTATTATTTTATTATTCTGAATTTTAGTTTAAATGGATTAAATTTAAAGAAAGAACACATTTACTCAAAAGTCAACTCTGTATACCAGCAATTACATTACATTAAAATAACTTATACCATTTTCCATTAATATACTTTGTAACAATAAACTTTAAACTATTTTCTTACAGAAACTGAATAAGTATTTAACGAATCTACCTTTACAAACATAAACTCTTTTATTCCCATAAAAGTTAAAATGTTTGTTATAATATTAAAAGGACTGAGATTGTTTATTTACAAAGCGTTATTCACATTTTCTCATGAATAATAAATAGAAAAGTGGAAGAGAATTTCAGTAGTTCTTACAATTGAAAATATATGAGTATTTTAATTTACGCTTAAGAAACATTCATAAGACAAAATGTGCCAGTTCATGAAAACTATCTTATTCAATAACAACATAATTATATTATATCGATAATGATATAATTTAGTTCGTTTTTCGTTATTGTTTTTTTCTTCTTTAGCAGTCTCTACTACCTGGTCTTCAGAAATGCATTCGGAACACGTTCGGAATAATAGTTCAAAGATCTGATGAAAGCTGTCAGATTACTAGCCTAGTAATAGGATGTTTATATATCATATAAACAATATATCAATAAATGAACTTTTAAATACAAAAAGAATGCTCTTATTCTGATTGATAGCTTCCAAGATTATACAAACAAACAAACGAAATCTCTCGCGTTACAATATTAGAACAACGCTGGTATATCAATAGAGATAACTTTGCTGACTCTACATATTGATCCACTTGAATCAAAATATCATTTTCTAGAACAACCAAAGAGAAACACATCAAAGAATTTTATGAAAATGAGAAGAAAATCTAATTTTATCGGCGAACGAGACTTCATCCATATCAAATCAGATTTCCCCAAAGCACTTCACGCTGTTAACGTTGCTACATTGATGTGTATGGTACAAAACAATTTACTTTACAGTGTTATTAATGAATTATACGCGTTTTATTTTGGCATCAAAGACGTCAAGGAGTACTTTATGAATTTTGGATGGCTTATCTAAATATCAAATCAAACAAAACGCTTACATCAAGTTAAACTTCCCTTGAAATTCAGAATTATCTATTCAAATTAAGTAGAAATACTTATATATAGGAACAGTAATATTCATGTTTCAATTTCAAAACTGTCAAAGTTTTTTATTTGTATATTGTTCTATATTATCTTTAACAATATAAGTAAAAAGTTAAATTAAATGTACTCTTTAGTGGATTTAATAATATTGCCAGATTGTATGTAGGTTTAAAAACTAAAAGTCTCTTCTGCATAAGCATTTGCGAAAATAACCTAGGCTAGGATATCGAACTGTTTGCCATACATCGGTAGAAATACGAAGAATAGTTGACAATATTGTGCATACGAGTACACTAGGTTTGTTTGGACTATTCAGACGACTGCGGTCCTTGATTAATTCGGCACCAAAGTGTTTGACTTATAAAAAATATGCGTCTTATTACGCACGTATTGTCCGAAATAAAAAAAATATGCGACTGATTACGCGCCTAAGTGTCCGACTTATAAATACAGAAAATTAAGCATAACTTGGATTTCGGAAAATGTCTAAATTTAAAAATTGTATTCGAAAATACTGTCTATGTTTTGTGTTTCCATATATAGTTCCAGGACGGCATCGGTTAATTAATCCGTTCATTATAATTAGTACCCGACTATCTTAAGTCCATGGACCAAATCAACTTAGTCACAAGCGAATGCTAAAAGCATCCTGTTTGTGGTAGGCCTTAATGATAAGGAAAAGCTTTTATGTTAATTGAAGTCTTCGAGTTTATTAGAATTTCCTTAAGTGTATTTTAAGGTAAAGTAGACCTTAGTCGGGATCCCACACAATGTTTTTTTTTTGCATATTTTAATAGGTATTTCGTGTTAGGTGAACAAAATGTTAATGGTTTTCGCTCATTTTTCGCATTATCTAGAAGTCGAGTGCGAATTAATGTTGATAAAAACTAATGGAGCGTTATACATTTTAAGACCTTCACCTTTTATTTTATCTCCTTTAAGTTATATAATGCTTATAAAAAATATAAAGATCAAACTATTTTTTTTTTCTATATCAACAGATATTAAATAATGTAAATAAATAACAATATCTTTTCAATTGACAACAAAAATCTGAAACAGCCTTTTACAAAAGTATTTAATCTTTAAAGCCGACCCTACTTAATTCTAAGTAAAATGAAATAAATTTAAAAGCAACAAACAAATTGAATGTTATAATTTTAATGAAAATGAATGTAATAAATGGGAAAGAACAGATGGGACTGACGCGCGATTTATACTTGTTGCTTGTTAAAAATATATTCATCGTATCCTATTAATTTATAAGGGTATTTTATTAAGACATTTGATTCTGAATAACGTAAAGATCAAAGTAAATTGTCAAAAGCAAATTTATGAAGGTCTTTCATAGCAAGCCTTACGCAAATCTGTCAATTTAGTGAACAAAGACTTGTGCTTAGAAAATAACCTACGCCTTAAATTAGCGACCAGGCTCTGAGAGCTCTTTTAGCGTAAAATCCTGTTCCTTGCAGGGTTCTCCTGTTTGGTTGGTTTGTAATATGCGTTGTGTAACATAATATGACGGCGTAAGCAGGAAATATGTTGGGACGGATACGCGTATTAGACGATAGAGGACGATGGTATGCAAGAGAAACTCGCCAAATTATGTTATCAGAATAAAGATCTTTGCCTTTCACACAACTATTTGTACTAGTATATTGGAATCTTTTTACGCGGTATTTAGAAAAGATTTTAATATTAAAATATTCTAATATTGTTGAAATTTACGTATAAATATAAATATTTTTATACCAACATTTTACGGTGCTTAAAGATTAATATTTATGAGCATGGAATATTAAAAGGTTAACAAATGAAATGTTTGTGACGTAACTAATATATATATATATATAAATCTGTCATTCAGATGACTTATAATGGGTTTTTCCTTTTGTATGCCAACCAGTGTTAACTATTTTGAAAATATTAAAATCTAACGGGTATGAATGGGTAAGAGTAAAAAAAGAAAGCAATGTAGGTATTTAGTTATAAGTAATTAACAAATGCAATTATTAAATCTCTCCATCCGCTTGGTATTAGTCGAATATTTGTGTACTCTTGTGAAATAAATGTGAAAAATGTGAGCATCGATCAAAGCAGTGACAGAAAGAATTCCAAGAAATCCTTTCCGAAAGAAAAATTGTTTAACGCGGGCAATGAATATAGCACCAAGAAGCCACAGGAAAAAAACATTTACTGACGGGAACGTTTTTATTATTGTGCAATGTTTAAACAAGCAGATTGGCTGAGTTTAAGCTCAAAATAGCTTCCCAGTTAGTCAGCAGAGTATAATGCGGACATTATCCGACTTCAGCCGATGGTTTGGTGGGCTGTTACCTAACAAGGATTGACTGAGCCATATTTTTGTGAAAAAAGTGTCGAAACTTTGGGACAAATCTATCAAAAAATATAATTCTTGAGGCAGTGATTGAACCTCTTTGTAACATACCTATCCATAGCCAATAATGGTTCTCCGACTCATCACCGAGTCAAAAAGCTCGATTGGAAACTTGGTTGGAAACAAACGTTGTAAGTGTATAATTACAACGAACACATACTTTTTACAGAATTTAACAATAAATTAGAATGAACCCGTGACCTCTGGGAAACAGTCCTATCGTTCTAACAATTGAGCTACCGTATCGCTACCCGGATCAGTCTTATTTTCATTTCATAATATTTTAAATTTAAAATAAGATTAACATGGCTTTCGGGTTTAAAAATATTTTCAAATATTAATGCGGTTTGTGGCGTCTTTTCAATGTGGATATATACTGCAAAGTTAGAAGCATTGGTTAGGATTTTCGAAAGTAGCCTAATAGATGTCTAGAAAAAGATAAAAACGCCTTGGCAACTCGGCTATACATGTTTAAAAACATTTTCATGTATATATATTTATTCACTGTACCGTTATCAATTTTATATAAAAATTGAACAAACTATTTAAAGCTGTATTTTTAAAACATATTTTTATTTATATTTATTTACCTTTGAGTTCATGTATATTTGTTTTCCTATGTTACCGACTTCTCGTTACATTAATAGTACAAGTGGAAGATTCGAAATGTACAAAATTGAATCTATATCAAAGCAAAGTTCTCAGGGATTTGCCCTTTGTCATTCTCTCGAGTGGACTTTAAATTTTAAAAGCAATATTTCTCTTTTATATTGAGAGTTGTCAAGATCTGCTTTGTATGGATTTTCCCTATAGCTACCAGCCAGCCATATCCTTATTGAATTTAACATGTGTCACTATTTCAAATTCGTGTTTCATATGCTGTTTGCGATGTGATATGTGAATTTTTTGAAAAGAAAAAAACCCGTCCAAACTCTCAAAGACGTACACTTTACCAAATTGTGTAATTTTGGACTATTGTTGGTTAGACTAACGAATTCAATTAAGATATGCCACTCTAATAGATTAAAATCTCATCAATATCACGTTGTTAAAGTTTGATTGTTTGTTCGTAACTCAATCACTATGATAAGATAAGATTTTTAATTAGTATAAATGTTTATTCAAATTTGTTAGGAAAATATTATAATACATAGGGCCTTATTTGCGTGCAATGTCTTGAATTTAAAAGCTTAAGCTTCTACCCAATGTATGCTAAAGAAGAAACATTATTTAAATTTGTTTGAAAATGTATATATTTCATATTACAGCTATATATATATATATGTATATATATATATATATATATATATATATATATATATATATATATTATTATTATACTATGTGTTTTAAATCCTAATACAAAATAGTATAATATATCAATTTCATATTAAATTTCTACCAGAACTAAAATATTGATTTTAACCCATAATAACTTAACTCCCATTCCAATATTCAGTTACATTTGTGTGAAAGCTTTAAGCTAACATATATTCAAATTATCAGCGGATTGCATAGTTACGTATTATAATTGCAAAACCTTAGAGTAATAGGAGTAAAATATTAGTTATAACATTTGGTTTCAATTTGTACATGAATTCATGATTGCATTTATACTTTAAAAAGTGTTTTACAAACGATTATACTTCCAAGGTTTTCATTAATTCAAATTAAAGCTTTATTTCATAAGATTTGGAAATTAGAATTCTCTGAGGTATGGGAAATGAAACGGACCAACAAAGTTGGTTCAACAGCTGTTCGAACTTCAGATCGTTGTGTAAGAATTATTTATTATAATAATTTTGATAATTGTACAATAGTTTTATATAAATATTAAAGTAGCCGTATCATTCAAGGGACATAATGAATGGCCACTTCTGACTAACAGTTGATAAGAAAGCGAGTGTTCAATAAAAGGAAATAAAAATCACTTTCCTCGGATCCTCCATTGTTAGATAACAATCGTACAAACCCTTACTAAGTGTGTGAGCTATAAGATAGTTCAGGCGATTGAGAATCAAGTAAAAAGTATTCCTGCTCTGAAATGATATCGGGTCACCATAAATATATTAAGGGGCTATTTAGTAGTATATATATTTATATTTTGTATTTTATTATATACTAGAAAGAAATAATAACTAGTTAAACGTATATTATACGACTGTTATAAAAAAAATATTTATCAAGGTATATAGGTATTATGTCAGCGGGTTTTGTATTTCATTTTCATTCATTTTGTATTTCCTTATAGAGGGTTTGAAATTCAAAACTACTTAGTCTTTGCTTACATTATATAAAATTTTTAAAAATGTAAAGTCTCTACGCCAAAAAAATAATCATTAGAGTCAGCCATGTATACATTTTAAAAGGTGATACTTTTATCTTTAGAATAATATTAAAATAAAATTGTATAAATTCTTTTACATTATTTTCTTTGTATCACTAAGCTAAGTTATTGTATCCCATAGAGGCTGCTATTTAATTGCGTTCACAGCTGAGTGGTTCACGTAATCTCCTTCATTTTATTTATTAGTGAAAGAGCACAAAGATTTTAAAAAACTAAAATATACACTATAATAACATTTTATTGCTTGGCTGCGTCGGTATAGCCGATTCGTGACCGGGCATAATTTTACTCCTACTTATATTAACATAATATTTTTCAGGATTAGCAAAACAAGGTTAGAGTTTGTTTTAAATTACTAGTTTTTGAGCGCGGTTTCACTGGCTTCGAACGGCTTTAAAAATTAATAACGGTAGCAAGTGACGAGTTCTTTTGTCTTACCGGTATTTTGCTGGAGTTAAAAGTAACCTGTCTTTTACACTGAAAAGTCCATACGATACAAAAGTATACAAAACTCAGATTTAGAATATAAGTAAGATATAACCATTAAAAGCTATCCTAATCACTGCATTGAATAAAACAAGTGAACATCACAGAATTTACACTTAATGCCAACTTTCAAGCCGAGTCCTCCAATGTAGCAATACATTTCCTTTGGGAAAACAATTTATAAAGTTGCTTACGATGAAGTTTAGGTAAATGCTTTGGCTTTGAATAATCAATAAAGCCTTCCGTGAATTTCACATGAGGTTTGAACCGTGTAAAACAATAAAAACTTGAACATGTATTTTGTGGAAGGTACCTTTTGAACCCGGACCAGGACAGAATGTAAGCTTAACATATAATGCATTGGATGGTTCTAGAATGTTGTTATTTTAGCATATTTTATAAGTTTGGAATGACAAAATCACATATAGTTCTATGCTTTGTGTATCACAGATAAATTATGTAAATAAAATAGGCTCTTGATATGAGATTCTTTAATACCAATATATTTTATTATGAAAGACACTTCTTGTAAACATTAAATCAAAATCTTCTTTTAACGTATTCATAAGGAATGAGAGTTGTCATGATTCCTAGCCTAACGAGACAAAACTTCCTAAAAAGGTACAGTGACATGTGTGGAAGTGCCTTTTATTTATCCTCAAGCTGTCCCTTAGGATGGAACTGGAAAGCCCAATATACGGAAATGTTTTATTGTGTGTGTGTGTGACACACACACACAATAAAAGTGCTGTCAGCTGTTAAAAGAAATATACAGCTACTGTAACAACATTTAACTGTTAATGTATTTTATTTGTAAATACATATATTTTATACGTGGCTATTTTTATTGATATTTACCCGGCTGTATTTACGTTAATTGTATTGGAATTCGTCAGACCAGCTACGAGCTCTTTCGGGGTTCTTACTCATAAACTGGCAACATACGGTATGGCACCACTATCCGCTACTATGAATTTACCACTCTATAATTAGATATATTTTTCGGACGGAGGCAACATCTATTAGGCTTCTTTCGAGGATAATTAGTTTCCCAACTGTTAATTGCAATGCCATGTCAGTTCAGTATTTTATTTGAGTTTAATTTGATACCGAAATAAATATCTCCTATCTTAAACCTAACCTAACTTCTTAATTACCTGAAAGCTAAGTTTTGTGTCAAATTATTTCAGCCACTTTAAAATTTATTAATAAGCAATGAGAATATATTTTTATTTATTTACATCTGATCTGATTAGATAATGGAAACACTTAAATCACACGTACAATTAATTTTAATATTTTAGTATAACTATAATTATTTAATTAAACAAGCCTTTCATAACTACGATGCGCTTTATATTATAAATTATATTAAAGTAACTGAAATTCTCATCCAGCATTATTCATAATAGTACCGTACTATGCTAATTAAAGAATAATTCTCACATTCTTAAAATTTCAGTGATCTAGTTAAAAGTTTCATAAGATGCGTATTCAGCCACAAGTCACAAAGTTTAGGCAGTCTAAAATAATACAACAAAGTGTATAAAGTATATAAAGCAAGTACCTAATATATATATATGTATATATATATATATATATATATATGTATATATATATGTATATATATAAAGAAATATGTCCAACCCATCGCTATAATATGCTCGCTACATTGTTGTCTTTGGTAAAAGCCATTGATCTTTCAAATGATTTTTTCTTGACAAGTCTTGTTTCATTTCAAGTACAATTAAAATGAAACAAGACTTGTCAAGAAAAACTAGGAAGTCGTATTGTATTTTAAAGAAATATTCTTAATTGAAATAAGTTTTATAACACAACATTTTTCCTCAAGCCGCTAGTATATCTCAAAATTAATTACAACAGACCTGAGAAGAACTGACGGCGGCTCGTCCTTTGTTTTTTTTCGGTTATAACCTTATAAATTAATTGCTGTAAAAACTTCTTTGTGACTTCTGTGAAGGCAATAAAATTCAGTTAACAGTAATATTATTTTTCATGAATATAAGGTGGTCTAATTATTAATTTTAATTTAATTGTTGGTTTTAAAACGAAGCCAACAATGTCAAAAGGTTTTTAAGCTACGTAAATAAAGTATGAATCCTACACATTTCATTTCATCTTCATCTGACATGTTTTGAAATATATAAATTTTTAGCGTACAGACAATTTCAATCCCACTGGTATGTTGTTTACCTGCAACAAAATACATTCAATATTCAATATTATAACATAGACTTTTAATATATCAATATTTATTTAACATGAGTTAATATTTATACATTAAACTCTTATTTTTTAAGCTATTTTGAAATTTTAGTCATGGCTTTGTAACAGATTCTTTAAAGTGTTAACTTTATTTGTTGCAGTTATGATTTTAATACAAAAGTCTTTTGGATTTTTATAAAATTCCTTTCTTATTGAGTTACTACGTCATTAAGGGAATGTATATCAAAATTTTTATTTCTAACCCTGTGGTTTGATGGATGTGATTTAATAAATCCAATGAGAATAAGTCTTTTATCTTTCCAGCTTAAAACGTGCCTTCAGCCGCTTAAGCTTTAAAAAAAGTCATCATACTTCGCATTTAGAATTGGCACATTGTTTTATCATTAAACAACAAAAACGGAATATATATATTTTTTGGTGATTGAAAATAACAGACATTCTGCATAATAAGCAATGCAGAATGTCTGTTATTTTCAATCACCAAAATTCGGAGAATTTGTGTAACTGTTTTTAATTAATGAGTTTGATATACGTTCTAAATGGGGCTTATACGGTGAAAAGCACTGGTTACTTTTTGAAACCTTCAAAAATTTTCAAATTTAGTTTATCGCTTAAGAAATTTTCGAAAAACTAAATATATAAATGTGCTAAAAAGTTATAAAATAAATGAAAAAAAATATCTTACGTTAATCGATCTTTGGGATTTAATCATAATATATTAATATATATTAATGACCTTACTATAGATAGATGAAACTTTATCTAAATCACAAATACTTTTAACTTCCACGATAGACGGTTTTGTTGCCGTCCGTTAACTTAATGTGACTGAAAGCCACTGGAAGCCACGTTCTGATGCTAGTCCCAGCAACTTATATTATATATATTTGACACATAGAACTAGTAACTGTACTTAATATGATATTTCTGGTCACATAGTAAAATATTATTAAAAAACCGATTTATTTATTTCCTACCTATTTAGGAATATAAAATATTGCTCATTTTAATTATAACAAGTATCGATTTTACATTTTTCGATTTATAACTTCAACCTTGCAAAGACGTATGTATTTACAAAGGTGTTTGTTCCTAGACGCCACGCCGGCACAAAGTTATAACGTCAGCTCTGTAGCAGCTGTCAAAAAGTAATTTATGTAATGTAGAAACTGTAGTGAGGAGTTGGCATCTGTCAAATATGACTTAGTATTACGCTACATGTGTAACTTGAAATTGGCAAAATATTCCATGCATTATGAATGAAGCCATAACTCAATAAAAAAATTAATAAAAGCTACGCTACTTTATTATGTAGAGCTCTTATAAAAACCATGCATGCTTAATGCAGCAGTAATTTAATTTAAAACTTACGTTCATTTTTAAATCATGAGCTTCTTACACTATTTATATTTTCAGGATCACTTATAATTCTTGGTGTATTATAATATTATCGTAAATTCAATATTATATTGACTGAGTGAGTCACATCACTAATTAAAAAGTTATTAATCTGAAGATCCATGACTTTGTAAAATGATACCTAAGTAAGATGTTTATTTATCTTTCATAATAAACGTAAGAGCAAACAGTTGGACCTGTAAAAATTAAATTTATCACTTGGATTCAATTTGGTAAAAGTAGATGGTACCCTGCAGGCCGGTCCAAAATATATTCGCAAGGGATGAATGTCACAAGGGACTAGATTTTCTATTTCAATGTGTCGTTCAATAAATAATATTGGCCAAGTATAGGAAAAGCTGTATAAGAAAGGCGGGATTTGAAAGAACTATGTAGCGTCAACAGAATTTTTAAAATCAAAAATTATATATTACGAACTATAAGTATTTTCTTTGAATTATATTTTCAATATTTATTTCATATTCAAGCTATATATAGGTAAGTGCAATCAGTATTTTTATTAATTACAGTGATCTAAAATTCTATATATTACAAGGATTTGTAGGTTTAAGAAAAACATATTTCTATATTTTTTAATATGATCCATATATATTTATTTATGAGTGATATAAAGTCCACCAGTCTCTCTTAAAATTTTTATTTTTCCGTTTTGATGCCATGCTATAAAATATTATTCCCCGCAATAAACTTTTATTTAGAATTTGGAGATAAAGCAACAAATGAAGAATTGAAGATTTAATTTGAGGTAACACCTAACTTTACCGCTACGAACTCTTCTTCTAACAAACAACAAACTTTTAGGAGCTGACAGGTGCAACTAAAGTTAGACGAAGTAAACTTAAAACAAATTAGGGTTCCGCGAACCGAATACCTAATCACACAAGAAATCGTCCACCACTTAAAACTTTTACTATATAAAATAATTCAATAAATATATTGAACGTCAAATTAAATACAATAAAATATTTATAAATACTTTCAAGCTGACTGTACTTTTTGATGGATGAGTTTAATAACGGAGAATAGCGCAGTGTAGTGGTGAAGGAACTAGGGTTAACAATAAGAGGATATAATGTTTAGTCGCAGTTTTTTCTTATAATAGCACCTAGCTTTAGTAGGGTTACCAACTTATATATTTATTTAGTTTTATAACATAAAAAAGCTTTAAGTGTTATATATGTTTTGATAAATTATCACATATTGACCAACAGATAATTAATTAGAATTCTGTAAATAATATTTTTTAAGTAACCTGAGAAGACAAATCCCGGGTGGTTTTTAATTTATTAAAAAGGTACGAGTAATTAATCTGCGGCTATCCCACTTTTAGGAAGATTTTGCTCGAGTGATCAGGCTCAATAGCTTTCAGGAAATGTTCATCACCGAATATTATTAAAAACTTCGATCATTATACAACCTCTTTACATGAAATTTAATACCGTTTTAAAAGTTACGTCTTGTGTAATCGTTATTAAGAGCTTATAGTTAAAAAACGCTTTTTATTTAAAGTTTATTAAAAATGCCATCAAAAGCAAATGGTGCAAAAACAATCTGAATATTAATCCCACACCTGAGCCAGACATTATGGAAATAGAAATAAATGCAAAGCCATCAACGAGTATTGAAGGGTTCGCAAACTTGTCATGATATTTTTTTTATTATATTTGTTTACTGTAGAATTATTATTTAAGATATTTACAAAAAGATATATATTATAGAAAAATATTCATGACCTTCTATTGGACGTTTAGATGACATATTACATATTGTCTTCCGGTAAACAGAATGGCAAATATTCTAGACATGGCGGCCCGGTTAACAATAAAAATGAGAAAACGGACGTGAATTGAATATTATGTTAAACTAGTGACCCATGCTGGGCTCACCGAGGGGTACGATTCAGTAATGCGGCGTTATTTTGGGTTAAAATGCACCTAGCAATTATTTTAGGTACGATAACTTTTCAAACAATGTAACACAATATGTTCTATAGCCGTTATATTCATCGAACCACTAGACTGATCCGTCAAATCAACTCCAACACCGAAATCAAATTCACGGCAAACCATTTTTTTTTTTGGGTTATGAATTTTTCAAACGCCAATTTATGGTTTGAAATATTTTATAAATACCGAATAACAAATATTTTTATTTTTCTAAGGATCAATACTTTACACAAGTTCAAAAAACTTTAGAAATATTTTTTTATTCATATCTAAATTAAATGGTTACTGTGATTCAATCTCTCTTAAAAATATATATACCAGTAAAGACACATTAAACACGTACTTGATAAGAAATAATTTTGATGTATCACAGCTATTACATAATCAGCATAAAAAATATGTAAGCTTTCGTAACGAATTACACACTTATATAAGACAACACACTTATATAAGCATTATAATAATACATTATGTATTATTATAATGCTAAATAAGTGTATAAGCATTATAATCTCCATATAATTTGTAAATTCAACCTTCTGGCTGTTATGATGTAAACCGCATTACGTACTATTCTGCTAAACGAAACCACAATAACCAGTTTCAAAACAAACGGAAGCTTATTAAGCAACTTTATTTTTTAATATTAATGGATTTTTGACTGAGGTAGCAAAACTAGGTGAATAAGTTTTTGTAATTTTTCGCACTCCTCAACCTGATGAAATTTTGGATTCGTGTTTTATAACTGCTGATGCTGTGATGGTTCTCGAGCGACATGGAACAACTCCAAAACTCAAGAAAAATTTAAAAAAGTCGTATTTCGAGAACGATTCAAACCTTTTGTAAAAACTTTTTGTTGTTTTGAATGCTAAGCAGCTTTTTTCTTGGAAATATTAATTAATAGGACTTTGAGAGTCGGGTGGTAATATGTCTTCACCCCCTTCCCCCCCTGCTAGCGCAGACTCCGGTGCACAGCGTAACTAATTTTATATATGAATCACTCAACGTATCACGTGATATAGTTGAAATTTTATATAATAAGATCTGTAATAAAGCTTGATTTAATATTACGTGTCCATATTTGTTTAGTAACAGTAGCTTTGTAACAAAATTATTATAGAGGAAGTACAAGATTATAAACTAAATTTAATAATATATAAAATATGACAATATTACAATTAAAAAAACAAAAAAAACGATTTTTCCTTGTTATCGACAGCTTTTAGTTTCTTGAATGTTCGTTAGTCAAGGAAGCCACAAAATTGATAATTAATCGTATTATATAATTTACTTTCAACCAGTTTCAATGCTCAGAGTCTTGGAGTTGAGAGTTCTTTTGTTTAGTTAAGAGCTGCCAGGTTCAGATATTGTTACTTGCTGTTTAACATTATACGAAGAACTCGATTGTGGTCCTGAGAACTCACTGGAAAGATGAAAGCTAACTGAGCTTTAATGTTGGATAATCTACAATAATGCATCTTTTATAAATTATTTTAGTAATTTTAGTTGTAATCTTGTTTATTGTACTTTTTAATTTAGATGATAATAGCTAAAATTTAAGATGAGTCATACCAAATATCCGACATTCTCAATTAAGAGGTATGCATAACGATGAGTTCGAATTGAATTCATTTCGGCGCGGAAACGACGCCATATTGCGGACGCCATTTTAATTGCGAGCATCGAGTATCCATGGAACGCTGAGAGAGATCCATTATCAAAATAGCGCAAGGTATTATCCGCCATACTGCATATTGTCAAGGGTTATAATTGCGTGATATAATAAAAAAAATAAATAGAAAGGTAGATGTTAGTCCCAAGAGAATAGCCAAATTCGTAACAAACGAATACTTGCTATGTTTATCGAAATACTGGAAAAAAAGCTTATATTGTCCCTAAAAGCTTAAAATTATTGTTATTTCTATGAACTTTTACATTCGCTGAACTAATAATTTTAATTGTATGGTATAGGTTTTAGAAATATTAGTTATATTTTAGGTTATTTTGAAACAAGTTTTTAAATAGAAAACTTATTGTGTCAGTAACTTAAACAATATATTATATTATAATATATTGTTTAAGTTAAGTAATTGGTTAAGTTTGTTAATAACATAAGTCACATTTATAAATAAAATTTAAAGATTTAAAAAAATATAATAAATACCATATTTAGCAAATATATTGCATTCCTTTATAATAAATATATTTTACCCTCTCTAAGATAATTAAAATATAGATAGTAAGCCAATTTGAATGCTAATAACAGAGTTCTTAGTAAATATTTGTAAACAGCCAGTCGGAAGCTTTGATAAATAAACTATGCAATGATAATATTTAAAAAATATGAAGTAAAGTAAACAACATTAAACCGTATTTAAAAAACTCTACAAAGTTTAATTATTCGTAAAACAAACACTTGTGATTTCCGAGAGCTTGCGATGCTGAAGTAAATAAAAAGAAATACTTTTAAAACTGTTTTATTTCAATATGCAATAATCATTAAAAAGCATGGATTTACCTCAAAGTCATTAAAAGTTGCTGGTGGGTAAAATTTTAATTACAAAGTGACTAAAAGTCTTACACTTGGTCAATAGGATTGCGTTTTCCTAAGATGTTGATTCTGCGGAATTAGGAGCTCAGAATAATTGTGTGAGTGAAAATAATATTAATGAAAAGCTTACACTAAGATGACCCTCATAAAACATGTACAAAATATGTGTATATAATTAGAATAAATTAAAATAAATATAGAATGAAAAAAAAACCAATCCAGGGGTTTCGAATCTACGATGTCGATATCCCGAGGGATACGGGAGCTGAAGTGGTGGAGTGACTGGACCTTTTCTCAAAAGTCGCAGGTTGGAATTACTGTCCGTGTCGGTTTATTTTTCATTCTATATTTATTCAAAATTTAAATAGGCTTAACATGGCTACATATGTTGATACGTATTTTCAAACATTTTTAGAATAATTATATTGAAGTAAGTATTTTTAGTGTAATTTCATTCGTTCAAAAATAGTAAATGATATAAAATACTTTATAATAAAATACTTATCAAAATATAAAATAATGTCAAGATATGTTACAATACTATTTATAAATTCTGTTGAATTTAAGCGTAAATTAATGATATTTAATATTTAAATCAACGCTGGAAAGGTTATTTGAAATAATATAATATTCCATCACATATATGAAACAAAAGACCGATTTCGAAAAGAGGTCACGGTAAGCCGCAGGTAAACCACCTGCAATTTGCAAGCGTTACTCGCAAATAAATATATGTAACACATACCTACAAATTGGATAAGTACCTAATTGAGAGCTCTTATTGCTGTCTTGTAACAAACTTTTTAGGCACAAAACCTCAAGGGCCCTCGAAAATGTCGGGGTAATTCTAAAATATCTTTAGGCCTAATTAAGACTATTCAAACAACCCTTATGTCGCACTTTTGATACATGTAGAGTACTTATTATCCCATTCAATTAATTCAAATTGACAAACAAATAACAAGCTTGTTTATTTGTAAAAATAACGAGTATATTGCTAGTTAGTCGTGTAAAGGAAGTTTTTTAAATGTAGTTCTCGTACGTATTTGCTATTCACCGTGGGTTAGTTTGGTTCCTGTTTTGGTGAACGTGAGCTGAATATGAAGTCAGTGACCCTTAAGTTGTTCTAGCAACGATTACTGGACACTTTTTGCGTATTAAGTCTGCAGAGTCAGCACTCAGCATGTTCCAGAAACAGTTTCTTTATTGGTGTGATTAAACTCTTTTGAATATATAAAGTTTCATTTCAAAAAAGCAATTCTTTTATTAATTCATGAATATTTATTTTCGATAACTAAATATGAATAATTATAACGAATAACAAATTTAATTACCATTTTAGAGTCGTTCAAATATTCATTGTAAATAAATCGATTACATGTGGAATAACATTTATAGATATGAATTATTCAATTATGTTAAAACGGATATAGAATTTAACCTTTCTACGCCCGCCTCAAATATTACAATATATATGTGGATAGATATATTCGGGCACGGTGTGTGGGTGTGAAAGTTCTAGAACTATTTTAAATAATATGCAAAGTAATCAAACAATGTGTAAATTTGTGCCATAATATTTATTGTTTTCTTATGGTGCTTTAAAAAACTTTAAATTGTTAGAATTTAAATAACTTATGTAACAGTTTCGTTTAGAAATAGATAGAAAAGACAACACTGTTCGATCTCTTTTTCTTGATTTATTTTGTTTACCATGGTTGGTTTTTTAATCGCCTTTTGGGTCCCTTTTATATATTGAAGAACTCTAAAGACGTCCTTTTCACTTTTACATTTTGAAGTCATTCTGATACGTTCTTTATCAATTTCGAGCATATGTCCTTGAAATTATCTGACATTATACAACGAAAGTTTCAACCTAATAATACATTAATTACTTAGTACTAGTACCAAACTGGTGGTCGCCCAGTGAACGAAAACGACTGTAATTTTAAGTTTTAATGTTTACGAGAGTTTGGACCAACACTTTTATGCATATATATTTTTTATTTTATATTCTATTACTGAAAATTAACTTTTTTAACTTTTTACCACTAATTGACATCTGATTAATATATAGATTGACAGTTTCAACGTAAATAATGAAGTATTATTTTATTATTTTAATGTATTAAAAATGAATAGTTATATAACATAACATTAGCTTTAACAACATTAGCTTTCTGCGCTTCTTCGCCTCAAAACTTTAATTGTGACAAATTTTATACTCCACGGTATTCGTACAATTTTTAAAAAGCGTAACATAGTTTTTGATTTACGTTTTAATATATAATAAATAAATTAATAATATACTGATCAAGTTTCATGAGTAGGTTCATTCATATTTTTTGTTTTCACGATCGCTAGCATAAGACACAAATCACGCTACGAACAATGAATTTAGTCTGTCTAGAAAGAAAGCATGAAATAACAACAGGTAAAGAAAAGCTTAAAAACATCTTATCAACCCTAGTTTTTTCAAACCGTATGGAATGATGACGAGTTCTACACAAATTTGATTTTTTTTTTGTATCGAATGGTTTTTTTTTAATTAAATTTTAAGAGTTTAAGTGTCACACATGATGCGACAAAAAATCGCATTTGTTTTCGGAATTTCATTTAAGTCATACACGATCATTTGGGAATTTTTACATAGGCTGTAAATATTTTGTTATACATTTAAGACAGACACGTGAGAAATGAATTAGGATATAAGTTTGTTCCTAGTTCCTACAATTGCAGTTAAATGATAAAGAGTTTTCCGATAGAGCTAAGTTTGATAAAAATTACCTTCATACATTTTGCTTGCTCCTCCAATGTAGAGTAATGTCACTCCAATCAATAAGCGTCTGTCCATTTCGATAAAGTGTGTCGGTTAAAATTATTTGCTGTAAGTGTTAAATTTTATTCGACTCTATATTTCTCATTCGTTCTTTCTCTATATCTCTCTTTATTCTTTAATAACTAGCGATTTTTGTAGTTATCATCATTTATTAGTGATGTTTCAAAATATGATTGAAAATTTTTAAGAAAAAAAAAATAAGTACGTAAATATAGGTTTAATTACAAAATAACGTGCATCACTATTACTTCATACTTTACTCCATAATCTGTCATAATTATTTAATTATCAATAAACTTTATGAAATCCTTTCTCAAAACGAGGGAATAGCTACAAACAATTATTTAAAAATATTCATCGTTGCTAAGTCTACTTGGCTGTTTCATAACCAAAATCCAATTGGTATTTACTATATTTAGCCTGATTCTTTTTTCGAAAAGAAAGTTCCTTTCTAAATAATAATTTAAATAGCAAAAATGAGAAATATTTTTACTCGTATCTTATTATTAATACTTGTAATTTAATCATTTTTCTATATTCCCGAAGAAAAGGTGAAAAATAAATAAATCAAACTAAATAATTATAAACAGTAATTTTTAAGTTTTTGTTTCAATGTTTCATAGAAAAGTAAAGTTCGAAAAAGTTGTTATCTTCGAATGAAATAGCATTAACCCTTGTTATTAATGGGACAGTTATTTTCACAATGCTACATATTCAGCACTGTCTCTTGATATACAATCTTGTATAAATAAGATAAAATAAAGTATATGTTTCCATATCAGATCAAATTAGCTTTTCCCACAAATTCGACCCGTATTTGGACATCATTTGATTTAATTCCCTGAAGTATAAAATATTCGTATATTTTTTTTATAATTAAACTTTCGTGAACCATGACTATTATATTTATATTTACCCGGGCGTATTAATGCAGAAATTAAAGAGACATCTGAAGACATCACTACATCTTCCTCCCCACCTTCGCGTCGGGCACGCAGTTCGCGCCGCGAGTCCGGCACGCAGTTCGCGCCGCGAGTCCACCACGCTCAGAGCTCATTAAGGATTAAGGTAGGAAGGAGGATTAAGGACCCCTAAAGGGTTCGAAACTAGTCGGGCACATTCCGATTTAATTTCTGCGTGAATACAGCCGGTTAAATATAAATATAATACTCGTATCATATTTGTCGCCATGTTCTTCAACGTTAGTTATAAAAATTCTATGTCAATAATCTATGCAAAGCATGTATCATTTTTATTTTTTATCGCATTGAATTAAATTAAACATAAGTGCAACTACGAAAATATAAACTTGATATATCAAAGTAAGAAATAAGTTTAATTCCATTTATTAAACTAGTTAAAATATACATTGCCCAAAGCGCTACGCTTTTGAAAAACACAATGAGGGAGCTCATAATTTCTTCTTTACGTGGTGAGGTAATAAATCTAAAGAAAACTTTATGAAAGCAAATCGCTGGCTGTCAGAAAAAATCCAAAATGGAGTTGTTTTTAGGGTCACTGTACTTTAATGTTAATATATATTTTATGTTTTATTAGTCACAATATACTAATATTAAATAAACATCACAATTGTGTACAATTTGTTACAGTAAATAAATATTTAAAGCTTAAGTAATTATAAATTATAACGATGACTTTTATTTTCATTTGTTCCAGTGTAACTTTATATTATATTTTTTAAAAGAACGTGTTTATAATTATAATCTATAATCTTCAGCAGTTAGATCCATTAAAAAATATATATGTTTTAAATTAAAAAGTAATAGTAGTTGAACAGTTTTTTACAGTATCCGAGAAAAAATGTCTAAATGGCAATACTAGTGCCGCAAGGCGTGTACAATAAAATAATAAGGCAAAAATTCTCATTTTTCATAATTCGCCGCCCCCTGGTCGAGCCTCCATAATTTACTTTTGTTTCAATTGTTACAAGTTTAAGAAGGAAAAAGATTTATTTGACAAAAGTTTCAATGTGAAAAATGTTCGTAAGGATTTTGATGGAAAAATTTCATGTTCCGTAATGATCATTAATTTATGGCGCATGATTGAGCTGTGCGAGCAATTTATAAAAAAATATGTTTTTTTTTTTAAATACTTAATTCAAATTTTTTAATATCCAATTATTTTAAATTGATGAAAATATGATTATATTAAAAAGAAAATCTTTTCGTCTGCATTATTGCTGCTCAAATATGAAAGTCATTCAGAGACAAGAGACTCTTTAGATTTTAAATAGCTTGGCCCAAAAGTGTCCATGACAGCAAAAAGGATGATACAATTAAAAACTCTGTTTTGAAAGTATCGGATGAAGGCTTTGGGTAGGCTTTTAATTTAAAAGGCTATTTATAAGTCTCCGTCATCATTTTATATCTGGGACTTCTACTGCTTAGTTAATTTGGTTATAAAGTATATTTATAATCATTTCATATGATTAATTTTGACGAATAATATTAAATTATTTATATATTCGATTCCTTTAAACTAAATATAATTATACAATAATAATTAAACTTAAAAAGTAATTAAAAAGTCAAAGCTGTAGATCGAATTATAGTTCTCTTGAAACTAAAAAACAAACAAAACCATAAAAAATAAGTAAAGGAAACTTTATTGTTTATTTTAAGAAAAAGATCAAACAATATTTGAAGCGAATATTGTCTATTGTGTATTAGTATTTCAATACTGCTTTTATTTTCATTAATTCTTTATTATTTGTAAATATGGAATACCAAAAAAGAACTATTTAGATTTCAATACAAATAATAAATTGTAATCTATATGGAATTAAAAACATTTTGTAATATAACATCTATTGATTAATATAAATATTTGAATGATTTAGTAACGTCAGCGTTACAAATTATAAAATACAACATGTAATTCCCAATATTGGCAGCCATATTTTTTATCTAAGCCTTGTATGCTTTAAGTGACCGGGCCATTATAAATTGCATGAACGATCCAAGTGTGCACGCTCGAGAGGATTAATTTACCACATGATTCATTGTAACTATATATACGAGTTGTTTTTCCATTACAGTAATTTTTGTAACACACTATATAATTATTCATTCGTTTAATGATATATTAATTATTATTAATTATATCTCTGTTTGATTTTATTGATAGGTTTATCTGAAAAAAGTTTTTATTATAGGGACTGTTGGTCGGTTTATTTATTGGTACTCTTTACATTATATAGAAATACATATATGAAAAAATATAATTGAAGTCAAAATTTTAAACGCATAGGTGTAACGAATTAATTACCGCTCCTATGCGAACTGGCTGGACTCTCTCATACAAACTCTCTAAAAGATCGACATAAAGTAAACATTATAACTGTATTTATATACGAAGGCTGTGAAAGCCGGAAGCCCTGACCGTTTTCCCCTTCCTCACCCTATGTCGCGTTTTCAATCCTTATACCCTTTAAATTCCTCTCTTTATAAGGGTGGCAACGCTTGCGTAATTTTTCTTAGCCAACTTACGATCGGTTCAACTATTTGTTCACTTGCCCCGAATATAAATAAAAAATGGCATGTATTTTACACCTAACAAAAGATTGATTATTTTCTTTGAAATAATACATAAGACCGCATCAAAATTATGAACGTGCTTATGAAGCAATTTAAAATCTATAAAATAAACAAAGCATGAATGTAATTCGTGACAAACCATAATTCAATTATCTTAATAATGTTACAATAATTATAACCCTCAAGAGATGGGGAGGGGTGGAAGTGACATTTTCCTAACGACTTCAAATTAATTATCCAACGTGACCTAACCTAACCCTTTTATGTTTTACGGTAAGCTCAGGTAATATTCTAAGCCGTCATATAAAATGAGCTGTTAGAGAGAACTTTATGGTTGGATGAATATTATAATACAGCTTTTGCTGCAGATTTGCGCATGTGTGTGTGACTGAGGTATTTTGTTAGTCGGCTGGCTAAGTACGGAGGTTAAATATTATTAGCTACTAAAAATATAGTAGAATATATCTGTCTGAATCTTCTATGTAACTCTTGCGTTGTGAAAAAAATAACAACATTAATATTAGCTTATAACTTATACGTTATCCAGAAAAAAGCTATTAATTTATTTCTAAATAATGATTAATTTAAAAGTTATTTGTTTGAAGAAAATACATTTAGTTACATATAAAATCATTATAACATTTTTCGTATTATATATACAGTATATTATATATAATATGTTTTTAAGTACGTGGTTATTATTTTTTCAGATAACATAACCTTTGGGCCCTTACCTCGTAATCTGATATAATCCTATCTATCCTATAACCTTGGTAACCTATGGCCAACTAAGCCTCAAGATTGTATATTTATGTCAAACATCCCTGTCAGAGATTATTTGGCGGTACTAAGCTTCATTCCGTTTTAGTGTAAGCGGATTAATGTAAGCATTTATTATATTAATTTTATCACAAGATAAGAGAGATTGGAGACTGAAATTAGCTTTCAGTGGATTTGATATTTTATATTTTAAATATAAAGAGTATTTTAAATATCAAATCGTATAATTAACACTGTACTCGTGTATTAAAAACCATCTTTATAAAACATATTATACGCCAAAACGACATTGTCCTATTAACTCGACGGCGTTACACGACAAAATGGAAATTAATTTTCCCCCAAAATTCTACGAGCAAACTGAAATTAGAGAGCTCTTAAATTTATTATAACCTGGATCAATTGTCTGAAATCCTTTATACCTTTTAAATAAATCAAGAGATGGGATCGCAGCGGTCTCGAAGATAACACCAAACAAACAGGAAACGTCACAGTTGGCTGGTTTTCCCTGATAAATATGTTTATTTTACATTGTAAATATAATATTTCTTGTAGGTTTCTTAACCTTGTATGAAATTATTACTCAGTTTTAACGGTTTGTGCTATGAACGTTACTAGGTGATTTCCTGTTATGACTGTAGTCATTTCTAAGGTAATATAGTATTTTGCATAATTCAAAAGCAACCTTGTACTAAAAAGTAAATAAAACATTACTAAATAACCTATTATTTTTTTTTTTTTAGTATTTGTTCTTTTTTATTAATAAGTAATAAAGAGGGTGAACACATATCACATAAGTGTGTACTTAAATATAAATGGTTTGCTCTAAAAGTAACAATTATTACAATATATATAATAAATTAATTATTTGAGTATTATTACCTTAACTACGATAAAAAAAAGTTCTAGTTGATGAGTTTATCAAAGCAACTTGCTGGGTCTATTTGATTTGGAACTTGGTATCGTGTCAGTGATATACATATACAGTATAACTTTAATAATATTTATAAAAATGTATAAATTCAGAATACGTAGATTTTGGAAAAGCAATATCACGTGTCGCAATTTCGTGATTCAATATAAAATTTTTAAAAATATACAATTTTAAAGCATGAGATAAATGTTACATTGAATTTTACAGCGTAATTAATCGCCCAGTAAATAGAAAAAAAAACAAATTACACCATAAAGTAATATTTTTTAAATTTAAATACATGTAAGGTATTAATATTTAAAAAATATATATTATTTACCAAGCACCTAAACAGTAGAAAAGATTTCACCAAAATAATCCAGAAATAATAAGAACGTGCTGTTATAGATGGATTAACTGATTTTAACTTTAGCGCTTTTCCGACACGGCGACGTCTGGATAAAAGTATTGCTTCCTAACGTTAAACTTAAAGCCAATACATATTTTTTTACCTTTTACTGTTTTATGTGTGTTCTTTATTCACTTCATGGTTGTATGTTATATTAAGTGCGCATAATCAGTACAAGGTTATGACCTTGACCTAAGTTTGACATCTACTTAGCCTGGGGACTATGATAATTCTGAAAATATCAAAAGAAATATACATTTCTTGGAAAGTTTCGTCAAGTGTGTCTAAAAATCTATTTTATTATATCTGAAGAGACTAATGGAATTAAAATGAGAGCACATTTGTATTTAAAATAATCAAGTTGAAAACACAGAAGTTCGCACATAAAAAAATACTGGCCAATTGAAAACCCTGTTCCGTTTTGTAGACGGTAAAAAACGAAAAAATAATAGTAATTGCAATGGGTTCAACAGATGGTCTTATCGCTAAAGAGTAATAAAATAAAAGCTCACTAATAAATGTCTTCCCGGACAGCTTGTAGAGGATTACACTTTTATGGTATAAGAAAATTTAATGATATAGTTCCAAGCAGAAAACAAAGTAACAAAATCATTTTTTTGTTCGAATTTCTGAATCTTATTATTACAAGTTGCTTGTTAGTTATTGTTAAGGAGTGTCCTATAATTATAATTATTTCGAACATAAATTATTAAAAAACGAAAAGTATTGACAAATATAACGAAAGTAAAATAAAAAGTGAATATTCAAGTACAGCTTCAGTCTGATTAATAATAAATACTTGATTGTAGTTATTACATTCAAGTCATTGAAGTGTCATGAATGTGACGTTACATCATAATATATAAAGCATTGCGTGACCAAGATATGACGTTCCATGACTCAGTTACTTTCTTTGTATGTTAATGATCAAAGACGCTGATGGACAGATAGATAAATGTTTTTAAACAAAAAAATATAAGTCTCTTATAAAACGTATTATAAATATACTATTTGTATAAGTAAGGTCGTTTGATAATAAATTTTAATTTATATTTAATTTAAATAAATATCAAACGCTGTATGTGAAAAGAAAATAAATCTTTTTATGAATATCAATTTAAAAAAAAATTAAATGCTTTTATTAAATATTTATTCAGTATTTGAACAGTCTTGTATTAAGTGTAAATAATAACAGACATACAGAAATACTGTTTGATTGATAGGCATAGTAAGTTATTTATTCATAAATGCTTCTACATATATATTTTTTATAAGACAGAATAAAATTTAGCATTTCTTTTAAATGTAATGCAAAAGTAAATGGTGGTGGTTACAAGGTGAGTATATTAACGATTCATTTATTTTAAATGTTTTTTTTACGTTAACAACGTCTCATTTTATAACAATTAAAGTTAGTGTATATAAACTAAATGCTAAACGCATTGTGGTTTCCGTTACGTTATCGTCTTAATTACATTTTTACTCCACACTTGAAAGGAGTTTTATATCTGTCCGTTACATACTCATTTACAGTAAAGTGTGGCGTTTTCCATTAATAGAAAATAAGGCATTTTCCAAAGTGCAGCTTTAACAGGCTGATGCCTATACTTGCATCTTTTACTAGGTTTATTGTTTGTGTGTTCGCGTTATTGTAAGTTCTAGAATGTTTTATATGAGGTATGAATATAACTAATAACCGTTATGGAATTTTATTTTGATGGTATTTAGATTTTTAAGATTATACTAAGGCATAATAAATTAAATATATTAAAAGCAAAATAGTCACGAACACAAATATCAGCTTAATCAAAAACACAAACACATTTTTTCGAAAAAGTTTTTTGAACATCATTGTTTTTAGATAAATTTTCGTTCACAATGAATTTAAACCATTATTAAAAATTAAAAACAGTTTCTTGGTTTTATTAAAAATATATGAAGCCAAAATATTTTGAGTACGGCGAAACTAAAATATTATTCATCGTTAATGTCAAACTTGTTAGGTCAATATCACTTTAGTCTAGAAGGAAACAACACACACGTATTGACAATAAATATGATACATCATTTCATTTTGACAATGCATTGGCACCAACCCTTGAGCTCTTCACTAATATTGCGATTGGACGACATCCAACCTCATTGGCTTTTATTTACATATTTCTTGTCATTCAAGTCGAATTTTTGGATTGAGTTTGTTTATAGGTTTTGTCAGAATTAATTTGATTAACTTTTAAATTTAAATTAACTCAAACAATGTTTTTATAATTTAAAGCAAGCTTCATTTATTTACAATTTTTTTTTTTTTAATATTCAGATGTGAAATAATTTGTTAATAATATTATATGCCGTCCTATATTAAAAAAAAACAAAGTTATTGTTTATAATAAAAAATATTATTGCCTGATAAGCTCGGGATGCACACATAGACAGGCATTCTTACTGCTACGTTAGACGATAAACAACCAATAAAAAATTTGCACATACAACAAGGCTTCTTATATCACGTGTCAGCTCAAAGGGATCAAGTATTTCCACTTGCAGTATTCTCTATGCTAAAGTGTAAAATTTCAAAGGTGCAGCGAATAATTCGAATTATGTTCGTTAGACATGTACAGCTTCGCTTTTTGATGCAACAAGGTACAGTATTAATATTTAAATATAAAATGTTATATTTTGAAACTATTATGGATAATAAAATATGTACATAATAAAAATAAAATAATCTTAGTATTTATATATTCCAAGCAGATATTAAAATTCTAAAAATGTTCTCAATATCACCGTGTCCGCTATTACAGCTATTATATCCCTTTTAAATTGCAACGGTAAGAAGGTCCATATTAAGTTTTGTGTACCGACATTGTAATAACAAAACCGTTCTACGTATTCCGCATCACTTCGCACTACAAGGGACTCTTTATATCTTTATGTAATCTGCCCATTTACAATTATGTGTGGCATTTTATATACAGGCAAAAGTTATTCTTTGACTATCATAGATTTCAGTTTAAGTTTCGTTTCCAACAGTAAGTATTTTATCCAATAGTAAGTACAGGTTTTTAATGAATATTAAATAGCCAAAATAAAATTGTAAATTACACATTTAATAGGATATTATTAATTCATAATATTAGAAACCAAATCGGGTCAACTGCACTTCACTGGCTTGGTTCAGCGCATGACTTATTCATATTAGCAATCAATATGACATATGGCATATTGTCTCAATTTCACAATGCATAGACATAAACCCTTAATATTCTCAGTAAATATTGTCTTTGGAAACGATCCAACCTCATTGCTTTTAATATCAACAGCCCTAGTCGTTTCATTGTACTTTAATTACAAGGCCCACTGCGGTTATAGTAATTATTTCGATTGTATCTGTCTACCATAACCATGAACTGAATTAGATTACATAGGTTTGTTATGTACTAAAAGGTTTGTAAACTTTTATCTGTATTTTGAACATAATAAAGGTAAACAAACTTCAAGGAACATTGGCGGAGGCCTCTGCCAAGAGGTTTACCAAAATAACCTACTTACTTTACTTACTTATGTTAGAATTTATATTTGTCAAAACGTTTAGGGAAATGAAAGGCTTATTATTACATATGTGAACAGTTACAGAGATCTCTGTATCGCTATTTGAACTCTCGTATCTCTAATTTGTCTTTTTATCTCCTACATCTTCTTTTGATATTCTAAATAAATTACTTTTAAGAACCATTTTCGTCATCGTTATCATTAAAGTTTAAAAGATATAAGCTCACGCTGATGTTTCACAACACTGCAGCAACATTATATCTCTCAAACTAACAAGATTATTATATAAACTTGAACAATACTAGTCTTTTGTGTGATGCATCATCTTGGAAGATGTTCAACTATTCCTACGTAAACTGTTCCACATATTAAGGTGTAAAACTTGAAACTTGCGCAAAATTGTAGCTATCTAACTAGGCGTGCATCACCTCACCCTTTGTGACGACACGGGTGACTGGCGTACTCACCCGAGGCCATAAATAGATATTTGTGAACTCAATTAGCTGTTATATTCTTGAAATATGTATGAAAATTATATTACCATATTGAAAGGACAATGATAACATATTTCATCAAACCAAATATTCAAGAATACCCGCCTACATCTCTTTCTAAACATTTAAAAATATATCCGAAAAGAATCAGTTTCATGATTAAATTTAACTCATACAATTACTATATGTAGCGTTGTGTAGCAACGTTATAAGACTTAAGGATCAAATGTTTAATTTCAGTTACTAACTATTCAGGAACAACGGTCTGATTTGATTAAACTGAAACCAAGTTGTACGGTATGCACTGAATTATAACTTGCTCCGTATTCAATCTAGAAGTTCGTACAACAATAGCTTAGAAATATCATAATATAATATAATATATAATAATACATTCAATGATATGATTGGTGCCAACATTGGTAGATAAGTGCCAATACAGGTCCAATAATAAAATATGAAACTATATATCTACCTACAAATGGGAAAGTGTCTGTGTTTGAAGTTCCTTCCATCACGCTCAAACGAGTTGACGGATTCTAACGAAATTTGTTACAGAAGGCGAGTATAGTGTGGAATAAAGCTGAGGATACATTTTGTTCTTTTGTCTATATTTTATTTCACTTTTTGGTGCATTTATTTCATCATTATGATTTTTATCGTGTCGGGAATATGATATTTATGCCCAGTGAAGCGAGTTGGTAACGGCTGGTATATTATTGGAATTGTCAGTAAAAAAAGGAAAATCTAAAAATATATTGTATTTGATAATCAATTTATGACAAAAAAGAACATACATTACATGTTCTCGCTTGTCACTTATCTTTTCTACTTAGTGAAAGAAAGTTTATCCACCTCGACCTTATTCCACCGGTTCCACTTACAAGAAACCTATATATTTTGAATTTGAAAGATATTTATAGTATTGGGTTATAATATTATATTTCATCAACCTAAATCGGATAAATACTGAAATTTTGTGTATAAATATTATCATGACTCAATTCTAAGCCAAACATTCGTATATGACGCTATGGCAGACAATTTTGAACCACTATCGCCCGTATCGTCGACCAATTGTTTTTCACAGACACTTACACTCGTATTGTAGCGGACGTGTTTTTAAATTTGTTAGTGTCTGTCACTCACTAACAAAATGGTTCATGAATTGTTGATATTTTTCACGTACATATATATAATATAATAATATATATGCTTTAGTTTTAACACACACTAAGAATATGAATAAAATTAGCGCTTGAATCGCTTGGTGGAAAGTTATCAGCACCATTCCAGGAGTTACAAGAGTCATGATCAATGTGCCTTTTGGAATGTATTAATTTCCTTGTAATGATAATTGCAGAGAATGAAATTATAAAATTTAAAATTACTTTCCCAACAAGAACCATCTTGCAATCTTGCTCTCTTCCATAATTCTATAAATGAATACCTCAGAATTTAAACTCTTTATAAGGATCTCAATATCTCTCCAGATAATCTTTTTAGAGATTGTAACACTCACTAAATCTTTATAATATTAGGTTATAGAATATGAAGCGGATTTGGTACTTACACGAAAAGTCCCAATGACGAAACGCCAGTCATTGACACAAAATTAAGGGTAGGGTAAAAATCCATAAAGGGTAGGCACGTACGTGAGAGGTAAAATCGAGTTCGGTATTATTGGATTTCACTATCATTGATATAGTTATGACATCTGATCTGCTGAGTGAGGGTTACCTTCTTGTATAAAGAGATAATTTATTATAATATGCTTTTTAAATAAACTTACTGGTTCTACTTCTGATGTTTTTGTTCTTAAATTTATAAGACGACATAAGCATTCTTATTACATTATAAAAGCGAACATAAATCAAAAACAAAAACCTCAATATTTGGTAACTAATATAAAGAAACAAAGAAGTATATAAAGTATGTGTTTGATAAATATTGATTCCAAAAACAATTTACGAAACAAAGTTTATTTATTTTTAATTAAAGAGATCGCATCAATAAACGTTAAGGACCGAATTAAGGTTGACGATTTTGACTCATATACACTTATATATACACACACACATATATATACACACATATACACACACGTATATACACACACATATATACACTTATGTAAGTATGTGATAATGAGGTTCTGCACGGAAAAACATTTTCAATATTGAATTTAACAATTAATTCGAGTAGAAAATAAAAGATAATATGATTGTATGAATTTTATATTACCGGCTTAAAAACTTGCTGTTAACTGAAGTGATATTTTATTCAGTTGTATCGGTATTGGACAAACAAAAACGAATTTGTCACGTTCATGTTTTTTTAAATCGGTTTTAAATGATAAATAACAAAAAAGGTTGTTATTATGTAACAGCTTATTATTTTACGAATAATATATATTTCGAGGAATGTTTATCTTTTGTTATTATAAGGTGTATTGTTTTATATTATTTTTATAGCTTCCATTGTAACTTGTAAAGTTACAAAGAACGAAGTAAAGAAACCGAGTTTTATTTACATTCAAAGTTAAAGCTAACAAAGGCAGATTGAATAAATTATTAAACATTTATTTAACAACTACTTTAGTATAATATTAGTTTGAATAAGTAATATAGTTTCACACAATGTAAAAGTTTCAAGAAACGGACTTAACTAAATTGATTAAATAAAAAATATTCTTACATATACAAGAAAATCAATTGACTGCGCAATTCGTTTGCAAGTTATTTTTGCACATATAGGCACAAATATTTTCTAAAACAAACAGTATTATTAATGTACTATTATTTTTTTCAACCTAAGTAATATTGTATTATAAATATTCAATAATAAAGTTCAGGTTGGTCCTGAAGCTGCCTGGGGTGGTGAAGTTATAAAATACAAAGAAGCTTACCTCAAATGATAAAACCATTATAAATAAGGTAAAGTTTAAATAATATGTAACGCTAAATAATAATTAAACCTTTTACTGGTTTTACTTAGTTTAATAATATCTGGAGATAATTTAACTTTTCTCTGGGATCGGTCTGTGTATGATATTGTCACCACAAGCTCTGTAAAGTGTTGAAAATGTAGGGATAAAATTTAATAAGGAGATACAATTAAAATAGTTGTTGATGATATTTACTATTAGAAATAGTTTTAACATCCCATAATATCACTTCATAACAAGTTTATAAAGTACACACACACATAAGTATTAATCTCACCCTTACATTATTAAAACAGATCGTCTTTTCTTAAATATTTCATATTATATCTTTATAAGCTCAGATATATCTTTAATAATTGTTTTGTATTAAATTTGTGGTATTGGTAAGTTTTTTTTATCAACGAAAGAGTATTAACGGAGGTACTGTCTTATACCTAATGGTATTATGTAATAACAATTACGTAAGATTCATCTGTAGTCAACGTGTGACGTAACGTAACGTAGCGGTATAAATTATGACACCTAAATTGAGGGGTCCCTGAATTTAACCCATATCATGCTACAGAATAACGAAGACATAATTAGCTTGCTTTAAGGTAGATAAGAAAAAAAAACCTAAATATAGAATAATAAATTGAGAAAAATTATAATATATAAACCCCAAATAACCTTTACCAACATAGTTGCTCCGGACCCTTTCTTTGTACAATTAATAATCTTTCTACTAGTAGACTTCTAAACTGAATAGAATTACATCAGGTAATAAGTAACTGGTAAAACCTTGTTTACCTTCTAATTTTATATATTTGTTAACAAGTTTACTTATATCTTCAATTTTATATAAAATTGTTTATTGAATGAAATATAACTTTAATTCTTAGATACCAGGATTTGTCACTTCAACCTCTCTTCATAATGCAAAGTATTCAAAAAATAAATAAAATGCAAGGAAGTTCATGACCTGGTAAAGTTCAAATCATAAGGATGAAATGCTTCTGTAAAAATTTAGTTACTGGTTAGGTTAGGAATAAGTTAAATATAGCTTTAACTTGGAATATTAATAAAAATGCATAAATCCGAGCAAAGTACAAGTCCCAAGTATGCAGCTACACCTACCAAAACAACAAAAAATTGAAATTGATGGCTACGCTATTTTCACGAAAAGTTTATATATTATATAGTTTGTATATTTTTCTAATATTAACGAAAATTCGTAAAGAAAACTTTACACATTACTCCCGGACGAGGTCGGAGCGGCTCAGATAGTAACAGGGTAAAAAATAAATTTTATCTAAATCACATCGACAACAAAAAATCTAAAATTCATTCTGATAAATTAGATTGTACTAATAAAGTCTTAAGCAAACAATGTAATGGTTCTTAAATCATATATTAAATTGTTCATCATCCAAATGTACTCGTATTTGAGATAACATCACGAGAAGTTTTCTGCAGATTACGTGAAATAATATTTATTGTTTAAAAACTGAAATCAGCTGCACATAATGAAGTGATTATTTTAATTTATGAATGCCTTTGCCAACCATTTTTTAATATTTTATAGCAGCTTGAAATAAAACTGGAAAATATCTGGTAATTAAGCTTGAATGAGTGCAGCGTGCTCTGCTTAAAGTAGCTTATAAAAGCCATTTATATCATGCCTTATCATGCCGTTTGCTTATTACAGCTTTAAATTTTTGTAACTCTTTAAAAAGTGTTACAAAAATTGATTGAAATTTCATTAAACATCTTTGAGTACAATTATATAGAATTTTCACATAATAAGATATAAGTACCTCTCACATGAACTGTACTTGGGCAGTGTATTTTTTATTTCACATCTTTTAAAGTAAATGAAATTGAATAGGGTTTTTCTGATCATTCAAATTTTATATATGCAAATGGAAAAAACAACTTTATACGGAATAAAAATAAATTTTGTTATTTTTTATCGTTGTTCTTGAAGAGCTGTTGTCCTTTCCTGCGGCCGGCCTAAATATTTTAATAAACAATATACAAGATTACAAACATTGTTTTCTTATGTTTGTAATCAGTGAACATTAAAAAATAGTTATATTAAATTATAAATAAATATATTACTTTATATAGATTTTAAAAGTTGCTTACACTATTAAAAAGCTATAGTGCTTTGGCTTAAATACCTTGTATTTATTATTATTACAACTTTACTTAAAGATTATTATTTATATTAGAAAATCATAATAATATTTTTCTGCTATAAATAATACTTGTATGGCCAATTAACGAACAAAAAGTTGATAATTTCTTTCTTTTAATAAATAATTTTCAACGAGGACTCGTAAACAAGGATACATTCTGAGATTACTCTTCAATCTGTAAGGAGTTTTATACTTTTTTTAATATTACCATTTAAGTAGCTCTAGACAAATTATAAATATTTTTTACAACAATACTTGAAATGGTTGAAGTAATTTTTTAAAGACGTGCTTTAGGTAACAGATAAAATAATAATGGCGTTTTAAGACACTAACAAAATTAATTGTTAGTAAATATTAGTAAATATTTTTTAAATAATCGGTGTCGCGGTGGATTACATAAGAAGAAAGAAAGAAGAATACCTAGACTTGAAACAATAACCTCTGGATTATACAACTGCCAATTGTGGGAAATGAACTTGCGACCTTGGCTCAGTGGAAGGGCCCAATAACCACTGCACCAACAGACTGACAGACTGATGTTGACTACCAACGTTATAATTAAAATGATAATAGTACATCCGGAATAGTGATGATATAAAGTCACAAAGTCTGTATTTATTTATCATAAATGTACTTCGGCTTGAACTTCAACCAATAACAGACAAGCTACGGTCTCTCACGTCTATTTATAGTACAAAGAGAAATTGTTTGTTTACGGTCAGAGGTACACGATGTTCAAATAAATATAAATTCGAGTGATCACAAGTTTATTGGAAATATCAATTTAATATCAATATTATTTACGATAGTCGGGAAGAATTCTTAGTGAAGTTTTACTTTACATAATAAATTTTAAGTAATCATTATTATATAATAAGTTTTACGCCATTACAGCACTATGAATTTAATTCTAATCTAATTCTAGTCTGAATATATATTGTTATATTGGAACCATTACCTCAGTATAAAACATTCCTCCTATTTAGAAATAATGAAGGACAAAACATACTTGATCATTCTATGCTATAAGTTACAAGGGAAATTCACATAAAAGTAAAGTATCTAGGTAATATGTGGTAATATATTATAGACGTATCCGTTATGTAAACACGAGAGGGATATTTCACGATGTAGCCCAATTTTTATATAAAACCTACGCAAATACATATACCCTTTATGTTTCTTTACTGGTTTTATACATAACGTGATTGTACGTGATTTTATGAATTGTTATTAAATATAATTGGTAGATATTGGTATAAATGCATGCATGCAATGGCTATCTTGCATGTATGAATTGTCAGTTTTATATTTTAATTATATTTTATTTTAATAATGTTTTAATAATGTTTTTAATGGCACTCTAATTGTAAATAAAATACTGTATCAAACGGTTCAATTCTATTAGGAAACTCAAAAGACAACTCGTGAAACTTTTCTAGTACGTGTTATAAATCAATAATTGTGACTCCAGTATTGGTTTCTTGAACTGTTGATGTCTTAACATATTTAAAATAAATTTAAATAAATCCAATAACGACATTACTGGGAATAAAAATATAGAAATTAATTTATAGAATAAATACATAGACGTTCAAACCATTAAAAAAAGTCACATATAATCTATACTTAATTAAATTGTCTGAAAATCACAGAATTTAATTATGTTTCTAATATTCTTACCTAGATCTTAAGGCTTCGAAAAGTAAAAGCATTACTTAGAAATATATTGTTGTCTTATTTTCCTTAAAGATTGTGAGTTAATTATTTTCTAGCGTTAAATTATTACATTCTGAAACTCTATTTACAAGTGATTAGCTGTACATTAATACAAGTTAAAAGAAATAAGGCTCAGGGAAACAAATGTGATTATTTAATGAGAAAAAGTTAAGGACACGGCTATTTGGTACGTGTGTGTTTCTATAATTTCATGGAATATTTCGTTTCATTATTGATTACAAATTGCGTGTCGACGAAGAAACCAATATTTAGTTTATTTTGTAACTATTATTGAGCTTATTTTCAAGGTATTATATTTGTTTGGTTGCATTTTATTTTTTGTGTATAGTTGTATTATATTTGAGATTTGGAAGTTTAAGAATATTAAAGTATTAGAAAGGTTATGTTAGTGAGATATAAATGTATGGTTATTTTATAAAGTTTTTAGAAGGTATGTATGTACGTTATTTCTATATATTTACATGAAATGTAAAAAGTGAACGGTTTAGAATCTAACACATCTAGACATTTAGAAACGTCTAAATTTTAATGTCAATAATCCATCGATTTCATGTTTTTAAAGTACTTAAAAATCTTCACCAAGATAAAAAAATTGAAAATTCCGTGTTAGTATGGAGAAATTTACATTCAGTCAGCGTTCAGGTATATGAGAGACGAGTTTATTTTTTCTTTCCTGTGTTATGAAGCTGGAACAATAATTTATTCACGACTGTCATTTTAACAACGTATTAAGATTTCTTCTTTACGTCTTCTTCGTGTTGAATTTCTGTTTTTCCTCTACGTAGAATATAATAATATTTGTCACTTTTGTAACTTGCAATAATAATGGAGGCCATTAACATTGTAATATATGAACAACACGAGTTTTAAAATGTAACATAGATATTTTTAACAAAATATCTATGTAAGAATTATCTTTAAAATTTCTGGCGTCTTTGGATCCTATAAAAATGTTGTCTAGAAGTTGGAACGCTTGCCAAAAGAGATGGAAAACGTTCTCACATTGAACCCTTTTAACTTAAGCAGCTTAGTACATTTTACTCATAGAAATTAAAAAAATATTGGCAGTTAATACAATTTTATGGACGCCACTACTATTCCACGGTCAATTAAAATAAAAGCTCTAATCAAGTAATTAACTAAAGTAAATAATTTTTACCATTTTTCCACACCATCAAACGGTCGAATCGGCGAAATCCTTGTACACTGCCACTTCACATTATGTTAGTACTGCACTCGTAAAATATGTCCCACACTCGAAATAATCACAATCACCGATTTATGTTGCTTGTTTGGTCGGATCGGCCACAGCGTAGCGGTTCCGTGGCGACGGCTACGTAACTGCCGCTACGTCGCTACGAAGTCACCCGAGCGATGCCGAGTATTCACGAAAAGTGCTCGGGGGAGCTGGGGCGAATTTCGCTCAGTGTTTCATATTTTATATCGGTTGGGACGAAGCGGAATTACGAAGTTTGCTCGGGTAGGTTTTTATAGCGTAACGGAACTGAGGCGGCTGGCGCGTATTCTATTTGGAAGGTATTTTTTCAACTTGTATGCTCGCCGCGAAATTTTTCATTGTTCGTTTGGCCCCACACTTGTAGGCCGTGTGATTTTAATGGAGTAGGGCGTGACTGGCTCAAAGAAGTAATAACGCGCTGATTCGGTGCTTACGCCAACTGAAATGGATTGTTTGTCGTGGTGATATCATTGGCAAGATTTTGTTTGTTTTGGCAGATAGTTGCGAAGTTTTACCGTTATATAATATGTTTATATAAGGATTATTATGCAAATGGGGACAGAAAAACTCAAATTACTTTTTTAATAAAATGTACTGTTTCACGATATATTCTATGTAACTGTCGAAGTATAAACTATTTTGTATTTTATTTTTATTCTAATCTAGATATATCTAAAAGTATAAAATGTTTATGCACACAACTAAGATGGAGTCGCACTAAAAAACCTTTTGAATTTCTTAAACTAATATGAAACTAACACAAAAAATGTTCATTTCACTAACATCAGCAGTTTTTTTTTTATCCTTACACTTAAGTAACAGCCATTATACTTTTATCGCTTGTTGCATTTACGTAAATAAATAAAAAAGTTTCTAGTATAACCCGAAATTTACTAAGAAAAGAAAGCAAATAAATTGTTTTTGAAGGAGAAATTTTCATAAACTCTTACATCGGCGGTTCAATTATTGTAAAGATTAAATTCCTGGAACGTTAATAAAGAAATAGTCAGTCAATTAATGAAAGATTTATATAATCACTGTCCAAAGTTTAAAAATTTGTTTATTATATAGCTGTTTTTTAGTATTTTATCATGTCTTAGACTACGAACTCAAAATATGTAAGAAAAAATTAAAAAAAAATCAAGTAAGTTCTAGTTCTCTACCACCCAGTCTGTAACATAGAGTTCACAGAGTCAAGTTCTGAAAATTAAATTATTATTTACTTATTTAACAAGTGAAGCGTTCATGATTTCATTGAGATACATTACCCTTTTCTTTATTTGAAAAGCTTAATTATTATTAATAATCCAATACACGAATCGTTATTACAATTATTAGCTTTATTATCAAATTGTATATTTTTCTTGAATATATGATATTTCCCACCGTATTTATTGGGTGTTAAATGTATGAAATAATAAGCTGACCTGAATCAACATAGTAAATTTCATCAAAATCCATTAAATCCACATTTTTTATCAAAATGAAATACTCTTAGTCACACAGTAAAAAATATTACATGAGTTTATTTTGACAATAACATAGATTATTGTCAAAATCAACAACATCAATTCATATTTTTTAATTAAAATCGGGCTCATAGTAAATAACAAAGTAATAAATAGAGTTACATATATGCAGCTTTTATATGTACTTTTATTCAAATTCGAATGCAAAAATATCTTTATTCAAGTAGACATGCACTTTTGAATCTTTAATTACATTACATTACATTAAAAAATGTCAGTATAGTATGTCAGTATGTCAGTCAGTGATTAAGCTACCACCAGTTCTGAATGCTGCTCTGCTGAGAAGAGCTGGCCAGAAACTCAGCAGTTGCTCTTTTAAAAACAGTTTAACAATGTTTTATGTATATATTAGAATATCCTGCAAATGAGACAACAACCAAAGCTCCACAACCTAACTTATTAATTGATCGAAATACGATCAACTAAAAAACTTTTGTATGCTATAATAAGCTAATTTAAATATGTATGTATTGAGAAACGAACTTAAGAATACCAATTTCTTTAAAAATATCTCTCAGGGAAATCTCATATATGCTATAGAGTAGCTTATTACTAAAAACCTAGCCTTTGTCATATATGCAGCTATTACTATAAAAATAATTTAAATTTATTTCATTAGTATTTAATTATTTATAGAGATTATAGATGTATAAAAGAGTTCAACACCAGAAACTTCGTAATTTGTCAACGAAAATCTTTTACTTAACCTCGGAATTTGAGACTTATCCTAGGTTAATAGTATCGCCATAGTTGCATTTTATCCTGTACTATTGTTATATTCTTAGATAGTTTGTATACCACCCTTGTGAATGTACGTTTGCATGTTATTAGAAAGTCTTAACATTCGACTGTTGTGATATATTTCAATTGAATTGTTTGTTAAGAAACCTAAAAAAATAAATCTTAAGTATCTTTGTCATCTACATCTTAATACATTACGTAACCATACAAATACTTCAAGAAGACATTGGGTCTCATCACTATTTCTTATATGTATGGATTCTATGGCAAGTAATAAATAAAAATTTATTACCGAATATAATTATTAAATCTGTGAATAAAAGTCATTGAAGTCATTTTTAATTATTTTCTTATTCTCTATAATATGCAAAACCGCGTCGAAAGGTTAGCTCGAAATCCTCTACGTTTCGAGAGTCCAAAGCGCTGCGTCAGGTCTCAGTTTGCCCGGAGTGTCGTATATTTTAGGGTTCCAACAAATTTCTTATTTTATTTTATTTTTATTTGGTAAACCCAAATATAATCTAAACCTAAGAAGAATTTGTACACAAGAAAGAAGGAAAAAATTGAGGAAATAAAATAGTAAAAAACAAACACAAATTGGTGTGTAGGCGATTTCTTTATTTCTTATTTCGGATAAAAATGCGAAATTGCCTCTATAATAGTAAAAAATTCATTGTATATATTAATTATATTAATATAATTTAAAATCAAACTTAATTGATATCTAATATAATAGCTTAAGGGGTTCGAAATGTAAGTAGGTACTTATTTTTTTTAATATTCAGGACACCAATGCATCACTTCTAAATTGATGAAATAAAAATAAAAAATGGCTACATTTACATGGAATAAAAGTAACGTAATTATATAAATGGATATAAAATTACCATAAAGTCTTTTTTGATATTTTATTAGTCACTAAGGATACTAAAGCGACATAAAAACTCGTTTAACCTCACTCATTGTATAATGTTATTTTCCTTAAAATAACTTGCATTTGTCAAATTAATAGTTATTAAGTGACATATAACTACCAATTAAAAAGTATATCGACTTATACGTTATAATAACAAAATCGAATAATTAATAAATATTGTGACAAGTTAACCAATTATTCGTTTTACGTATCATACGCATCAGTCGTAATTGTATCAATTAATTTACCTCTTCATTGACAGTTGTATGAATAAAATAATTGTTATTTATAGAATTGTTTTTGGGTTTCCAAACGTGTAATAATATAATTGACTACCTGAAAATAATTGCTTGTACTACAAATATTATATTATTATGTAATCCATTTATTATAAATGAAAAAAAAAAAACATTTATCAATAAATATAGTGCTAAATGAAATATATAAGAAATAAATAGAGAAATTGTATTTGGAAGGTTTTAGGTTTACGGAAAAGTATCGGCAAGAAATTCGTTACATACTTTTAAATCGTGGGTAGGAAAACAATTTGTGCATACGAAAGGGGCAAATAAGAATAATGAAGATATTTGTGTTCGAACGAAGCTCATTTACCAAAATATATACATAAAAAACAGTACGTTCCTCACTAACACAAATTTTATAAAAACAAGGTCTTCATTCAAGGCCTCTTTCTACATTAAATAAAACTACCCAAAAGGTAATTTCTCAAAAAAATCCCTTTTATCATGATACAATACTTTGAAAATGTGTTACAGTAAATCTATACTACTATAATTTAAATAATATAACGCTTTATTCATTATTACCGCAAACTAATTTAACAATACGACGTCAAATACTCGCTTGTATAATGAATTGACAGTTGTTTTCTATTTTTGTTTTCTATCTGCATAGTAAAAACATTTTTTGAATTTATTATGATTTTTTTTCTAAATATATAACAAACGATAAAACGCACGAGCTAAAATGATAAAAAACAACAACTTACATCAAAAAATGGCGCTTTAAAATATAGTTTTATACATTTAAATTCACAAAATGTGATTAAGAAAATTAATATTTTAAGGATTCTTCTTTTTGTCATCTTTTTAATACGTGATTGAGTAAGTTAATGCTACGATTGTAGAGGTAAGTAGTTTGTAAGAAAATTCTACTAATCTGTAGCAGAGATAAAAAAAATACCAATATGGCATCTCTTGAACAGCTTTTAGATAAATAAATCTAAAACTATATTTCTACGCCAGAAGTAATGATAAATATTTTTCTTAAAAAACTTTCTTATTTCAATGTACAAGGCTAATACCGTATTGTTATAGAACTCATAAAACTTGGAACTAATAAAAATTTAATTAAATTTAAGTATATATTTTATTACGTTATACCAAATGGAGATAAATATCAACTAATTTACTTAGTGGTCTTCGGATCATAATAATTATTGTCTGATATTTTAGAGGATTTACATTGATGCCAAGCTTTAAGCACCAGTCTTGGACGTGCTGCAGGTCATTATTAATGGCAATAGCGAAATTAAAGATAAAATAGAACACCTTGTGGAACACCAGCAGCCACGTTTCACCATCCTCACATAGTTATATGTATGCGCCATAGCTTGCTGCCGACTGCTGAAAGCTGTCGAAAATCACTTTAGTTCCTCGGAAGAAATAATAAAGTGAATAAAGAAGCAATGACAATGTCATGATCGATTGTATTAAAAACGTTGGAAAAATCAATAAGAACCAACACAGTTCCTAGACCATTCTCCAGTGTATTGCCAATATTTTCCACAAACTTAAGCAAAATAATACTCGTGCGTTGGTCAAGATAAAACCACGACTGAAGATTGAAGATAAGATTGCAACTATAAATGAATTAAGAGATTTCTTCTGTACCGTTGCTTTAAGAATTTCGGATAGGTAAGATAAAATAGAGAAGGGTCGAAAATCAGTAGAAACAGAAGGTTTATAGACTTCAGGTATAAGAAAGCGCATATCAATGCGCTCTACGCCAAGCTATGAAAAGTGCCAGTGGAGAATGAGGTATTTATAATTAAAATTAAAGCAGGAGGAATGACTTCCATTGACGTGACGATCATAAACTGAGTTTGTTTATTTCTTTTTCACGGATTAAATAAAATGAGAACTAAATACAAGAGATGGTAATATAGATAAAAGAGATTGACTTTTGTATTAAATTAAGAATGGGTTCGGATAGTGTGGGACAATTTAAAACATCCAGACTACATACAGAAGAATAGGAGAAACTTGTTTCACTTATAAAATAATATAATATTTATAAGTTCTAGAATAATAAATATGATTCTAGAACTTATAAATAGACTCTTAACAAAATAAAATAAAAGGAAACAAATAGTACAAATTTATAATTAGTAACAAACCTGTGTAGCTAATTATAAATCATAAAACCAGAATAATGCATGACAAAAAATAAAAAGTATAAAATAAATTGATAATTAGTGTAATATAAAAGTACTCTCTATGCCGAATACAACTGAATACACCACTAAACAAAATAGTTACACAAAAAAAAATCAATACAAAAATAACCAATAAAAACAAGGTATACGTTTAAAATAATACAAGGAGCACTTAAACGAGCCCTCAGTATCAAATGACAATTTTCATAATAAAGACATTTGTATGACATTGACAGTGTATTATCAAAATGTTCAGTGGGTATCTAGCGAGAAATATATATAATATTAAAAATTAATGAAAATATTATTAAATACCAAATGTGATATTTAAATTGTTGATTAACATTTAATTACTTTAGTGATTAAAATCAAGTGTCATTCTTATTCACACGCACACAGCGCAAAAATTAAGGAAATAGTAAAATCTACGCAATCTTAAAATGAGCCTATTTCTTTTTCATACTTACATGTTGTGCTCGACTAAAATCAACTTTTCCAGGAAACTTGTACAGACATTGGCATTTGGAAATAGCTTCATTACCGAGTCCAAATTTGACTGAAAGAATATTAGTCTTATATTACCTGGCGTAAGTTAGTGACGGTGGAGCCGTTCAGTGTCCAAATATTTTTTGTGTAAAGGCGTTTGCATGAAACAGCTCTGTTTTGGTTGGGAATACAGCCAAGACATAATTCGTGTCCTTAAGAGACGTCTTTTTACGCTAGATAAGTGTTTTAATATCTAGATCACATAGTTTTAATAGAATGGGACGGTATTTATCATTTGAAGCACTGCCAAGCTGTCTGCATGATAGTGAGTCACCTTAATATTACCAAGTTTGCTGGTGTTATTAAAGATAGATAAAGCCATTGAAAGCAGATCCTCACCCTGTTGACACTAGAAATTTTTTCGGTAGCTATTCTCGGTTATACCCAAGGTTCATAACTTGGGCAAGTTGTTGTTGTAGAGGATGGTGAATCTGATCACGTCACACTGACTTTCCATACGTAATCTTCTCTTACACAGTACCGTCGCAGACCTGGTTAATACGGTGCAACCTGCACATGTCAACGGCACTTTACTTTCTTCACAATTCTACTTCTTTTTTCTCTTCTTTTCGCTTCCAATGTTCGTATTGAATTGCTGAGGATCAGATTTGCACGCCCTATATACTGTCGGAGCTGTTCTTAATTCAAATTATTGTATTTTTCACTTCTTCATTTATGACAACGATTTTTATGACTTTTAATATCAAAGTGAAGTTACTCTTAAATAGTAAATTAATGTTCCTATACATTATTATTATTATAACAATATGAGAAAAAAATATCTGAGAAAAATAATTTATTCAAAGACATTTATTTTTATTATTAATTTTGGTCGAAAATATTATCGTTTTGACGAAAATATCGTTTCCCGAAACTTTATTATAAAAAGTTTACTAGAAAATATGTTTATGTAAAATATGTTTGCAGGTTATAGTATGTTTACATAAATTACATGCATGGATTTACAAAGTAAACAGTTAAAGTACATTTATCAGTTATCCAGTCCACCCTTAGCTTTGTTTAGTTTGGCGCACGACTGCATTGTGTGCAATTTTCCCAACGGTTATTTAAATAATTAAATAAATAAAAAAAAAATTAAAAAAATGTTGTGTTGATTTTTTTTACTTACACATATATTCTTTTAATTCATAAGTATGAGTATGAATTTCAGATAGTTAATGCTGTAAATACTGTTTTTGTAGATTTGTCTAATATCCATCACAATTTAGTTTGCTTAAGCATTTATACATTATTAAAGCGCCTCATTCGTTCGAGCTCTCATCTCCATGTGCTTAGGTTGCACGTTTATTATATTAAGTGCTTGCCGTTGGGTACAAAACACGATATATAATTTAATGACACGGTTCTTTTATAAACAAATAATCCGCATAAAGCGGCGTTTTTGGATAATAATGAATATTTATTTATTAAAAATATACATATCAGAAGTTATAATATATATTTATAATTTACCTGTCTTTTATTCTCAAATATTTGCCTTAAAAATTAAAACTAAAAATTTTTCGAGGACAGATGAAAATTATCATACATAAATAATAGCAAAATTATATTTTTACTATTATATGATGAAAATGTAATTAATTAATGAAATTGGCAACGTATATAAATAGCTGATTGATTAAAGTCAATGAGCATTGATTGACTGTTCTGATATACTTCGGCATATAGCAAAGTAAATTCATATAAGTTAAGCGAAAATAACAAAATTGACAAGTAAATGTGTATTTTAATACTCACCTTTCCTAGCACAATGTAATGTCGTAAAAAACAAAATAAGGTAATATATTTGTTTATTATTATTTCTATCAGTGAATAATATTTCAAATTGTTTTATTTTTAAAATAGAAGTTATAATGTAGGGTCCATGTTTTCACGCATATAGTCGATAATATGCTTACTTAGTTAATGAACAATATTTTTACAATTTGTTTATTTTGTTGTCTAGTATAGTGTAAAGTTAAAAAGTAATAGTAATATTAAAAAGCTATACCGCTACCGCTACCGCCACCATTTTCTTTAACATCTTCCATACTATTTCCGCTTTTTATTTGATATTTACTCGGATACTAAATATGTGACGGTGAAACAGACAAAGATACAAAAAGTTCAAGTTAAACTATTTTAATGAGGTCTGCGTCACGGAATTACGACTTTATAACACAATAAATGTGTCACAATCAGTGGATCTTTCGTTTGTGTAGTTATAATAAAAAATCTTTAGGAAAAACTAAGAATGTTGATTTGAAAATTAGAAACGGCCGATCACGGTAAATTAATTCAGTAGTAATCCATTAAACATATGTTATATGCTTACAAAGTGGCGTTATAATATATATTCCTTCACCATTCGCTTATTTACCATTATATAATAAAAAAAATGAAAATTTGACTAAGGGAAAGTATTGTCAAATATTTTAGAGATCATAAATGAATCAAATGTTTCTGTAGCAGATTTTAAATAGCCTTCATAAAAAGGCTATAAAAAATCATCCTCAATTAGTTGAAATGAATTGGGAGGCGTATGAACGCATAATATTAAATTACCCTTTATTATTTATGGTTTAATATAGAGTCGTAAACTAAGATAAATTGAATTCATATTCTAGTCAAATAATGCTATAATGCACTTTATTGCTCTATTTTGTTTTGATTACATACTACCTTTGTTCGTGACTTCGCTCAGTTTTTGGATTTTAAAACATTTCAGGTTTTGTAAAGGCGGAGCTTTGAGTATATCGTGCTTTGAAAATGTCATTACAAATACTAAAGAAGATAAAATATAGGAAATTTATCTTATACTTAATTAAACAGATAATAATATATCACATGTTCCTCGACACGAAGTAAACAAAGATTAAAAAGCATTTGACATATAAGTTGTTAAGAAAAAACTAAACTTGTTTAACAGAAATAACTTAAGACGTTAGTAATTTAAATATATTTTAGTACAGACGATTTATGTAATACAGAAAACAGTGTGATGTTAAAGTAAGTATCGTATAATAATGCGGTGAATGAGTATTTTTCCAAATAGGCACAAAGAAAGATATAATGAAGTCTATTTTCAACGTAATTGAACAACATTATAGATAAATACGGCCTGCTCTTAGTTATATTGCGCTTGTGAAATATGTAAAGCGTTTGGTTTCAACAATATTGGTTGTTAGCAATGCGTTCATAAGAATATGTGGTTATTTTCATATCTCAATATTCTTTATTGCTTTTTCAATGTATACAAGATATTGCAATGTACTAGATTTAATATTAATAGGAAATATTATTTACGGAAATATTATTATTTGAATAACTGAAATTTAAGATTTTAGTATTATTCTAGGCTGCAAATTATACAGTATATATACCTTCGAATCAAATCGGTAACTTATATTCATTTTAGGGATTGGAAAAGAATTTATAGATTCTTCAAACCTCGTTCTACTTTTTAATACATTTGTAAGGTCTATTCTGGAATACGCTTCCACTTTGGAATCCGCCAAATCAGGTTTTCATAAATAGTTTTGATCAATTAAGAATTAAGTCAATGAAACATTATTATTTATAAATTTTGTAATTCAACATTTAATAATGATATTTTAATAGCTGCTTGTATAAACATAAGAGATCAGTTTTTGTTCGAAATTATTAAAAAAATAAAACAATATTAGATAAATGTTCTCTACAATATAGATATATATAGATATTTTCATGACGTCCAAAAGTATCGAAGATAATTTCTGTGAAAAGGCATACTTCAATTTGATTTTCTTGCGATTCTTCTTGTACTCTTAATGATTATCAATCAATTTTGTTGGTACGAAACTATTAATAATACCAAATGTTTATATTCAACCATTTGGTAGCGCCAATTAACACAATTTTATAGACCTTCGACACGCTACTAGGGGAGCAGGAAAAAGATAAAAATGTGACTCGCAAATAATAATAATAATAATAATAATAATACTCTTTATTGTACACCAAAAAGAGAAATAAAAACAAAGATATTACAAACAAAAACAATACATAATATACAAAAGGCGGCCTTCGCTAAAGCAGCGATCTCTGCCAGGCAACCTTGAGGTACAGATATTCGATTTTTTTTTCAAAGGTAATAGAAAAAAAGGGAAACCATGCGCGCACCAACCTCAGAATCCAAGGCTCCAGCAATATAATTCAAGAAGATTGAGTTCACATATCCGAAAATAGTTTATTATATAAGTCAATTATTAAGTCCAATAATACTGACGATCTACTTAATAGAGGGGGACTAAACCAATATCTCTTCACAATCCCAAAATGCAGTACTCAAGAATCAGATGGGGAGCTGGAGGTGAAGACGGAGATGTAGGGCTACGTCTTTTGCGAATGCGGTCAGAGCTATATGCGCTACTTGATACGCAGGCGGTGAGGTTAGAGCTGGTGTGCACGGATTTTAAAGAGGAAAATAAAAATCTTTATTGAAAGAAAGTATTGTACAAAACATTTTTGCATTGTCATATCAACACCAGTATTAAAGGGCTAATAAATTATAATGTAGATGACATATGGCCGTATAGTGAAATGCTGCTCAAATCCGTCAATCACCTAGGCGTCACTTAAATTTAAGAATATTTCAAATTTAAGCGGTTTACTCAAATACAATCATTAATTGATGAACCATGCAAAAGATATTATCAATATACATCAATAGTGAATAAACATCGATATTTAGTTAGAAAACATCGATGTTTTGAGTTAGATCGATGTTTTGAGTTAAATAACATAGACACGTCGATGTTTTTTAAATAAAATATCATCATTGGGGTCATCCATTAATCACATGAGGCTTGATAGGGTGGGAGGGGGTTCGGCAAAAATCACGTAATATCACAAGGGGGGAGAGGATATCACGCAGTAAGATATCACGTGTATTTATTTTATCAAAACAAACAAACAGTACATGAGATTATAAGCAAACAAACAAACAGTACATAAGCTTATAAGTATATAAGCTTAGTACATAAGCTGAGTATAAAAGCTAAGTACATAAGTTTAGTATATTAGCAAAGTATATAAGCTTAGTACATAATGTAAGCAACTAAGCTAAGTGAATAAGCTAAGTATATGAGCTTAGCACATACGTTAGATGCATAAGCTGAGTATGTAAGCGAAGTACCTAAGCTTAGTATATATTTAGAGAATGAGATTTGAAACGATCCAAGATGTCTACACACGTTGGAACTCTACGCTTTATATGATTAAAATATTTTTGTAACTGCGCCCTGCCTTCAAAATTATTATTAATGGTCACACCAGTTCACCAGAAATGTCGTATACGACGCAAATTATAGATTTAACTGAAGTATGTGAGATTTTACGACTAATTTAAAATACTGTGTAAGTCTGCGGTGAAAAGTATATAACGTATTGTAAAGTTATTATACTTATCAGATTACTTATTATAAAAAGGGACTGGCTGCCAACCAAAACAAATGATGGAAGAATTTGAAAAATAATTTGTTAATTGAAAATATAAAGAAAAGCTTGTTACAATCGCAAAATATCCTATCAGGCGCTACTCTCGTGATCCCGTTTAAAATATTATTTAGCCTGTTCCGTTAATACTATCAAAGAATTGATTTCTGATATTAACATGAATAAACGAACTGAAAATGATCAATATGCGAAGAATTCTAAACACAAGTCGAAGAAGACCAAGTTCAAGAAATTTAATATAGATAGGATGATAATGGGGAATGTGATACGAATATACCTATAGAATAAGAATTTTATTTAAAAAGTTCGGGAGGTGATTGAAAACGAAACCCATTACTTTTATGGAAAGGGCTAGAATCTACCTACTCCAGTAGTCTTTTTTAGGTGGACCTAAGAAAAAAGTCCCGTAAAATTGATATAATATAACCAAATGTAATAGGCAATTATCAATATAATTGAGCAGTCACTTGCAAGTCATCTGTCAACATGAAATATGTCCGTTATAACACCCTGGTAACTGCCTGTCGCGTAAAATCGTGAGGTTATGAGTATTGCCAACTGAGGCAAACTGATTCTAAAGCTCTATTTTGGTGACTCCGTTTTGTAAGAGGTTTGATCGTACTAGTCCAAATATAAAATTATCTTTTCGAGACGCGGAACCGTGCACTAGATTCACCATGATTATACTTTTGAAAAGAATTTAATTTTTCCACATTTCTGCGACTCATACTAGGCCTTTCGTGATCCGAAAGAGAATATAACGACGATAAAGACATTCTTCAAGACCTGAATAAAACTTTGGTTGAGATTTAAGCGAACTCACGACCACTCTCAGATTTAGGAGCTGCTTAGAACAGTTTGACAGTACATTTGACGGATAACTAACGTTGAGTTGCGTTTGAGTATACAAATATTTCACTTCAGTGGCATTTAAGTACCTCTCAAGGTAAGATACACCTAAATTGTAGAAAACTTATAAATAAGATTTGAGAATACGAATTTAGTATTTAAGAGTTGCTCAAACATTTTAAAAAGCCGTTTCAGTAACTATTTGAAAGACGTTTCAGTATTCGGCCAATAGACACTTAAACTTTTCTTTGCATTTGGTTGTTTTTTTAAAACTATTCAATTGACATTTCATTTATTATAGTCGAAAGTTTACACTTTAAAGAACTTAAAAATGTACATTAACAAGGCTGATATATACTTTGATTGATTGATGGTTTAGTGCAATATTGATTTATACTTGATTTATACTTTAGTGCAATATTGAACAATGAAATCATTAACTCTCCTTTCACTTTTTGTGTTTATTGATCCCTTTTCTATGCGACAGTATGATAGTATGACCAATTATATTTATTATTATGCGCTATACGGGAAGCCCAATTCATATCTGCCAAATTACATTGAAATTTTTATTGCGCTTTAAATACGAAATCGTACAATGAGGTGCGGAAACATTTAATTTATTTACCCCTGACTTTGAGGTATATAAATTACTATGAGTTGGAGTTCAAAATAAAATTTTCAAAACATTATGGATTATGTATTGAAAAATTAAAATGATAAAAAACTAGTATCTTCTTTAATTGATATAACATTTGCTTTTACTGTTTTTAGTTTAACTCTTTTTTAATTTAATTACCCTTACCTTATTTCATTAATGTTAAGCGATGATATAAATAACGTTTCGTTACAAGTCCTTAGTTAATTTTTATCATTCTAATATTTCTATTTTTATACATATATTCGCGAATTATTGCGAGTGTACTCTGTGTATTTAAAATGATTTTTTTACATTTTTTTTTGTGGTATTATATACAGAGCAAGTAAAGTAGTAGTGACAGTAAGCACTGACTCAATTTCCGACACAGTTCACGATGACGATACCGCTCATGTTGCTCCATCATTGGGAACCGGGTAAAAGACAACATTCATTTTTGGTTCGACCCCTGACTTAGAAGAAAAAACTTTACATACTATTTTAGTAAGAATATTTAAAAAAATATATAAAATTAATTGTAAATCTTTATTTTAATTTCTATGAAATAAATTGAGTTTTCTTGCATCCTTCGCTTCCTACTAACGTGATTCACTCACTTCCTGGAAGAAGGAAACAATGCAAGTTTTGTTAAGAGGGAACTTTGAGTAAATCTTACTGTGTAAAAATAAAATAAAATTGTTACTACAATTAATAAAACAAGAAAGTTACAGTAGAAATCAGCGTGTAACATATGTCATGACCCCCCATTAGTATGCTATATGCCATATTTAGACCATGATTATAGAGCACTTGATACGTGAATAGTTGGCCAAAAAACGCAACTTGTTTAAAAAAAAATGTAGGTGTCACTTCTTTTTAATTCGTTATTATAGACGATACTTGTAATGAAAAATACCGTGTGATGTTAAATTAGCAAAACAGCAGATACTGAACGTTCTTGCACTTTATCATAAATGAAAATTATCTGCTCTTAGTTATATTGCTCTTGTAAATATATGTAAAGGTTTTTACTCTCAACATTATTGGTTGTAAGTCAACAAAGCGTTGATATGGTTGTACTGTTATTTTCATACTCGTATTTCAATATTCCTTATTGCTTTATCGATTTATAGAAGACATTGTAAAGTAGTATTTTTATTTTAAGACAAGCACATGAAGTATTCTAAATATTAGAATTACTTGTATGATTTTGGTTGGTGATCAAAATAAGGAAATGTGTTTAGATAATGTATGTATTTTTGAATACATTGTGATATATATTGAAGCTATCAACCCGTAGTGGGGTGAATAGGTTTTTAAATTCTAGAAATAGATACTTATCAAGAATCTGGAATTGAAAAGGGCTTTATATCTTTACTATATTATTTATATAAAAATTGCATATCTTAATAAATTACGAAATAATAAGGACGGAGGAAGAGTATGTAAATTGGCTTAGTATCATCAAAACTATGGTTTGAAATAAATAGCGTTTCACCAGGTAAAATATTTGTTAACCTTTCTATACCTCCGTGTTGGTAAATCATAACGACTTTATAAGAACTCATGAGAAATGGGACTCATTAAAAGTTGCGTGATTTGTATCTTACATTATTTCTAACGTTCGTGAATACAAAAAATATTGGAGTTCCTACTCATGAAAAGTATTCTATCCCACGTATAAATGAAAAAAATTTCGATAGCAGCTCCCTATATTTTTTTAAAAATATAATTATTAATTTAATTTATTTATATTAATACGTGAAGCAAGAGTTTTGTACCTCCTATTTCTAAAATATAAACCCAGGAGGAGGTCCTCCATCTGCGTTTTGGCTTCAGTTACTGGGCAACCATTAGTATTAAATTGAAGGTTTTTAAAAATGTACCTAGATCGAATTATTCAAAAAGTATTTTATGAATAATAAGCTTTTTATAAAATAACGTTTTAATAAATGAAGTCAGTTTACGGACAATAAATAGCTTCGAGCAATAACGTAATAAGGATAAAATTGATGGAAAATTGCATTGATGGAATGCCACATATTATAAAGCATGCTGTGATCTAAGGCAAAGCTACTACAAAACGATGATTTATAAAAAAAAATCTCAAAAATGTAAGATCATCTAATAAAGTGAAATCCTATATATAGTCCAGTGTGTTATTTTCTTATGATTGTATTAATATATAAAAACTTAAAGCCTTCGTAATAATACGTTGATGATGATTATAATTGTATAATTATTCATTATTTTGTTGTTAATATGAAAATATCATGAGTTGGTAATCACATCCCGGAAACAATTACATTGCCTATAAATGCACGAATTTTATCGAATATATTTTTTTATAATAGTGAAATTAAGATTTTATATTCAAAGAAATTCTCATATATTTGTAGTACATAAGCCTTAGTTATTGTTTTTTTTTTTAATTGTGTTCCAAATTAAAATTGTGTTTCATATTAACTGGTCAAATAAAGTCGATTGATAAAACTAAACAATGAACACAGACTGCTTTAAATATCAACGAAAAAAAACATTTCAGTATCAAAAATTGAAGCGTTCCTCTTTGACGCATCTGTGTGTGACGGTGCGAGTTTAAAACGCTTTGTCCATAACCGACACTCCGGAATGTTTTTGATTCTAAACAATGGAATGTTAACCGATAAGTTTGAATTCGGGACTCTTTTGTGGCAGTTGTATATACATAATGTATACATGTTCTCTTAGGTAATCGATTTCTTAAAATAATTATATTCATTGATTATAGACATCATTTTAAATTTTCCATTACTTACACATTTTGGGTCTGCTATGCTTACATTAATGAAAAATAAATAAATCAAAGTTTTATTTGTGACAAACAGAGAACAAGCTTTTTGGAATAAGAAAACCTTTGGAATAATGCTGTCACGAGAAAATTGCTTTCTTTTCTTTTTATTATTTATTAGTATTACCAAAAAATTACAATATTTACATTAAACAACAACTTTTCTAACATTACGTACTAAGACAAAATGTATAGTTAGTATTTGCAAACTATTGAATAGCATGTTTGTAACATATATATGAACAATTACTCTAATCTTATATATTAATATTTTCAAAAGTATATGGAGTGCTTTTTCGAAAGTAGTCAAAGTGTTAACATGGATATCCAGGAATTTGAGTTTATTGTACAGTTGACTTATTCTTGGAATTGGCGAGTTACCACCAAACAGTTGAACGATGAGGGAAAGATAAAAGTGAATTCAAATACTTTCTTGGATACCTGGCCAGAACTTAAGTGAAGACTATTTAAAAGAGAAGAACATTCAATTCGATGGTTGATAATCTTAAAATAACACATCAAATCTAATTTGGGTCTGTGCATTTCAAAGGCATCCATATGAAGGAAGTTTAGTATGGCTATAAAGCTATACTAAACTTCCTTATATTCTAAAAGTATAATTAGTTATAAAACTAATTATACTTTTAGATTACTTACTGTACTATATACCTACTGTGAAGGCAAGGTACTAAAAAAAACATTTTTGGATCTTTTCAATCATTTTAATCCTCAGCTTATAAACAGAATAGTATGGTTGCTAACAATAAAGCTTTATATAGTATTTTAGTACTGATCTTATCAAATAATTAACATCCTCCCTGCTATTACCTGTTCTAATAATCTTTAAGTCATCAGCATTCATAAACTGTAGAGAGAACTAAAAACAGCTGGTGATAGCGTTGACGAAATTATTAAAATGAACTGGACCTAGATGAGAGCCTTGTGGAACACCCGATTTAATCAATCTCTGGCTAGATTTATAACCACCTATAACGACAAAAAATAATTAATTTTTAAAAACGAATCGAACCACCGTATAAGTGATCCTGATATGTCATATATAGACAAGTTCTGTAACTAGATCCTGTGAAAATCTGAATCGAATGCTTTACTAAAATCCATTTGCGTCTACTTGTTTATTTCGATCCACTGTTTCAGATAATTTATCGATGAAAGTAAGTAAATTTGTTACTGTTTATCTAGATTTTACGGAGCCGTGTTGACAGTCACTTAAGTGTTTCTTAAAATAGCTGTATAAATATGGACGTACTAGTGCCTCAACAATTTCGGCCGAGGTTGAAAGCAATGATATAGTTCTGAAGTTAGATACTAAATTATTATCATCATATTTGATTACTGGAACTACTTTAGCAATTTTCCATAAAGTAGGGAAAACCACTTTCCCTTGCTTAAGTGATCTATCATAGTTCCTACACCGAACAGATCAAAATAACTATTGCAGAAAGGGTCAAGAAACATGTTGTAGCTATAAAAAATCTACAGATTAAAAAGTCTGCAATAACTGAGCACTTCAGAAGCTTAGTGGAAGATTCTTATTGACAAATACGATTGTTTTGATGATGAATTCTCTGATACAAATATATTCTTTTAAAAACAATGAAATAATAATGACATCAATCTCTGTCTGTGTGTATATTTTATTTATTTTTATAGTTATAGATTTGTTATATACATATTTGTTCTTTACTGCTCTTTAATAAGAATTGGTGTAATATTAGGTAATTGTCTAAGCCTCTATCAGAGTTTTTACCAGTTGAACTGAAAGTTTGTCAATTTCATGAGCATATATAAAACTGATTTAGGATATATAAAAATAAATTGAAATGATTTTATATACTAAACTTCTAGTCAATCTTTTTATTACTTTGCCATTTAACTTTTTTTCATAGGACTTGTAGTTTTGCCGGAAATTGCAATACAACATTTTTTACCCTTTAAAACTCAACTCCCTTCCCGACCTAAGATCATCCGTAATCGTAATCAACGGCTAGTTAAAGCAAAAAAGTACCGTAGGGCAACATAGCACAACTAAAATATTTTTTTACTTTGTGTTTATTATCTCTTATTTCGAATATTCATACGAGATATTATGACCGATAAAATTTATTATTATGCTCTCTACAGGAATCCCAATTCATGTCTGCAAATTAACATCATTTTTTTTCCGCTGTTAAATGTAACGCCCTCGTACAATGAGGTGCGGAAACATTTAATTTATTTACTGATGACCTTTGCCTGGGGTAGGGGAACTCCATAATGTTTTGAAAATTTTCCTTTTTTGTATCTAATTTGATTTATACAACATTTGGGTTGCTTTTATTACTTCGTTTAACTCTTTTGTCGTTTTATAACCCCTACCTTATTTCATTTCTGTCAAACGATGTTGTAAATGACGTCTTTGGTAACAAATCTTTTGCCAATGTAAAAGTCTTTGTTACTCTTACGAATATACGAATAAAAATAAATAAACAAATTTCTGTTTATTTATTTTTAATTAATTTCGAAATAAAGTCTTTACTTAATTTTATATGTCATATTGTTAAAAACATTCAGTAAAGTATAGTAACGGCAGTAACAGCTTATTACTAAAATTAAACAATAATATAAATTATTGCATATATAATAGATGTACTAAAACTAATATTATTGCATATATAATAGATGTACATTTTTTAATAACGAATTATTCCTCATGTAAATTAAAAAAATATATAACAAGCTGACATTATAATTGTATATTCAAGAATAAAAAATAAGATTATAAGAGTTAGTATCATAGTTCCGTAATTTTTTAAAACAGTTTTATGATATGCTAGTTTCTTTCTCGAAACATCCTGAAATTTGGAGCTTGAGACCTATTTTATTTATAGACTAAATGTTTAAAATGTATTTCAACGATCGTAAAAGTATTGATCGTAAAAGTATCGATCGTAAAAAATCGTAAAAGAGAATGTAGATTCTAAATACAATCTACATTCTCTTTTACAATTTTTTTGCTTATTCTAGACCTCTCTACTTCACTTCAACTATTTATATTCATTAACCAGTTACAATAATATTTCCAACGCTCTTTAATATCGTCCTGATTTATATATTTTTTTTCTTTAATTGCTCTTTATACATTTTACATGCTAAATAAAATTTCCACTTTCTCTTTCTAGAGTATAAATTAGAGTATAAATGTATAATTTGTATGCGGTAGAAGTGGGAGCGAGAGGTATAACAGTGAATCTCTCTATAACCTACTTAAAGATCTTGGCCTCTCTAGAACTATCATCAGTACATTTCTAGAACGTACTTAAAATACGGCATTGGTAGGTTCATTCCAAAATTTGGTTAGGTAGGGAGAGGAGCGCAACCAGTTGAGGTGAGCGTATATGCGCATTTTAAAGGGGCCCCTTCAGCCTACACCTGGGTCGCAAGTCCCAGGTGCTATTTGCACTCCTCTCCGTGGAACGCAATGGGCCCTCCACCCGCACGGTTAATCCATGGAATGCTAAGAAGCTTCGTCTCTGTTTCCCCAGTATATGCCAAGTTTCCGCTACCGCTTGAGCTACATTTGCCGCTTCTACTACCAATGAATCATTTGCCGATATAATCATTATGGTGTTTTTTTAAATTGTTGTAGAAAAATTAACAACAACAAACATGTTATGTATCAAATTTTACTATAATTAGAAATTTGACAATCACTACAAACATAACAAACTACTATGTCATAACATGACTACTAAATATGCTCTCTGTTGATTTGGTTCTCCATGGATTTTGTCTAGTGGAAAACAGATATCACTCTATATTATATTACTCTGTTGCAACAAGTTTATCTGCTAGCTCCTACTACATTTCATGAATTTTTATGAAAATGACCCTGTCAACGTCAAATATATTATATGTGTCTAATATAAAATAATTGGCAAGAGTTGATTTACGCCTGACGTTATTGAATAAAAAAATAAAAAATATATTTATTTGCATAGAGCGAGATGTAAATCCAAATCCTCTTAAATATTCAAACATAAATAACGGGTGGCTCTCGGCTACTATTCACCACTTTTTTATATAAATTTATGACATAGTAGAGCATACGAGCATACGGGTTACATGACCGCAGGTGATGAATACCACTCATGAGCTCTTGCATAGGAATAACAAAAATGTTACCAGCTTTTTAAGAAGAAGTAGGCGGCTTTTTTAAGGTCTATCTCCTGTTGACCTGCAAACACCGCCTACGGAAGTTCATTCCATTGATATTGCGTGAAATAAAGTTTCTCGAGAACCACGCATTAGTGGAACGCCACGTATTTACAACTATAATGTAATAACTTAGGTCGCCAGAACAGAACGTTATAAATGCGATAAATATAAAGACGAAATACTGACGCATCAAAACTTTCACAGACCACTGGGTGTGTAACAACTTAAGCAGCTCCATTAAATTGTTGAGCTAATACTGAAGCAATGTAATGAGAATAGTACACGATATGCGAACAGATATGCGCCTTACAAAACAACCAGCCAATTGTCGGGCGTAAATGACTATCTTGCTCTATTAATCATTCCTAGTGACGCCAATTTGTCTTCGCCTACCAGGTGTCCAATAAATTTACAATCGCTCAAAATTTCCACGCCCAGTACTCACTAAGCTTGGTGAAGAAATGAGTAGTGTTCTCGAAGATACGATAATTGCTTTCTGTTAATGAAAAAAGGGGAAATTTATGTTTTCTGGGGTTTAAATTAATGAAACTTCAGTTTAGTCTAAAAGGTCTCTGCAGTAACGCAAGCAAGTAAAGTTGTAAGTGATACTGTAAGCAAGTAGAGTTGTAAGTTGTAACGTAAGTGAGCAATAACTATAAAAAAACATTTTTCTTTACTAACTATAAATTTTACCTATAATGGTCTGATTGCGTATTATTAATATAGAGCTGGATGGTATGTTAATTCATATAGTTTGCTTTCTACGGAATGCTAAGGCACTAACTTCTAAACTTATTCTTTATGATTTTTTTGTGAGACAGTCTAGCAGCTGAGCAGATGGTCTGTCTGGTGTTAAGTGTGCCGTTGGCCACAGTTAATTCGAATTAAATTATCGATGTAATTGTATTCCATTGGGAAAAGTAATAAGTGAGCATGTGTTACAAAAGTGAGGTTGTAATTGCTTGCAATATACAGGTAAAGTGTTATTGTTATTATTTTACCACATTGGCAATATGAACCTTGTAATACGGAGTCTAAGAAATCGATTTACCAAGAGAAGAAGTGTACATACACAAGATATATGTACAACTGCCACAAAAGAGTCCCGAATTCAAACTTATCGGTTAACATTCCATTGTTAGAATCAAAAACATTCCGGAGTGTCGGTTATGGACAAATCGTTTTAAACTCGCACCGTCACACACAGATGCGTCAAAGAGTAACGCTTCAATTTTTGATACTGAAATGCTGTTCATTTTTCATTTTGTTGATTTTCATTTTGTTGATATTTAAAGCAGTTTGCTTTCATTGTTTACCGCTATTCGCTTGTAACAATCAATTTTTATTTGTTCAGTTAATATATAAGACATAACACAATTTTAATTTAGAATTTGAATAGAAAATACAATAACAAAGATTTATGTACTAAACATACTATTATATGAGAACTGCATATATATTATAGTCTTAATTGCAATTTTTCCGATAAAATACGTTAATTTATAGGCAATGTAAGTATGTCTGTGGTATGCCAACTCATAATTTTAAGATAAATAACAGAAGCTGAATAATTATACAATTATAATCATAATTTATTTATGAATATGGCTTTTTATATATTTTTATACTTATTTAATAGTAAAAAAAACTTTACATAGGATTTAAGATTTCACTATGATCCTTACAGGTTTGAAGATCATTCGATATTTAATGCTTTCGATGGATTTTAGTTTACATATTTATAGATATGAGATTTGATACTAACTTGAGTAAATCTGAACGTGCTGCATTTATTACAATATATGTATGAAAAAATTATAAAGACAGCCTGTAATAATAGAAGTCTTAAAACAAAAGAATAAATGGAGTCAAATATAGAATAGATACAAGTAAGGAGTCAAATGTCAAATGTGATAGATAACCAATATAAAAATAATGGAATACAAATATTTTACACATTAGAATATTTCTTGAATTTAATTTAACAGGAATATAATATAGTTGCATCATTTTCATATAATATGCCTTTGTCTTACAAATAAAGAAAAGTCAAGTCCCCATAGACTATATACGACCGCGTCGTAATTTTTTTCTTTTCGTTATACAAACAGACAAATTTTAGAAAATCCAGCTGCAAATGACCGTTTAAATTATTAAACTTTCATAAATTAATGATATTTTACTATAACCTTATTATTTTTACATTATTTATTTATTATATTATTTATATAACCTTATTATCTAATATTGAAGCTTTATTCGTCTACCTAAGTTATTTTAATCTTAATCTTACTACTCTTTCCCTGGACATAACATGATATAAAACATGTCGTTTTTGTATTTTACCTGTTAGTAAATACTAAATATGCTTAGTGAAACAAGCTGTTTTGGAAAGAAAATGAAAATCTGTTTATAAGTTTATAGCTATTTTCTGTCTATAGCACTTTTTTGTGATAAGAAATATCATAAAATATATTATGACCTGATACATATTACTTTCTTTATTATTAATATCTTCTTCTACTTTTTTTCTTTTATATACACAAAGTTAGCCGTTAGACAAATCTGAATTTTCATGTTTCTCTGAAGCATTAGGCTTTTACGTTGCAAGCGTAAGCAAAGCCATGAGCAAAGGATAGTTTCTAACAAAAACAATATGGAGCAGTAAATGCAATATACCATTATTTGACTTGAATATTAATTCGATTCTGATGAATCTTTATATTAAACCATTAATAGCAAAGGGTAATTTAGTATTACGCTTTTATACGCCTCCCAATTCATTTCAATTAACTGAAGATGAATTTTTTATAGCACAGTAAAAGTGACGGCTTTTCACAATCAGCTACGGAAACATTTGATTCATTTACATGAATATACTTTTTAAAGCTTTGAAAGTCAAATTATCTTTTTTTTTATGACAGTTAATTTTGATTTTATAACAGTTTTGTGACAGAGACCACAAAATCATAGAATAAGTTTTCAATTATTGCCTGTTTGTATCTTAGCTTGTTTCAGTATCACGTTAAACAGATAACATATTATTTTATCTGAATTAACAAACAATTTGAAGCGGGGAGGTGATGAAGTTGAGAAGCAGATAGTCTAATATAGATATCTGATTTTTACGAAGTAAAAGTAACGTTTTTAACAAAACCCATGTACAGAATCATACGAAAGCATAGACCATTGCCTTATTACTTATTAGAATTATTTCAAAACATAAAATTGATTGCTTAACTTTCTAATTGCAAAATTACAAAAACATATTTGCATTTTTTATAGATGATATAAAGCATTATTCCACAATATACATATTATATTAAAAACTAAAAAAAATAAAAGCGTTAAAAGTGGAAGTGGTAGCGGAGGTGATAACGGAAGCAAGCAACAACAATAACAAGTGAGCATATGATAAAACTTGACTGTTTTATATTCCTATTTGTATATTAAAAAAAAATACGATAACACTTCGATCATAGTGATGATGGAAGTGCGAATAACATTTTGGGAAGCTTGCTGCTCAAAGGATGATTGTTCTTTTTTTATGATTTTTCTAAGGCCTTTGATTGCGTTTATCATAATACTTTCAACCGTAAATTTGATAACCGATAAATGATATATGATCTTGTTTACCGATGAAACTTTGCTTATTTTTAAATTATAATAAAAAGGCACATGTAACTTTATCTAAAATATATACAACAATTTAATACTTTTAATCACTATAAGGTGATCAAATTTCATTTAATGTTAGCTATTTATCTTTCATTTAAGTGTCAGTGAATTGCTACTACTCATAAATTCAACCCAATAATATACAATTCCAAACAAATTAACTTGTTTATACATGTGTATAACAAACGTGAGTTTATTCAAAGAAATAAAATTAACGTAAATAAAATACGCTTTCTAGTAATATTTTAAGTAATATTTTGATTACAGTTTTAATAAATCGGTTCTATTATCATTTGTGTAAGAAAAGTATAAGGCATAGTCAGTATATAACTGACATTAGTTTATATTCTTGAAGAAGATATATAGGTTTCTAGCTCAGAAGGCATATAGCTACAGAAACTAATTTAAATTCTAATCTACAGTAATAGATCCAGTTTCCATCTCGTGGGAGAATATAACTATATCCGTACATTATTCTGAAATTAGTATTAGAAGGGTCTTATTATATTTAAGCTTATCAATACACAATTTCCAACTTCGATTTAGAAGTTTTAAGTAGCGAAGTCTTTTAACATATTATCTCGTTACACGGCGGTTACCCATTTAAAGTTAGCGATTCCAGTGTATTTAGTAGACGATAAATAGTTCTTGCCCAAATTACAGTAACTGGATGATCCATAAGTATCGGCATTTTATGTGTTATTCAATTGTTATAAATAAGCATATAATATCATAAGTATTTCCAACCTTCACATAATATTTCCCAATATTCTAGGCTCTGATTTAATATTCGTGCAGAGACCAAAGAGTGGATTCCATCTAAGATAAATTGACACGGTGATTGAATGAATTTGAAATGGTTTTGTCCAGAAATACAGGAAAATATCAGTTTAACTTATTCTGTTATTTTTAAGACAAGTGAGGAATAATTTAGAAACCTGAACATCGAAAAGACCTAGAGTTTCTTAGGAAAATATCAACATTGTTAAATTTACACGTTCATATTTACAGTATTTTCTTAATGAAACGCTATGAATTATACATTTAATGAATTACCGCGGTACCGGCTGTTCATAATTTGATGCAAAGAATTATGTGAATAAATCTTTAATAAAATCGCTGTTTAATATTCAAACAAAGCCTGTCTGTTATATAACGTTATAAGGATATACTATTTTATACGAGTGTTAAAAATTCCGCAGCGAAGTTTTTTTAACAGAGCTCCGCAGTGCCATATAATGCCAGTCCCGTACTAGTCTAATACGAAGTTATTGATTATTTATTGTAATAGATATTCGTTCATATACTTTCATTTAATATGATTATACTATTTTCATATTAGTATTATTTAAATTTTTAATTGTATTAATTATTTACAATATTATTCTTAGTACTAATATACAGCTATATTGTTATCTAAATTTGTATTTTAATTACATACTACATGTAAATCATACTAAATAATTCATCTTCTCGTTAATTACAAAATGAAGTTTAAATTACTATAGACAAATCACAGTTTCTAATTACCATTACCATCAGGACGCGTCTTAGCATTCCCAATATCAAACATACGACCTGGAAAGCACACGATCGTAATATAGCGGCCCTGTTAGAGCACCCGAGCTCGAATCAGGATTTCGACACGCAGGTAGAGACTTTCCAAAACACCATATACGACTACTTTAATGAGCACTATCCACCTCCAAACCGTTATGCTCACAAAAATAAAGAAAATACTTTTAAATTGAAAATGAGGAGGAAAAAAAGAGAGTTAATACGGAAACTTCGTAGGGCCAAAGCCATGGGCGATAATCAACTTAGTCACCAACTGTCTAGGGCATTAAGGTCAATTCTTAAACTAATTCAAGGTATATCAAAACAAATATCAAAAAATCTTGACAATTTTGACCGGGCAAAACACGAAGTAGATTTCGATAAAAATCCTTTCGAGTACTCAAAAAACATTTTCAAAGAAGAAAAAGGTAAGCTTCTCTTGACCAACGAGCAAATTTACGAACACTACAAAAGCACTTATCAACTACCAAAAACTCATATACTATATAAGGATCCTAACAAACAAAGACCTGAGAGTCCTTCTATTGATTTTCAATCTAACCCACCAACTTTGGAGGAAATTAATAGAATAATAAAAAAGAAGCCAACTAAATCAGCACCAGGTCCTGATGGTATTCCTTACATAGTGTATAAAAAATGTCCGTCGGTTCGTAATAAACTTTTAAATATATTCGATAAAATCTGGTCAAGGAAGCAAATACCGGTAACATTCGGAAAAGCCATTTTTGTCCTCATTCCAAAAAAAGACAGTGTCACGAATCCGAAAGACACTAGACCGATAGCTTTAACGAACACAATTTCTAAGATCTTTTTCTCTTTTTTACAAAATAAAATGACGCAATTCATGATTAAAAATAAGTATTTCAGGCCAAATCACCAGAAAGGGTTCTTGCCCGGTATTTCTGGATGCCTGGAACACAACACATTAATTTCGGAAAGCCTTAAAGATGCCAGAACGAGCGAAAGACAAGTTACGGTGTGTTGGATAGACTTAGAGAACGCCTTTGGGTCGGTACGACATGAACTGATGATGTTCGCATTGAGATGGTATAACTTTCCTACTTTAGTTGTCGACATAATTGCATCATACTATTCAAAATTATATTTTTCAATAACTTCTAGCGGAAACCATTCCCGACCGCTAAGCTATAATATAGGTCTGTTTCAAGGATGTTGCATTTCTCCAATAATATTTAATATAGTAATTAACATTTTAATAGATAAATTAATAAGTCATGAGAAAAAGTGGGGTTATCGGTTTAAATTTAATAATAAATACACGGAATCCATACTAGCATTTGCAGACGATCTCGCTATACTGACACGTAACCCTAAACAATGTCAGGTACTTTTAAATGAAGTAGAGGACTTCTGTACGTGGACTGAGGGACTGAGGACAAAACCCAGTAAATGCCACTGTCTGTGTCTGGGTAGACGAGACACCAAATATACCTCTTATAATCCGGGTCTTTCAATAGGCGGTCAAAGTGTTGCTACAATTACTGAAGCAGCCCCATTCAAATTTTTAGGTAAAAAAATAGATTACAAAGGTCGCACTCCATCTCTAGATATTATAGTCGATAGCTTTTTAAATGATCTTAAGAAGGTAAACGATCAACCAATCAGTAATATCAAAAAAGCTTGGATATATGACAACTATCTAACGTCACGTCTAAATTGGCCTTTTCTAGTTTACGATCTTAATAAAACCCTTTTGTCTAAGTTAGATGCAAACGTCATAAAGATATTGAAGTCGTGGTTTGGGCTCGCGCATTCAGCGGACTCTTCAACTTTATTCAGAGACCGAAACAATTTTGGGATGAAATTAAAGAAACCATCGGAGCTCTATAAACACCTAAGAGCTACCAAAAGACATATCATCGAAAAATCTCATGATGATATTGTAACATCTCTTCCAAAAGATAAAAATGCATCAGAGCTGGAGTCACGACTTCAATTCCATAAACAATTCATGATAGGTGCTCAAACAAATAAAGCAGGGTTAGGATGTAGCGGGAAAGTTCGAGATATAGACTTAACAAAATCCTTTATTCGGCAAGATGAAAACGATCAGTATCGAGTGCACGCGATGAATCTAGAAATTCAAAATGAGTGGGTGACCATAGGCGACTTTTGTATTCCATTAGCATTGAGGTGGCGCACCTTACTTCATGAGTGGTCTCCAGCCTTATTAAAATTCTATCTAAATGCATTCCAAATGACTCTCCCAGATCAAAGTAATTTAGTAAGATGGGGTAAAGCTACCGAAAAGTCTTGCAATATCTGTGGGGAGGCGGTAGGAACGGCTAAACACTTGTTGGTAGGGTGTAGGGTGCTATTGGAAAAAGGTCAATACTCGCGGCGCCATGATAAAGTATTGGAAATCATACGTGAAGCGGTTAGTCTTTCAGTAGCTAGAGCGCAAAAGGGTATAACAACCACCAAAAGATTCATAGAGTTCATTAAAGAAGGCTCGTCTAAAAAAACAAAACAAAAGCCTCACTCTATCTTAGAGGCGGCTCGCGATTGGACTATAATGATGGATACGTATGAGAAACAGTATAGAATTCCTGAGGATATTGTTGTCTCGTCATCCAGACCGGACATATTCCTGTACTCTAGACAGTTAAAGCGCGTGATACTTGTGGAGCTTACTGTTCCGTGGGAAACTAACATTCCCAAAGATCACACAATTAAAGTAAACAAGTATTACGAACTGACCAACGAACTGACCAGGAATAGGTATATAGTTAATTTGTACGCGGTAGAAGTGGGAGCGAGAGGTATAACAGCGAAATCTCTCTATAACCTACTTAAAGATCTTGGCCTCTCTAGAACTATCATCAGTACATTTCTAGAACGTACTTCAAAGGCGGCATTAGTAGGTTCATTCCAAATTTGGTTAGGTAGGGAAAGGAGCGCAACCAGTTGAGGTGAGCGTGAATGCGCATTTTAAAGGGGCCCCTTAAACCTACACTTGGGTCGCAAGTCCCAGGGGCTGTTTGCGCTCCTCTCCCTGCAACGCGATGGGCCCGGCACCCGCACGGTGAATCCATGGAATGCTAAGAAGCTTCGTCTCTAGCTTCTTTTTAATTTATTTTCTATGAAAGCTAACTATAATATATATATAAAAAAAGTTTCATCCATAATTTTAGTATATATTCTTTTCACAATATGTTTCTGTGTTGAAAGGCTAGACAGCGAGTTTAATCAATAAACCTGCCAATTTCTAGACTTGCTAACTAAATATAGATTCAATTGATAAATTGATAAATCAAACTTTGAAGAACGCCAATACTATATAACTTATAGCTGAACCAAGATACGCATTCAATCTTGTCATTATATCCATGTCCAGCTTCACAAATATTTTTTTGTAATAATCGATTTTGAAAGCGTGCACGCTTTTTATACTTTTGACACATCTTATACGCACACACATTGCTATGCAAGCAAGCATGTGTGTATTTGTAAGTGTGTGCGTATATGTACGTGTATATGTATAAACTAAGTCGAATATCCAAGACACTACCGGTGTGTAGTTAATTTTAAATTCTTACCTAAATATGAGCTTCAACTAAGAGAAGTACAAACATAAGTAACAAACAAATATTGTAAATTTTTCCGCATGAAAACCAAAATTATTATCAGAGAATGCTATGAATATTACAAAAAAATCATATCTTTATAATGATATTAACAAAATTTGTAAAAATTTCAAGTTATGAAAATTTAATTAAGAGGGATAGATGTTTCTTTGTCGTATTGTTCCGTGCTCTTTTGCGCGATCAGCTCAGGCGGTTGACAATGAGTCAAACTTTTTCGCGCTTGCAGCCGGTGTTCATCGATTTATAAGACTTTATGACGTCAAAAATAACATTACACAAAATTACTCTAAGTATATTTGTGGTTACTAAATTACCATAAATACATTAGTCATTAAAGATAAAATAATCAACATTAATATTCGTTTACCATCACTCATGATTATATCACGTTACTTTACTTTTGAAAAAAAAAACAGGCATTCGTCAAATCAATACCTCTTTTTATTTAGGACATAACTACCAAATAATTATATCTTAATTTATACGCATCAGTAAAAATACAGTTCGAATCAATAATAATTTTCTTTATGACAATGTTTGTTTGAATGAATAAAGTAATAATTATTTATGGAATAATTTTAGTTTAGAGACGTGTTACTATATAATTGTCTACCTAAATATATTCCTATACATATCTTGTTATTAATATTAATATAAAATATTTTTTGAAATAAATAAAATTACTTATATATAAATAATTGACTATATACGAGATGCCACAAATAAACATTTAGATTCTAATAGCAAGGTTCTAAAGGATAGTACCAGGCAACCTTGAGGTACAGACACTTGAATTATTTAGTAGCTTGTAGTGAGTAGGGGTGTATTTGATAAATAATTTAGATTTGAGTATTCATAATATAATATACTTACATCATGAGAATACATAAGTACATAGATATAAGTCGACGTTAACACAGCTTTTCTAAAAACTTATTTGAGGCCCATCTTCTACATTAAGTAAAATTTCCAACGGGATCTTTTTTATATTTCAAATTGTGTATGTCAGCGAATTACTTTGAGAATCTACAGGGAAACTTAACTACAATACCTTCAAAAAGATGTAAGGCTTCATTCATTATTACTACAGAACTAATTTAAACGTTTAAACTTTAAAAGTTTTAGAACTTCAACTGTTATACTCGCTGAATAATAAATTGTCAGTTATTTTCTATGCGCCAAGTAATAAAAAGTTAAAATTTTTACTATTTAAAATAAACTTTATAAATTTTCTATAACTTTAAAAAAAATAGAATTAAACATTAAAGAACACCATAAGGTATGTGAGAGAAGGTAACTAAAATACATGACCTGGTAAGTAGTCAAGAGCTTCAGGACCTCTGTACCAATAGTTAGTGCGTTCCAATTTTTCTGATCACCTGGACTAAATACATTATACCGAAGAAAGCTTAGTACCTAAAAAATATTATATACTAAGTGATGCGCCTGACCATCTATGACTACATTACTCCTTCCCAGGTGGAATGAAGTCAAGCATCATTTTGGCAAGAATTTTTCAATAGCATCTGTTCTGTCAAAGTTTTTGATTGCTCAGTCAGATGGTAATCCATCTATAAGTCCACTTCTTATCCGCCGTTAACAAAAGACCTCTTTGCAAGAAATAATAAATAGCACAATAAAGGTGGAATTCAAAAAGGTTTAAGTGTTTTGCAGAGTATAAAATTATAAATACTGTTCAACAAATTGGCAGAATAATCGGCTCATTACAGAAGGCTGTCTAACTAAAATCACACGTATTGTAAAATGTAAAACTAAATAAAAACTCAATTCGCGTGGGAACTATGCTGGTCAAATTCTCTAATCCTCTCATCATTTCTTATCTGCTGTTATAAATTCCAACAAGGCTTACTCTGAAAATAAATTAAATATATCTCATCTCGAAATATCAGGAAATACGTTACAAGTTTGAGTATCTTAATTCAACTTCAACTTTAACCAAAATCTTTGCAAAAGAAAAACAATATCGTTTTGTTTGGTCACGCAACGGTAATATTTAACAGAAATTATTTATAAATTCTAAAAATTATAAATTATATTGCTGTTACAGATAATATTCTTAAAATATTGTATTTTATTTTCGATGTATTTATACATTTTATTAAGTTTAAGAGTAAACCAAAGGTACCAAAGGTTTAAGGTACCGAGATGTAACAGGTATTAAGACTAAAATCATATTTATCGTGCTATATAATAAATAATGAGTTTATTTTGTTTGCTTGTTTTGATAGACACGTGGCATTGCAAGTCTTAATGAGAATATAGACGATAGATATATGGTTTATAAACGAGATTGAGGACTTTGTAAAGCTCTAAAGTTTCGTGGTAGAGGAGTCTTAAAAGTCCTTTTAAAAAAATCAAGTTAAAGCGTTGCCGCTTGGGAAACCTTGAACGAAGATCTTTGAGTCAATTGTTGTGCTAAAAGCTCAAGTTATTTGTCTTTTTGCAGTTTATATGCCATCATATTTAAAGTATGAGACACTGGAATATACATAAATAAATAAATGATACTAAAATTTCGATACTGTATTCACAATAAAGTTTATTGTCTCAGCAGGGGTACCTAAAAGAGTGCTCTCTCCTATACTAATTGCATTTGTCATCAGTTCTAACTCAACATAATTTTCTCTCTATGACATGTATGAAAACGACATACATTTAAAAATTAAAGATCTTGTCTATTGGCAGTCCCGGTATGATTGAATGGGTTAATTTCTTGAAACTTATAATCTATCGTTCTACCCTCAAAAATGGTATTCAATGGTAACAGATATTCTCTTGCACTGATCATATTAAAGAGCTTAGCAGAATTTTTTATGCCAATAAGTTCTCTTTGGCAACTGCATTATTTTCTTTTAATTTCCACCATCATTGTATTAGCTTACTCAATTCTACCTTTAAGTGTATGCTAATGCAAGTTAATTTAATTTCACTGTGGACTATTTTATAAATTTGAGCGACTTCAAAATATTTCTATATAGTTCGTATTTGACCATATGTTTTAATCTTGTCAAAAACTTAAGTGACTCGAAATTCTCCGCTGCGGAGATTTATACGTTCTTTATCTTCTGTGTTTATAAATTTATAAAATATTTAAGTTTTTTGGACCTGCTCCAATGTAATGCCTAAAACTTTAGACTATCTACCTCTCTTTATAAGTATTTGTATACATTTTGTATTTACCACGTGTTTTTTTCTAACTGTAATGCGTGTGTTTATTATAGTGTATAATAAATAGCATTTATAAATAAACATACACAAATTCTAGTTTCCATATACGTGAGTACTAGATTTTTTTTTAAAATTTCAAATATTAATAGAAAAAAATGATTTTTAATGTGGCATTATTGAAAAATACTTCAAACAAGCTAATACGTTTAGTCACTGCAAGGTGACATTAAATTCCATTTCAGGTTCACTGCATATGAAGGTTCAATGTCGCTGAATTGCTACTACAGTGTTCATAAATTCAACCCAATTACATTCAATTCCAACCAAATTACTTTGTTTATACTTTTGTATAACAAAGTGAATTCTGAATTAAAGTTAATAAAATATGCTTTCTTAATGGTGATTAAGTTGTATTAATACACATATACATGTAATATAAATTATAGTTCGAATTGTCGGGGACCCAGTGCTCTGTGAACGGCTGGACTCTTTGGCATTGCGTAGAGACGTGGCTTCTTTGTGCGTTTTCTATCGCATTTACAACGGGGAGTGCTCCGAAGAGCTTTTTGATCTGATGCCCGCCGCCGAATTTCATCACCGCACAGCACGACATCGCCTGCAATACCATCCTTACCACCTGGATGCGTGGCGATCCTCTACTGTGCGGTTTTTAAGATGTTTCCAGATCAATACGACATGGGTACCTTCAAAAAAGGCGTTTATACCCACCTCCAAGGCCGGCAACGCTCTTGTGAGTCCTCGGACGTTGCAAGAGTTTGTGGACGGCGGTGATCACTTCACACCTGTGATCCGCACGCTCGTTTGCCCTCTTATAACATAAAAAAAAAAAAAAAGTATATTATAGATTTTATAACTAATAAAGAATCGATGTTTTTAAACCTCCGATAATAACAATATCAACAATACATATAATGAGGAACAAGCGAGGGTAGTTACCGAGACTCGCGCCTCACGAAGACGACGCTGAGCTGACATTAGTCATCCCGTGACCACGGCTGGTGAAATTCGGCAGAAACGTCGGGAAATAAAAAGGTATTACACCTTAATTAATTTTTATCACGAAGTAGACCCGATATTAGTTTAAAACAAATAAGGAAGCCATAGTCAGTATACTACTGATATTAGTTTATATTCTTGAAGAAGATATATAGGTTTCTAGCTCAGAAGGTATACAGCTACAGAAACTAATTTAAATTCTAAACTACAGTAATAGATCCAGTTTCCATCTCGTGGGAGACTATAACTATATCCGTACATTATTCTTAAATTAGTATTAGAAGGGTCTTATTATATTTAAGCTTATCAAAACATAATCGCCGACATTAATTTAGTAGTTTTGAACTGCCGAAGTCTCCTTACATATCATAATCTCGTTATACTGCGGTTATCCATTTAAAGTTAGCGAGTTCAGTGAGGCATTCAGTGGACGATAAATAATTGTTGCCCAAATTACATTATCTGGATGGACGATTTCAACTTTCCAATAAGTCATTGTATGTGTAATTAAATTATTATATAAAGCCTTAACGTAATATTGTTCAATATTATTAATCTTAACCTTTAGTATTGAAAATAAATTTCAATTTCTTTTGCAATAATATCCTCTTGGTAAAATAGTGGCATATGTTTAATTAGCAATTATATAAAATACATACACTATTTTTATGCTTAAGATGAAACTTTTATATTATATATCCTTTTGTCTTTATTATTATACGTTTATTGTACATCCTTAATAATCCCTACTAGTGCTATCCTTCTCACTCCCAGAAAATATATTCTGAAAATTCTCTTTCAAGCTAAGACTGAAACAGAACTACTTTTCTCTGTGTCATAGTTATTCTATGTAAATTATTATGTAATAGATAATGTGTAAACATTTGTGTATGTCTATAGTAAAAGAAAAAATAATTTACATTTCTGTTTATTTTATACATTTCTCGTGTTATTAATGTACCAGCCCGCATAATTATAATAATAAAAGCTATTTTCGTCGAAGGGTGTCTGAGATATTTCTTAAAGAGATAAGTTAAGCTTTTGCTTAATAATACCCGCCGATCGACTAATGCGAAAGTAGTGCTGTCCGTCATTGATTAACTAGCGGTCTTAATGGCACTTACCTTTCCAGTAAAATATACTAACCATAAAAAATATATTGAATTAATTTTTAAGCTCATCAAAAACTCTACGGGAGTAAAGTCTTAAGGGTGTTTAAGTAAATTTGGTAATGGTTTAAATACATAAAAAACAAAGCCAAGGAACAAACAAACCGTTTTTTCCTCCTCATTCAAGATAAAGGTTTTATTATTGTCGTTATAATTTTAAATAACATAAATATTTGCAAAATAACAATAAACCAATAAACAGTACAAACCAATTGGTATTAATTATAAACCAATTATTATTTTCTTTTCCAATAATGAGTACGCACAACAAAATTAAATAAAATAAAATAAGTAAATTCATAAATAATTATAAAAGATTGTTTGGAGTAACGTAGCAATTATTCTCCGAGTAGATAGCTCTTTGGAACCATGTATTTAGAGTCTGACATTTCATAAGCGCACTGTATGCCTAATTTGAATAACAGCGTTCGATAACAAAATGGAAAATTGTTTTTGATATTTAAAAAAAAGAAATAATAACAAAACACTATATACAATTTAGAAGAAAAAAAAATATTTTTTTAGTATTACGTTCGTTACAATCCAAAAAGCTATATATATTAGTAGCAATAAAAATACTATATTTTAGATAAAAAATTGGTTCTTCAAGAAGTGTTTTCTTGTATATAATCCACAAGCCACATAATAAAAATATATTTTTGCTAGTAAATCTAACTTTGATATTTTTTTAAACAGTAGCAATTAGTTAATAATAACGCAGTGTATAATATGGGCTCGTAATTTTTTAATTTGTAGTTATTTAATTTACATCAGGAATAATTTGTAATTAAAATGTATGATAGGTAAATAATTACTGTAATAAGCTGTTATCAAACGTTACGTAATATTTAAATAAACAACAAATATACAAACAAAATCTAAGTGAAATACCATATTAATTGTTATATATATAATTTCAAAGCAATTTTCAAGGAATAAAACTATATTGAGAAATCATAAGTCGTTATCATTATATTATATATTAAATTCGATCGATATGGCTAATAACATGATAAGAACGAAGATATGTAACGAAAAAACTTGTTATTATTATTCCTTAAATAATTGCCCAGGGTCATGAAACTACGAATGAAACGAAACGAAAAAAAAATGAACGAAATAAACAAATTAAAAAAAAACAACTAACGACATGTGTGGGTAATAAGATAAATTTTAAGGTTCCATGTGCAATCGTAGATAGGCGTTGATAGTCGGGTGAGAAGAATAAACTATAGCAGTTCAGTATGAAATATAATGAAAATTGTATTATACAATAACTAAGTACTCTATATTCTATAACGTTACACCTAACACGTAGCACTTATTAACGATGCAAACCGATTCCCGCCCTAAGTCGTAATGGCCGCTCGCAGTCCCTCGCTGTGCTAGCGCTAGATGTTCCGTCAGTTTGAACATTGACAACTGACATTTGACATTTGATAATCAGTCTATGGTAACATTCACTTCACACTTCATTCTTTAGAAATGTGATTCGCCGTCAAGTATATATTTTTACTATTTAACAGTAAACAATAATAAACTTTCCTATTTTAAGATTATCTCGGTCTTTTTTATTTAATGCATATTCTAATTTAAAAAAAAACAATTTGCTATATTATTTTCATTTACCTTATCGCCTCAGTCTTAACCCATTGTAAACTTAAATATTTTAATTAATTATGAAAACTTTTCCGTTGTGTTATAAACTTCAACTTTTGACATATAAACTTAACAGTTATAGCCTAACTTGCTTATTAATATTGTCAAATGAGCACATTAAATGACACTGTTTCTAGTTAATGCAACGCTTGCTCATTTTAACTTTTGTAACATTAACACTTCAAACACTACCTAATTAAATCTAATAATAATAAAAAAAGGTAAGTATATATGCTGTATTAGAGTTGAATAAATTACCGGCATCCTTTTGAAGTTTTAACGATCTGTTATCTCAGATACTACAACATAACATTCAGTTTGCAACTATTATAGATATATCTTATCATAAATCTTATTTTTCTTTTAGGATAACTTTGTTTCGTAAAATATTATATTATAATTTCTACTAAGATATATTTGTGATAAATGTACGTATTTAAATGTTCAATCCTTAATGGCTTGCATCTGGCACTCAAGTCCATTGTAACCAAATTCACTCGATTAGTATTGAACTTAATCAGAGTTATAATAATATAAAGTTCAGTAACAAACACTTATAAAATATAAAAAGATAATAGTCAGTTCACGGCGCGCCATCCGCCATGCTCCAAGCGAATTAAAAAAAAAACAAAAATGGGTTCGAAACTAGTCGGGCAAATTCCCCTATAATTGACAACATTGTCTTTAAGATATGAAATATACCAAAATATACCAAATTATTTGAGTACTGAAAATGTTCATGAATAAATAGGATAAAGTACCAAATATTTTACTCGCTTTTAATACTGCGATTTGATTTATTTATAAATTGTTTCTAGAATCGCTATTGTTGGGTCGCATCAACGTAAAACTAAGAGTGACATATGTCTAATGCATTTGCGGTGTTAAATTATTATCTATTTCGATATAACATGTTAAACTGTGCACTCGAATATTATTACATTCCATTAAAAACAAGATTTTTTTAATTAAATATATTAAAAACTATTTTAGACCCATATTTCTACGGTAATCCACCAACTCAAAGGGTGTACAAAAAACAATACAGGAGCCAGAATGGATCAAACATACAAACAAAAATAACAAGCTACGAAAATTATGAATTCATAATAAACATTATTTTATCAAAAATTTGTTTGATTTGTTTTACTGATTGTATTATTTTAACGAGTGTAATTTTATTCTTCTCATTATTTTGGCATCCCTAGTATATTGTTTTCCATATTTAACATAGAAGAAAGGTTTGAAACATATTCAATTAATGTTTTTTATTATAATATATAATATTTTTTGTGGAATTAAAATATAAATATTTAGTTACATAATATTTTGTATTGTATGTAGTATTTTTAAATTTCGCGTTGTTTAAAAGCTTGAAGCGTTTACTTAATAATGGAAAACAATGGGTTAAAAATAAATATATAACTCATTTGCTAAGCCAAATCAGTGAGCTAAAACCAAGTGATATATTTTTTACGTTTTTATTAATTGAGTAAAGCCGGGAGATAAAGTAATCTAGTGTAAGAAATTAACTAATTAAATCGCTATCTTCAGTAAACTAACAAACAAAAATATTCATTAATTAACCAAAGTAATTTTGATTTCTTATCGGCGGGTGTATAATTTAAAGAATAAACGACCACATAACCAGAAAAATCCAGCTTTCCGTTGTCCTACTGCTCTACAAGGGTTTGAGTTTCATAATCGGAAGTCTAAGCAATTAATTCCCAGCTCAAGGGCTTTGGTTACATTGGTTACAAAATTCCCAGGATTTCTATAGATATTATCGGCACGGAACAAAAAAGTACCCTTACGGTAATCTAAACTGAAATTTAAATTCTGAAGATATACATACCATCGAACCACTCTAGGCTGGTGGTCTTTTGTTATGCTGAGTAAGGTTTAATGGGCTGCAGTCAGTCACTAAAGTGAAATGTACAGCAACCAAATAATGTATTCTAAGTAAAATAGCCTCCGTTTGCGGTTTGATTTGTGTATTTGCATAGAGCTGAATAGCCAATAGAGTTTGCGTTTTTGTGGATCTGGCGTTGCGTTGTATTGGCAATGAAGTATTATGGAATGCCAACACACTCGTTAAATATTCATTGTATTTCCGAGTCATCTTTTGTTTCCCCCCTCAATTAAATTGGTTGTTTTTCTATAAGTGTAGTAGGACATACAGTTTTCAAGGCCAATCAGTCAATTAGTCTTCAAAAGCCTTAATTTCCATGACTCGGCTTACCCTCACCTTCTGAATGATGTTGATTGGAATTGAATCTCCAGGCTGAACTGTCACTACCACATCTGAACAGCTATCAGTTCTCATACAAAAAACTGTCATCCCTCAGAAATACAACACAGATATATCATATACAGACTCTTTATTTAAATTATCTGTACCTCCTTTAGCTGGAAGATCCATAAATTCAGATATCAATTCAAAAAGATCCACCTCAAATGTCTACTTATCAAACATAACCGGCAATGTAACATAGAAACTCCTTTCTACCTCTTGAATACCCAATCCTTTTAAATAATAAAAAAGTTGGTTTTCTGGTGCAGCTAAAAATGATTTAGGTATTTAAAACAACGCAATCTGTTCTATGATTGAACCTGTCAATTGAAATATCAACTGGTGTATCTTGACTGACGGCTACTACACTTCATCGTTATTGAAATCATGTTACAAAATTTAACAGTATCCTTATTAGAAGTTTCGACATCTGTTTCAAAAATCACGTTTTATATTTTTGATTCGGCTTCTGACAAAATGAACAAGGTTGATGGCTTAGTAGGCTAAAAAGTTGATTTTAGATGGAAGTTGATGATGGTCTTTATTAGATAAAGCTAAAGTATCAAAGCTACTTAAAATAGCTTAGTGTGTCTTCGGAAACAATAGTCTTAATTATTTCTTAAAATTACTCTTTTTAAACTACACCTTCTCAAAAAATACCAATTCACGATATTTATTTATACGACGTTACCATGTAATAAATGCTCATTGTTGAATACTTGTTCCTTTGTCGGTCAAAGGTCTATTAGTCTATCTATTTAGTTTTTACAAATAAAAGGCTTTCTCCAGAATAAGCGCGGGAGACTGACTGGAGGATCAGACTAGCAACGTAGCTCAATTGATAACGCTGCATAAAATATTTCAATGTATTGCATCATCGCGACCCTACACTCACTATGAAAATTCATATGATCTGGAGATAATGACGTACCATGTGTCATCTTTAAGTACTTTATTATAGCAACTTGTATTGAGCGAACAGTGTATAGCTGATCAGATTTTATATTCATAAATAATGTATACTTTGAAAATTCTTATATATCTGAGCTATACTTTGAACACCGGCATATCTTAATCCAGTAAAAACACCAGCTCCTTACGCCACCCGCAACAAAAACTATAATTAACTGAAAGCCAGAGCAGCAACTCCACTCCCCCGCTTCAGCACACCGTATCAAAATCCCTGTAGGGCTTTAAGTAAAAACAAAACAAAATAAGTCATTTAGCATACAACCTTCTTCAAATACATTATCTGCTATAAACAAAGACATATTATTTCATTATTTGATTTACCAGCCCCTGGAGTACGCTTAGGGGAATTCAAACAAAACTCTTCAGCATTATAACGTATAAATAATTATAAAATAACCTAGTACCTATATCCGAACTCACATTTAAAACTCTTAAATAAATTTTACGGTATTTATTAACTGCCGTTGCTACGGTAACTTTAATGTTGGCAAAATTAAAGCCATCTTAAGATGACGGTGCGATTAGTTAGTCACTTTTGGTAAGAGTTTTATTATGTAAAGCAGGAATTGTATTCATTTTTCTACATAAATCTTCTTAGTAACGTATTTTCAGTTTTTTTTGTTATAAAAAATTCATACCAACCTAATTTATTACGTTGCTTTATTGTCATGTCTAATTTATAGTTATATAATTTTGATTTAATACTTTTTATATTGTTTGAAAACATGTTCGAATTACTATTTTAATTACCGTTAATACTAAGTAATAATAGGGCACTCGTGTAGCTGGATTGGATGAACTAAGTTTTGCTAGAATAACTAGGTTTAAATAGATATGCTAGCAAGACTTAGTTATTTATGTTTTTTTTACACTTAAACTAAGTTGACGCTTGACTACATTCCACCTGATGGGAAGCGGAAATGTAGTCGTAGGTGATAAAGCGCATCAATTTAGTAAAAAACCATTCACTCTTGTTTTCAAGACCCACATTTAGTTTTTGTCAAGACGTCTGAGAAATCTGTTTATTATAGTTATTTGTTAGAATAATTACAACATTATTCTTGAAAATATTTACTAGTATCATTATCTGGGGCAACGTTGCTAATTTTAATGCCATTTTTGTGCTAACAAAGTGTGCTAGCTTTTCGGGAAATTTACCTTCTTCTGGGTCCTATAATTTTTTTATTAGACAAGTTTAAGTATATCAAAGTTCTTACGGTCACCGGTCTGTATATTTACAAAATCTGCAATATATATATACGAATAATGATAATTTAATTAAGCATAGTGAAATTCACTTTATAAATACTAGGAACAAACACCAGTTCGCTTTACATATTACTCTTTTATAAGGCAATGTAAACACTTTTTAAGCAAGCTCCCAGCTCGAGTATTAACTTTTAATATATTAAATAAAAAAGTAACTAACAAACGTTTGTATGCATATTATAGTTTTTGCGAATATGAAGACGTGGGTTTGAAGAATACATATATAACATTTAAAACATGCAATTTATGCAAAATTATTACTGTGAATAGTGTTTTTTGCAAAAATACAGCAAATTTACTTAGTAAAAATACAGCAAATATACAATATTTCCGAATACGATGTTAAAAAACGTAATTTTTCTTTGTACGACGTTATTGACTCCGTACACCAAAAAACGATATGAGACTTGTTTCATTATACATTCCAAATGTATTGATTGCAATTAAGTGGCTTATTCATAATCTTGTAATGTTTTATTTAAAAAAATGTAACCTTTAGAAACTGTAGATAATTTAAGATATATACGATATACCTAAAAAAAGGGAAAAAAAATGAAAATGTTGATTGCTGATATAAAGCGATAAATGTTAAACATTTTAGTATAGCTTTGAACAGGAGTTTGTAATTAATAGTTGTGAATAGGTTTCGTAACGAATGAAATATTTCACACCCAGTTTTATTTATTGCAAATATGTTTTCAACGATAATACTGAAAGTTTTTATTTAAAGGTTAAAGGTTAGTTTCGTATTTAAATACATAGTAGGGGGACAAAAATATTTATCAGGTTATTCGACATTTAAGTTGCCTTTTTATTCAGATTCTGGAAGACTTATAAATTCTATTTAGTTTGGTATATTTGTTTTTATCATATTGCGGTTGTTTTTCATAAAATATATCTTAGATTACAAGTTAATAATATAATTATATATGTTTGAAAATATTTAAAAATATGAATCATATTAAACTTTTAAATATATATAGAATGAAAAATAAACTGTCCCAGAGATTTTCCATTATCGGTTTATTTTTCATTGTATATATTTATTTCAAATATAATTTATATATATATTTTTACTTATTTATACCTTCAAGCAGAAGGAATAAGTTAACTATTGTGCCTAACTTATTAATTCATAAGCGCTCAATTAACTAATACAATATATCAACACTATAAGGTCCTAATTTTAATACAATTTTACATCACAAAGGAAGAATTCCGACGGTCGCAACCGGAGAATTCAAAATAATATGAATTCTTAATTTACGATTTATTTATAACATATTATTTCTAAATTAACTTGACTACAAGCAACTAGCTTAAAGTTAAAGACAAGAGTGAAATTATAATTAAAATATTTACAGAAATATAGAAAGAAAAGTATTGGATATCCTTTAATTACGTTCCAGGACTCTGATGCAATATGCTTGATATTACAGCACCGACGTCTAGTCAGCGATTCCGCGACGCATTGGAATGTAATAAATGTCTATTTAGCGATCCCACGATATATGGAAATATAATACAAGTGTAAACAACGCAATTTGGTTGAAACTCAACGTAATTTATGTGTTTATATATAGAAGCAATTAAGCGAGACTGAACCAATTAGCTTAAAATATAGCATATAAGTGTATTGAGAATATTCATTATTTTAAGTCATTTGTTTGTCGAATTATATTTCAAATATTTTTATTTTGGTTACAAAAATATATATCAAAAAGCTATATGATTTTGTCGAGATAAATTTTATACGAAATTACATATTTCGCCATATTTGTAGACTTATGAAGATCTATGAATTAATTTATTTCCTTTTTTATAACATGATGATATTCAATGTTGACTTTAACCGAAAGTTACAAGAGTTTTTATTATTTATTTATATTATATTTAATTAGTATGTTCTCAGTACAGACACTGAGAACATACTAAATATATCTCATAGCAATCTAGATCGTAAACAAAACGGTTGAAAATTCCAAATATAAAAGCAAAATGGTTTAGCAAACAGATGCATTATCTAAATATAGTTTTTTTTTACCGACATATAAAACAACTCAGACATTTTGTAACAAATAGCTTTGAAAGCGAACTGAAGATAATGAATGATAATTTAATTTTACTAAACAATCTATATCTATAAAAAATAAAAAGTTAAAAGCTGTTAGCTTATTAATAACAAAACTTATTAAATATATTTTTTAATTATTTTTGTTGCGTATTTTTAGAATTCTTTATATTAATAATAATAATCGAATGCCGTTTTACAAATTCTGTATATTCTGTATTTTTGATTTTATTAATTTTTATTAATAGTTGGCCATTACTTCATTTACATGTTAGTACGAAGTTTTAATGCAATTCGCTGGGTATATTTGGTGAGTTAAGTATAGAGACTATAGTTGGCAGATGGACAGTAGAGCTAGAGCACGCAGTTTTTTTTAATTATTTTAATTCGAAATTTAATGTATGCATGCATCATTATTTTGAAAACTTTACAAAATATTGATAAAAAATGATTTAAATGTTGTCAAAGATGATTTATAAGTTTATATTAACTTAGATAATCCTAAAAAAGTAAATTATAACTATGTCTTAATTTAAGCGCTAGTGATTATCAAGAATATATGGAAGGTATTATAAGTACGTCACAACCTAAAGTGAGAAAGTTATATAAATACATGCCAATGTTGTGGGAAATAACGCTTGTCCCGGTTTGTGACGCTGTCAAAGCCAGTAGGGCTGACGGTAAAGGCAAAACAAAAAGAAACCGCGCTCTATGACAATATATCCCAACATCACCTTCCACCACCACCTTCCACCACCATCACCTATCCCAAAATTTAGTATTTAGAGCACAAGTAAACAAATACATGTTTGTACATTTATTGAATATCTCATTTCATGAACAGTCATGATCTCTGTATTAATGAAAAAAATAAAGTTAATTTTTCCTGTACAAAACTACAACAAGACAAAATAGATAAATTGCACTTATGGTGATTATTCGTATTAATAGAAGGATAAGTTTATTGTAAAAATGCTTTTTGGTTGCGTTTACAATTGTCATAATTCTTACACATGCGTTCGAATTTATAGTTAAATCAGGGGTTGTTAAATAAGTGGCTTTTCTGTAAAATTTATATTCTTGGTACTCTTTCAACATATTGTAACAATTTTGTGGTTAAATTAAAAAGCATTTTTGTCTTTAAAGATTAAACGCGAATATTATCTTATCATATTTATATATCTTGTGTTTGATAACAGTATAGTATTTAAAAATCAGTTTTCTGTAACATTATTGAGTATCAAACAAAATTGTTCATTTGCTTTGAATAAACAGGACCAATATCAAAGTAAACTTTTCTCTAATAATCTTCAATCAATATAAGTAAAGACAGTTGAATCAAAAAAAAAGTTTAAATTATATCACAACCTCAATTAACTTACGCCAACTTTGGCCAAAATTATTTAAATACATGAACGTTTTAAACTACCTGTGTTTTAAATTTGAAACAATAAAAATTATTGGAAATATAATTCCTCCTTTTTATATTGTTATTTTGGTGAAATTAAAAATTATCAAACCAGTAACTAGTGAAATGAAACACATACGTATTGGAAATAAACTACTCACTATTATTTTGTACATCATACTATGAGCTGTACATTCCTGTATTGTCTACTGTCAGAATGTATTCAGTTAGCTAAAAGCCTTAGTTAAACAAATAAGAGACACAATGTGTTATAAGAAGAATATCACATCACTAAATTATTCAAGAATTTTGCAATTTATAAATAGGACAATATATCTCGGATTCAGCGAATGCCCAGAAAGCATTAAATCACATTTAAACATAACCACGGCGCTTCACAGCTCGTAACCCGTTGCCATCGAATGTAATATTCTCATTGTTGCCAAATTGTGCCGTAAATATCCCAAACTAGCACTGAATTATGGCAATTACGCGGTTCTTAAAGTTTTATTATTGTAACTAGTTTTATGTGGATCTGGATTAGCCAGGAACGGTAAAAACTATAGAGGTAAACGAAAAGAGTACTTAAATTCGACAAAGTTACAATAATTTATCCTAAGAATGGTTTATTTGTTTATCTGAATACGATTTTATTATTATTAAAACAAAAAAGTATTAAATATTTACTTTAATACGTTTCGAAAGTATAGACAGTAGTCTACACATTCGAGACGAATCATAATTACGTATAAAAATGACGTATTAAAAAACTATATTTTTAATAATATTATATATACATAGTTTAGATTTGATTAAATTTTTGTTTTAAATCATTCAGATATATTTATGTTTACAGTTATGTATAGATTGATTGGGAAATTGATAATAGTGACTGACGAGTGTGTTGAATTCTAACCGCAAAAGTGCATTTGTCATATTGAATCGTCATCAATCATAAAAACGTTGCAACACATCAAAAATTTTTCCATAAATAAAACATGCAATAAACTTAAGAGAAAAGCGGACACAAAGTTACACTGTTTTGACAAAAAATATAATGGCAAATTTAATCAATTCAAATGGATCACCTATAATTCAATGATATTTAAGTTGGAATGTAAAAACGAAATCATATGAAGCGTTTCACACTTCAAACACAATGGCAGCTCAAAGTATGCCTATATTAGGCTCTTATAAACACGTTACTCGAGGATTTGATTGGATTGGATTTTTTTTGCAAAACTATACTCCAAGCAGTTCCCCTAAATAAAATAGTATTAGTCAACACAATTTTAAACAAGGAAACTAATAAAATAAGATAAGATAAAATTAATTCGCAATTTATAAGCCACGAACCGGCGCTGAACTAAATGGCTTGATATGTTAATACACAACTATTAATATTAATTTATTTTTTTAAATAACAATCCTTTTTCTCTTCATATCTACATTTTATAAGTTTATCAAGATAATCTTGACTTTAATTTTATCTTACAAGATTATGATAAACTCAAAAAAACCGTTAATATTGTTAGTTGCTGTTAATAGGAAGGAATAGTGATCTCATAGAATATTTAAAAAAGCAGCAACAGCAGAAGCGAGAGTAGCGAATGTAAAGAACGAAAGGAATTATTTATGATTGTTGGTAAGATATTTGTGAAAAATCAGCTGTGGATGTAATCATCCACAGCTGATCTTTTCTGCTACTACTAGGTAATCCTAGTATCTTCCATGAGCTACTTACAAAAGTGTCATATGTGAATATTAGTTAGTTTTTTGTTTTTTTAATAAGATTTTACATTTTCGTTCATACCAACAATCATAGACATATAACGAAAAAACTCTGTGTAAAAATGTAGATGGATATATAAGAAGAAATTCGCCTAACCTACCAGACATATGTAGATGGTAAGTTTATATAACAGAGAATAAACCTAAGGAGACATGGATGGTAAAATGATACCACAAAGGAGTAAAGCTTTCAATGGAGACTTATCTCTTTGCCAAACAATCGTCGAATCCTTTTTAACTCGGTAGATGACGTTGTAGGTTAAAAGAGCGTACAAATATGTAACATGTGACCCTAAATAATTGTCATGTGCCAGTGAATGGCTATGAGTTTTTAACCGAAATAAAAAATTAAATACTGAACGTGGAAGGCTTATCAAAGGTTAATTAAAAAAAAACATGTTTTACATTATGGAACAAACATTTAAACACACACCTGTACATGTCGCTTTTTATATTGGTCGGAATTGTTTTAAAATAAATATTCTTTTTATTTCTATATCCTTGTAAAGCAATCTGGAACTCTTGGTATATTAATTCCTAAGTAACGATTTACGATGTGCCTAAACTAACAATTTTATATTTACACTTTCTTTTTTAATATGTTTAGTTATCGCCTTTGATTAGTTCACCATTGTGAAGGTTTGTGATTGGCTGTTTTGTGATCACACTACTCATAAAAAAAACGGGTTTTGATAAATATTTGTTTACTTTTTTTAATAAGAAACCTTCGAAATACTAGATATTAAAATCTAATTTGTAAAGAGATCAAATAAATCATAAGTAATTAAATCTTCGATAAAATATTACTATTCGTCTTTGATTGAATAATTGTAAAAAAAAATAGTTTTTCGTCTCGTTCCATTTTATGCGAAATAAAATAATATAGGTAAATCTGTATTAAAATCATTCAGACATCTCTGGCATATCAATATATCCATCACAGTAAATTTGTTCCATACAATTGCAATCAGTATGGAACAAATTTACTGTGATGGAATACAACTGTTTTAACCGTCAATTCGAAGAATGTTTTTACTTTAGGTAAAACATGACAGCGCTATACGTCTTAAATTTATTTCGGAGGCTTAAACATTTATTATTTTTGAAATTCATATTAATCTACACCACTAAATTTGAACAAGATAGAGTAGCAGAAACATCAAAATTTCATAAGATATTGGGCATTTTCACAATATGAAATATTATTTTATAATTAGAGGTTATATTACCGCTTTTAGTTTGCTGGTATTTTAAAATAATCGAATACATTTTATAACTGCAATGTATCTTACAGTCAACAACAAAATAACATATCAAAAAACGTAACAATAATGCACTTAACTTGTTTTAAAACGAGATGACGATTCGAATTACACGCAACTAAAGTGCGCAGCAAACGCAATGCAGTACTGGAATTGTGTATTTCTGGACGCATTCATGATATTGAAACTCGCGTTTGGATCGCTTAAAATGTCTAGATACGCTGATACAAATGGTTTTCTTTAAAAGTCTATGCTGCTAGCACTAAGCTGCCGGCTTTGTCAGCTTCTCCGGTGGGGAAAACGGACGTACTCTAAACCTGCTCTTACATACCTGTAGCGGTTTGCCTCCGAACGAGGTCGTTGAAAAGGTTTTATCGATACAAACGTCCTGTCAACAACCACTACTGAAACTGATAAAGCTTTTGTGATTCCTCTAGTGTTGAAAAAGAACGCCATGCCATGCTTATTATAAAATATTAAATCTTTATAATGTCCTATTTTAAATAATAGAAATAGTTTTTTTCAATATTTTATAAAAGCATACATTGCACTTACTAAACATTATATTTTATATAGACATACATTGCACTTATTAAACATCAGACTAGTTGCCCATAACCAAAAGCAAGATCTATTTAAACGAATCTGATAGATTTACTACTATTTACTATTTATTATTCAGTTGTATTACTGTAAAAAATAATCAAGTAAAGCGGGAAAGCAAAAGACGAGTGAAATAAATTACATTGCCACTATTAGTTCTGCGATGTTCTCACACTTACAATACAAACGTACTTTCTCACACTTACAATACAAACGTATGTTCTCACACTTACAATACAAACGTACTTTCTCACACTTACAATACAAACGTATGTTCTCACACTTACAATACAAACGTATGTTCTCACACTTACAAAGATCCTTAAGCATTTAAAATAATAGGAATTATATAATGGCGTGTCTTTGAATGAAATGTTAAAAAAATTTAACCTAGTTAGAGTTAATAAATCTGTGCATGTACATAAATACACAAAAACTTGTAGAGAACTAGTATTATTCGTGAACCAGTCTTAGAAATAGGCAACTTTCAATTTTGAAACGAAATGCGTCAATGTGTGGTTGCAGTTGCGAATAAAATAAATATGAACGGACAATCTCTGCCGGAGCACTCGCGAAGTAGTTTAGCATTATTTAGTTTCCAAATAAGTTTATTTCTTTACTTATTTATTTCAGTTTGTATACATAATTGTAATCCAATTTAAAAAGTTAGAATATATTATCTCATTGGTTATAAGAGTATAAAAAATAATATTTAAATAAATACTTCTGATTTTAGTTTTAAATTCTTAAATAGAGAAGAGAGAGATTTCAAAGGAAGGCTAATATTTAAATAAATACTTCTGATTTTAGTTTTAGATTCTTAAAAATATACAAGAAATCTCAAAGTAAAGCGCGAAAACAAAACTCCAGCTTACTTTTCGATAAACAGATAAAGAACGTATGGTATATGCAAAGTTTTATAAGAGGTGGGGTATAATTTTTAGATAAAGGAATTTTAAACACATTACACTTTCAATGTTCTTTACAATTCTTATATCGCCTCACCCTCCTAATAGTCGAAAATTACATCCTTAAAACAAAGATGGAAATGTAAATATTTATTGTTTTGATAATTTTGAATATATTTTTTCGATGTTAATTATATTCTAAATAATAAAATGATAAATTATCTGCGTTCCTTTTCACGCTATAGGAATATATTTTCTAATCTAATATGATTCTGTAGCACAAATAATAAAAAACGTGTTCTTAATAAAAGTCATGTCTTTTTTATTTAATAAACTTTTATTTGTGAAAATATTCTTAGAAAATTTTATGAATGATGATAAAATAAATAAATACTTAACACCAAGCTTGCAGTAACTTTAGCTTGAATATTTTTTTTCATAATTATAAAGTTGTTTTAGTTTTCTTCGTATCATTTTCTCGAGTAATCTAACCGCCACCTTGCCAGTCGATTTGTACTCCGAACGTGTACTATGTTTCAAGCAACACAGATCCAACGCTATGTGCTTGAAATGTTTAGTCCTTTTCTAAATCTCTAAAACGACTTAAAATGTAGGAAATATTTAAAGTTTATTCGTTTTTTATATGTAGCTATGTTTTGTCGAATATTCTTGATAGTTCTAATTGTTGAATAACATTAATTAATACCTGTCATATCATTGTATCTCCAAGTATAAATTTTGTGTAATTAATTAACATGTAAATATATATTTGTCATAACATTTATGACAAACAATTTTGCTACACATGGTTCCAACTTCAATTTCAAATAAGATAATCGCAAACTGCAACTTTCACATTTTACAAAATTGTCCAAGAGACAGCGAAAACTGCTTTCTTTTCATGCGTCTCATTAAAATGAAATATTATTACGATGCGTCTACGTGCTTCCTGGGGCAGAAAATCTATTAAAATATTTAAATTTTCTAGACTGAAAATGTTATCGACATTAAATATGAAAAAATATAACAACCTCAGGTTAGACAGGTCAGGCTTGACAGAGCGTTTCTTTTTTGGACCATAATATTTTATTTTTAAGGTTTATTCTCGACAACGTGATGTCAACTGTTCAAATATATTATATGAGCTATAATATATTGGATAATATTTTCATTTAAGCTATTAGACATTAGACTAATACATACCTACTTGACATTGAAAGTGTGAAAGTAAACATGGAACTTATTACGCATTTATAAAATAATTTAAGTTTTCAGCACTTCTTTCATTATGAACTTTAACTATGATAAATCTCATATCTCTTAGTATTTACTAATTTATACTTTATTTCGTTATCTACAAATTAAAATATTTTAATGTAATAATTTCGTAACCATGAGTTTGAAATAAATTTCACTTTGGATCTAGGCTATATTATATTATTCCCTTGAAACAATAATAGAGCTTTTCGTGGAGAGCAATTTCGGAAATAAATTTGACCAAAAAAAGCTCGAGTGAACGAGTTTCTTACGATTTTTGTGTTCAAAAGTGCTCGCGGACGGAGTTGCGGCAGCTCCTAGTATATTCACACACACATACATATATATATATATATATCTAAAATAGTCACAAAGGGTTGTTTAATATGAACAAAGTCAGTAAGTAACTTATTTTTAAGCATGAACTAAAAATCAGTTGAAAGTCTTTCGACTGGCGTACTTTTAATCAAAAGAAACACTTTCTTTAAAGCTGTCAGATGTCACACAAGGTTTAGGTTCCACAGATATCACTTACAGATCTAATAAAATGTGAAGATATTAGGATATAAATATTATTAATTATGTTGAAAGTATGATTTGGTGTCAAACCGAAAATGCTATTACGTATTCAGTGTTCATATAAAATCGATTATTTTCTTTAATAGAAAATAATGTTGCCACTTTCATTTTAAACGATAGTCAATGTATAATAGTAGATTTACAGTTTCTATGTAAATTATAAAAATATACGTAGCAATTTAAACTAATGTATTTTACGTGTAAATGAACGTGCAGTACTGAAAATTCATGTGCAATCTTGACGTCTTTTCAATAATGAAGTTGATAATTAGCCGCGATAGTCGTGATTTTTAATATATATCTAAATGGTGTAAAAATATTTTTTTCATTAATAATCACAAATGGCAATTGAAAAAATGATTCCTCAAAAAAATTGGATATAATTTGTACTAACAAGTAACAGGAAAATTTGATTACGTCAAACGGTAGCTTCTGCTTGACTTACTGCTTGACTTAAATATAAACTGTTGACTGATTTTACGATTACTTCTTTATCTGTGTTTTAAAAGTTATTAAATTGACATCTAATATTGGATAGGATTGTTTTTCAAAATGTCCGTTTATAACGATAAATATACTAATATTTATTTAAAAATATGACTTTGACCATTTCCTTAAGTAAAATAATAATTTATATTAAAGACGACGTTATCGTATGTTTTGTTTTACCAATGTATAATAATGTAATAACTGTAATAAATCCTCATAACAATACAACTCAGTTTGCCAGAATCTATTCGGATAACCCCTCACGTTCTCATCATAGATCTCGGGCTTGGAAAATCCTTTTACGACGATTACCTTCATACATTTGGACCGCTTTAAAGATTTCTTAAAGGGTGCGTTCTTTAAAATTCTTTCATACTGTTGTTGTTCATATTCTATGTTGAATTTAATTTGATCACAGTTGGTTCAAATGTTCGAGCAAACAATGAAATACTTCTTTTTACGTTTTAGCACTGGATACAAAAAATGAAGGATGTTATAACTTTAGCATGTGTATATATATACACAGATTTGGTGTGCCTGTCTGTGTCATCATAGCTTTCATACGGATGAACCGATTTAAAAATAATATTTATTCATATTATGTTAATAACCATTGAAATATAAAATATCATAATTTTACATGTACTACAAATACAGTATTATACAGTATACAGTTTTGTAGTACATGTAAAATGTACATCAATGAGTTTCTCACGGACGGAGTCGCGGCAGCTGCTAGTATATACACATACACATATACATGTACATGTACAAAACACAAATAGAACACACACACACATATATATGTGTGTGTGTTCGCTAGAACATATATATACACATAACATATATATATATATATATATATATGTCGGTAAAATGTTATGAAATTTCGGTATCAATAAAATATTTGAGAAAACTTTGACGTAATTGATACTTGGAAATTAGAATGATACTTGATAAAATACTAAGTGTGTTAGTATTAGAATTGTTTGAGGATTTATGCGTGTTAGTATTTGATTATTTTTATTTGGTCTTACTGCTTAAAGATATGAAGAAAAGAATTTGTTATTATACTATGGCGTTGCTTTGCAAGTGTAATTTTTTTTTAATATTCGTGTTCCTCCTTTTTCTGCTGCTACTTTTGGGATATTTTTGGTTTGTTAATTCCATAGACCTAAAATTTTATAAGATGTTAATTGCTTAGATTCCTTTTTTTCTTTAATTACTATGTTTTAATCTGAAGGTACCGATATATCGTTATATTTATAAAATTTATCTACATATACTAAATCTTTTCTGTTACGTGTGACAGTAACGTTAGTCTCTATAGATATTTCCCACATTATGTTTGCGAGCTTATTTTCCCTAACTGGCGGCTGTATTAAATTTTCTGTCCACCGAAATTCAACAGTACTAAGTTGTGGTTATAGCTAATGTACATATAGAACCAACTTATTATATCTCTTTCTTTAACTGTGCTTCTTCTATAATTTAATATTTATTTCTACTTTTAGCATCTTGATCTATATTATAGCTTTTAAAATTTCTTTTACACAAAGTTTTAATATACTATCATAATATGGAAAGAAAAAAAGTGGACCCTTAAGAAACAGTTAGAGAGCTGTCTAAACCTACGAAGGTATCTCGTTGAATTTTCTATGCCTGAGAGCTAATACTAAAGCGTGCAGTGTTATATCAATGCATTCCGGCAGCTCTGTGTTGTGTTGTGTTGTGTTGTGTTGTGTTGAGCTGTGCTGCGCTATGCTGTGCTGTGCTGTGCTATGCTATGCTATGCTATGCTATGCTATTCTATGCTATTCTATGCTATGCTGTGCTATGCTATGCTATGCTATGCTATGCTATGCTATGCTATGCTATGCTATGCTATGTTATGTTATGTTCAATTTTAAAACAGATTTATTATAGAATATAATAATATTATAGAAATGTATAAAATTGTTATATAATGCTTGAGAAAAAAAAATATCATTTTTATTTTCTTCTATTATTAGCTTTTATAATATAATTTATTTAAAATGCGTTTTCTACTTATTTTTTATTAATTTATTTTCATAATATTGATGTATCTCTCTCCTTATTTTAAATATTTAATTACAAATACAAATTATCAAAACAAAAAGAAGACACTTATCTTTTAACCTAATTCTCATAAACATATTTTTTTATCATTAAGAATAATACTTACATAACAGGGAAGTTTTCTAAAACACATAAACTGTGTTTAAAAGCCTCTTCTCATAACGAGTCCCTCATTACGAAGGCTGGTACACTAATAGGATAACACCCTTACTTTACGATACTTTAAAAACAAAGTCATTAAAACCCCCCCATTTACAAAAAATAACAAATAATTGTTGTTTTGATTTTTACATTACTTATGTAGTGAAAGTATTAACCTCTTTATTATAAAATACAGGAAACTATACCAATTTAGGTTGTTTAAGAAAATACGTTGCGTTCAAAAGAAATGTTCCAACTAAAAATTTAATGTAACTATTTAAAGCGAACGCTTGATGTTGAACTTTTATCTAATTTTAAATTAAAGGAAAATGTTAGTATTTTACATTTCTTCTTTTCTTTTCATTGTTTAAAACTTAAATATCTCTCTTCTTTTATTGTTTTGTTATAAAGATGGTAATTCAGGAGTTAATCTCCTTAAAATTGCATAATATTCGTTTTTCCAGGGTCAAGTAGCAAATATAAAAAATGTATTCAATTCATGTTATATTTTAAAAACACACAATTGTATTGTTTTTAACATAAAAAAAAGGTCTCGCCACTTAGAAAAAGATTTAAAATGACGATAAGACGATAAAGACAAAGATTTTTGATACTAAGTATTTTAAAGATAGCTTAAACCGATTCCTTGAGGCTAAAAACAATTCTCAAAGACTTATTGCCAAGAAAATTACCTAATTTTCTGTAAAGCCCTATGTTAAAATTTCTAATTATTTGATGCCGCGGTAACAGCTTATCACAATTTTTGACAATGATGTCAGAAACTGTTTATTTTAATAATATTTTAGTAATCGGTCCCAGTTAGATAATATTTATTTACACAATGAATTCTCATCTACAAGTCTTACCAAAAATAGAAAACTAACGAAGTAAACTATTAATAAACTAAAACTTAATTAATCTTCCTTTTTTTATATCTTTATAACTTTTTTTAATAACTAAATACCAGTATAGCAATCAAAGCTATTTGAATTAACAGAAATTAAAATATGTTTGTTATAAACCTTGACCACATGTGACACATCCATTAATCATTTTTCCGATGAATTGCAGGTCCATTGTGTATTAATAATCCACTGGCGAAATAAATAACATCGGTTATATGTAAATTACGTCCAATACTAAACAAATGTTACCTGTAATTGTTAAATGTACCATAAACGAGATTTATTTGACCGTTTGCTGACATGAGCTTGCTCGTCTGATATTCGCTCTCATTTGTTTTCGTTCATTGGACTTTTTATTTTTTCAGTAAAAGCGTAATCATTATTAATTACCCGAATGATCAAACTCTCATTCAATCAATCAATCAACCAAACTCTTAATCAATCAATCAAATTTTGCTAGTAGTTAGTTGACGCCAATCTTCATTGTATTTTTTTTTCTGGATTCCTAGAATGTGGCAGAGCTCACGAGACCTACGAGCTACAACTACTGTATTTCTACAATAACTACTTATTTTATCAAATATAATATATATGAATAACATTTTACTCGTTGATATAGTTAATATCTCAGACATAGGAGTAACTTGTTACTGTCAGCGGTAAAAAAAGATATTCCAATTGAAACGTACAAATTTCATTTGAGTAGTCATTTAAATATTGTAAGTCAAATATTCTCATTCGTATATTTAATATATTATAATCGTTCGTCAAAATTTAAAAAAATTGGTTAGGTTTTAAATAAATATAGAATGAAAAATAAACCGGTACCTCCCGTCGCTCTACCAATTGAGCTACCGTATCGCTTCCAGTCTTGGTGAATTAAGCATTCTATATATATTCGTCTATATCGAGACGGTAGTGACATCTATTAGACTCTTTCGAAAATCCTAACCAATGTTTCCAACTTTGCTGTATAGATTAACATTAAAAAGACGCCACAACCGATATTAATGTTTGAAAATATTTATAAAAATGTATAGCCATGTGAAGCTTATTTTAAATTTTTGTACTAGAAAGCCAGTGCGTACAGAATTCACCCTCCAGATCGAATTAGCCACCAGGAGATTTTCAAAATTTAACAATATTTCATGATTCCTAAGTCAATGATCTGTAACCCAGATTATTTGAATATCACATGTTTTGATAATAAGCTCAAATTATTAATCTTGCAGTGATTGGGTTGTAGAATGTATATATTTAAAGTATTTGTTTATTGCCATAGAATATCTCCTTTGGATTATTCCTTATTTTAAATAATTTCGGACTCCAAATTTACTAATATCAAGCTACTATTGTTAAATAACAAGTAAATGAAAAATCTATGGTAACAATAATTTGACTATTAGTCTTGAATGCCTTTACAGTATTATCCAGTTCATTTTGCTTACTCAGCGCTCTGTTTGGGATGGCCGCAGTTTAACGGATATCGGATAATAGCTGGTGACGTCACTAGACTTCCCGCATTTCACCCTAAAATGAACATACTGCAAAAACTGTAAAACCATGAAAATATTAATTAAGCTTCTGATTCGATTTTTGTTGACTTACATTCAGTTATTTTAAAACAATATTATTTTTTTTCCGCTATTCATCCCCATAATTAGTTAAAAATAAATAGGGTAAAATAAAAAGAATTGCAGAAAATACTATGAAATTGTGTATTAAGTCTTTTTTGGTATTTAATTACAAATAAAAATCAGTTATATTACCTACAAAAATAAGTATTTCTATTTTTATATTAATAAAGAATATAATATATAGTGGATTGGATAGTAAAACTTAGAACTGTTATTTTGAGTTTACCTGTCCGTCAAGTAAATAGATCAAATACGACAAAGTTAAGGACGCGTTTACAGTTTTTCGGAAAGTCATCAAATTCCGGTACATATTGCTGCAAAATCAAACTTAACGTAATAAAACCTAACTAATACTAACAGCAGATAAATGTTTTTTTTATTTTTAATTCCTTTAAAAAAAGAATATCAAATATTAATAAAACGATTTTCTATCACTCCTTCACACTTATTCCACCATTTCAGGTTTAGTTTTCGGTACATTTTTTTTTGTATTCATTACCATATGTTTCAGAGTAAAAAAAAATATTTCGGTTAACGTTTTTCGTTTCCGTATTCCTGTACAAAACGGAAACGTTTTTCGTTTACGTTTTCTTGTTCGAAACGGAAACGTTTTTCGTTACGTATGAATATCCAATACCATTCATCCATCAGTATACCTCAAGGTCATATCGTCAAGTCCGATGGTAAGATCGTATCAAAACTAGCGAAAGTAGCCTTAGCTCGAAGCACTTAGTTCTATTTGTCTAGGAGATCCAATAGCTTCCATCCACCAGTACACCTCAAGTTCATTCAATCAAGTCCGACGGTAACATCTTATCAGAACTAATAATATAAGTCTTAACTCGGAGCACCTAGTCCTTTTCGTTTTAGAGATCCAATAGCGTCCATCCACTAGTATATTTCAAGGTCACTCTATCAAATCCGATGGTAAGATCTTATCAAAACTAAATTAAACTCGCCTGACCTAGCCTTCTTTGTCTAGGATATCAAGTTGCAGCTTTCAACGTTTGGACCTTCAGGTCACAAGCAATACTAATATTATTTAATAAAACATAATATTTTACATTAAAAAAAATATTTTTTAAATAATAAAAATTATTAAATGTAAGATTTGAAAAACCAATAAATTCAAACTATCAAAATTGTTTAATGTAGCCATTATTTCGCGACTATACATGCGTATGTGTGCGTAGTGAAGCTTTGTCAATTGTCAATATAGTTATGTGATTTGCGACCTATCTGTTTCGTAAACGTGTCCTTTATAACACTTGTTTTAAAATATCTATAGATATTTAACATCTATTTTCACTAGTAATTATTAAATCATTTATATTTAATATCAAATGTTATTTATTTATATGTTTTATTTATCCTTGATCCAAATGGCATAAGTATTTCAAAATATCTTAAAGATTAATCAAAACATTTAAGTAATATATAATAATTTAATTGTGTTTTTTTTAAAAGCAAATGGTCTCATGCTTATAATTTATAAATGAATAAAGACTTGAAAAAAATCCACGAAATTTAAACGGTTTATTTTTGATTTTAAACGGTTTATTGCCGATAGGGATGCTCCGCTTAAGAAATAAAAGGAATGTTTTGGATTTTTTTAAGAGATATATAATTAATGTAAATTATATAAAATGTACCAAATAACAAAGTATGGTATATACGTAAGGTTTCAATATTATTGTTTAGTGCCCTGCACTGAAAGTTATAATATAAAATTATAATAATAATAAAAAAAATATAATAATTATATAAAATATGTGTTAGCCATATAATGTTTATTTATTTTTTTACCCAGAGACCGCAAATTCTGGTCCTGTCCATAATAATAAATTTCGTATTGTTATATTGATTTAAAACTTTTACACCCTTGCATCTTGAAACTAGGTTTATCATTTATCAAACACTATCGAAATATCCAAGTATAAATAATTTACAAACTATATATAATTAATTGCGGTAGACTAAAAAAATATGATGTAAAATAATTACGAAAAAGGAAAAACAAAATACGACAATCATATAAGAATTGCAATTAAGGAAATAATAAATTGCATTCAAGTATAAACCTAAAAACTGGTAGAAACCTAAAATATTTGTAATTGTAACGCATTATCTGCAGGACTTTTGAAAACTATCATAGTTTCAAAAAGTTTTAAAATGCTAAATTTTAGATGAAAATAATATTACATTAATATTTCAAATAACAAAACCCACTTCATGGTACGAGTTAATAATGTTTACTATAGTAAAAAAATGAATTATTTTGGATGACGTCATCAAAACTTCGTTCAGAAACATTATAAAAGTAATATTACTTTTAGGATAAATTCGAATATTATAATAATAATCATATTATTATAAGAGTTGATGATATGCCTGCAGCTTCCGTATTCATATCATTTATTCTTATTTATTTAGAGAATTGTACGCCAAGGGAATTTTTATATGACTGTAAAAATGTTGACTATTGGATTATATATGCGTCTAAGAAAAGGAAATTTTAAAAACTTTTCGTTTAGAGACGCTTTTGACATTTTCTTATATATTTTCATAAATACAACGCCATTAATGTAAATTCTATAATTGTCAATATTTAACATAATTATTTATTTTTGGATGAAATGATAGATTAAATGAAGTTTATTAAATGAAAAAGAAAAGAGATAACCTCAATTAGAAATCAAGTAAAACGTAATACCGACAAGAAGACTAGAATAACCAATCTTACCTCTACTAGTTCTATGATATATGAGTGTAAAAGTAAGAGACTTTTACAAGGATTTAAAAAAAATATATATATTAAAAAGAATAGTAATTATCCAAATGCCTTAACATCGAACTATTAAGGATGTATATACTATTTAAGTTACGTTGTCTATAGGGAGTATGGAGACAAGTGAAACACTCGGATTCTAGATGCCAACTGTTTAGTGAAATTAAACTTGGCTTCGTTTATATATACATCACGCACACCTTTACAAATAACACGCGTCATCATACGCACACTAATACAAGACACCCTGGAATTAAAGGGAATGACAGTAAAGTAACATGTGTAGAATTGTCAACAAGTTGCTAATCACCAAGCCCATACTCAACCTATTCATTAGTATTATAATAAGCTTTAGATATAAGTTCGCAATAAAAAAAACCTTATTTTTTTTAAATAATAATTAAAGCTTTTATTTAACGTAAACCTTGCACTAAACAATAATGTTCAAACCTTATATACCATACCTTTTTATTTGGCGTATTTAATGTTATCTGAATAAATTATATATCTCTTAAAAAAAACCAATTCCTCCACGTTTCAAAACAATCCTCTTATTTCTTAAGCGTCCCAAAAGTCCTGTTTAAAGCTGTTAGAATTTCTCCAATTTTTTTATTTATTACTGAATTTTAAGCAATTGATAATTCGCTTATTTACTTTTTTCACGATAATATAATTGTACATAAATTATTATATTTAATTACAGCTCTCCATATTTATTGAGAACGGATCCTAATTTAAAAAAAACAATGTTTTTTACTGTCTTACTTCAATCTGCAGAATCCTGATACTGATGATATTGCGTCGAAACCTGACACGCTCTTCTTATCTGTGGCTTACTTGTTAAATTTGTTTGCTGTGTCTATGTACTTATAACTTAAAGCTTTCTTGTTAAGGTTTAAATTGACTTTGAAGCTCTATATTTTATTAGGTTTAAGTTAGCTTAATATAATATAACTGGACTAGTTTTTAAGTATATTACAAACAAACTATTCAAACATAGCCATGCAACATTCAGGCAATTAAAAAATACAGTACTTAATAATAGCCTACTATAGCCAACCACCAAAATTTAAGTAACCTGACCATTTTTTTTCATCATCTAAATATTCGAAAATATTACTTACTACTCGTTTATATATAACAAAAGTTGTAAATTGCATTTAGCTCTCTATTGTTAAACAAAAATGGTGGTATAATCAGCAACAATACCAAACAAAAAAATCACATTTAACGTAATGAAAACGGCTATTATAAATTAACTTGGCAGTATTCAATTAGGTCACACAATTCTTTTATAAGAAAAGTGGCAAGCAAGCAACTAAATTTAAAAGCTATTCTTGATTTATTCGTAAAGGTTCTTTTGTAGTCTTTCATGTTCTTTGTATTTATATTGTAGACTAATTCAATAATATAAGATAGATGTCTCGTAATAATAAATATTAAGAGGCATTTATCATCTACTTATAAATAAATATGACCTGCTTAAAATTGAACTTTAGTATCTTAAAAGTTTTGTTTGTTTATGATAAGGTATGAAATTCCCTATGTTAAAACCAAAAACTTTATTGACAGAGTTTCTCTTACCTTATAATATTTGGTGCCATGCAATCATATCGTATCGAAAAGGGATTGTAATCAAACATTAAACATTCAAATATAGTAATAACATTTATATATATCAGGAAAAAAAGAGGACCAATAATTAAGACATGAAAGATACCGTAGATCTGTCAAAGGCCTGAAGTGCCTCTAACCATTTACTAATTTACTGAAATAAGAATTTAAATTTATTCATGAAGTAAACAATCAGATGATTATGGCATAAGCCTTATTTTCATGTACGATTCAGCTAATTCAGATTGTTGAAGACATTCAAGATTACATTCAAACGTACAAGCATGTACATAATATATTTTTAGGGATTTATTTTATTATTCCTCATTGATTCCAATGTAATGAACTTACATTGTATACAATTATTTTAAATTTATTCCATGGTAAATGAAAGAAACTGAGGAAAACCAGTAAGCCATTAGCATAATATAATAACTAAATTTCTAAACGTATTGTGAACATTTATTATGACGAAAAAAAAAGCGTCCCGTCGCTCTACCAGTTTAAGCTATCGTATTAATACTTACCGCCAATACAACACCGCTAATAAGTTATTATCATTATTCCATTGTATTTTTAATCTATTACTTCATTTTCATTAAATTTTCATTAAAGAATTATACAATTTTGTTCTATTTTTCATCATTTTCTTTTTATTTTTACTTTTGCTATATTTAGTTTTATTGTAGTTTTTGTATAATTTATTATTGTTTTTACTTTTTTTTGTTTTTTTTTCACTTTAATCTGCCATGTTATATTTTTCCTTTCAACTACTCAGAGATTGACTGGAAGAGATCACTTCATGGGGTAAGTCCGCCTTTGTGCATAAATTGCATCTTAATGTAGTATTTTAAGAAATGTACTTTTAAATATTATTTGTGTACAATAAATAACAAACAAACAAACAAAATTATATTAAAAATATTTACTCAAGCTATGCCAACAGTACTTAATGTTTATTCATAAACCATTTCTATTATTTATTTATTTTTAAAATGCTGTGCTGTTCAATTGGTTATTGTCTGGTTAAAAATATGTTATTTACATATATATTTTGCAACTCGCCACTGCCTTTATAATAGAGACAGGGAATATCCACGTTGAATATCCATTGAATATCAGCGCTGGGGACCGCACACTACAATAACGTGAATGGTACGCCTTTTTGGCACATAATAATTCTCGTTGTACAAAATGTTAAATATTTGTATTTTTTCTTTTGCTATAAAACAGTTTTAAGTATTCATATTTCCAGTTAATTTTCCTTTGTAAAAATTTCTATTGTTATTGCTTTTTCTGTGTCAAATATAGATGTTATTTATTTCTTTTTTCCTTACTTTTTAAGTATTGAAACGACTGCTAAGTTATGGCTTCTTCGTGTAAGTAAAATTTTATACATTGCTTCTTTTTAAATAAGAGTAAGTTATCTGAAACTTATACAACTTTCAAAGACATTTTTTCGTTAATTCTGGAAACAAAAGAGGAATAAAAGCTTAATTTCTTATATAAGACCACCCAACAAGTTGGAAAGAAAACGTTTATTTAATCGTAAGAGCTCAGTACTGAAAACTTCAAAAAATCTTAATAAATTTGTGATTATTAGTATAAGGAAATACAAAGTAACGAATTGAAATTTCATTTGCAAATTTGCACAAACAAAATCAAGTATTGTCATGATCTAATTAGTTTTTTTTAAAGTATTCATTCATCTGAAGTAATAAAGCATATTGCATTGATTATATTAGCACACACAATGTTATTGTTTTATTAATTTAAAAAACAAATTCCTTTAAAAAAAATAAACAGTCATAAATTTAATAAAAGTTATTAATATTCTAATTGTGTAAAACGACCAATCAGAGCAGAGGGCGCACCTCGAGAGGGGTCGAGGCGCCATCTTGAGAAATAAAGTGAGGCTGACTATTAATTTAACATGGGGTTTTCTGTTCTTTGAAGTGATCGTATATCGATGGAGTGATTGAGTTGGTTTATTATAAGAGCTAAATTAAGAAAGACAACATAAGGACCGGTGACCCGAACCCGCTACTCGGTCTAGAATTAAAAGTGTAAAATTAATATTTATAAACTTGTAAAATTGTGTTTTGTACTATCACTTTACCTTACATTGAGACTACATATATTCGTATATATCTATCTATATATATATATATTTCCCCGCAGCTAGCATTAAGTCAAATTACACCCAATTATAAAACTAGTTGTGTCGGCATAATTATAGTTGTATGTGATAAACGTTTGATATAATGAAACATAAAATATAAGATACAGATATTGTAAGCAAACATTTTGCATTACATTCATTTTCGTATGAATAATTATGAATTGATTTATAAAAACGACCTTAATGTCGTAGTAACAAAAAACAAAACCCTTTTTTTGATTACATATATACATATTATTACATTTTTATGATTGGTGGATAGATAATATTGTCAGACAGTTTTTTCAATGAAGTGAATAAAGGGTGTTTTGTTAAAATATTATAAGTAAGAAAATCGTAGTATCTATATTTTCTTTATTGCAATCTGCCCTGATTTTGCAAGCTCTTTTAAAGTGTTGTTAGATACTGACAAAAACAAGTATAACACTCTTATCTTTTTAATAAATATGTTATAAAGGTTTTATCTTAAAAATATCAAATGTTTATTTTATTATATAAGGAGTTCTCGATGTAAATAACTTTCAGAATTGTGGTCGGCTTTGTTTACTCCAACCGTCTCCCGCATTCAGAGAACAGAAGTTGCATTAGAGTTATGGCTAGAATAAGTCAGTAACTATAATCTTAAAAAATGTATAAATCTAAGTTATTTTATGACCATGTATAGTGAAATTTTAAAATCAAAACAGAATTCAGAGAATTATATTCACTTCATAGAGGCGTTAAATAAAAATTATATTAAAACACCAAAAAGGTATTAATCTGGAAAAAAAAACCCTTATTAGGCCGCTCATTTGAAACCAATAAATAGAAACCTGTAGAGCATTCATTTTTGTTGACCTAGAGTCGTAAAATTTATAAGCAGTAAATTAAAATAAAAGTTTCAAATCTGACGATGTTGTATTTTCACTTTATTTTTCTTTAATTATATTATTAAATTGTATATCTCATCACTATTTTTACAGATTTTTACTTTAGTTCTGTGTTCTAAACATCTTACTTTGAAAAAAGATTATATAATAATGAAATATCTTCTTATATGAAATATAAGAAGATATTTCTTTTTTTAAAGAATTATACAAACTTATTTTTCACTACTTTTTGTAATCGGATTTCTTTCATAAACGTCTACTAAAATTTTCCAAAAGATTGAATAAAAAATAAAGTGGTATAAGCTCTTATATTTTAAACTTTTGTCTTAATAATTCTATTATTACTAATATTAATAAATTAGGCACATACTTCAAATTAAAGTCGAAAGTAAAAGTTTATAATCAATCATCAATGTAATATGACTATTGTTTTGATGTTACAAATGAAATATAATTTGTATTAATCGACCAAATTAAAAACCTTTTTATATAACTTTAATCCAAGACTTAAGGCATGGAAATATCTTGTACTGTCTACCTAGTTGATTTAACGATTAATTAGACTTATATTTAGACTTTCTTGAACCATGACTATTATATTTATATTTACCCGGCTGTTTTCACGCAGGAAGTAAATTGGAATGTGCCCGACTAGTTTTGAACCCCGAATGGGTTTTATTTAATTCAACGTGAATTAAATAAAACCCAAAAGCCGGGTAAATATAAATAACTAGACTTAGACTAAAATATTGCAGTTAATTAATAAATAGTACGATCATTGAAATATTAAAAAAAAATGGTAAAGCAAGGTAAGGTAAGTAAAGTAAGGTAAAATATTTACCACGCCTCTAACAATTCAAATATGTGACAAGGAATTATACATCGTTCACTTATTCTGTGCCAGCACACTATCTCTCGTTATGAGCTTACATCTCATGTTTTGGGAATTGCACATTATACTCTGTAAAGCCTACTTACTATACTAGTTTGACAATACTATTAAGAAATGTTTCTGTGTAACGGCGTTGTATAAAATGTTATGTTCTTCAAAATATTTTATAATTTATTAGAATAGCTAGTTCCATAAAAAATAACAAAACTACTGCCAAGTGATTGAAAAAATCAATAATAATAATAAAAAATCTGTCCTTATAACCTTTTATAATTTATTATTCTAATTAAATTGAATATTGAATATTTCATGAGTGTTATTTTTTATCAATCAGTCGTTTCAAATACTAGTATCAAATCAAATCAAATATCCGTCAAAATGAATATTTAAATACTAAAATTAAAATAAATGTGAGCAATTTAAACGATATTATAGTTATTAAATCTAAAATGAGACCTCTCTAAGAGTCTAGACGTTACAGCTCGAGATTCCCATTTAATTCTTGTTGACAACAACGACCCACGTTTTACTAACATTTAATAATTTCTTGAAAAGGCTCATCACAGGAGTCATAATTAATGTATACATTTATTATTTTAAGCAAAGAACGTTACTATATTTATATTTTCTGTATACACGTTGAATTAAATTGGGATGTGCTCGACTAGTTTCAAGCCCATTCGGGGTTTTTACTCATGAGCTTAATTTTGACGTCCCGGGTGTTTACAAGATTTCTTATGAATGCGGTAAGTTTACGTAGGAGAAACTCTTTGAAACGTTAATATATGGTTTGATAAACCGGTTATTAAAACAATAAAGGACACTTACTACTTAGATGAATTGAAAAGTGACACGTTTAGTGTGTAGACAACGTATTACAACGACGAATGACGAAGACTCGGAACAGACCTCTGAAGACAACACTACACCTTCCGCTGCCGCTGCCACCTTCGCGGCGCGCCCAGAGAGCTGCTGTCCGCAGTTCACGCCGCGAGTTCGCCATGCTTCGAGGTCATGAGTAAATACCCTTCGGGGTATTTACTCATGACCTCGAAGTTAGTCGTCATGTTTTCGAAATTAGTCGGATATATTCCGATATAATTCGACGTGAATACAGCTGCGTAAACATAAATAGTCATGGTTCACGAATGTTTTGAATGAATGTAAAAAAAAATGATGTGACTGTCATTAATGTTTTTATACGAAACTTATGTAACACTGAGACCAACTTAGTACTAATTAAGTTTAATGTTAAAATGCTTATATCAAACAAATAATCTATCGTCGTTTTTAAAATCCATCAAACTGTTTCATTAGCGTGTAGTCATTCATCTAAACACCATTAATTTCGTACTGAGTACATCAAATCCCAAGACATACGTAAGTACTTTAATCAGAGCCCTCGTTAATTATGCCTCGTGTGATGACGCGGGATGAGTAATCAATGTTAAATGCCTTGTTCCATTTAATATGAGAAAGCTGTCATCAAATTAATATTTTCCCTTCAGTTTTTTTGTTATTAACTAATAATGTTAACATTTATTAAGAAATAACATTTAATTTAATAACTTTAATTTTTTGAGATTCCATTGCATAGGTTTAATAATTTCAATAAACATTGCACTGTATGATTTAAATTAATATCAATATTTACTCGCGTAAATTATTACGTACACCGAACATACTACTAGGTATGTTTATCCAATTTAAAGGAAAATTTAATGAAACTAGTACGGTTCAAATTATTTGATCTTTGCCATTTTGTGTTTCTTGTACTGTATTGTATATTTTTATATGTTTGTTTGTCACTTCTCGTTAAATTTGAATAAAATGAGAAAACAGCAAGCAGTTGCGTAATATAGCGGCTTTTAATGAGCATTAACTAGTTCTCTGTACACTTAATTCTACACTTGTTTATAATATTTGTTTTCTCTAGACAAGATTCTAAAAAAAAATATTTTAATAAAAAAACTTTTTGGGCTTATGGCATTCTAACAACTTTTATTTACGTTAAACTACAAATTTCAATCAAACAAAAATGCGAAGCAAAATTATGTAGAGATAATATTGTAAAGTAATATAAATAAATATGTAGTACTAATACAAATACACAAACATAATAAATAGAAAGGCTTAGCGCCTTACATGTTAAATTGAATATTTAATTGCATTTTTAATGTGTTTAATGACTCTTGATGAATTTATTTTTAAAGAAAAAATATTTTTTAGTAACTAAAAAGTATTAGTTTTGAAACAATTTCTTTTACGGAATATTTGAAAAATCAAACACTTTTTAAACAGTGTTTATTTTTAATTGTTAAAATTTTAATGAGTTTGAATATTATAACCGGTTGGCGGGCATTTAAAGTAAAATATCGTTCATTAGTGGACAATGGAGAGGATTTAGTGACCTGTGAAAATTATATATTAAGTTCACGGACATAGAATGCTGAAAATTAATTAAATATTATTATTATATAACAATCACATCAGCATTAAGTGTATATAGAATTTCGGATGTGTTAGTGTTTTTACTTAATATGAAACTAAAGAACAGGTACAATATAAGAACAGCTTTTTGGTACTAATACAAGTTCTTTAAAATAAATAAATGATATAATATTATAAACATACTATTGGGTCCGGCAGACGTTGCCCGATCCGGATGTCAAGCATCCGAAATGTAAATCATGCTTAGCTCTGATTTCAGTTCTAATTACCGGATCCAGCTGTCTATATCCTCTATGTGAATTCTTATAATTTTCATCGGCGATTGTTTGTACGGTATGCAAAATAAAATACTGCGGCACCATCTGGTGGGAAATAAGAATAAAGTGGAGAGCGCGAAAATACTTTCTAGACTCGAATGTATATTATCACCAATTTTCATAGTGGTTGTTTAAATAGTAAAGTAGTTGATATACTGTAACGCCACACTTTGCTAAAAGAAAAAAAAATGGCTTTAATTTATTTATAGCCCGACTAGTTAGTGAGTCTGGCCATAAATGCAATTACTAAGATAACAAGGAAGTTTGATGAAGTAACGAATAACCCCCCTGAGCAAGTAAGTCATTTGCTATTAACTAGCCATTTCATTCATTTACATCCTTTACAATGTGAAAGTGCAATTACCTGTTACCATTTTTACGATTACCTTTAGAATATGAATGTGCAATTATCTTTTACCTTTTTACGATTACCTTAACCTTTACCTTTAGAATATGAATGTGCAATTACCTTTTACCCTACCTATATGAATGTGCGATTTTTCCGCGATACGAAGTATATTTTTTCCGATAATTTGTTTTTAAAAAAGTGTAATTAGCTTTACTCATCGTCAAACTCCTATGCAGTATGTCAACTTAAATACCTCTGTCAGCCCTCAATCAATTATTTTGTTTGGCATTTATGATTAATCGTGTAAATAATGAAAATTGTTTAAGAAATTTAAACATACTATGATTCGTTTAAATTATTTATTTCTAAATATTTTTTGTTTAATTAAAAAAAAGTCGCATCTTCGTTAATTAACGTTTGATCCGAGTTAAAATAAAGCTTTGAATTGATTGTAGATTTCTTAATTTGTTTCGGGAGGTTTTTTTTATCGAGTATCTCTCCTTTATCATAATTCTTAACGAAGATACCTTATCGTTTCAAATATTTAATGTATTCCAATAAGGTTTTTTTCGTAAAACGTGTTCTATAGTAAAAGGTTCGGAGAAATGAGGAGAAAAACCAAATGATAAATCTACTACCACGGTGTTATAACTTTTTATGATAAAATCACAAACTATGATGAGTAGATTTATAATAACAACAAACGCAACTTATGCCCGAGTTAAGTATTGTAACTAAGTTTAAAAAATACGAATTTCAACGGTGAAGTTGCAGAGGCTTTTTCTTTTTCTTTTTGTTTCTATTCTTTTCTTTTCTTTTAAAACCTAATAAATTATAACTAGAAACCCAAAATACACATATAGTACGTATGTTTTACTTTGCATCGAAACAATGTAGAGTCTTGTATATTTTAATATTTATGTATATTTGGCGGTTTTAAAATACCAATTATTCATTGATTTTTGTAAGATAACGAAATTAAAATATAATAAATATCTATTTATAAAATAAACTACCACAACGCAGAGTACAAATTAATTTATATTCCATATTATTCTCTTCGTCGTATATAAAAAAAACCTACAATTACTATAGTAGTCTAATAGCAGACTCAGCTTTCAACTCTGAATTAATGAGATGAATATGAAAGCAGATGGCTTGTTACGTTTTCCTCGCTAGCGTATAATAGCTAATATATCATTGGCTGCTTCATTTTTGACGATTGATTTCTTGGCAGTTTTTTAATACTATACGTCTACTACTACGCCATTACCGTGATATAGTTTAAGCTTCACTGTAAAAAAGGATTTTAAGAAATATAATGTTTATTTTTTGCTTAAAAATATGAAATTTAGATACCGCTATAGTACAAAATATTTTGAAAACATTTCAAAAATAATTAATGCCTGTGTTAGTGGAACAATACATGTAACACAAAACACGTGTTAGGTTTTAAGAGTAGGTTTGTACTTGCCACCTCTGTATGTCGCGTATATATATTTTTTAATCTATATGTATTTTAAATTTTGTCTTCTGTAATAACAGCAGTACTTAGCTTAGACTCAAAATAAATCAATATTTTGACCTACTCGTGGTTCAGTTATGTGGAAATTAATTGTAAAAAAAGATTTCTTTTATAATGTCTATTTCGTAAATAAACCATCTAGACCTCGTGTTTATGTGATTGTGAATGACAGAGCTTTCTAATGGAAAACCCTGACCATATAGTCTCTTCTTATGGAGTGCTTCCAACTTTAGGTCCAGTTCTACAAAGAAATAGTTGTTATGAGGTAAATAACAGATAAATTAAACAACGAAGATGTAACGAGGTAAATTCTGTTTTTAATTCTTACACTATTTTTAATTTATGGCTGTTTCTAGAGGGCAAATTTATTCAATCACAGTGACCCAAAAGACCATTTACCGATTAATCATAAAATCTTAGTAACTACAACTTTGACGACTCCTAAATTCTAATAAACGATAATTTTAGAATGTAAGTAATACGAAAACTTGTACCTAAAGAGTTCTGCTTCGAATTCTTCGAATAACATACAAATATATTTTATTGTAGTATTGGTAGTCTAAATCAAACTTATCGTTATATTATCGTGTGTTTTTTTTTGTCCGCTTGTGGATTCCTAAATTACTAAACCGATTCTAATCAAATTTGCACACCGTGTGCAGTTCGATCCAGCTTTAAAGATTTAAAATTGTAGTAAAAGTGTGTAAAATAATAGTTTATATCTCAATTTATTAATAAATTTTATTCGAATTATTTCTTTATTATATAATAGTTGAATTATCGGTTAGTTCCATAGAATTCTCACTGATAGCGGTATAACGGCATTTGTTGACTGGATTGAGTAAGTTTCCAATAGATGGCGCTTTCTTAAAACTACAACATATCTTTTATAAGCTAGAATTTAATAAGACAACCAACCATTTGTTGCTAGGTCAAAATTGTAAAAAATAAAAAAAAAAGTAAAATTAAAAATTAAATTATAGTAAAGACAATACTGTGAATTTTAATATAAATATTTTTTTTTACACTTAAAATAAGTTGAGGCTTGACTACATTCCATCTGATGGGAAGTGGAAAGCCTATTCACTCTTCCCTTGAAGACACCCACATTGTACTCGAATATATCATTCTTTTTATTTTATTGCGCCAGATGACGATTTACGAATACTTAGCGACTATCAGACATCAGACAAATATATACTTGACATTGACAGGGTGAAAGAAAGCAATGAACTTATTTATTTCGAACTCGTAATAGAATTTCAGGTTTCAGCACTCCTTTTCAATAAAAGTTTTAACTATGACAAATCTCATATTCTGATTTTAGTCTATACTAGTATTCAAAAATTATAAAATTTTGTATGTTTGTAAAGATTACCTCCAACAGATAAAATTATAAAGTCTGTTTGTTAATCTTCGAAGTGATTTATCTGAATCTAAAAATTCCTTAACCAATGAGAGCATTTTTCTAATAAATAATGTTAACCAAAAAAGCTCTATCAAAAGAGTTTCTATTAAGCTTTATGTTCTGAAGTCATCGCAGGCGAAGTCACAACCTACAGCTAGTTAAATTTTAAAATTTATTAAATAAATGATTTGAATTTCAAAAGCCATTGATATAATATGTCATTGCGTCATCCATATTGGTAGTTAAATAGCAATTTATACACTAGAACCAAGGGAGATGAGTTAACCAATGAACTTCTCACGATGCTACACAATAGAGCTTATGTAACTTAAGGGTTATTGGAAAAATGCCATTTGTTAATTAATAGATAGCTTCATAATGGGAAAATGTTCTCTGATGAAAATAATGGCCCTATTTTCAAACATTATATTTCTTCATTTTAAAAAGTATAATTTATAATTTATTATGACATCATTGATTATGTGGCCTCTTACTTGAAAAGTTGAAATTATTTAAAAATACATTAGTGTTACAAGTTCAAAGTTCAAGGATTATAGATCTGGTTCCTTTATGTAAATATACGGTAATTTATAATCTATCTATTAATAAATAAATATATATATAGATTGAATAAATTCTATTTGTTATTCGTACTTTAAGAGTTTTATTTATTAAATAAAATGACAGAAAAGATGAAATAAATTTCAACTTCGAAATCTAGTACAAGTTGATGCTATCACTGCATTTGGATAAACCTTTTTTGTAAAGTAAACAGTGTTTATTGTCTGAAATCTTTTTAAAAGGATATTCAACAAATCAGATAAAGCTCTGGTAAAGCTCCATTGGTTTACTGTCTTATTGTATATTAAATAGTAAACAATAATTGTTATATTAGAATTTAATAAGAAGTTAATCTCACACAGGAATAAGATTAGCATTTTTGTTGAATTGAAATGATTCTTATAGTAGAAATTTAAATTTAAATTAGGCATATAGTGTATTTACTTATTGTTAGTTATTTTCTTGTTTTCAAGAACTTTATGGTTATACACTTTAAAATTACGATATCTGTCCGAATACGTACCTTGTAATACAAGTCTAATCGAGTCTACATGAATAAATTTCATACCGTAAATGATTTAAGAATGAAAATTCACAGCGTATAGTGGTGAATTCAGTGACGTCACCTACTATTATTTGATATTCGCTAAGCTGTGGCCTCCGTACACAAATCGTTAAGTTGGGAAAATGTACTGGATAATCTCGAAGCACCATGGCTAATGATCAGATTTGATGTCACCATCGTTTTTCTATCTACATGTGATGAATATGATAGCTGTATTGTTCCATTATGATATGATTTCGATTTTAACACGGTACTTACTATAAGGCACCAATGTAATAATATATAAAATATTGTGGTGCTCTAAAAAGTCATAAGTGGTAGGTAGATAGTACTAGTAAATAATTACAAATTTAATTATTTATAAATGTTTACTGTTTTTTTTATAAATTCCTTAAAGCATTTCTTCTTCAATTTAGTAGTTACCTCGTAGTTCCTGAAAGTTTTATAGGCACTACATTCCACACCAAAGAATTGATCAGATGATCCCAGAAGAAGGACGGCAATTATGACATAGGTCTCTGTTAGTGAAGACATAAGAAACTCCAGCAAAGAGAATATGTGACTGTCCACATCCGGGAGACAAATAAACATCTCAACCATCTTACCAACCGTCTTGAGAAGATAGTCGAAATTGATGTGCAATCGTACTGCAGTCAGGAGACAGCAGCGTGATGATACATCTTTTTTAGTTACAGTCTACTCACATTAGTTATTGTCAAGTCTTATTTGCAGTTCCGTTATAAAATACTACTTTATCCATGAGCGATCTGCAAGATCATTTCTACTAATCAAAGAGTATTTTTTTAGAGCGCAGAAAAAAATTGTTTTGGATTTTCACAATCAGCAACGGAAACATTTGACGACTGATCGGCGTAGTGGTCAATACTTCGTCTATTTGTCGTAGTTTCAATTCCCACACAAAAAAATCTTCTATTTTTCTTGGGTCTGGTTGTTATTTATATACATAATAAACATGTATTTACAAAAATTCGTTTATGAATGTTTATCAGTTGTCTAGTTCATAGTACAAGCTTTGCCTAGTTTGGGGCTAGATGGCGTTGTGTGGATGTCTCAATATTTATTATTATTATTTAGATGTACCACCAAAATATTTGAACGTAATTTTTTTTCCTCTATCAAATTATCAATTATTTTTGAATAATGGTGAATAGGCGAGTTATGAATTGTTTTGTAGTATGATATCTCTCTGTAAGCGTATGACATAACTTTAATGGATGACTATTCATTTATTCAATAATCCCAATTATGTATATATATATATATATATATATATATATATATAGGTATGTAGTATGTGTATTTCAATTTATTAAACTGTATGTATATAGGTTATATGTATTGTATGTATATTTGTTGTATAACTATCCATGTTTTATTTGGAATTTATTATATATATCTAATTATAATTTACTATATAATTTATTTTCGTAATATATTTATGTTCGTAAGTGTGGATTACCTGGGAGAGATCACTTTAGTGATAAGGTCGCCTATTGTTTTACTGATTTTCTGTACTTTTTGTTTCTTTTATAATGTGTGCACTAAAGTTGTTTAAAATTAAAAATAAAAAAATAGCATATCGTGACCGAGCTTTTTATAATTGCAAGTTTAATCACAACGCGGTACTAAGTCCCATTACACTACATATTAAGCTATACGGCTCAGTGTCGGTGAATTGCGACTACAGTGCTCATAAATTCAAACCGATTACATTCAATTCCAACTAAGTTACATTATTTGCAGTTGCTTAAAATAAACGTGGGCTTATTCAAGTATATTTAATACTAAATTAAAGTACGCGTTCTTAACACTTTTTTGGAAGACAATCCATTAAGACTATATTTTATACTTTAATAACAACTATAATAGATCGTTTCAGTTATAAATTGTGTAACAGAGGAGGCACTTGATAAGTTTTATAACTTTAAGTTTTTGAAATATGTAGACATGTGGTATTCTATCTCAGTTGGTATACAAGTACACTAATTTAAATTTATCATAAATAAAGTCATGGGACTGTATAACTATTCCCGTTTATTATTCCTAAATTTATAATATTTAAGATTATTACATAGAGATTGCAGCATTAATATAGTAGGTTCGAACTACGCATTCTCCTAATCCTAACAATCTCGTTTTAATGCGGTTATCCTTTCAAAGTTACCGAGTTCAGCCAGCCTTTCAATTGAAAATAGTTGTTGTCTAAATTACTTTATCTAGATAATTATTGAATTCCTATAAGCCATTGTATTTATCATTTAAATGATATATATTTTATTACCAGATATAAACATTTAAAAAATATGTATTTAACCGTACATAAAAATAACATAGCCCCTAAATGGAGATCTTGGGAGTTTTAATATTATCTTCTACACAAATTAAGATTTAGCAATATCTTAGAGTCAATTAAAAAAAAACAGATTGAAAAGACATTTAGTATATCACTATAAAAATACGTAGATAGAATATATTTCTTTTAAAATAAAACAAAATCAACGCTGAGTAAGTTGTTAAATTCAGCTAAATCAATTGAAAAGGCAGTCCTGAAACTGAAAAGCTATATAAAAAAATGGGAGAACATAAAATAAAAATATTATTATTTTTTTTCAAGATTAGCGACGATTATTTTTGAAATCTAGTCTTTAAAAAGAAATTAATGTTTTTTTGGAACATATAAATATTTGTTAAAGTAACTTATGTATACATGGTGGTGGGAAAAGAAAGACGTGGTCATTAATATTACTCGTAAATAAGTTTCTGATTTATAAACGATAATTTTACTTTTTAGTTAAACTTATTTAAAAACTGGGCGATAATATTTAGAATATCTAGTAGCAAGAATTAATGAATTAAACAGCTATCTTCAGTAAGCTTTCAATTTTGCAGTCGTTACAGTAACATTAGTGACGACCGATTGGCTGTGGTCTGAAAGCGGGCGAGTCGTTACGTAAGAGGGAATAAAATGTATTTCAAGGAAACTTTGTGATACTTACTATTGGTGGGATATGTTTTGTTTCCTTATTTCTAGATATTTTATAAAAAAGTAATAGCAGTATAGAATGTTACTTTCCTTATAAAATACATTTAAAATCGATATAAAATGATAAATTGTATCTGAACAAAATATGGTATGATATGTGTTGATTAGTTCAAAAAAGGAACGATTTTGTTTACCAAAAATAATATCTCAATAAGTAAAAAATATTCCTAATAATTAAATATAAGTTTTATATTTATTTCTACTAATCAGACACAAACAAATAATATAACAACTATATAAAAATACACTTAATATATGTATAATTATGGCCCGACGGACGTTATACCGAATTAACTATGATTTTTTAATTGGAATTCATATTAATAATAAAAATAATATAATTCCTATTCATCTACTTCAGACGATATTTTACACCACGTCAAAACCTTTTCCTGACACAATATATACAACAATAACAAAAAAGTAACTAGCATTGTAAAATGTTTATAAAATTATGTGAATTTACAAAGGAATTAGAGTCAGCAACAATTGTCTATCTATAGCTGAACGCGTGATTTAACTCAGTAATTTTGAAAGTTTAGCCACAGTGTGATAACGTCTATGTTATAAGACTTCAGTAATTGAAAATGACTAAATTTACATTTCAATAACAGAGTTGTGTATTGTTTGATACAACTTGTTAATTATGTAAGTATTGTCAGTAATAATAGACTAAAATTCAGGATAAGATACACAGATAAAACGAGATGGAAATTATTTATTATATTAGCTACTATATTATAAACATGACAATGAATTACCAAATGTAGAACAAATTATAAAATATGGCTTAAAAATATATATTTTTAAAGTATTTCATTTTTAAGCTATTTACAAAGTATCTAAGCAAAGCATATTTTCAAGTTACGAATTGCTTATGGATCAGTAAATCGGATTATAAAAAAAATGTTTGTGTAACTCCAGTTTTAATAAGCATTCTATACAGTTAAATAATCTAGCGTTCGTTAAAAGCAAGTATAAACAAAGCAATTCAGACGTTACTAAATGTAATAATATTAAATTTATAATTATTATATTGCCAACGCTAGAATGCTAATAGAATATGTAGCAATCATGGAATGTAATTTTATATATGGTTCAAAATAAGATCAAATTCTAACCGTCAGTATTACTGGGACCGGTTAAGTTGGTAGGAAAAATAGGGTATAAAATTACATACCGCAAGATTTATTTATAACACAAAATTTATTTATTAATTCTTGGATTTTTTTAGGTATTTTCAAATAAGACATAAGTTAAGTACTTTATATTTTTTTAAGCTATTCAAAATTGAAAGGTACATCTCCAAACTCTTCTGCTATGTTCTTTGTAACTTTTAAAAAGATATCCCGTCTTCGATTTTTTTTTCATTAAGGTCTAAGGGTTTTTTCCACAGCGGCTTATTTTGGCTTGGGCATTATATAGTAACTAAGTCGGCACTTCTTTTTCCAAAATATTCAAATGTTTTTTTAATTTTCTGTATAGAAACAAAAATATAATATATTTTTTATTAACAGTTTAGTATAATATATATTAAGTTCAAGTCTATTATTCTTATTTTTTAATTTAAATTAAATATATATTTTTATATACTAACAAAGGACTATTTAAATTACTCTACACTAAAAATAATAGAAAAAAAAATCTGTCAGACAATGAAAAATATTGTACAATATTTTTCTGGTAAGATTAAGTTTAAGATTGTATAAACTTAATGTGACAATGTAGAATTTGGTAATCATATAAGTATGACGTCATATACGTAAATAAGTAAGAGCGTAAGATAGAATAATTAAACTTGCTCATGTAACTATAACTGAACGTTAATCAAGTTAAGTCGTACCTGTCAGGCCATTCTGTTTAAAGTTGAACTCTTAAGTGGTGATAAAATATGATATAAATATTACTACCAGTACTTATGGCTCTGGTTAAACATTCTGAAGTTAGAATTACGAACATATGTGGCAAGCGTTATAGTATGAATAATAGTGTGCTATGGAGAAAAGTCGCTAACTCTTACTGTGTGCTTTTGTGTGTGTGAGGGTGTGTGTGTGTGTGTGTGTTTTACTAATAAATCATATTTTAGGATGTTACCAGTCTAACTACAAATACAGCTTCTTGAACTAAATACTTAAGACGCCATCGCTTTTATAGGGCAGTAAAAAATCAAAACCAAAATTCGAAACAAGAAAAGAGGTTAAACCTATTGACTTGTCATTTAGTTATAATTTATGCAATAAGTAAATAATTTGTTTATAACGAAAAAAAAAATTTGAATCTTATACACTTTACAGCTCATGATATGAATTTTATTTCTTTTACCTTAAAGCTTAATTATTACCATATAATATTAATGAGGACTTATATTTCTTTTTAAGGTTTGAATGAATTTAAAATGTCTTCATTCATTCTTATGAAAATTAATGCAATAAAAATTTCGATATTTATTTATCTTCTCTAATCATGAAATTCATTCAAATTATATATGTATATATATAAGTATATGCGAATTTGTATATATAAATAAATAAATAAATTACATATTATATAAATTAAACCCGATTCTTGTGACACAATAAATATAAAAAATTGGAATCTGCTGGTAACCATTGTATCTACTTTTGTTGATTTCATATATTTTTATTTCATATATATATTTTTACTTAGTGTATAGTTAAAAAAGTGAATTAGTTTAATGGTTAGATATCTCATATAAATTTTATCCAAAATCTTACCTCAGCTATATATTCTAAATGTAAAATCAACGCATTTTATAAATGTATATATATTAGCCATACATCCGCATCAGTCTCGATTGAATTTGGAAATTAGATATTGCTTGATCAATCTTACAACAATTTAAATAGATCAAGAAAAAACTATCAAAATCGTTTTCTTTGCTAAGAACTTTTTCTTATTTTTTTTATTAAAATTGCAAGTGGATTATAATTAAAGTATATATGAGGCTACTTTTTTAATAAGAGAATTATTACTATAAAATTTATTGATGTAGCATTTTTTTTTTGTAAATATAGTACGTGTGTCTGGATTATATATTGGAGTCTTTGGTAATATTGTAGCGTCATGTATCTTTATTTAAATCAAATCAATGGCCTAAATAGTATTTTGAATTCAAAACGTCTTTTTATCATATATTTCTCCTTCTCACAGAAAATCAGGATATAATAACGTTTCGTCGTAATTGAAAGAGTGGAAACCTAAATCAACTTATTTTCCCCTATTTTCCTTATCTCGTGGAGCCTCTACTCATTAGCCACCTATATATACAGTTCATTTACATCATTTATTATTGAGCTGTAAATTTTAAGTTTTATCATTAAATCGCCCACAAATTTTAGAAATTATATTAAATTCAGTTCAATCTTTTTATTTGTTGTTCCGGATAAATGGTTTACTATTTATGTGATTGCAGTTTAGAGAGGAATGTCATTGCTGAGTCGCGTATTAAATCACGTATCAGCACAACAACGTTAAAATTTGAGCGAGATATTCATAGCCGGTAAGCTGTTGTCTCTAAATGTAATATACCCATTGTTGTTCAACGTCTGTCATTAGCCCGAGTTATCGAGTTATGGCAATAACTTTGTTCTCCAAACATGATTAATATATATTTTCGATGTGGTTCTAGAACTAATGATCTTCATCGGCATTGAATAAAATTTGTCAAACGGCATTTATCTTATTAAGAAAAAAATTATCTTTAATAATTGGGACTTATGTGTTAAGGTATCAGAACTTAAGTATATAATTTTTCAATAAAATTGTTTTGATTTAGTTAAAAACAGGTATTCGATCGGATATTTCTTAAATAATTCGCGCAGCAATGGTCCGAATCTGTAAATTTATGAGCGTGCTACGACGTATTAGGTAAGCCGGTCATTTAAATTCTTAATGAATTTCAACCTAACTCAAACTGAACGTTTCACCTTTTGTTGATAAATAAGCTTTAGAAAGGTTGATTATAAATTTATGGTTATGAATATATTCTTTGCATACAGAATTTTATAATTATAAAATGCATGTGTGATTTTCACATAGTTTTAATTTAAATTAAATATATATTTTTATATACTAACAAAGGACTATTTAAATTACTCTACACTAAAAATAATAGAAAAAAAAATCTGTCAGACAATGAAAAATATTGTACAATATTTTTCTGGTAAGATTAAGTTTAAGATTGTATAAACTTAATGTGACAATGTAGAATTTGGTAATCATATAAGTATGACGTCATATACGTAAATAAGTAAGAGCGTAAGATAGAATAATTAAACTTGCTCATGTAACTATAACTGAACGTTAATCAAGTTAAGTCGTACCTGTCAGGCCATTCTGTTTAAAGTTGAACTCTTAAGTGGTGATAAAATATGATATAAATATTACTACCAGTACTTATGGCTCTGGTTAAACATTCTGAAGTTAGAATTACGAACATATGTGGCAAGCGTTATAGTATGAATAATAGTGTGCTATGGAGAAAAGTCGCTAACTCTTACTGTGTGCTTTTGTGTGTGTGAGGGTGTGTGTGTGTGTGTGTGTTTTACTAATAAATCATATTTTAGGATGTTACCAGTCTAACTACAAATACAGCTTCTTGAACTAAATACTTAAGACGCCATCGCTTTTATAGGGCAGTAAAAAATCAAAACCAAAATTCGAAACAAGAAAAGAGGTTAAACCTATTGACTTGTCATTTAGTTATAATTTATGCAATAAGTAAATAATTTGTTTATAACGAAAAAAAAAATTTGAATCTTATACACTTTACAGCTCATGATATGAATTTTATTTCTTTTACCTTAAAGCTTAATTATTACCATATAATATTAATGAGGACTTATATTTCTTTTTAAGGTTTGAATGAATTTAAAATGTCTTCATTCATTCTTATGAAAATTAATGCAATAAAAATTTCGATATTTATTTATCTTCTCTAATCATGAAATTCATTCAAATTATATATGTATATATATAAGTATATGCGAATTTGTATATATAAATAAATAAATAAATTACATATTATATAAATTAAACCCGATTCTTGTGACACAATAAATATAAAAAATTGGAATCTGCTGGTAACCATTGTATCTACTTTTGTTGATTTCATATATTTTTATTTCATATATATATTTTTACTTAGTGTATAGTTAAAAAAGTGAATTAGTTTAATGGTTAGATATCTCATATAAATTTTATCCAAAATCTTACCTCAGCTATATATTCTAAATGTAAAATCAACGCATTTTATAAATGTATATATATTAGCCATACATCCGCATCAGTCTCGATTGAATTTGGAAATTAGATATTGCTTGATCAATCTTACAACAATTTAAATAGATCAAGAAAAAACTATCAAAATCGTTTTCTTTGCTAAGAACTTTTTCTTATTTTTTTTATTAAAATTGCAAGTGGATTATAATTAAAGTATATATGAGGCTACTTTTTTAATAAGAGAATTATTACTATAAAATTTATTGATGTAGCATTTTTTTTTTGTAAATATAGTACGTGTGTCTGGATTATATATTGGAGTCTTTGGTAATATTGTAGCGTCATGTATCTTTATTTAAATCAAATCAATGGCCTAAATAGTATTTTGAATTCAAAACGTCTTTTTATCATATATTTCTCCTTCTCACAGAAAATCAGGATATAATAACGTTTCGTCGTAATTGAAAGAGTGGAAACCTAAATCAACTTATTTTCCCCTATTTTCCTTATCTCGTGGAGCCTCTACTCATTAGCCACCTATATATACAGTTCATTTACATCATTTATTATTGAGCTGTAAATTTTAAGTTTTATCATTAAATCGCCCACAAATTTTAGAAATTATATTAAATTCAGTTCAATCTTTTTATTTGTTGTTCCGGATAAATGGTTTACTATTTATGTGATTGCAGTTTAGAGAGGAATGTCATTGCTGAGTCGCGTATTAAATCACGTATCAGCACAACAACGTTAAAATTTGAGCGAGATATTCATAGCCGGTAAGCTGTTGTCTCTAAATGTAATATACCCATTGTTGTTCAACGTCTGTCATTAGCCCGAGTTATCGAGTTATGGCAATAACTTTGTTCTCCAAACATGATTAATATATATTTTCGATGTGGTTCTAGAACTAATGATCTTCATCGGCATTGAATAAAATTTGTCAAACGGCATTTATCTTATTAAGAAAAAAATTATCTTTAATAATTGGGACTTATGTGTTAAGGTATCAGAACTTAAGTATATAATTTTTCAATAAAATTGTTTTGATTTAGTTAAAAACAGGTATTCGATCGGATATTTCTTAAATAATTCGCGCAGCAATGGTCCGAATCTGTAAATTTATGAGCGTGCTACGACGTATTAGGTAAGCCGGTCATTTAAATTCTTAATGAATTTCAACCTAACTCAAACTGAACGTTTCACCTTTTGTTGATAAATAAGCTTTAGAAAGGTTGATTATAAATTTATGGTTATGAATATATTCTTTGCATACAGAATTTTATAATTATAAAATGCATGTGTGATTTTCACATAGTTTTTTCTAGAACTTAAGAGCTTTAGATGAAATATAGTCTATATCTCACTTAAGCTTTAAAAGTTTCATAGTTGTTCTTATATAGCTTTAGTACTTTGTTATTTTATAGCTAAATAAACCAAATATAATTAAAAGAAATCTGTTAAAAGATAATATATTTATCGAACACTTTTCCATCGCTTTTAAAAAACAACTTTGCCAATTAGTGATAAATGCTTTCTGCTATTCTATACCCTTTCATTCTATAAGCATTTTTTTGTATAAATAATTGCTAAGATTTCCAAGAATAATGTAATGTACTTCTAAATTGATGTGCAAAGTTTGTTTGTATATCTCTTACAAACAAGTACCTACTGTGAGCAACGAACGCTTTGTGTGTTGTTCCAAGCCAGTCCAACCATTTTAAATCTCGTATGTTCAACCCGATGGTCCAAACATCAAAATCATTTCGTCCATTTTAGACTTACCTGCACGGAGATGTGGATTCAAATAGTTTGTTCTGTTTTTATGTGTTGTTGTTTGTAAGTAGTTGAAATTTTATATATATATATAACACTAGAAACCTCACGTAATTATTTTATATAACCATAAACAGCAGTTATTAATTGAATTCAGTTACTACAACAGATTTAGGATCTCCTTTTACACTTTTTTAAGCTAATATCGGGTCAACTTCGCAATGACAAATAATTAAGGTGTAATACCTTTTTATTTCCCGACGTTTCGGCCGAATTTCACCAGCCGTGGTCACGGGGTGACTAATGTCAGCTCAGCGTCATCTTCGTGAGGCGCGAGTCTCGGTAACTACCCTCGCTTGTTCCTCATGATTTGTGTTGTTTATATTGTTACTATTGGAAGTGTGGGTATTTAAACAAACGACACTAACGGTGTCTACACACTGGCTTTTTAAGTCGCGGCGAGTATGGCACTTGTTAAAAACTGAATTCCATGCTGGTGATAGTCGACATCCATCTTCTCGATTGAAATTTTTATGTTTCTTTATTTCAATCGCTTCACGTACTATTCGAGGATAGTAGTGACGGTCTTTGGAGAGGACTTGTGGCTGGTGCAACTGAATCCAGTGGTTGTGACCTGATTCTATCAAGTGCTCAGCTATTGCAGAATTTTTAACTTGTAGGTTTTTTACAGCTGCAATATGTTCCTTGACCCGTTCTGCAGTGGTTCTTTTGGTCCGATGTTGAGTCCGATTGTGACAAACGTTGCATTTTTTTAAAAGTACATTACACTATTCTTGGGAACCTTATCAATTATTTATATCTACAGAAAAATGTTTATAGAATGAAGTGGGAGTAGAATAGCAAGAAACATTTAATTTAAACAAACAAGTAATATAATTATTTGTTGATAAAATCTGTTTGTTTTGACCCAGCATTATACAATTAATTACACTAAGTCTAAGATTGAACCGTTATGCTTTTTTTGTTACCCGTTATTATCTTGTTTATTGTAAGTGTGTGTGTGTGTGTGTGTGTTTGTTGTAAGTGTGTGCTTATTGTTATTAATTTTAAATTTAAACTTTCGTGAACCATGACCATTATATTTATATTTATTTGGCTATATTCACGTGGAATTATATCGGAATGTGCTTGACTAGTTTCGAACCCATTCGGGATTACTCATGAGCTCTAAGCGTAGCGGACTCGCGGTCTCCACGCCGTTCCAATATAATTCCACGTGAATACAGCCATGTAATTATAAATATAATTTTACTTTTATCCTTTTATTGTGTGCGTAATATTTTCTAAGATTCAGACACACACATACCCGTTTAAGCATATGATAAATTTATAACACCCATAATTTTTGTGTCGAAGTTTAAAAAGTTAGTAGAAGTAAACAAGGGTTTGCTCGAATATTTGAACCATCCAAGCAACTATGTTCGAAACCAAAGAATTACAGTATAAAAGAAGTTTAAAGAAAGCACCTTTAAGAAAACTTTTAAAGCCGTCTAAACGTATGAAAGTAATCGTCGTAAAAGGATTTTCCAAGCCCGAGATCTATGATGAGAACGTGAGGGGTTATCCGAATAGATTCTGGCAAACTGAGTTGTATTGTTATAAGGATTTATTACAGTTATTACATTATAATACATTGTTAAAGGGATAATAAAATTACGTATTACGTCCTATTACGTCTCTAATATTATTACCTATTACGTCTCTAATATAAACCTCATGTATATTACTATAGACCAAAGAATGATTATTATATTAAACATCAATATAATAAAAAAATAAAAAATAAATTCGTTTTCATTTGATTATTTCAGCAGCATTGTTATTGTAAGAAATTTATCAAATTTAGGAATAAGGCTTAAAAAATTTAATGTATGATACTTCTTTATTTCATTTAATTACATAGGTAGGTAATTAAATGAAATACGTAATTGCAATGAAATAAATCTACTCGACTATTTTTAACAAATGCTCTATGTACTATCAGAACCGATTTATTAAAAAACAAATTTATTCAAAATTTTAAATGGGTCTCTGATTATAATTATTATTGACGGTTAATTATTATAATAGTATAACGACTAAACTATTTTTCATATAAACGTTCTACAAATCTTGATATATATTTTTTACAAAACTGGGCACTAATAAATATAAAATCAGACCAAACGTACAAATATCCAGTGTTGACCGCTGGCGCTTACAAAACATTTATAAGTTCATATTGCTGTTTCCAGTGGTGGGGTTGTTACTTACAGGCTAGACTTACATTAAAGTACTCCCACTAGAATCGATGGATAATTGGTATACGTTATTGGTGTTTTCTAAGTAGAAATCGGTAAATTTGTCTTAAAATTGTCTATATCATTTAATTTTTAACCTTTTTAAATCCAAATGCAAAAACCGTTACTTTTTTACAAGGGCGGCGTGATTTCAAATTACGGAACTTGAAATCTGACACTTATAAACAAAACAGTTGACAGTTGAGTTTTTTTTATGTTATAAGAATCACGTGTAACAATTCTTAGAAGCCACTTCGAGACCCGATAGGAACTCGTAGAAATCATGACAATTGAATGTTTATTTAATTTTGTATAAATATTTGTTTCAAGGTTATTAAGAAAATAATGTTATTTTATATTTACCCACTTTTATAAATAAACATTTGAATTATGTAAATTTTGTTTTCTATGCTACCTTCTTTATTATATAATGATTCTAAAATGACATAACAATATGAATTAAATCATTAAATAATTCGACTATATCACTTGCAAACATGATATAGTTCAAGGTCATGAAATAGTTCGATATTCAAATATATTTTTAATTACTTTTTTCCCCTGAACAAAGAAAGGCAAAGGTTTTGTACTTCTACATTCAGACAATTTTGAATCTCTGCTTTAGTGAAGTACTACCATGAAAATATAAACTTTAAATATAAAAAAATCCAAAGAATAACGGCGTTACGCAGTTTGGACACACATGTGTGTCCATGGATATTGGTGAGTTTTCAAGTTGGGCACGAATTTGAGTCAGTGGTAACGAAAAAGAATTATTAAAATATAGAAGTGATATGATAATTAATTAAAAAAAACAAGCAATTTACAAAAAAGAAACTTAAGTGCATTTAAATAAATGGCGTAATTTACAAAAATAATAAGAATAAAACTTTTGTATCTCTATGACACTGACCATTTGGAGTTTTCTATCCAAAAATAAAAATAATAGTTATGTCTTGATTCAAATTTTGTTATTTTTTATACATTTATATATAATAGTTCTATCTAGTAAATAATTGTATAATATATAGACCAAGTTTGTTGTAAACTTTCAAACATAAGCTGAAAGGCCATTCTTTATCCACGTATAACTTGGTAAGACGTCTAAAGATAGAGAAATATGGTCGATAACCATATTACGAGAAATCAAATTTTGGACATAAAAAATGATAAGTAAGGATTTGTCTTGATGTCAAAAAATAAGTTTCATAAAGAAATAAAAGTAATAAAAGCACAAAAAAGTACATTTAAGTACTTTCCAAAATCATTCACTCACAAAAAAAAAATATAAATATATATATTATTTGTTTAGTTTTATTTATCACTCAGACAATTAATAGTAAATCTTCCCTAGATTTAAAAAAAGGAAATCTTTTCTATGAAGATATGTTCGTAAAGTACCCAATCCTTGCGCAGTAAGCAAATGATTCAATTGAAAATATTTAAGTATTTTATCGCTTTCAATATAGCTGGTAATGGCTTGTTTCACAAGACAAAATTTAGGGGAGCAATAATAAAAAGTTTAAAAATATGGTGATGAATTGTAAGGGTTTGTATTTAACTCATAAATAATATAAAAATGGGTAAATTACGTCTAATAATAAGCAAAGATTATCTGTCATCATTAAAGAGTGCTAAAACTAGATTTATTGATATGAGCTCTGACCACGTGATGAACGTTCTCGTGTGACTATTTTCAGAGAAATGGTTTAATTTCTTTGTTCTTTTCTTCTATTTTGTACATTATGTTTTCTTTGAATTGCGTAGCATAAATTTGAATAATATCAAAGGTAGGAAAATACTAAAGATATAAGACTGTCAATATGTCATATATATGTGTTTAGATAACTAAATATTTCAAAATCAATTAGTAAGGGATTTATTCGGGACGTTTTCTGCAAATATATAATGAAAAATTTGCAATTTTTTTTTTGTATATATAAAATGATTAATTTAAAATAAATAATCACATGTATATCTTTATAAATATATACTACAAATAAACGAATTGGCGATAGAATTCTTTTTAATTAAACGTGATGGGACCGCGGGCGAACAGATACTGTGACACTATTTTCGTATTTAAATACCTAGCGTAAGTTCTGACAGTTTAGTATACCTAATTAATAATGACGAATTAAATATTATTCAATTATAATTTAAATGTTTATTTCGGAGAAGTAACACAAAGAACGTTATTTCAATCAGTAGAGTAGGTACATTTACTGAGTATCAAATGGTATATTAGTTAATGAAGAAGGACACATCTCGATTCCTTTGTCGCTGTGATATTGTCAGAAACTATTCCAATAGCACGTAAATTACGCAAGCTCAATTGTGTTGCACTGTGAGACGCGACATTGGCTTCAGTGATGTATTTTGGTTGTCATTGCGTTTAATTGCTATTTTGCTACTGACACTGCATAAGGGTATATACGAAGCGTTTTTTATGCGTTGACATAAAAAAACGTGACTTTAATTATTTACAAAATAATTAAATACCAGAATAGAAGCACTAGCAGCACCCATATATATATATTAGTTATTATCAGTTTTTTAATACTAACAATAAAACACTGATGATTTTAGAATTCTCAATAAAATGTTTTTTATCGAGGCGACTATAGAGATTTCATTTCTTTCGTACTCCCCGCGCTCATTACTGTCATAGTAATATTCGGATTAGTTTGACGGTAATCTGACGTGACAACATTTACGTGACTAAATTTTAATAAATTATATCATTTTGAAATGCTCTGATAATTCATAGTTCACCTTAACTAATAAGCTTTCATATGGGTCCTCAGATGTTTTGATCGAAATATACAGTCATATTTCGATATGAGATAGGTTTATATTTGAATTGTGTTTAGTTATAATTTTAAACTCTATACAGTTTCACTAATGACTAAATAAAGCTTTTTTACAAATTAATTCGAATTATTGAAACAGAGTTTCATAAAATAAAATAACAAGACATTGTAGAATTGATAAGCGGAATCGTAAACAAATAGCTTAATATTCGGATACACGACTCTATAAAATTGTAATCTGTGGTATTGAAACTTTTAAATGTTTGGTTTGGATAGAAGTATATAGTAATGTTATTTTTCGATTTTTATTAAAAATGTTATATGATAAAAATAAGGTTTTTTATTAATAAAATTAATGTGTCGGAGAACCATTGTCTTCACGAACGCTCATTGTGAATTTCAGTAGGGATCCAGGCGAGAAATTAAACTCTTTATAGGTTACACAGATAACTTTTATTACGTGAAGTAATTCACAACACAGTTACTCGAATCACTTTTAATATACACAGTACGGTTCCTAAACCAATGATGCTTTTAAAACGGATTGAACGGTAACGAATCTGGAATTCAGGGTGCATGTCCTTCTATTACCGGCTACCCTCTCCAATCTAGGGTCTGTACACGTCACTGTGACCTTTGTGTATCGTTGATATTACATACTATAGACCCGGATGAGACATATGAGTCTCACAAAAATTTATTTGAAAAATAATATTTATGAATAACGAGAAAATGATCCGTGGCCTTTCTTAAAAGTTTCTTCTTCGTAAACGACCTATTCATATTCTATAAATAGAATCAATGTCGTCATAAAATCAAAGTAAGTAGGGTACCTACAAGAAAACTAGTTTAAATCCTCAAAAACCCAACCCAAAAGAAATAAACATAATATATAAATATATATATTACCTATGCACGATACGTAATATATATATATATATACGAGTATTTACTTCATACACTCAAGTATTTATGTGTGTCGAGTTTAATTTCACCTAAAAAAACAAATGATTTTTGAAAATATTGTAGGTATAAATGTTTGTTTAAAGCTTATTAAAGTTTAAATTGCTTTTTAAATCACTGTTACTGCTCCAGTTATTTTCTCCTGAAATAGATTATTTGATTTAACAAATCTAATTTAATAATTTGATTCTCTATTGAATGTTCACAAACCACTGATTTCGTAACACGTTTGTTAATGATATCTGATTTCTCAGATATATTTTCCCTATCTCTGGTACCTCCTCTTAGTTCAATGAATGCGTGAGAAACGACAACCCCAGTCGATATCATATAAACCGACTTTATTTAAAGGAATGGATTTATTTTCTTAGTCTCAAGAATCATACTCGCTCTCATTTTTAAGATTTATTGGTTGTCTTAATGGTACCAAATGGGCAAATTCTAAAAGAAGATACTACTAGAATTTGCCCATTTTCTACCCCCTTTTATTTATAAAGATGGTGAATTCCAAGTGAAGTTGTTTGGTGATACATAGGCAATGCTATTTTTGGGTAGGTTAAGTAAAATAATCTTACAGCACTATCAACAGTTGAAAGTAGATGTTTTGTGACCAAACCATCAACATTAAAAGTCTTGCACGGAAATTGACACCAACTCTGTATTATAATTTTAAGGAGATAACTTACAGCTATTTATACAGTGCATGAATAAGACTTTACAAAAATAATATTTTGGTATATGACAAACATAAATGAAAATTTCATTGTAAATAAGTGAATGAGCTTCGACACTGTTTATTTTGGGAGTTTAAATTTTAAATTTCTTTAAGTCCTTCTACATAATTCAAGTACACAACACGCCTACAGGGTCGTTAACAAGCTCGATCTCAGGTGTAAGATATTTATTGTGTTCAGTGATCTTTTATTACTAAGAAATAACGATTGTTTACCGTTATAAATTTTACGAACGGATATCGTATAATAAAACGATTTCCATTTTTGTATCTTGCTCTTTTTATGCGAAGTATGATAAGCAGATGCGTGAAAATGTTCTGCATGACAATTTCGATACTTTTATGGAATATAAAATATAATTATGGAGCTCAATAACTGTGCTGAATAAGTTTTATTTGAGCGAAATTTAAAAGTTTTTTGGACTATATTCACACAATTTTGTGAAGTGTGAAGGGCGTCAACAATTTCTTTTTAATTTATATAAGAATTTTTTTAATTCGTATTGAATAACATCAATAATTTAACGAATAGTATTTAGCACACGTGTGATTGTATAGCGTTTTAGGTGCGTTGGTGGGTATGTGAAATTAAATCTAACCGGTGGAGAAAGCCCGTATTATAACTCATTGTCATCGGCTAGTAAAATAAACGTCGTATCGACCTTGAGGCGATCGCTATAACATTGTAAAGCTGTACTGGAATGTAAAAGCTGTAGATATAATAATAATATAATAATAATAATTATTTAATTTATGAACTGCAAGTATTGATGACTAATACGACAATTCGATTCAAATAACATGGAATTAAACTCCCAACGATTTCGTAACTCTAATACCTTTTTTTACTGTAACTATGTAATTAGAATTTCAGATATTTTTATCTTAATATTAACTAAGATACACAGAGAACATAAAGAACGTTACAGAAATATACAAAATATAACAGTTTCCAGAACAGAACTATTTCCACAACTCTTTGAAATGGACAACTTACTTAAAATTGTATATTCACTAAAAAAAAATTACGTGTGATATATATTTTTTCATAAATAATGGTAGCTTTTCTTTTTTGCTCGCATCTTATCCTTTTTTTTCTTTTTTTTATTCTATAAATAAATCCTATCGAGCTTACTAATTTTGCTAAAGTATTCAAAATCTTACTCAAAATAGTAAGAAGTCTATAATTAATATTGCCAAATCTATAGAATTCTTTTTAACTTCTTATTTTTTTCATTTTTCTTTTAATGGTCACCCCTCCCAGTGCCTCAAAATTCGCAACCTGCCTGCAACTTGAACATTACATTATTGCATATGATTACATTATTGCAGATGTCCATGGAGGTCAGTTACCATTTAACACCATATTAGTTTGCATACCCTATCAAACAACATCAAATATCAACTATCAAATATCAACAAATATCAACTATCAAATATACAACAAATATCAACTATCAAATATCAACAACAAAAAATATAATACAAAGATCGTATTACCTTTAAATCCAATTAATTGCATAAAATGAAGAATCATTCCGAATAAATAATATTACAAAAACATATTATTCTTCAAAAATAAGTCTTATATATCTTTTACCTTAATCCTTTAAAGATAAAATCTACATATAGATCTAAAAAGATTTTTAAGATAAAGAAAAATATTAACATAACAGGAAAGTTTTTTAAAGATATACTGTACTTAAAAGCCTCTTCAAATAACGACTCCCATTACACAAACTTCCCTTCGGTACACAAATGGGATAACACTTTTTCTTTACGATACTTTAAAAACAAAGTCATTAAAAACCCTTATTTGCTAAAATCCTGAATAAATTGCTCTCTGGATTTTATATCACTAGAGTAAAAAAAAATGATTTCCGAATTTAAATAAAGAGATAGTAAAAAAAGTTCGTCCCAATCAAAAGATGTGACAACTAAGAATTCTATATAATTATTTAAAGCGGACGCTTGATCTTAAGCTTTTACTTAATTTTAATAAAATCATTTACAAGTAGTCATACAGAAGACTATTAATAGAGACGAAGATTCCTGATGTGTAAGTTTTATAAAGATAGCTCATAGATATGAAAGTATCTAATTTTCTGTCAAACCCTATGTTAACGCGTCTAATTGTTTGCTGGCGTTGAAACAATCAATCACAATTGTTGACAGTGCTGCAAGATAATGTTTTCTTAAATAATCCTTTCAAAAACGAAACTGAAGGAAACAAAAAAAAAACTATTACAAAGGACCTTTATTACATTTCCTGTGCAAATTTTATAATATTTAAAAGTTAATATTTATTTTATATGAGCAGAATTTTTCCAGCTCACCTATAATAATTACCTAAGCTGCCTAGTAACATCAGCTTTTGTAATCAGTTCTTACACACAAGTCTGATTAAAATCAAAAGCCGATCGATCGATATATCGTGCCTGAGAAGCTAAAACTTATTTGAAATTTGACACCTTATTATACTCTGTATAATGTCTTAAATATTTTTTTATTGAATGACCTTTATTTAGTTAAATAAAATTTTAGATAATAAGTCCGGTTACTGATATGTATTTTTAATAACTAAACCCTGTAATCAAAGGAATCCGGACGAAAGTAATAAAACATCGTCGACATTATACATCGTTCGTTGATCATGTGTTGTCATACAACCATTAATCATTATTGCTATGAATTGCAGGTCTATTGTGTACGAATTATAAATTAATAATATTAAATATCTGTTAATTGCATTCAATATCAAACAAATGGTATTTGTGATAGTTAAATATACCATAAACATATTTGACCGTTCGATGACAGGAATCTGACCGCGTGATGTATGCCCTCATTTGTCTTCTTTCATTAAACTGTTGAATAATTGGTTGTATGAATATGTAAGCATTGTTTATTACTTGACTCATCGTACTCTCATTCAACGAAACGTAGCTAGCTGGTAATGCCCAAAATGTGTCAGATCCAGCTACATATGAAATATCATAATATAAGAGCTACAACTACTTTCTGTCACCTAATAAAATATTAAACCAATCGATCAAATATAATATTTTATAATTGCCTTTTACGAGTAAACATCTCAGTTACATAGCTTGTTAATGTTTCAGGAGTAAAATGAAAGTCTTATTTCGATTATATTCATTAAAAATCGAATTATCCAACATTTGTATCAAATATATTTTATTTCTGTAATCATTTAATTATTCTGTTATATTTTTTAATCAAAAATTCTCTTTTTCATGTCTATTAATCGTGAAATCTTTAAAAAAAAATGTTGAGTTTAAAATGTAAATAAAGATATATGCACTTATGTTTTACTATTAAGTGATTTACTTAATTTATAAATTATCATATTGGTAGCGTACTGAAGTATTAAAGTTAAAGTTCTGTGTTTATAGCGATATTTTTGCTTCTTTTCTCAGTTTTTAATGTGATCCCCATCACAGCCTTTACATTCTTTCGGTAGGTCCAGGTTCCAGGTTTTTTCAATTCGTGTCGACGCCCCGGTGACGCTGTTGCAGCCAGTAGGGCTTACAGCATAGACATTACATAAAAAAATAAAAAACAAAATAACTGTCGCAATGAAACAATTTAAAATGAAAGCTTATCGTATTATATAAATGAAATCAATCAGATAAATTGGCGGTCATTCTTTCAACGACTTACGTATCTTGTTATATATAACTTGGGCAATGCCTAATACATTTTTTTCCAGCAATTCAGTTTTGTAGTTGCCTGTGGTAAATAAGTTTTGATATTGCATCCTAAGACTTACTGTTCAAATTTTATAGTTACGTAAAGACAAAATATATAATAGTTGGTCTATAAGTTTTTCCTAAACAGATTTAATAAACAGAAAATTCTTCTTTTTTTGTGTTGTCTTATAAACTATATGCAATTATATATTTTAATTTAAACCTAAATAGGTCAAGTAACTGAAAGTTTTAAATATATTAATATGTATACCAAGGAAGGGTGAAAAATTAAAAAAAACAACTTGATTAACATTTCCATATTTTATGAAATGAACAAGTGAAGAAATCGTAGGCGATTTCTTCAAAACTAAGCAAAAACGCATTTGTATTTTAATTTGTGTATATTATGTATATACGAGTACAAGTGTAGTGATCGCATTATTTAACCAATTCTGTTGAAACTTTGGATTCGTTTTCTATAATTAGTTAACCGAGTTTTAACGAGTGTCAATTTTATTCCAACCTCGTTCAAAAAATCGTCAAATAAATTTATACGTTAAATCACTATATATACAAAGCGATACTGAATCCCATTCCATATATGCTACATATTAAGCTACGTGGATCAGTGTCAGTGTAATGTGACTACAATGCTAATAAATGTAACCCAAATACATTCAATTTCAACCAAATTACGCTGTTTATAATTTTCTAGAATAAACGTGAGTTTATTCAAAAATATTTAATGCTAGATTAAAGTACGCTCTTTCGAATATTTGTTTGAAAAATATTTTAATAATTATTTATGTAATTTCATTATTATTATAATAAATCGGTTAAGGTAGAAAATTTGTAACAATTTATAAACGATATAACTTTAAATTCTAGGTGTAACAACAAATAAGTTTGTATCTCAGTAGGTGTATAACTGTTGAGCTACAAACCTATTTGATATTGTTTGGTTACAGAAACTAATTTAAATTTTAACCTACCGTAGTAGATCTTATATCACTTTGATAGGAAAGTCTAACTATTCACGTATACTGTTCTGAAATTACCATTTGAAGTAATGTATAATATTTAAGATCACTACGACATTGCAGCATTAATTTAGTAGTTTTGAACTACAGAAGTCTCCTAACAAAGTATCAATATCTTGATTTAATGCAATTTCAGTTGACGATAAATAGTTGTAGTCTAAATTACTGTATCGAGATTTAGAATAAAAAGTAAAATCGACTTAAAATAAAACAAATGAGTACACAATTTTAACAAGGTTACATTTATCAACGAGATCAGCTTATACGAAATCACATATACAATGTAAGCTCAAGTAATTAATTATACGACGCCTAATAAGTCACAAGTATCACTTCACTTCCGCACTATATCAACCGTTCCGAACGCCTAATCAAATACAAGTGAGCGCGCCGCCCGCCATGCTTGCCATTTTATAGCAAGATAACGGAAAAGTATGACGTCATGTTGACGCTCAGTGATGAGTGCTGCCAACTCTAGATAATTACAATATTCCCTTAAATCATGGTATATATTACTTAAATGGTATTGTTTCAACATAATATTTTACAATTTCTTAGGGTCTATTTAGCGAAAAGGGATTGAATAAATCTTTAGTATCATAAAAATAAATTTAAATTCCTTTCAAAATCAACGCTCAATGTCAATTTATTTTGCTGGAGTCAAATTCTTGATTCCAGCAAAAAAAATTGAAAATGCAGTCCTTAGCTTTCTCTAAAAATATAAAAGAATCAATATCGGTAATCATCCATAAAAAGAACTTATTATTTTCTAACTTTCAAGAAAAGTGACGAATATTTTTCTTAATTTAAAACGAAATGTTAAAAAAACGTTATGTCAATAAATCCTTAAGACAGCTTTCATCGCTCTTCAATGAAACCTGTCTGTTATAATGTATTTACTATTTAGACGATTTTTTGCTACATAAGGAACATTCTGGTAGTTATAGTTTGTCATAACTATTCTGTACCTGTTATACTTATTGCATTTATCCAGTAATCCTGTAATTTCTTAATCTAAGTATCTTAAATACATATAACAAGTACCACATCTAGAGCTACACATATTTCATCAACTCTAAATACATTTAAAACTGAAATTCTATGAACGTGAAATGTGTTTTATGTTTAATGATTCTACCTCTCGTATATTACGTTATAAAATCAATATATATATATATATATATATATATATATATATATATATATATATATATATATATGATATGAGATGTTACTATATCATCATGAGATTTTTCGATGATATGTCTTTTGGTAACTCTTAGGTGTTTATAGATGATGATTTTTTCAATTTCATCCCAAAATTGTTTTCGACTCTGAATAAAGTGCGAATGAAGAGTTCGCTGAACTCGCCAGCTTAAAATTTATTAATTGATGATGTAATTTATCATTATATTATTTTCTAAGTTAGCTTATTGTTCTTTTTACTAAGTAAAAAGGACGGAAATTTGAAATAAAACAATTATATATTTATCATTTTAAAAAACACATTGAAACATATTAAAATCATATTAATCAGAAGATATTAAAAAGGATCAATTTCGTTATCAGATGAAAAAATATAATTTATTTGAACGGTTAAGTTATTGGTAGAAGGACTATCTATCAAGAAACATTATTTGACGATCGAGTTTGACGATAATACGTTTAATAAATAGTAAAAGTCATGAAACTTAATTTAATTACTTTATTTTTTTGAGTAAAGTATACTTAAACATAACAAATATATTTTTTAAATCTCATCAAAAAAATGACGTTTTAATAAATTAAGTATAATTTAGATACTTAAAAAAGATGAAATTCTTCTATATTCTTCTAATGAATTATTATCTTCTCATTCAAGACTTATTTTTTATATAATAGTCGGAATTCAAAACAGAGCATTAGCAACGTTGGCAATAATCGTTAGGAAATAAACTCCGGACTGAGCTCGTTAAAACTGCACGTAAAGTCTAATTATAACCGTATATGATATAACGCTTTAGAATACGAATAAATATCTTGCAATTTATAGTATCATTGTTAAAACTGTGGGCTGTCGAAACATATAAATAATTTCAAAATTATCATAAAAAAATGCGTACCGCCTAAACCAATTAGTATAAAATAGAATATATTTTTACATAAATACTAATCGTACAAATAAAACTAAGTTAAAGTGCATTTTACGTCTACTTTAAGTAAAATCCTTTAACAGCAAAATAAAATAAACTATTATAAATTTCAAAAGCAATAAAAGGCAAAATTTATACATAATGTTATTTTAAATATGTTTTTGTTCGTACGTTGGTTACAAGTTAATTGGCAAATCTTGTTTATAGCTTTTAGTATTTTATATTATACTACCTTTCCAAAAGTACCCACAGAAAAACAATATATTTTTGCTATAAAATTTCTTCTAAAAAAAAACAATCACGTATCTTACTTTATAAATAACGAAACTTTAGCCGCTTAATAATGGCCTTAAATAAGTACCGTAATACATGGATTCTTGCCGGTTCCTTTCTAAGCACCTAGCCTGTATGAAATCATAAAGAAGATCTCTTTTAATTTTAAAAATATGCAACTAAGTACTTTGGTTTTAACTGATATTACTAGTTTTTTTACTGGTAATATTTATTATTTATTTATTTATTATTTGCCCAAAACCTGCAAAGGCTATCATAATGCCACAAGCATTCTCTTCCAGCTAGCCCAGTAGTAAAAGGAGAACAAAATAAGGGTGTGTAAAAAACAAAACAAAAAAAAAATAAAAATAACAGAAATACAAATATAAATATAGCTTAACTACTTAACTTTCTAGTCTTCTAGAAGTAAAAGAAAGAAAAAAAAAAGAAAACAATAATAAAGAATACAGATATAAACTCAGTCGTAAAAATATCAGTAAATATAAAAATCAAATTAACTCACAAATTAAAAAATAAACAACAACAAAATAAAACAGACGGAGGCAAGATTTAAGGTATGATAAACAAGGATAGAAAATGTTTTTTAACTAAACTTTTAAAGATATTTCTATTAGGAGCTTTTCTATAGTCAGTAAGTAAGTCATTCCAGAGTTTTATTGCCTGTGTGGTAAATGATGATGATAATTTTGACAGTCGGTGCGACAAGAAGGCAATCTAAGGGTTAAATTTTTAAATGATCGAAGCTGATGTCTATGAGTAGGTACCATCAAGGAAATGAAAACGAGATTTTAAATAATTAGGAGTACAAGGATCAAACAGAAGGGAGAAAAGAGTTCATAAAATCCTTGAATTTCCGCGATGTTTAATAAATAGCCATTTGAGTTTGGAGCGATAGAAGGAGATGTGATCGTATTTACGGAGGCCGGAAATAAAACGTATACAGTTATTGAGGAGACGATCAAGCTTATTTAGAAGAGAAACATTGATGTCAGAGTAGCACACATCCGCATAGTCAATAATCGGTAATATTAAAGACTGCACCAAAAGTATTTTAGTATTTGTGGGGAGAAAGTTTTTATGACGGTATAGAGTTCTTAACCCGGAATTCACTTTTTTGCAAACTTCATCCACATGGGGTACCCAGGATAAAGTAGAGTCAATATGCAGTCCCAAATCTTTAACACGAGAATGAATACCATTTGTATTATAATATTATTAAAAACTATAGGAGGTACGCTGTTTAAATCCATTTTACCAATACGTCGCGAACTTCCAATAATAATTGCTTGACATTTTAATGGATTCACAGCAACTCCAAACTTAAGAGACCAGTCAGCAATATAATCTAATGCATCATTCAGAACGGCAACTGCAGCACAGCTGTAGCACAGCTGTAGATCATCCGCATACAAATGGTAAGAGCATTTGAGGTTACAAGTGATGAGATTTATGAAAATTGAAAATAATAAAGGAGAAAGTATACCGCCTTTATATGCTTATTCAGAATATTACTCAACTAGTAGCTTCAATTTTTAAAGCCGTACACAACCAGTTGTCACTCACATATCATATAACGTCGGCTCGGTTGATATTTTTATTTTTAGCTTTTCAATTTACACCGTGAATAATCTGTAAATAATATTTACAGTAGCTATAACAAATAACTAATAACCTCATAATGTTGTATATTTTTTGTAATAATCAGTTATTACTTTTACTAAATAATACTTTATATTTATAATAACAGAATAATTATCAGTCATTGATAAAAATAATGCATGAAGTAAAAAAATATATATTACGAAAGAACTTATTTTAAAAGTTAAATGAATTAAAAAAACTACTTAAACAATCCAACATATTAAAAAAATACATGACATTCATTTTAATTTGTCTAAGCAAAGCAAAGGTCAGCGGTAAATTAATTGAATGTTTACGCACCTCATTGCTTGTGGCCGTCACATTAAACATCAAAATAAAAATGGCTACGTCAATTTGCTGACATGAGTTGAAATTCATACAAAGCGCATAATAATAATATGACATATAATTAATCAAGCACAAACAGACAAAATTAATTAATAATATTCAGGAAAATCATACTTTTATATTGCATAACAGGTGTAAAAGGCTCTCTGTGTAAACAGAGATATAAATTTTCGGTATGGCTGTAATAATACAATAATGGCGGAAATGTACTGGGACAGCCATCTTTATTATTTATTGATTTAGTACTTATTGATGTCACTATGTGTAAATGAAATTTATTTTTTTATTACTTAATATGATATTATCAATGTCATGGTAAATTAATACCCGGTTTCAAAGTTGGAAACTTTATTTTTCATAATTTCGAACGTCTTAAAAACGAAGAGCAACAGTCCATTCTGAAATAAAATTCAGTATTTTGCTATTTGTAATACAATATATTGCGTTAAATAATAATAAATGTTATTACAAAATAAAAAATAACAAATTATATTTAATAAATAAAAACTTACATGAAAATGTTATCTTGAATTTTTCGAAAAGGTCTTAGTTAAAAAATAAAACTCATTTTTGTACTGTATACATAAATACCTAGAAAATATAAATGTACTAAAGCATGTGTACGTTTCTTCATGATAGTATTGTGTGGAAATAGAGTGAAGTTGGATTTTCGACTGACATTGTTGGAATCGCATTTTTCCAATTGAAAGAGGAAATAAAATTTTATTTTATTTGTCCCTTTTTTGAGGGTACCTTGTAATTGCACCTTCATTTAATTTTAACAATAGTTTTAAATGCCCATGGTCTGAATTCTTTAATCTACAACCAGGTAATGTACCCAACCAAAAACTTCCAGAACTTCCTAGTTTTCAAAATGCAATTTGGTTCCAGTACCATAAGATTCCACAAATAAATAGGCTCATAAATGTATACAATCCAGTTTAAAGCATAGAAAATCATTCTTTAAAATAATTAATAGTTATAAAAAGTTGAATGTGAATTACTTTTTAAAACCATTATAAAACTCGTGAAGAAACTAAATTTTAGTCCCCAATAGTCTTTAATATGTGTTTACGCTGTTTCAATATTATTATTTCATTTTTTACAAACATACATACATTGTCACAGATTAACAACTAGTCACTAACCACTAGTCTAGTGGTTAGTGACCTTAGGTACTGAACTAAAGGTTGATTGTTTGATTTGCACAAGGAGGTATTCTTTGAATGATCCAGAAATTGTTATCCTGAGTATCGACTGTGCTTTATGTCCGTTATTTTTGTTTTATGTTAAATACCATGACACATAAATTAGTTTATCTAAGGAAGTTCTTTCCGAAAAAGAAATATGAGTTTAAATCGCTTTTGACACGATATTCATAAACAAAGATATATTCTAGTTTCTGGATTAAAAACATTAACGTTTTACTGTTAACGTGAGGGGCAAGACAGCGAACACAAAACTGTATTTAAATAAATTAAAAAAATATTTTTAACGTTAACTAGGATTCAATTTATAAATTTATATAACGGACTCAAATAACTATTTGGGACGTGACGTGAACACTTATACATTTGCCAATTCGAGCAATTGAGGTTGAATTGGTAAATTATTTAACAATTATACAATTGAATTCGGTTTAAGGAGAAAATTGCAGTGAAATGGTATTTGCAATTTGAATACTAAATATTTAATATTTGAATACTAAGGATGGATTAGTCAAAGAAATTTTGTGAAATTTACTAAATACAAACATTCTATTATAACATCGTCCAGTCCAATTAACTTATAAACGTCCAAAAGAAAAGAATTTGCTGACCACGATTTTTTGCCTGAATATAATGTCAGGCATTGTTCTCTGACTCCAAGCTAACCTAACCTGACTGACTGACTCCAAGTGTCGATGTATTTCTATGGTGAATGTCCATGTCAAGTTTGAAACAATGGCCAAAATATGAGTTAAAATACCTAAAAGATAACTTTTGGCGTATGGTTTATACTATCAGTTCGGGACGGAAGATGGGAAAACGGGAAGTAGGATTGGCTAAAGTTGCCAAGCGCAGCTATGGAGAGCGCGCTGTGCCGATTTTGACGATTTTGCTCTAGTGATTTGTCGTTTGAAGAATCCGGAGACATAAATTTATTTCATTTTAAGAATAAATTTTTGTTTCTTAGCAACCAACGCCTTAACACAGAATTGATAAGCCTGCTGTTAGCAAGCAGTTGCTGCTTTAACGGACACATAAAGCCGGGGCCGTGATGTGCCCCCGATTTGAACACTACTACAGAGCTACCACGCCGTCAGAACCTGATACATCTACGCGTTAACACTGATATTATGCTTCCACTATTAGACTCAATTTTTATATACTTACCTATGTAAAATGCACTGGCCTCTTATTATGAGAATATTTTATAGCAAAAATAAGATATATAAAAAGACCTCACTGATTCAAAAACAATAACACGATATCTTCTGTCCTATTTATTATACAAACAAAAATTCAAAGGTAATAAACAGCCAGTGCACCCATACCCTAATTGAATATATAGAAAATTTAAATTATACATATTTCCTTTACAAAATTATACATTAATCTTGAATAAAATCGAAAAGAGTACCTAACTATCTATATTGTGTGACCTTTTTATATTTTCCCGGACTCTTGTGTACGCATTGAATCAAAAGTAATATCGGGCGAGCTGTAGAAAAAACTTCGCGGCCAGCCTTTTCAGGTCATTGCGTTTGTACGATGTACGTAGTATTTCCATTCTTTTGACCCCCAAGTTTTATGTCAATATGGACGTAGTTTAGCTAACATTTTTGTATGGCCTAAGCCTTATTTTGCGTTGTGCCAATGCGTAAGTGCAAAAAAAACAGGATGATACCCCAAAAATTCACTTCTACCCGCGAAAAAAATTAAAACCAGAAGTATAATAAAAAAACCTAATAAAATTGATACTATACAGGTTAATGCTACAAAAACACTAATCATTCGGTTCTCTAGATACATTACATGAATTTATAATACATTAATGAGGAAGGAGGGGAAGGAGGAGAAAGGAGGGGGAAGCCACACACGCGGTGCAATAATCTATGTCGACTTCAATTGTTGAAACAGGATACATACTGAAATATAGTGACATAAAGCATCTACTAATTTATAGTGAGGATTCAAATGACTTACGAAATGCTGGTCCAACAAGATTTGAAACTGTCCGGGACACTTCCCGGGCATTTTCAAATAACAATTATTATTAATCCTTCCGAAAGAAATGTTATAACTTCAAATTCAAAAACATGTCAATCAGCGAACTGAGTTGCTACAGACGGCATAAAGAACGTTAAACCGACGGCAAGTAAAAATATTGACCTTAAAAGATCTCCATCCTTCATTCATAAATTTTAAAACGATAAATTAAATAAATATATGCACCAGACTCCCATAACATTTATTTATTATTATTAATAATATTTTTGATATTTCTTAAACTATTGCGTAAACATAAACTTTGTCTCTAAAGCAAACAGTAACTTTAGAAACAAAGTTTACGTTTATGTTAGTGTTTTAGTAATGATTTTTATAACATGTTTTAATTGAACGCTTGCGTTAAGAATTAAAAAAACTATAAAGTAGGATCAAAGTGAATGGAAAAAAGTGGTAATGGTATAACTTAACAATAAGCATGAACTAACAATACAAGTAATAGAAATATGTGAAATCATATCAGAGAGCTACAACCGAGCGATATATTTTTAACTATGTTATTAAACGAGTGAAAGGCGAGTGATAAAGCAATCTATTTAAAATTTCTAGCAAAAAGAACTTACTAATTGAACCGCTATCTTCAGTAAGCTTTCAATTTTGCCGTCGTTACAGTAACATTAGTGACGACCGATTGGCTGTGGTCTGAAAGTGGGCGAGTCGTATTAAAAGTGGTATAAAATGTGTTATAAGGAAAGTTTTTTATCTTATTTTTAGATGGTCAATTAAACAGGAAACAGTAGTATAGAATGTTGATTTCCTTATAAAATATATAAATCGCTTATCGCCATTCCATCCATCTAAGTATATCTTAAGTATTATTTTAAGTATGAAACGGTTATATCATCCAACTGCTATCTTATACTACAATAGATTAAGCTCATAAGTATTTTTTTAAAATATCTGTTTTTTTTTTGTAGCTTTGTTACATAACAATATGGTTTCAAATTTCAAATCTAAAATATGACTTTGCGTAACGTAATGTAAATATTGTTACTATGTAGTATTGAAGTTTTCTTAAAAAAATATTCTGTATAGTTATAGTTGCAAATAATATAAAGGAATTAGTTGAAACCAACAACAATTATTTATCTTAACTGAACTCTTGGCTGTATTAATTAATTTTGAATATTTAGGAGCACTGTAGCAGCGTCTATGTTATAAGACTTCAGTAATTGAAAATGACTAAATTTACATTTCAATAACAGAGTTGTGTATTGTTTGATACAACTTGTGAATTATTTTAGTATCGTCGTAATATAATATAATTAAGCATAGTATTGTAATATAATAATAAAACAGATGAAACGAGATGGAAACTATTTATTTTATTGGGTACTTTATTATAAATAAATTTCTAGTAAATAATTATAATCAGCTATATGTGTGTTAATCAAATATATCTTTTAAAACAGTTACCATGTAAAATATGTATCTTAATTATGACGTTTTTATTTCTTTTACAAAGTATCTAAGGATCTTTCTAGATGAGAATTGCTTGCAATCAATCCTTATAAAAAATCCTTCAGTGTATACCCAACTAAGTTTTCCTAAACTTAGCAGTCTTTACAGTTAAATAATCTGACATCCATTATATATAACTGTGAACAAAATAATTCAGATGTAATTCAATCAATTAATATTAAATGTATGGTTTTTACATTACTGATTCTGAACGGAATATGTATCACGCTGTTAAAACTATGATCAACTTCGAATATTATTTATGGGACTTAAATTCTTATTGAATAAAGAATATTTAGGAAGACAATGAATGTTTAAACTAAGAGTAATGTATAAAAATAAATACTGCAAGATGCATAAGTAATATTTTAATTTATTTTAATCAAAACAAAAACTTCTACCTTATAATGTTTCTAATTTCTTTTTAAAGGTAGAATTTTCAAATTTCCTGTAGTAGTTTTTTGTAAAGGTATTCCTTGTCTACATTTTCTTCCTTTTATGTTCAATGTTGTTTATGTCCAAGGTTTTTGGACTCGTCTTTAAATAGTAACTAAGTCAGCACTTTACTTTCAGAAATACTTATTTTTTCTATAAAGAAACAAACATTGTATATTTTTTTATTTTATTTTAGTTAAGTCCCTTATTATTGTTATTGAAACATCGGGTTGAAGAGTTATCATTTTCCAGGAATGGTTTAAAGTTGCAAACGCCAACAATTAATTGTTATGTCATTGTATGTTATTTAAGTTATATATTTTTTATGAATCTTATTAAATACTATTTAATAACTTCATACTTAAAATTCAACAGAATGTTAGTTGTTGGAACATATTTAATATTAACATGACAAAAAAAATACTTTCTGTCGAAGAAAAAATATTTTTTTTTCATAATACTTTAAAAAAAATAAGTTTTGTTAAAACTAGATATACTAAAATTAAGACTATTTTTTTAAGATTTGTAAAACTAGATAATATAGAAGTCAGTTATCAAAGTAGTATAAGAACATAGAGGTCAGTTATCAAAGTAGTATAAGAACATAGAAGAGTATTATTAAACTTGCTCATATAACTACACGACGTTAATCAAGTTAAATTTTGCCTGTCAGGCAATTCTGTTTAAAGTTGAAGTGTTAAGAAATAATAAAATATTATATAAATATTACTTCCAGTAATTTTACCTCTTTCTAACCATTCTGAAGTTATGAGTAGATATTTATGATTTTGGAATGAAATTGTATTATGGAACGTATTACGAAGAAAAGTAACAAATTCTTACTCTGTACTTACCAATAAAAGTGTATTGTGTGATGTAAGCAGTCTAACGACGAATCTGGTTCCGCTTGAGGTGCTACGTACTACCTAACTATTTACGCTTCTTGAGCTAACTTTCAATACAAAAAAATTGTAGAAGCATTTCGGTAGTCACAGAAATATTTCTTTGATATCTAATTTATTATGAGACGCCATCATATTTTACAGGGCGACAAAAACTTGAGATCGTTAATAAGCCCTCGATTTTTTTTAATATTTTTGGTGTATTATCATTTTTTTTTATAATATGTATATTAAGTTAAGGTCATAGGTAAATAAGTTTTATTGGCCATAGTTTTGTAATAAATATTAACTTAATGTACTTAAATAAAAATTATATTTTTTTTTAAACTAATATCCTCAATTTTAAACTAAATAGTGCCCATTAAAATAATATTTAGGATGGTATTTTTGATTAATTACTATTGATTAAATTAATTTCATGTTAATGATTTTTATATAAAATTGTATAATTTATCAATTTTATCAGCACCTGTTATCAGGGATACCGTCATCTTCAAGCTGTCAATTAAAATAACGTGACGGTTTTCACTTTGAAGTCTAGCTTTATAAATTATATTATCGTTTAAATGTTAAATTCAGAATTCTATTTAAATTAAATTTAAAATGTAATTAAGTAGAAAATGGCATTGAATTTGGATTCGCCATCTTTCCTTTTACTAATTTTTAACACTTTCGTAAGAAATTTTTCTTTATCAATATAAAAATATTATTACGACTACCCTTTTCAAATTTATATAACCGTCTTCCATTTAAATTCATGTAATTCTTTTAAAGTAATTCAATATGACATTTGGACGGTGATTGATCCCTGTCTACATTTATTTGTTTGAACGTTGTGATAAACGATTTCATTCGTCAACCACAATTTAGTCACTTCTGAATATGTTATCAATAATATTTTATTCAACAGATTGAATTATAAAAATACTATGAAATATATTTAACTTTAACTTGACACTTGATAAATTGTCTTATTATGATTCTCGTGAAAATAATGATTGTAAAATCTTTCTGAAAGCTTAAGCTCAAAGCTTGTAGGAATGTAACTTGTGAGAGAGGATCGGCTTACATTAAACGGATCTTTATTTCATTAAAAAGCATAAGTGTAGTATAAGTGTATTAGCTTAAAAATACATAAGTCATATATTAATTGTAAATATTCATGGTTTTGAAAAATAATTTGTCAACATATATTTTTTGAACAATTAAAACATTTAACACCTAGTTCAATCTCCTCTTAGTGCTGAAGGTATTTATTTAAAGGTTAAAGGCAAGCATTTTAATACCTTGTTGGGATTCGTAAAATATTTTTCAGGTTTTTCAACATTTATGTCAGCTATTTATACATTTTGAAACCACTTTTTTGATATCGGTTGGTTAAAAACAATAAATTCTTTGTACACTCTGATTTTTATTTATAACATACGGGATATTATTTAATAAGATATTATATTTGAGGAATAAAATTTTTTTTTCATACATTTCATAAATGTTTCATCTAATAGCAAAATACGAGTTTATATGTATTGTATATTGGAAATTTATCTTGAAACACTAAAGACAAAACTTTTATGATTAATATATTTTTTATAGCAGAGTGTCAATTCCCTAAAATATGTATATGAATAATGTTGAACAACTGGTAATCTAGATTCAAATCATAACAGAGTAAAATTAATCTATTTTAACTAAAGTGTATTAACATGTCCGGTTATATTACGAATGTAATTTTAAAGTTCCGGCGCGCTGGCTTTTTGTTTTTGTAACATTTATTAATACTGACGGTGCTGCAACCGCTTCGCTTGTATTTCTATTATATAACTTTACCTTAATAAAAAGATTAAGAACAAATGTTTACTAACGGATATTACGTTATATGTTAAGATTATTTTGCACTTTCCGGTCGCTTTGAGAGAACCTAATATTTACAATTATATAATCTATGCAACAAAATGACATTGAATGTTTAAACATTCAATGTGTGAATGGATGTGAATGTTTAAAAATAAACATTTTAAATGACTGTCGAATGAAGTCACTGATAATTAAAAATTTTAAAGTAATATTTGTCTATCTGTTTTTTGTCTGTATGTTTTTCTATAATCCAAAATAGTACAACGATTTTATTGAAAATCATGATATATAAATGTATAAATGTGTCTTTCTGTTATTACATTTTTTAAACTTTTTTTTTTAAATATTAGTTTAAGCAAAATTTTAGTATTTTCAATATTTTCCAAAGTACTCCATAAGTTTCAGCTCTTACCATAAACTTATCAGTTATATGTCAATATAATTAAATACAATAATAATCTGAGAGTTACGAGTTATGTTAGTTAGTTTTTGTCAGTTTTTTATTTTTCTCCGATAATTATTTAATAAAAGTAATATCGAAATGCTTTTTAAATAAACTCTTTAGATATTATATATAAAGTTGCCTATAACTATGCCTAGCCGTGTCAATCTTGCTTAAATTTTTAATAAACATAGAACGAGGGAAGCCTAATATATGTCTCCTCGCTCCTGATAATATAAATAAAATATATAAAGATTACTTATTTCAAAGCGAATAGCGATAAGGTAGCTCAATTTATTTATTACCTTTATAATTTATTTATTTATACCATAAAACAGTGAAAGTGACGTAAAAGTAAAGACAATTTACACAAAGGATGACTTATCTCTTACCAGAAACCCTTGGTTAAAGAAGACATTTATTGAGATGGGTATGGTACGTAACCTACAATATTAAGGACACACTTAACTTTAAAATATATATACAAACGTATAAAGATATATACACGTAATATTGTATTAAATAAATAATGCTGATTATTGTGTTAAATTTAAATGAAGCAATATTAGAAAAATCTTTATAAATGTATTTTCAAGAAGTGAGTTCCAGAGTTGTTCAGTTAAAGGTAAAATTGTTTACTTTACTCGACTACCTCGAGAAATTTCGATGCAACAGAAGAGCGCTCTCGTCGATTGCGAGTGGAACATAATTGAAACCGTTCCTAAATTCATATTCTTCATATTTTCATTGGTATCTTTTATAAAAGTTATAAATATGCATAATCAAATGCAAATCGAAGGCCACTTGAGTTAACTCATAGTTCAACTCATGGCGGTATTTGGAAACATAAGTCTATAAAAATAGTTGAATTCGCGCAAGCCGAAGATGGAACGGATGCACAAATGTTGTATTCGATGTAATTCATCAAACAGCTTATAAATCGCATCTAAAAAGCAAAGGTCAGCGTAAACTTGGAGAAGAAGGAGAAGAGAATGTGTTCGTATAGTTTTAGTTTTAAGAAGAAAATTTTGCAGACCTTGAAGCAAATGGAAAGAATGATAAAGCTTATTTACTTCATTAACTTAAGCTATGCAGATCAAATTGCTATCTAGAAATAATACTTAGTTTTTTGTTTTGTATGGTATCGTATTGAAATTCCCTCATAGCGTAGATGAGGCATGTCTGCTACCTACTGTCATAGCCTGCGAATTGTAAGGATTAAGTTGTACTCGTATACCGTTGTTCTCCGTATACGAGTGTATCTTTTGAAGATCTACAGCTTTTCAGATATGATCCGTTACCTTCAGTAATGCAGTGCTGTGGTGCTATAAATAAATTTAATTCTAATCTGAACGGCTGTCAAAAATGCATAAAGCAATGCATAAAAAAAAAATTACATGCTATTAAAATAAATCACCATATAACTGTCAAAAGCGTCAAAACAACAGAAACTATTAAAACATTAAAATTATTAATAATAATATATTAATAATAAATAATAATAATTAAAATATTGGCACACACGCTGTCCAATAATACAACTCTAAGCCTGAAGTAAAGCCTAAAGCTGTCATTATCAAATAATTATTGTATAGTCACTACTTGTATTATGACAATAGTGTATAGTTTAAGGTAAGATTGAATACTTATATTAAATTTTCTACTTAAATATTCTGAAATTCTGTACACTTTGATAATATTTATTTATATAATATTTTCTACAATGGTATCTAATATTCTTTAAGAAAAATCTATATTATGATTATCGATAGACAAAGCAATCACATAGCAGTAATAGCGACAATGAAAGTCGTTAACTGAAAGCGTAGCTGATCTCGTTATAGCTTTGAAAGGTTAGCCATGGAAAACCATTTAATTTATTCAGTTCATTAGAGTTAAATAGAGTTAAGATCACGCCGATTACTATAGACTCTTTAACAAGCATGTGATAAATAAGCTCATGTAATATATAATAGTTTACTGCGTCTAATTCGATTATTTGAATTCATACGTCAATTTGTTCGATGAATGATTAAACTGATAAGCGCCTATGGGTCCAAAAATTCCCTCATCGCTTTAGTTAGAGTACAAAACCGAATTCAAATTCATCGTCGTATAACCTGCGTGTTGTAAGTACGCATTCGTTATGAGGGTATAAGGTACAAACCTTCGAAACCTATGGACTCAGTAAGCTTTCCTCATTAGGATCCCCCTTGATCTCCTTAGAGGACGTTCGGTATTTTTAACCACCAGCTGGTCCTCTGATCAAAAAAAGACCTCGTAAAGGTGACGTCCATTATCACTTTATGTTAATCCAGATTGAACACCCAACTAAGTGATCTTTCTTGTTCAACCTTCTTTACGCTACCTATTGGTTACCTATTGTAACTCACTACGGTATTCTAGTTTCCAGTCCAGTGAAAAGAAACTATTGTGACAGTTATCCAAAAACTTTTCTTCTTTTATAAGGTAAAATGTCCTTTAGATATAAAGTTAAACTTTACAAAGCCTGTATACGCTCGGCCATGTCCTATACAAGTGTCACTTTCACTCACGCCAATCTGAGACTCTATTAAGTGCTTTAGAAACAGTATCCACACGGTTTGCCAACGACTTGTGACTGAGACTATGACTTCAGTGAGGCTAACAGCAGACACAAACAAAAAGGAAATTATAGAACCTACAAACTTCTCAAAAAAAATAAAAAATTAAAATTTGGCTTACCAGTCCCTGAAATAAACTAAGGGAAATTAGAACAAAAACACAAACTCTTCAGCGTTATTAGAATATTAGTATTAATATTTATGAAATAACGTACAATATCCGAACTCACACTCAAAAGTTTTAATTAGAATACGGTCAACTTTTAAGGTGTTTATTAACTACCGTTGCTTAATTTAATGATGGAAAATTTAAAGTTTTCTATGTATGACGGTACGATTAGTTAGTCACTTCTAGTAAGAGTTTTACTATGTAAAGCATGGATATCGAATGTTGATTTTTCTACATAAGTCTTTGAGCTCGGAGTCGGAACAGCATTTTAAGTTTCGTTTGTAAAATATATATAGGTATATGGAAATCTATACCATTACGTTGCTTCATGAATTTATCATTGTTAGGTTTTTTGTATTTAATAGCTATTCAATTTTGATTAAATACTTATATTATTTTTTATGTATATAGGACAAATTAAAATTATTCTCTAGTTTCGAGAATGCTATTTTATTAGGAATATTAAATTTAACACTCTGTATGTAATTTTAATTCAATAACCGCATCAGAGCTTACAGTTTCAACATATAACCGTGATAAGTTTAATAAGAGACTTAAAACATAGATTCTTCAAAAAAATTTACTAAACGTAGATGAAAAGAGTATTTTCCAAATATTTCATAGGTAAAGGTTCAGAGACATATCACGTCTAAGCTCATCTTATTATGAGATACTGCCATATTTAAAGGGTGTTTTGTTTAAATTTGTAAATTTGCTGACTTAGGTAATAATATTTATAATACAAAATTTTCTCGTACGGTACGTAAATATAAAGGATAATAAACCTTCATAAAACTAATGGATATTGTACAACAGAAGCAACTTTTCGTTATATTTTACTACATTCAAATTATTTTTGAGGGGTTGCTTTTTGTGCAAGCAATTAATATTTATATTAAGTATACTTTTGGATTATTTTTGAAGTGGAAGATCACTACATAATACCTTCTTACTTACCTACCTGTTATAATGGCTTTAAATGGCTAATGGCTTAAACGCGGCGGGAAGAACTTGCATAAATTGTTTGAACATTTTTAAATGTATAAATTTTTATTATACTTTAAGCGGTAAGGTTGTGACACACCCAGCGCGAAATAATCCTAGTATGTAAGCGGTGGTGTAAAATATTATGAGCATTTACCGATCCAATCAGCAGATTGTACTAAATCTTTTTTTAAGTTATTTGCCGATTTTTTTCATAAAATTATTTACTTGTATCAAATTTACTTCCGTTTCTTAAAATTTTAGCGACTGCACTTTTCATATTAACGATCTGCCTACTTTTATACAATAATTGTAAGTTTTCTGTCAAAAAGTTATTGTTAAGTTATTTTTCCTTGTAGGTATCGGTATAATTTATATATATATGAAATGCGACAAAGTAATTTAGTATCTGAAGCTCGCTTTGGTGAATCCTTTTTTATTATGATTTAGATTCACAAACATTGCCAACCTCGTTGTTATTTTATGTAAGCTTAATACAAATCGACACATATTTATCTAAAATATGATGGTATTCAAATATAATTTTCAGCAAAACAAAATAACGGGACCCTTTGACAGCGTGAGTTTCAAAATGTTTTGTCTCCAGCCGACACCCAGGAATGTTTTTGACTCTAAACAATGGACTGTCAGTCGAAATGTTTGAATTGAAAACGCTTTGACGTAATCATATTTTTTTGTGGAAAACCAATTTTGTAATTAATTTCTAGATTATTTTTTTAAATACTGACTTTAGTCATCACAAAATAATTGAATAATAACTGTCGTGAAGAAATCTAATAGTGAAAGAAAATATATAATAACAAGCAGAAATTATAAAAAAAAATTGACAAATGATATTTGGTACATAAATAAGCAAACCCAATAGGTAAATACGAAGTTAATTATTTAAATAAATATATGTATATATATTGCTATGTAAACAAAATGTTTTTAATGATAAACTTTTCAACAGAAAGCACAGCTAATATACAAAAGGCAAGTTTGAAATAATTCACATAATAAATAGACAAGATTAATAATTTTAAGCGAAAATAGAATAAAGTTTATAGACTAATATGATTTTTTTTTTATGAATTTATTACTTAGTATCCTAGTCATGTTAAGCTTATTTAAATTATAAATAAATATAAAATTAAAAATATACCGAAACGATTTGAACGCGCGATGGATTTGAACGCGCGACCTCTGAAAGACTGTCGCTCTACCAATTGAACTACCCAACCAAGTGATGAAGTTTAGCATTCTATACATATTATTCGTTTTTATCGAGACAGTGGTGACATCATCATTCTTTCGAAATTCCTAACCAACTTTTCCAAATTTGCAGTATAGTATTAGTATAGTATTAGTATTGAAATATCTAACATGTGTAACTTATTAATTCTATATTTATTAATATATAAAGTGTTATTAAGAATTTATTCCTAAGCTGTAGTAAAAAATAAATAAAATAAAATGTATTGTTATGGTAAATTCAGCACAATATCTGAGATAATGTAAAAAAATACATATTGGTACATCGAGGTATTATTTATGTGATTGAATTTGAGGGGAAAAATTCCCTTCAAAAAATCAAGAATCAGAACAAGAACGTTCTAATGCGAGCTAGAGTACCATAGCTGGTAAGATGTTGCCACGAAAAGTAATATTCCCATTGTTGTTCAACTCGTGTGAATAGCCTGAAGTATCGAGACATGTAAACATGATTCCATTAATTCTCTATGTGCTTCTGGGTGTATCGATTTTCATCGGTATTTAACAAAATGTACCAAACTGTTCTTCATTTGGATATATTAAAAAAAAAACTTATAAATTATAAAATTTTAAAATTAATTAAAAAATATTGGTTCCTGTATTTTAGTATCCTATGAATATAATTTTAATAATGCCTTATAAATCCAGTTATATATGTAGACATTTAAATGACAATTACAGTTTTATTGTGCTTTTGTTAAGGATAAGTTTTCTATTGAATATTTATTAAGAAAATTATGAATTTAGTCGCAGAAATAGACTGAATCTCTAAATTTATGAATATGCACCGCCTTAATATATATTTAATCTGGTCATTTATTTTCTTCCATTTAATATTCTCTCTTAGTAACGACCCAAAAAGATATACGGATTAAATCTATTTTTAAAAGATCATATCACATCTTATACACAGTCATACATGATATCTAAATCATGATATATAAACTTGTCTATGACTAAGAGAAAAACAAATTTATGCGAACTATTACGATGTATTTACGTCGTATATACGTTGAATTTATAGGACTAGTTTAAAAGCAACCTATATTAAAGTAAATTTTAATGTACATAAAGCGTAATAATGTATTCTACTAAGAAACTATTAGTAGTAAGAGATTTTTGGCAAATTATTTTCACTTTCAAGTATGATTAAAATCAGTAGTCAACCGATAGAACCCCAAGGAATTAAAACTTTCCAGTTATCTGATATAGTTTTTCTACTTTGAAGCTCTGATCTAGATAAGACGTTTACTAATTGCACAATCTTTATAAAGTAGGCAAATGGTTTAATTGAATAAATATTCTAATTGCTTTTGCTTAGCTTTTATTCTAAATAAAAATGTTTGACCAGTTAAGGATATAACACAGTCATTAATTATTTTAGCGTTGATTGTAGGACCATTGTATTTCAATCATACAACGCGTAATAAATAACATACAAAATGTGTCAATTTCATCCAATAATAAACAAACGTTATCTGTGATCGTTTAGGAGTGCTAAAACGAGATTTATTAGTCCACTGGCTGACGTTAGCCCTGACCGCGTGATGTACGCCCTCATGTTACTTTTTTCAGACAAATGGTTTTATTTCTTCGTTCTTTTATTTCCTTTTATAAATTTCAACATTCTGTTTTTGTTTAATGACTTAGAATTAATTTAATAAACATCATAGACAAAAAGATACTACACATGTGACGACAAATATCATTATTTTGACGAAGACGCTAGAATTTTTCTGTTTACAACGGGGCAGAACGAATCTCCAACGCTTAACGCTTTTCAACAAATATCTTCTTACTCTCAAAAAAAAATATATAAAAAAAACAGTCCTTTGATTGCAAAGGAAAATAATTAAAGTAATAACAAAAAACAATATACATTTAAATTGTTTTAAATATTTCAAAAATACATAGGAGTACGTACGTAGATTCTCCTTGCTGAGATTTCATTCACTGGTAGGTAATACTGCCAACTATTGACAGCTTTAAATATAGTAAGATAAAAAAATAAGATACGACAGTAACCATATTATCAAAACAGTAAAAGTTGTTTTAAATTACGTTCCTATTTCAGCTAGTCAATAAATGTTTTTATTAAAAAAAAATTCAAAAATGTGCAACGTTTTTTTCAATATTTTGACGCCCTTAAAATAATAAAAATCAAACTAATAATAATCATCAATAAACGACATCATTTTTTTATATTGTGGTTATATTGTATCTAAGTCAATTAACACAGTATTTATCTTAAGCATTTTTTAAAATGCTTGTTCGTTGTTTTGGTAAACGGCAAATATCCGATAGAATGTTTATGTCATCGATAAAATAAATGGTTCCATTAGTAAACGACTTTTCTAACATTTACGGCGACTATCAACTAAATATTTACTTATTTCCTTTGACGTTGATGATATTTTTTTTATTGCGGTCTATTTAAAGAAGACCTATTTTGTGTCTGATAAGGTGATAGTGTTGTCAGATATTTTTATGGAGTTCAAAAAGAAAATTATCTGAGTTCCCCCTCCAGAGTCTAGTTACTTTATGTTACTGGATAAATGTCATTAAAGAGCCGACGACAACAATCGGGTATTATTGTTTCAACTCTGCTGACTAATACTTGTAGCTATGAAGGTTACTTACTGGTTTACGATGAAATATGACTCAAAAGTTATCCTGCTAATTCCTAGGCATAAATTGCCCAAAGTTTAGTTCCTTTAATCGTGAAGACTTCGTCTATATCTTAGAGGGATGTTATTAATCCTTTTTCATTAATTCCTGTCATATCCAAGACTTTGTGTTTAATGCTTAGCATATTACTCACGTCAGAATAAAACGAACTTAGTAAACAGGGGCATGTTAAAAGCTATCAATGTTAACTTAAATTATCTGTACATAATAATTGAAATATTAAATTTTTGGTAACAAAGTTGAATGGAATTGAATTCAAGAATGTTAAAAAGGTTAGGTAATAAAATTAATAATTTAGACATGCTTGGTGTATCTCTGAAGGATAGAATCCGAAAGAATATTATTCGTCAGAGAACCAAAGTTATCGACGTAGCTCAGCGGATTAATAAGCTGAATTGGCGGTGGGCTGGTCATATCTGCCGCAGAACTGACAACCATTGAGGTAAACGTGTTCTGGAGTAGAGACCGTGAATTGGCAAACGTAATGTGGGACGCTCAGCAGCTAGATGGAGCGACGACATAGGCAAGGTGGCTGACAACGATTATAAGAGAAGAGCCGAAGATCCGGCTCAGTGGCATGCCTTGGGTTAGGCTTATGTCCAGCAGTGGATAACTGTGATCTGATGATGTTGATGATGAGGTAATAAAAATTTCCTATCATTAAAAAGTGGCGTTGCAAGACAAGTATGAGCAGGGCAGTTATAAGATTTTATCCACTTATGTGGATCAATTATCCATAATTAATAAGTTTGTATATATTCCAGCTTTAACCCGGCAATAAATAATATATTGTACTAGTAAAATTAACAAATAAACAGTGTTTATTAAATTAAAATAAGTAATACCAATACTAAACAAGTACTACTTATTATTACAAATTATATACAAATTATTTAATACGTTGTGAAGTAATTATTTCCCACATTGCCATTTGTGATTGAAATGTAAATACTGCTTGAGAGCTTCAATCGCGTGTAAGTCATAAAACAATATTATAACAGTTAACAATTAACAACAGTATTTACAACAGTAATTATTGTAAATTGTCCTCAAATTTGAGCATTAATTTTCAGTATTGCATGAACATTATCATATAAAATACAGTAGATTAAATTGATTACGTAAATTCTAAAAATATAAAATTTTTAAATAAGGACTGTAAATCCATTTTAAATTTAATTTAAAGAAACTTATGGTTTTTGTGCGAATACCAAATACATAATAACATTTTTAGAGTACCCAACTGAAAATCATATTGTATTATATATTACATCTATAATAGAAAATCGACCGCATCGTTAAATCTGATTATTAGTCATGGATGCTTTTAAAGTATTATCCAGTACCATTTGGATGGCCGCAGTTTTGCGGATATCGGATAGTAATGGGTGACGTCACTAAATTTACCGAAATTCGCTCTCTATTCAAGGATTAATGACGTTTGTGGAATCTAAATCTTGTGTGACATTCTACAGCTTTAAGGGCTGCGTATATTTTTTTATAATTATACCAGTCGTAATATTTTCTACTGATTTTCAATCAATGCTTGTAAATATTAATAGTCAATTTACACATCAAGTTTTATTTTCTATGAAGATTTTCATTAACACGTTTATACACTTAATATTGGTTTTTATTTTATTTGGGCTACAATTAGCTCTTTGCGAATATTTGAAGTCATCATATTAATAGTGTCAAGGTAAGCAATGAAGTAATGTGTGTGTAATGTTTTGCATTGTAGTGTGCGTAAGCTTTTCATATCCTGGTATATATAATTTACGTATCACTTTGTTTGTAGGTTTCTAAACTACTGAATCGATTTTAACCAAATTTTCACATCGTGTGCAGTTTGATCTAACTTGAAAGATGAGATATTTTATTTCTCAATTTATTTGTTTATTTTATTACGAATTATTTGTTTATTAACTAACATTCACAATTATCTGTTAGTTCCATACGATTTTAACAAATGGCTTTATAAATATATTTGTTGATTGTATTGAGTAAGTGTCCAATAGATGGCGCTTTGTTAAAAAGTACAAACGTTTTATATAAGCTACAAATCTCGTTTATATGTTGGTTCGTTTATAATAAATAATGTTATATTTTTAAAGTAATCTTCAAAGTAACTAATCCAAAACTAAAATTACCTTAACTAATATTCAGAAATAACTTTGACTTTGGAATTATGCTATATAATATTATGTTATTTTATATATTATAATATTTTTTTTATTAATAATTAATCCGTAACTTGTAAAAATATTTCAAGTAGTGGTGTGTAGTAATAATGTAGGATTAGTTTATTTTTTATTTTTAAAGTTAAGAGTTATGTAATATTTATATCCGTCGCATAATATATTTATTGTTGTATGAGTGATGTGGTTAATCGGTTTTTGGGATGTATACCTACTAAGAATAGGTTAATCTTTAAATAGTTTGTACTTATATTATGTCACATTCTGTTGATGACTCGAATAAAAAAAATAAAAAAAGAGCTTTTCATGAAGAGGAATTTTGGGAATAAAGTTGAAAAAAAAAACTGGCGGGAAAGAGTTTTTGACGAGCTAAAGTCCTCGCGGACGGAGTAGCGGGCAAAGCGTCCACAAGCGACAGTATTGTTTGTAAATATCTGTAGAATGAATGGAAAACTGATAGATCTTAATGTTTAATTTTTTCCCCATTTTTACACCGAACGTTTTCTTCATTATTTAATTTAATCCTCGTTTCATGTATGTTTTGAAATCCCTAGACTTCCCCTTCTATGATTTTAGAAGACTTCATCAGCCCTGGATGATGTAATCCGATTATATCTTAATTCATTTCAAAGACTATTTTCATACTGGACCCCAGTCTTATTTTATTTATGATTTCGTCACTCAAATTAATTCTTCTTAAGTTTTAGGTGTTCGTAATTCTAAGTGTAAATATGACTACAATTATTTTGTATTTCAGCACAACTTGATGCATTGATGAACAAAGTATGTCATAACAAATATAACTTGATTGAAATCTTATTAGCTCACAATTATATAGGTTTACCATGGGACAGATATTTGGCATTAATATATTTCAATGTAGTGCCAACCCGCGACAGTTTGGATTTTTGCCAATAGTATTGTACTTCAGTAAAAGATGGTTCTTGGTCCTGCGATGAACCCATCTTAGTGCTATTGCATGCTTGAACCATTTTGGAGCATCAACAAAATCATGGCACTAAATAGACGATACTTTTTCTTCGTCATCATAAATTATCAAAGTCTCCTCATCATCTTTGCATAGATAAATTATCTATGCAAAGATGATGGCCATGTTACGCTTATTTTAATATTGACTCCACCCAGAGAGAATGATTTTTTTTAGAGATGATTGATTTTTTATCCGACAATTATTCAAAATTTTTAGACTAGCATCTTGAAACTTTGTTTTTCATTAATCCAACACTATAGATAGCACTCATATAATTAACATTTCAAAAATAGAACAGAAACAGAATTTAAACTAAACTAAAAAATTTAATTAAATATAATGAATAATTTAATTTAATGAATAATTTAATTAATTTAATTTAACATAACGAATTAAACATAATATATTGTAGAGCAAAAAGTTATGAGTCAAGCAAAATCTAGAACAACATTAGTAACACAATCATAATACGTTTGATAAAATAATAAATTGCATTGGAATTTAGTCTGACACCAAATATCTGTTTGTAAGCCAGTAGGTTTGTGAGTATAACGAGTCATCAGCTTACGTATTGAAATCAATTCTTCAGAGATTTATATACTAAGAAATTTTTTATGACTAAATAAAATGTTGAATCCAGTTAAATTTTATATACGACTAAGAAAAAGACAAATTTAATAGCCTTTCGTTTAGACATTTACGTTTATGACATTTTCTTTCAAGTTTTCCTAAATAGAATGGTTTTATTTTTATTGTAGTTGTGGATATACTTAAATAAAAAAAAACATTTATTAGAGTTTGCAATGATAGACGGCTTATTAAATTAAATAAAACTAATGCTAATATCCATATAAATTAACATTGCAGTATTATAACAGCGAATCAAATAATATATTTTGCAATTTATTTATATCGGAAATTACAAAAAGAGTATATTCCTACAATTATGATTTCATATTGTAATATATAAGAATTGGATTAAGAAATAACATATTTTTATCCGCACCAAGCTAAACAGCCTTTTAAAAAATGAGAAAAGATTTCATCGATTCATAAAAACTCAAGTGTTTCGTAAACCAGGCAAAGAAATTTATAAAATATATATGTGATGTCCCAATAGCTATTTATATTCAATTACTTGTTTTTCTTTTTAAAGATATTTATTACACATTTTTGAATCTATAAATAGTTTGCGTATAAGAATATTTAATTTCACACCAATATAAAAATTTTCAATGTAGTATTAAGAAAAAACAATATACATACGTATTCCTTTAGTAATGTCATTCATTCACATCACTACGAGATAGTGATGGCTCATGTACAACACTAACCCATATAGAGGTTATAATATAATAATTAATATTAATTAATATTTATTAATATTCTTGGAGATTTTCTTAATGTTTTTTAAAGCATTACTATCTCATATTACTTTTATTACTGAAAATCGAAGTAAAATATTTATATTTGCTTCAAATTACTTTCATTAAACAATATTATTGAAACGTTGTGTATAGACAGTATATGTTATTTGACGCATTTTATATATTCTGAATAAATTATGCTCAGAGCCCTTAATTAAAAAGGCTTACCAATTCCTTCGCGTTTCAAAACATTCCTTTTATTCCCTCCGCAACGCATCCCAATCGGCAATAATTCAAAGTGAAAACGGCATAAAGCGTTTAAAGGTCTTAACATTTCTCTGAGTAGAAATTTATTTCCAAATTCCTTGCATGAGATAATTTTCTTCTTTTTACTTTATATTTATTAAACGAGATAGTATAAATATATATCAATAATTAAAAAAATAAATATGTTACCAAATTGACCACAGATCTTCATTGAAATTAAAATAAGAGTTTTTCTCTTTAACTTCAATCTGATGTAAAATCTTGTGTAATCCAATATCACATGCAAAATTTTACAACAGATTGAAGTTGATGATATTACGTTGAAAGCTCGTCGAAAGCTCGCTCGTCTTATCTGTAGCTTACCTTGTTAGATTTATTTGCTGTTTCTATGTACTATTGACCTTAGGCTTTCCTTTTAAGGTTGAAATTAACTTTGAAGATTATATTAGTAAGTTTCAAGAAGGAAGTCATCCACCAGCTTTAGTTGATTTTTATATTACAATTGCGTTTTTATTTTTATAAATCATTAAATATTTATTTTTTTTACTAAACTAATCCAGAATAATTTACAAAATCGTTTGATTCGTCTAATGGTAAGTTAATATATATTTTTAATATAATATTAAATGTAACATCAACGCATTTTATATAGATTATTGGTTATTAAATATGAAAAATAATTAAAAATAATTAAAAACCACTGTTAAAATAAATTATATAAGACTCATATGCAATAAACAACAATGCACTTCTATACAAACGTAAGTATTTCATCCTGACCCATTTACACCGAATCGACGTAACTCGTCGACTTGACAGCGCGTACGTCAACAACTCCATCGAGCGCCATCAGGTGGCACTTGCGTCCCGGATACGGCGACGATACGAAACATAATAAAAAGATATTTAAATTATCAATTGTAGAAGCCTGAAAAGAAAAGATTAATTGCCCTTTTAAAGAAAAGATAAATTGCCCTTTTAAAGGTCACTCTACTAGGTGAAGGTCTTATGGCTAAGATCTTATGGCTGGTAAGGAGATATATGCTAATATATTTCAATTTTTTTTATAGATGTACAATTAAAATTGTAGGTGTACAAAATTTTCAGTAGAAATAATTAATTTTGAAAAAATGACAGTAAGAATATTATTAAATAATATTTTTAATGATTAAACGAAAACTGTGATCAATTTAATTCAGCTACTACAATAGATTTAATACCGTTTACAACAAACTAAAGTGAAGACAAGTCTCGAATTAGTTATTCAGTTACCGAAATATGGCGTTCAACATTAAGTAAAATGATTTAATTGTTCATAAAATTTATTTATAAACTTTAATTAGTCATAAAAACCACCATTCTATATCTTACTAAAATAAAATCGAATCTTGTAACCGTAAGTATATGTAGGTAGGTGTCATATGTAAATATAATAGGATATATTTAATACTAAACTAAGAAACTTGCGACTCGTACAAAACTAATAATAAAATCAATATTTTTAGAGCGAGTCAAAAAACTATTGATGTCGAGAATTTACACCATAAGAAACCCTTATTAACCCTGTCAGACCTGAATTATTTTTTTGAGTCCAATAAATCTAAAAAAAATTGTAATTTGTAAAAAAAGAATAAAGAAAACAGTCTCAACAAAATCCCGGCTGTCAGGTTTTTAATAGCGTTTTGGCATTGAAAAAAAATTTTTTACACCTTCGGGATTGAGCAATTTTTGAGATGAGCTATTTTAATCAGCTATAAAAAACAGCTTTGATAAAAATAAAATAAGCCATTAAATACATAACTCTGTGCAAGTAACTCCAGAATAGACGAAACGATTTAGACGTACCAATGTATCAATGTGTCGACCGGCCGAGATTCAGAAAATGGCTGAACTAGCCTGAAACAACAAACATAGAATTTGTCCCTCGTGGTACTTGTTTGAAAGAGATATACAAACAAACGTTGCATTTCTCTTTAGGAGCACATTACATCATTCTTGGGAATTTTTAGTTATTATTTATACTGAAAAATGCTTAAAGATTGAAATTCAACAAGAATAATTTATCAATTAAGTATATAATTTCGTATATTAGTGTATAAAAAACAAGTAACACATAATTATTTATTGCTTAATTCCGCACGATTTAATCCCGCATACTGTTAATTCCACTAAACATAAAATAATTTGTATCAAATATTATTTTTTGCGTTCGTTATCAAATTAATAGTATGAGTTTTGGCCAACATTTAGCAGTGCCTCAAAGTATGTTCAAGAAATTGGTAATTTATATGTCGTTCAACCATTTTTTTGTTTTCTAAAATCATAGTAGTTGAAAATTCAGTTCATTATCAAAGTTAGCCGGAATAAGAATTAAAAAAGAATAAAATTACTTGGTAAAGCATTATTTTCCTTATATGTACACCTACTAGTAAAGAAAGTCGTTTCAAGTGCAATATAAGTCATGCGTGCTATACTTTAGACTGCATCGAAAAATAAAAACGAATTATCAAATTAGGCATATTTGTACATTGGTGAAGAACGATTTATTAATTGGTTTAATGACGGGATGGTGTTGAATGTCGACTTTAAACCAAAGTTACAAGACTAAACTAAATTAACCAGATAAAAATAGCGATCAATATGTAGCGATGTTTAAAAAAGCTTGGAAAAGTAAATTGTCAAGAAAATAGATCGGTTTCCTAACAATAACTTTCCTTCTGTCATCTAATACAACTCCGCCACTTTTAAAAACCACAGCCAATCGATAGATCGTTGCTAAAGTTACAGTAGCGATGGAGAAATTGAAAGCGAAATGAACACAGTGATTCATATATATAGTTTAATTATACTAAATCATTCCCATGTATTAAAATATAAAATGTGAATAGATCTGATAATTTGAAAATTGTATTCAATGTATTTTGTAAAAATATGGTAGTCGTGTATTTTAGAATCATGTCTTTTTCTGCTAATAATAAAATGAAATGAATGTCATGTTACAAATATTATAAAGATTTAATTTAAATACAAAAATAAGTCCTATAATATCCTGTTATTATTATAAGTGTATTAATTTCATAGTTTTTAATGTTACTAGTTGTTAACCGCTAATTCGTTTACATCTTGGTTACAAAGTTTAAAAACAATTTGAAAGACATATCTGTTGAGTTGAGTATCGAGACTACAGTTGCCAGACCGGCAGGAGGGCGCCCAGAGCTTACAGCTCGGCTTTCTGTTTTATATTTATTCTTAATACTCTAATTCAATATTTAACTATATTTAATATGATTATTATTTCAAATTTGCTAGTATTATCTTGTTGAATACGTTGACAGTATGAATATATCAATATATATATTTTAATCCGAATTCATTTTAAATGTATAGTAGATACGAAAAATAATTTTAATAAAGTTATATTGATAAAAATGATTGAACCAAACTCGTTTTGTTAAATATGATTTTTACGTTTATTTTAACGCTAGGTACTCGTTTAAATTTTAAACCGCTATATGACAATATTTCCCTACCAAAAATTTTCTTATCAGAAACTTGTTTATAAGATTACAAGTAACTAATTAGATGCAGGTACACTTTTATATATTTTATGTATGTTAGCTGTAATGTAATAAAATAATAAGTAGAAAAAGTATCGTAAACTTTCTAATTTTCTTCCATTCTATATGATTGTCATTTTAGTGAATTTAAAAACTATAAAATCAGCAACTAATTTTATTAAAAAGATTCAAGTAATTTCAAATGAACTAATCTCTACTGGTTTGAACATCATATTTTTAGAAGTACATTTCTGTATTATCTACTGTTTGGATCTATACCATTACCTTAATGGAAAACACAATGCAAAGTATTGTAAAAAAATGTCATATCACCAAATTTCAAAAATATTTCACAGTAAAAAAAATGGTGAAAAATACATCGGAATTAGCAACCGCTGAGAACAACATTAAATCAAGTTCTAGCTCCACAGCTCGTAGCACCTACCATCGAATGTAATACTCTCATTGTTGCCAAATTATGTCATAAATGTCACGAACTAGCACTCAGTTGTGGCAATTATGCGGTTCTTAAAGGAATATTTATTAGTGTAACTAGGTTTAAATTGACCTGGATGAAGGTAAAAATTGAGGTAAACGGCAAAGAGTATTCAAGTTTAACAGAGTTTCAGTTACTTATCCTAAGAATCATTTATTTCTATATCTAATACGACTTTTTTATTCTTCAAACCTAGTAATATTACACATTAACTTAATGATTTCATAACTCAAAAAATGTATATTAACGAGTCTACGTAGTATTTTATCTCATGAGAGGTATCAGGCATATTTATATTCTTGATTAGATTACTTATAGTAAATTACATTTCTTTTTTTTATACAAAGTTTTTTTCAGTTAGGTTGGTATACATTTAAGTATATAAATACGAGGGTACATACAAATTTGTTTGAATATAATCACAAATATGTACACTTTCATTCACAATATGTTTGAATATAATCACAAAAGTGTATTGATAATAGTGAAATAATACTTTCTTAGATTTTAACAGCGAAAGTGCATTTATCATATTGAACTGTCATAAATAACTATTTGAAGGGAAAACGGTAAAATTTGTATCTTCCATCCCTGATTTTGGGCAGGAGTGGGTATTCGGGAGAGGTAAATAAATCTATTATTTAACAAGAACAAATCAGCGATAATCTAAAAGAATAGCCTTGATCGTATAGTCCAATAACTAAGCAAACTGAATCAAACAAAGTGGAGTGTCACCAACAACGTAGCTCGATCTTTCGATGCGAAACGATTGATTTTTCAAAATGTTGTAACAGTTTTCGCCACGCTAGCGCCAGGTGTTGTCAGACTGAACGACGGAGACATGACGGATGGCTCATGTCAGTGACAGTTGACACTGACATTGACACCGATTCATTATGTCAAACGCGTTCATTTTGTCAAAATTATATCGAAATACGATCAACTAAAAAACTTTTATACGCTATAATAAGCTTTATTTAACAATATACTTTTAATTTTAGATTTAAAAGAAAGAAAAAGAAGCCCTAAGATATCTTATGGAACTTAATGGTTTGTGTGAGTGTACACCTTATAATATTTCTAATTTTTTAAAACCAAAAAGGAATTTTTAAAATTTACAAAGGATTTCTACATAATATATATATATATATAATATAACTTTTAAAGACGAAATTTTGAAGTTGAAAGTTCATTTTTATTTGTCATACTCTCTTTATTTCTAGACGTATAAATAAAATGTTATTGAATATGTATTGAAAAATGACCGTAAGAATACCCATTTCTTTAAGGACATATCTGAGAGAATCTCTAACTTTTAAGTTATAAATATTCCCCTCAGCTATTTTTTTGTAAAAAAACTACCCCTAAGTAAAATACCGTAACCAAAATAATATGAAAATAACTAAAATAAACGAGTCAAGCCATCTATATATCCGTTATTTGTCTTACCTTTTTACACTACTAATTATAATTTTATATAAATAGAAGTTAATTTATAATCAAACCAAAGTATTTACTTTAATAGCCCTTTAAATTGAACTATTTTATTGATTTTGAAGTATCAAATAACTGAATATACTTTTCAACTGTCTTGCCATTCTTGTCCACAACAACGTAAGGTCACATCAGAAAACAAAATAAATAGCCTACGTACAGTCCCGAAATTGTGTACATTTAGACATGTTTATAATATTGAACCTTGAGTTTGTATTGTAAAAAATGTATAGATATGAAAAAAATCTATACGAATGGCCTCTTCAAGAGACTATGCTGCTAGCTACTCATACTTTTTCATACCTGTCGCAGTTAAATTTATGGCAAGACTTCAACGTTATGGTTTGCTTCCGAACGAGGTCAGAGAAAAGTTTGTACCGATACAAAATGTTCTGTTAGCATCCACTACAAAGACTAGAATTGCTTTTGTGATTTCTAGCTTGTTTGAAAAAAAAAGGGACCGTCTGAGAACCTATCATGCTTATTACAAAATATTAAATCATTATAATGTTATATGATAAATAACAAAAAAAAAACTATTTTTTTAAATTTTAAATAGGAGTGCGCTGATGAATCTTTTGACTTGTTGCTCGATTCCAAAAAGTAGGCCCACGCAAAAAAATGGAATAGAACCTACATGAATACTCTTTCACATAATTTATAATTGAGTTACCATTACAATGTATATGTGATTACAAACTATAATTTAAATAAAGCGAAATACCAAAAGAAGAATGAAAAAAATATGCATACAACTTCAAGTTGTATGATGTTTTTGCATTTACAAGAGTTTAAAGGATTCTTAAACAATTGAAATTATATTAATAATATAAGGGCTTGTTTTTCAATTGAGAATACTACAAAACAAAATCTTTAACAAAGTTAAAGTAAAAAAAATATGTGCATTTCTTAGAGATAATCAACTTGACAATCTTGATATAATGTGTCTAAATGGCTGGTTGCAAAGTGAATAAAATAAACTTGAAAAAACTTACATATTTCAGGCTCAAACTATCGTGACCTGACATGGCGTTCATTATGGTCCTAATAAGTTATTTTTTTTACTTAAATATTTCAGTAAAAAAAATATTATTACAATTCATTTGAAGCAGATATAACGTAATAAGGCTCTTGTCGAAAAAAAAAGTCTAATCAAATACTGATTTTGGTTTTATATTCTTTAGGTAAATAAAAAAGATCTCAAAATAAAGCATCATTTAGTACATCACATTTGTTTCATAAAAAGGAACTATCAGATTTGATATTTGATAATATAGTTTGGATGCTGATCACGACTTACGTTTATGTCTCGCTTTTATGTAAATTACACTTTCGTTTCCTCGTATACCTGAGTCTTGTCTAAGTCATTCGTTCGCAGTAACCTATGTAAAAAACCTATTGAAGGTTTTGTTTGTTTGTTTGAAACTTAAAATATGAATAAATTTAATTTTTATAACATGAAATCTAATCTTATATAAAAAAAAATCCTAATATAAACAATATCCTATAAATAAATAACGATATCTCATTAAAACACCACACATTTTTTTACGAAACAAAAATTTTTTAAAAAAAATTAATAAATAAATATGCACATGTTGACAAACTTCCATAAATATATGTAGAATAAGGAAAAAAAATCTAATGTCATAATATGTTAATTTTTTTATTCTAAAATGAAAAAATAATATTTGTACTCACAACGTATCAACGTACGAGTATTTCATACTAATACGTACTGTATTTCAAGCAACACAGATCGAACGCTGTGTTTAAAATGTTTATAACTTTTATAAATCTCTTATACCATTGAACATTTAGGAAATAGTCAAACTTGTATATTTATTATTATTTATTATATGTAGCTATATATAGTCTTTATTGCATACCACAAAAAAACAAGACAAAGTACAAGACAATTTATAAGCAAATAAATGAAGATATAAAAATAGGAAAAAAAAAGTAAAAGAGATAAAAAATACATAATGTTTTTTAAATTATATTTTTACATCCATTTCTTGCCTGTCTCATTGCTGTATATTCAAATGTTGTTCAGTTCATTGACATGTAAATTGATATTAGTTACGAAATTAGTAAGTTATGATTTTTCTATATATGGCTATGTATTTTAAAAGCTGTAAAACTGATTTAAAAAATATAGTATTGGTAAATGCATTGCATTACAAAATATATTTTTTTTTTAGAATATTTTTCTTTAAACATCGCTAAGTAAAACTTTCACATTTTTTAACATTGCCAAGGAGATACCAGAAACTGCTGTCCTTTAATGCGTCTCATTAAAATGAAATATAACTACAATGTATCTAAGCGTTTCCTGATGCAGAAGATTAATTAAAATATTTATATAAGATAAATTTTCTAGACCGAAAATGTAATCGACATAAAGATGAAAAAAAAATAAACCACCGCAGGGGGATAAGCTAAGCGTTGCTGTAGAACTTCAGAGATTGTTTTCAAGTTATATTATAAAGTACTTATAAACCTATTACTATACTGAGTAACATCTTATATGTAAAAAAAATATTACATCAGCTGTTGCTATCGAATTCATTTATTTTCATATTCCCGGTAATATGTTATTAGTCTTCACATAAAAATGTATTGTATCTTTGTTCAGCTGCAACCGAAGCGAGTGTTTCTTATGAAAATAAGAAAGTATTCAATATTTTCTTCAATATCACTGACAATAAGCTATCATCACAAAAAATCCGTCATTTTTTTTTCCATGAATAAATAACAGACAACCGCATCAAAAATTTAAAAATCAAAAGTCAATGTCCTTGTTTTCACAAACACGAAAGTACTTTTCAAAAACAGAATTAAGTAGATTAAATTTATTAACACGAGCTTAACTCGAACCCCTGGGAATCCATTTTTGTCGCAAAAGTTAAGTTAATTCTGGTATAATTGGCCTATATTATCGAGTCCAGCCGGTGTGACGATTTATAAACTATTTTATTAAAAAAATAAGTAAGCTTAACACGATTTAAGGGTTCATATATTTATTTGGAATTCAGGATCTAGGAGTCTTTTTTTCTAAAATATACAGTACTGCCAAATTGACTTCAAGATGTTAATACAAATAGAACTACAAATGTTCTATAAAACATTTAACCGAAATTCTGAATGATTATATTTTACTTTGTCTAAAACTCTGTCACCACTTACCATGAGAGCTGATTATTGTGGAGAGGTCTGCTTTTAGAACCATCTCGATAGACATGGATTTTGACCAAAAAAAAACCGGACTCAAATTGATGTATTTTAAATTTATTATTTAATATACTGTCCTTTAATATTAGAGTTACCTGAAAGAGATCGCCTTTTAGCGATAAGGTCGCCTTTTGCATATTTTATTTTTTTATTTTCTATATGAAAATTGTTTTTTTAATTACTTTTCAGGGATGTACAATAAAGAATATATTATTATTTATCCGTTTGAAAGCTACGATGTCATAGACAGACACACAAAAACACATCAGTGTATACACATGGTAGACCTATGCACTCCTCATTTTTGTAATTAGTTTTGTAATTAAAAAAACTTAAAAGAAAAATAAAGTATTCAAAGATTGTTTTTATAAATGTTTGAAATTTTTGGTTCATTTTTGTTCAACCAAAATTTACAAAAAAATTATAAGATAAAAGAAGTTTAAGGACCTTTTAGAAAACTATTTACAGCGGTCCAAATGTATGAAGGTAATTAATATAATATATTTTCAAAGATATATGATGAGAACGTGATGGACTATCTGAATAGCGCCTGGCCACTCTGTGTTGTATTGTTGTAAGGATTTATTACATTATTATACAACGATAAAGAGAATATGAAACCTACTTCATAGACGTAATAAGATTTATTATTTTTATATTATTTAAGGAAGTATGTGGAGTTATATATTTCAATCCAGCTTATGTATATTTTATATATAAATCCCATCAAATTTGGTTAAAAAAATTAAATGAGCGGAGGTTTTTGGAAACCAAAAGACGCTTTTTTGGTACAGTAAATTGTTATCATTGTTATTTTAAAAAAATCAGGAATGATAGGAAAATTGTTATTTTATAAGCCCTATAAAATAACAAGTACGGCAGATTTTTCATCTTAAGAAAAATATAAATATAATGAGACTAACCTAGGAAAGAAATTAAAAGGTAATAAAGGTATTTATGTAACTACAGTAAAAAAAAACATTCAAATAAAGAAAATTGTCACCTAGTTAATTATGTATTTTTAATATTTTTGAAAATGTAATTATGTTAGGTAACGGTTATACTAGATCAATTTTACCTAATTATCCGTTTACTTGTATTTAATTTTCACAAAAAAAAATACAAAAAACACATAAGGGATGTAATTCCATCCAAATAAAACTACTCGATGAAATTAAATACTTTGTAATGTGATATCAAACTAAAACTATAGAATCTATTCTATATTCTCAATTTTATAATGATTAGAATTTTACTTGAACGATGTCAATTATTATAATAGCAACTAAACTTTTCATATCAACGTTCTATGAAATTTGATATTTCGTTTTCAAAAAACTGTACGAAGTAAATATAAAATGAGAGCAAACGAACAAATATCCAGTGTTGACCGCTGGTGCTTACATAAGATTTATAAGGTCATTTTGTTGTTTTCAGTGGTTAGGCTGTAACATAGAAATACTAGATACATATGAAAGTACTCCCAATTGAATTATTAAAAAACATTTATTTTGGTATTACTCGTCTGATCATACTTTTGTGGTGTTTTTTAATTTAATACCGTTAAAATTATCGTCATTTGTGTTAATAAACGAATTTAATTAATTTATGAATGGTAGAAATATTGCGGTAATAATAATGAATATAAAATAAACAATTTACAAAAAAAAAAAAACAAAAAAGAATGTGTAAAACTGGCGCAATACAAAAAATATATATTTATCAATGATGAGTGGCAATTTTTAGAAAATCATCTTAGATTAGAAAAACAAGATCATTACCAAGCAAGTAAGCGGATTATTGAATAAGTTTTTTTATGAAAAACAGAAGTGTAGCCCCAAGATTGACGCATTTTTTTTTTGACTCAAGTTCAGTCATGACATTCTTGGTTCTTGTTTTTTTGGACATTGTATTTAAATCATGACCGCGCAACAAATAACAAAAAAAATATTCCAATATCGTCTAATAGCACTTAAGTGTTATCTGTGATCGTGAAATTATGCTATACCGAGATTTATTAGACCATTGGCTGACGTGAGCCCTGGCCACGTGATATCCACCCTCTTGTGACTTGTTTCAGAGAAATGGTTTTTATTTCTTTGTTCTTGTATCTTTTTCAATAGATAGAAATATTCTGTTTCCGATCAATAGCTCAGAATTATTGTAATTAAAATCAAAATTATTATAAAAGTGCACAAAGACTAATTGTTAAAAAAATTACAAAGTCGTTTGTATTTTTTTTTTACAAGGCCTGGGAAAACTACTCGGCAAATTTCAAAAAATATTAACTTCTTTTTAAACTTGACAATAGTTGACCTACGTGACTAAAAAAGTTCTTAGGAAGAAAACAATCATATAAAATAACAGCAATGAAATGACAATGGTAAATGAAGTATTCTGATTGCAAAAAAGTGAAATGAAATAAAAAATGTAAAAAATGTTCAAAGTATTCCAGATATAAAGACGTACGTATGTAGATATTATTCCGTGCAAAGATTTTATTTTATGGTATGTGATACTGTCAACCACAAAGAACTGCAAATATAGGAAGATAAAAAAAAAGTCGCCATTTCGGTCCTGGCGGAACAATAAGATTAGTCAGTAAAGTAGGTCACTGAGTGAGTGAGAGAGTGAATGAGGTACCTCATTCTATCACTCATTGTAAAACAATTGAAAAAATATAAATAGAGTATATTAGCTACAATATGCTGATTTTCTGTGGAAAAATAGAACCATAGAACCATACCGTTCATCAATCTACTGTCTATCTGTTTACGATTGTTTCATACTTCTTTGTTTACTAAATTCCCTTTATAAATATAATACAAATGCAATTTATAATTATACCAATTCCGTAGAATTCAATAACATGTTTATTTCAATGTCATAAAAAAGAAAAATATTATATTTTAATTACTGTGAAAATATAAAACGTAGAAAAAGTTACGTTTCTCAGTAACAAGAAGTCAAGATAGATTTTATTAATGGCAGTATTGACATCTAGTTAACAGAAAACTATCTAAAACATTGTTTGTGAATTGAAGTGTTCGTTGTAAGTGAAAATTTCAATGAATTTCCTCGTGAAAATGTTACACTCGTAAAGTAACAATTACTCCAGTATGGAATAGTTCACTCACTTTATTATAATGATCTGAAATATATAATAAAATAGCTCTCCACTGCACATTACTATTTGAAAGAGTGTAACAATACATATATCAATATGACAGTTAATATAATATTAAATGCATTGTCAGTGATATTTGACGCATATTCTGATTAATACTTTCGTACTACTTAAAAAACTCATTAATTTATTTTTATTTAAAAGAATGAAAATATACAAGTAATTGGTATTTTTGCGTAGAATTACTTATTTGTATTTGACAGTCTTATAATATATAAAGCTAAAAAATAATATTTCGAGACAATATCAGGTTTTTATTACAAATAGGCATACACTTATGAAAGTCTAGATGCATGGTTCCAAGATATAGGTCCATGGAGAAGAATCGGCAAGAAAGTCGATGGATACTATTTTAACTTATTAATTAATATACAATTATCCATGATATTGACTCTTTCAGTCACAGACCTAATCGATATGTGAGAATAAATAAGAACTTTAGTCAAGCACGGTATAGAAAAGAAGACAATAATAACCAACCACGCCGCCATTAGGTCTATGATGCTCCCACATTTATAAGATCTTAAAGTATTTATTTATTACTTTAAGCATTCAAAACAATAGTAAATATAGTGCCTTAAATTTGAACCAAGAATGCCATAACGACAATAGACAACATCCCGGAAGTAATGGCAGTATACTAACATGTGTAGAATTGTCAACAAGTTTGTAACTGAAAAGCCTCCTTATCATCGTATTTCTTAGTTTTATAATTAGATATAAATACTCGTTTAATGAAAGCTTAATTATTTTTTTTCGCTAGGTCGTGACATATTTTGCCAATTTTTGTAAAAACGAATTCCATTACTCAAAATGACTTTTTTGTTTTAGCGAGTCTAAATTTAGGAACTGATATTATATCTAGTATTTATATTATGCAATTTTCTTTTTAGATTAAATTTTTGCAAAGTTTTCCGGACGTTATTAATATGGACGTAATTATTTTTGCTGCTGAATAATTAATATGGAGCGGGGCTGTCTCAAACTTTTTTTAGAAACCAAAATTGTCAAACCAAAGTCTTTTAATATCAAATAATATGTTTTAATATTAAATTTGAATTTCAGATAGAATTTTTGTATCATTAGTAACATAAGTAGTTCTGTAAGCGGACTATTTATGAAAGAATAATTAAATGGTAACTTATTTATAGTATAAGCAGACATGAGATAGGTGTGTGAGTGGTTGAGACCATGAGAAAAGTTTGCGGCCAAAAAAATTTAGATAAATTATGAGAGTTTCAAAAGTGGTTAATGACGAACCCTCAGGTGTTGTTGCCGTGGTGTTTAAAATAAATTTGACTGAGGTTCCTTCAAGTAAAATAAAATTATCTGTGTAAATAATATAATAAAACAAAAGATGCTTGCTTAGAAAATTGATGTTTATTATTGAAAACAATGAAAAGACAACATCATAATAGGGCCTGCGATCAGAATGATTTTATCGCTGCGAGAGTCATTCCTCATTCATCAAACATCAACGAGTACTTCTAAAAGTTAACTCAACGACTCTCCAGCAACAAGATAGTTTTTCAGAGCTCACGGGTTCGAATTTCAAACCATATCGGATTATTATTCATTCTATATTTAATTAAAATTTAAATAAGTTTTTGTTTCAACTATTTGACCAACTAGTGAGTCATCATCTGTGGTTCAAATTAGTTAAAATGAGAGTGTCTTTAGTATTATATTTATATTTACCCGGCTGTATTCACGTAGTAATTAAATCGGAATGTGCCCGACTAGTTTATTTAATTATTGAATATAATAGTTATGCTTTACGAAAGTTTAAATATAAAAAGTCTTTAGTATTTATACCATGATCAACGGAGTTCATTTCAAATGAGTCTGTCTGCCACCTTTTGGTAAGTCGTCACCATGGTCACGGTCTTGGCAATATCAGAGGAATTATAACTGCGTTGCGTTCTGCTCCTGTAAACTGAAACTACTCTTCACGGTTACCAAAAACTATATTTTTTTTCTCTTTTACTTTATTGTTTTGTATTTCTTATTTTTATTTTTATATATTATTTTGTTTGCTTGTCTTGTACTTTACTTATTTGTGGTGTGCAATTAAGAATATATAGAATATTCTATTTTGTTAAGTAATTATTTTCTACATTGCCATTTGTGATTATAAATACAAATTCTACATGTACGTTTCAATTGCATATAACTTATAGACATAAATATTTCTGTTAGTTTTAAAATCAATATCCATACATAAAATACATTAAATCAAACTGATATATTTTTTTTTAGAATTCAACAGGAAACTGTAAATCTACTATTATTAAATATAAAATTAAAAAAAAATATTTAATTAAAATAAAATATCGTATGTGATATGTGTATGTATTACAAATAAATTAAATTGAACTTCATTACAATAGAATTCTCTAAAATAAACGTGATGGGACCGCGGGCGAACAGTTCGTACATACGTGTGAAACTATTGCGTTATTAAATACCTCGCGTCATTTCTGGCATTCTTGTTATCTAGTTCATCTAAATAATAAAGCAAATTCCATATTATTCAATTTGAATGTATACTTGTTTACTAGAGAGGAAGTATATAAAATAAATAATGAGAATGGTCGTTATTTCAATCATCAGAATAAGTGTATCAACTTTTTAATGTATATATGTGTATGAAGTGAGCAGATATATCAATTGAGTGAATGTATATATGTGTATGAAGTTTGTAGATAATATATCAACTGAGTGAATGTATATATGTGTATGAATTGAGCAGATATATCAACTGAGTGAATGTATATATGTGTATGAAGTGTGTAGATATATCAACTGAGTGAATGTATATATGTGTATGAAGTGAGCAGATATATCAACTGAGTGAATGTATTTATGTGTATGAAGTGAGCAGATATATCACCTGAGTGAATGTATATATGTGTATAAAGTGTGTAGATATATCAACTGAGTGAATGTATATATGTGTATGAAGTGAGCAGATATATCAACTGAGTGAATGTATTTATGTTTATGAAGTGAGCAGATATATCAACTGAGTGAATGTATATATGTGTATGAAGTGAGCAGATACATCACCTGAGTGAATGTATATATGTGTATGAAGTGAGCAGATATATCAACGGAGTGAATGTATTTATGTGTATGAAGTGAGCAGATATATCAACTGAGTGAATGTATATATGTGTATGAAGTGAGCAGATATATCAACTGAGTGAATGTATATATGTATATGAAGTGTGTAGATATATCAATTGGTACACAAACATTCATTAATGAAGAAGGTGTACATGTTCTGGATTCCTTGTCGCTGTTATATTATTAATTAGAAACTATTCCAATAGTACCTAAATTACACAAACTTGATTGTGTTGCACTGTGAGTCGCGACATTGGCTTTAGTTATACATATAGTCTACTTTGGGTCTTATTATGTTTAATTGCTATTTTAGTACTATCAATGCACAAGGGCATACGCAAAGTTATTAAACGTAGCCAAAAAAAAATAATAAGAAAACTTTCGAAATAATAAAACAATATGAGAACATTAGTATGGCCCATATATATATTGTCAAGAAATTTATTAAGAATAGTAACAATTAACGAAAACGAAAGAAGAAAGAAAAGTAACGAATTTAATTTTATAAATATTTACCAGCTATATTCATGTTAATTGTATCGAAAAATTTAGCACATTACTTTGGAAAACCGTTTTAGTTTCTTATTCTCGAAGCTCGAAGGATGGCATTCCGGGGCTAAACTGATACAAAAATAGAATTATAAATAACATTCAGTTTACCTAAAACATACTTTCTTTGAGGTATTATTAATATAAAAACAATAAATAATAAAATGTCATAATATACGTGTGCGAATCACGACGCGTGTGATTTGCAATGGTGTGTGTAATTTATGTGCGAACTAATTTTAGTTTAGTTTCATTAAACAGTTGGCATCTTGCATCCGAGTGTCTCCCTTGTTCCCAAACTCTAATAACGATATGCGAAGAGACCATATAAACTTATCAACTGTTAAGACGGGGACGGGGACGTACATTATAAATTATACCGTTCGTTTTCTAAACTTGTCCGTTTGTATGATTATCTATTGAAATCTAGTTTTCTATTTTGAAAGTATGAAAATGTCCACATGTCAAGAAACATATGGAATCTCTAGAATACCTTTTATGTCATTTTATAAACTAAGTTACTGTGTCGTTACCTACTTTGATGGATTTAGAGGTCTTGATAAAATCTTTATCGGGACTGAGGCACCTAATAGATTTTTTTTGATTTCTCTCTTCGCTATGACCTAAAAATATTTAAAAAAAATGATATGTTCAAATGATATGGCAAATCAAAGTTTACCAAAACTTATAAACTGTAATAAATAGGTTACCGGATGATTTAACGAAGACATCATGTTTAAAAATGCGTACTTTTTTTATAATGTTTATATTGTTTTTACACATTCCGTATTTAAATAAAGTATGTATACCTTTGTGAGACTTTATTGATTTTGTTCATATAGAAAAATATGTGACTTTGTAGGGTTTCAATATCAATTTGATATTTATTGAAGTGTTGTAAGATACACAATATTTTTTATTATTCCATCCAGTGTGTAAAAAAATAAATCAGAAGATTTTCCAACGCGTGAGGAGGGCACATACGTAGAGCTCGTAGAGCCCGTGTGAGAAGCATAGATTCTCCAAATGTGGATGTGGATTAACCACATACGATTGTCCTTGTGCTTTGTTGATAGTCATTTAAAAGAAAGTCAGCGAACGTTTGAATTCGAATGGCATATCTATCGGGATCATTGGGATACGTGGCAACTGTACATCGTGGTGGATTTATGTTTCAAAGAAGAGTGATTGGTACGCAAATTATCAATTTAAGAACTTGCAATGGCATGCCTGGCAAATAATATTTGAAATTCTTTGGAATGACAGCGGCACCATCTCTAGAAAACTAGCTGATTGTACCAACTCAGACACCTTCGTGGGCTCATTCACAACAACTTTGCTTAAGACCACCACACGATCAAATTCATAGTTTTCGACACTATAAAGAACATACACACAAACATTCATTTTTATATTTTTTTATAATGATAGTGCATTTCGGAAGTTTTTTTGGAAGTTATTCGGAAATAAATAAGCAATGCTAGTTTCTGGTAGGATAGGTGTAATAAGCTTTCAGCACTGAACAGTTGTAATTAGCTGTATTGAAATCATGCCATAAACCAATTAGAAAGACTAACACAGAATTTAACACCAAGTTAGTTGTTTTGTTATTAATCAGCCTTCGAAAGCCGATATTAAATGTCATTATTTAATACCGGCTTACAAATATATTTATACAGAGCATGAATTTGATTTTACATAACAAATATTTTGTTATTTGACAAACATACACAAAATTTTCAATCCAAATAGGCTAACGAGTATAGACACTGCTTATCTTGGGAGAGACTTAATTTAAAATTTCCACACAGTTCAAGTTCAAGCACACGTATAGGATAGTTGTCGAGGTTGATCCCAGGTGTTGTAAGATGTCTATTGTGTTCAGTAATATTTTATAAGTAATACATTAGTAATTTTTTAATTCAAATTTAATAACATCATAAAGTTAAGAAACGTATTTTATATAACACATGCATCTTGCAGCAGATACGGAAGATTTCCTTTATATTCATTTTTTTTTTGTTTTACATTATAATTATTTGACATGACTGTTGTATTAAATATTTTTGGATTACTAATATATAATAAAACTCCTAATGAGGAACTCATTTAAGAAATTCACTCCTATTTCACTGTAGTACTATAATTAATTTTGATATGGACGCCAGGAAAAAGGAAAAGTCTAAGCTGAGTGGAGCGGCCTTTCACACCCATAGGACTTGCTTGAACCGGATCTACATGATCAAGATATTTTATATAGATCTTTTATTGATAGAAATAAAAGTCACTTTGATTTAATTCTGACTTCAGAATTCAGACAGAAAATCTCCATTAATATAAACGATTTTTTTTATTTCAAAAAAAAATAAAAATTTTTATTACACTATATAAAATCAGCTAGCGTGATTATACGAACTGACTCTATTAAAAAAAGTTTAAAACTTCCAACACACTACAACAATATAAAAGGGATTTTAAGAACGCAAAACAAAGTTTCAAAGTTATCAAATCCTACGAAGGTATATAGGATTTTTCATACCCGACATCTATTACAAGAACGTGGGGTGTTATTCCGATAGATCCTAGCGACTCTCTGTTATATTGTTATAAGAATTTATTACAGTTATTATACAATGCTTGGGGCAAAATAAAATCTAAGTTTCTTTCTTATTTGTTTTTCTTAGTAGCTTTTATTTAAAAATGTAATATATTTTGAATGCATGTTCTACTTATTTCATAGCTGTTAATTTTTAAAACTAAAGCATCTACGTTCACCACAACGTTGATCGGAAGAAAAAAAAAATAATTTAGATGAAGGTTGATATTGAGTTAAAAAACTCAACTGAAACATATTTTCAAGGCTTGTTGCTAAATATGCCAGTATTCCAAAAAGTATTTTTTTGTTTTCAAATATAATGATAATAGCCTGATAAACACATAAATATGTAAAAAGAAAATCTATGATAACATAAGTCTGATTCATGGATGCCTTTACGGAATTATTCGAAGTTTATTTTGCCTACTCCGCGCTCTGTGAACAGTGGCCGCAGTTTAGCAATATAATAGTTGGTGACGTTACTGGATTTACCGCATTTCACTCAGATATTAAGGTTTAATATCGGATCTGCAATCGGAGAAACTATATTAATATTAATTTGGCTGCTAATACGATTGTTATTGACTTCCATTGTATTATATTCAAACAATAACATACGAGTATATGCCAATATTTATGAAGCGAAATTCAAATTAATAAGTCTCAAATAATAGAAGAACTATTATTTAAAAGGTTTTTCTTCTTGTTTATATTATACCTTGATTTTTTTGTTATTATACTAGCGCCACCAACGAATTTCTATCCTAAGCCCCCCACTCCTGCTCAAATTATAAGTCCAATTATAAATTAATACACCAATCCAATACATATTTAATTTAATTAAGATAATTACACAATCTACGTTTATGTTTTTTTTTTTCAGTGAAAATGACAATTTGTCGGAATAAAAAACATCATCAATATCTATGAATTTGGTGTAAATTTCAGCTGTAAGTAGTTAAGCAATATTTATGCGTTACATCTGGTTTCTGATATGTGGTTTCTAATGTCGTGACCTGTATTGTGATCACGCCATCAAGCTAATTAGAAAGACTAACGCGGACTTTATCACCAAGTTAGTTATTTGGTTATGAACCAGCCTTTGAAAGCCGAAATATCAAAGGTTTAAAGATATGATTATAATTTTTTATTTAGTGCATGTATTTAATTAATAAAAATTTAATAAACATAAACGAAAATTTAATTCGAAATAAGCTAACCTTTTGGGCAATGTTTATCTGGGGAGAGTGATTAATTTTTTTTACCTGTTTCAGCACAACTCAAGTACACAACACGTCTACAGGGTCGTTAACAAGCTTGATCCCAGGTGTAAGACATTTATTGTGTTCAGTGATCTTTTATAACTAAGAAATTACGTTTGTTTACCGTTATAAATTTGATACACAACTTAGTGTGAAGGGCGTGAGACATTTGATTTCGACGGTTTCTATATTACTTATTATTTAATTCCCATTTCACAATATTACAGACCTAAGAAGACTATTTTGTATACTATATACTAAATATATTTTCTTAAGAGAAAAGGAAAAGATCTGTGTTGAGCTGAGTGGATACCCAAAGGACTTGCTTGAAAAGAATCTACAGAAGTAGTCACTAAAAACGAAGTTATAGTGATGGCAATGAAAGTAAAAGTCATTGTAACTTAATTCAGACTTTAAAAAATCCATTCTATATAAACTAATATTTTAAATTCGAAAAATAGTACAATGGTTTCTTTAAAATGCAAGTAGCAGTGTAATCCGTCAACTTCACGAATATTTGAAGCAACTTTGATGAAATAAAGTTTTATCATATTATCACATTATGCTACGAATTTCAAGAAAGGGCCCTTAAAAAAAGTTTTAAAGCGTTCCAAACCTACGAAGGTGTGTGTCGTAGGATTTTCCATGTTTGAGGTCTATTATGAGAAAGTGGGGTATCATCCTGATAGATCTTGACAACTTTATAATAATAAAATATATCTATATTTCGACGCCAGCGATGGCGGAGCGATAGGGCCATCATTATTTAGACTTGGTGTTAAAGGGTTCATAATGCCAGTGTGGTTTTCGAATGTTGGTAGTACTGATACATTTACACTTCACATTTCTATTAATTCAATTCTATTAATTCAATCACTTATTCATTACTCGAGTCACGACGTTTGCCACACTACTATGTAATCAATCGACGAATTTTAATTAGAACGATATCGTTATTCACGACATATGTATAAACTGAACTCTTGTTTCTTTTTATGTTCTTCTCTATGTAATTTTAATAAATAAATTAATCTACTTTGAGCAAATATGAATGTCATTTTGGATTTATTGAATTAAATCCAAAATGACGCCCCTTTAGCAGTCTAGACGTTACAACTCGAGAGGAATATTTAATTATTGTTGACTAAGACGACTTATTTATCAAAACCTCAACATTATTCCAGAAAGACTCATCGCGGGAGCCATATTTTTGAATATGTTATAAAATTTCAATTAAAGAAGGCTTTTGTCAATAATCTCTAAATACAAAACATTTTGTAATATTAAGGCCACCCAAATGAAAGTTTATTGTAAAAACACGCATTTCAAACTAGTAATCTTGTCCCTTTTCCCTTTTGTAAATCCCTTTTATAAATACACTAAACACCATTATTTTAATACTGGGTATATCAAACCCCAAAACTTACGTAAGTACTTTAATAAGCGCCTTCGTTAAGTATGTTTCGTGCTACGAGTGTTATTCGCGGGATGCCTTATCAATATTAAATGCATCGTCTCAATTCATTTCATTCATTCTCTCTTCATTTGTAATTAATTAATAATGTCAGCATTTAATAATTTCTAATTTTGGATAGTTTTCATTGTTTTACAATAAGTTGTATAGGTTTGATAGAAAAGGTTTTTTACTTTTCATAAGACGTTGTACTATTTGGTTTAAATTATTATAAATATTTACTCATTAATAAATTACATTCATCAAAATTATTATCAGGAATATAATTATCTCATTTAAAGGAAAATTTAAATTATCTGATAAGCATTTACATTATTTGCTTTGTCATCATTATCTTTTTATATTTTCGTTTCTTTCTTTCACTTAAATATTACTAAAATGAGAAACTAACAAACAGTTGCATAATATACCTGCTACCATTGAGCATAAAGAAGTTGTCTTATCTTTTCACGGTACACTTGCTCGCCTCTTTTGTTTACTGTAGACGAGACTCTAAAAAAACTTAAATTTACGATAGAGTCTAAATTAAACAAAAATGCGAAACAAAAATACTTGAAGAAAATATAATTGTGTTATATAAATTTATATTGAAGAATAACATATTATATACATATTTACTATTACTCTTTTACTGATGAGTAACCAGCTAGACTAGCTGGTTACTTGAATAATTCACTATAGTTATAAAATTAGTCATTTAAAATCCTAGATGCAACCGAAAATTGACAAGCGTCGACATAATATGCGCAGCCTCCTTGTTTGTCAGTACACGAGGGTTGTAGTCGATTACTTGTACTTCTAATTTATAGTGTTATCGATAAGAAGTGTTGATAAACTTGGTTTTACTTTTAAAATTGGATAACGTACTTCACCAGATAACTCCCACGTAGGCTTTAAATTAAAATATCATCCAGGAAACCGGGATAACTAGATCGACGCCCCGAAGTTTGTTCTCTACCCGCGACAAAATTGTTAACCAAACGTAACAAAAAAAACTCCATATGGAGGACCACACGCTACCATCACAACCTCACACCCACCATACACACACGGTGTAACAGCTTATGTCGACTCCAATAGTCGAAACAGGACAAATAGGAATAATTTTCCAACAAAGTTTGAAACTGCCCGGGAAGTGCCCAGCAATAGATTATTCCATATAAATAATTATGATTCTTCTTCAATTTGTCAAATCACAGAAAATAAAAGTATGTGGCATAAATATAAGATTAAACATCTAATTGTATTTTTAATGTTTTGCATTCAAAAGTTGCTTTTGAATCAAAAATAAATATTTAAAAAAAAAGAACATATTATACTATGATACTGCATAATATACGATGATACTGTATAATATACGATGATACTGATGATAAAATATATATTGTGTAGAAAAGTAAAAATTTTATATTTTATTACACATGTTTTTAAACACAAAATGCGAAAGATAAATATGCAACACTTTTCAGTGAGTTATGAGTAAGTTTATAAATAATTTATACTTTTGATTAAAGAACCGTTTGACGGACGTGGGAAATAAAATATCGTTTGGAGAAGATCTAATGACCCTTTAATTTTCCAAGTTCATTGACATTTTTTTTTATTAATTATATAATATTACTATTATACCGGTTTATGCCTGTTCTAAATAATATCACATCAGGCTGTACTTGTATATTGTACTTTGTATTTAGTATATATAAACTGTGTCTTGATTATTCGTGAAATTCAAGAACTAAAACAATATAAACCTTATTAATTCTAATACCAGCTCCCTAAAAAAACCATGATATTATATTATAATAGTATAAGTAAATAAATTATTCTCCCCCTCCAATTGTATCTGAAACTAATAATTTTCACGTCGATTATTCATACGGTATATAAGATGAAATGCTGCGGCACCATCTGGTCGATAGTAAGAATAAAGAGAATAGTACGAAAGTATTTTCTACACTGAAATGCGTATTATTACCAATTTTCATAGCGGTTTGTGGTGTGTTTTTAAATTGAAAATATATTTATGGCGACTAACTAGCGCCATAAATATTTTATATACATTTTACCATTCCAGCTAACTAGAATGGTTTTTTCAGTAACTTTTCCATCTTTGTTGTTTTAAATGTTTTCTTTTTAATTTTTATTTTATTTTATATTATTACAATGATTATTTGTTTTTCTTTTTCAATATTTATTCATTGTTAATTTTTATGTAACATATTCTTATGTGATTTAATACCACTTTACCTACTTTAATTCATTCAAAGTATGTATTTTTTTTTCTTTATTTTTTAAGTCCATTTATCCATTGCACCTTAATTTAATATTATTCAATTTTATTTATTATTTGATATAAATTGACATCACATATTTCAATTTATTTAATGTACCTTAATGTATTTTATTTCATCCAATCTCAAATTTAGTATAATTTTTAGAAGTAAAAGTATTTATGTATGGATTATTATTGTGAATAATTGTTGCATTGCCAACTGTTATTTTGTAATTAATATGTTACGATTTGTATTTATTATTTTTTTATATAATGTGGGTATTGGTATTGTTTGTATTGTGTCAGAAAAAGTAACTCGTTTGACTTCGATAAAAATCAATTGAATATCTTTTTTTACTTTAACATTCAGATCAGTTAATAAGTGGGCTTGGAGTCGAACAGTACTAAGTTATAATATTAGATTGTTAGTAGTTACATATCTTTATTATTTTTTTTGTAAGAAGGTGGTTAAGAGTGGAGAGCATTTATATGTGCTGAATATATTCAAGGAGTTTTTATTACAAATATAAAAATGATTTCATTGTCATAAGAATACATTGTATTGAAGTTATTTCTGTTTCTATGGAATGTATGTTCTGGAAATAAAGTATTATTATTATTTGTACTATTATAAAAATATAATATGGTAAAATACAAGAAAGTTTGATGAAGTGACAAGCAAATGTGCGACGTATATATAAATAATCTTCTATAGTTTACGTTTACGTGTCTTGTACGTGTTCCAAACATAAATAAATTTAAAAAATACATAAATTAAAAAAAAGCTTTTTAATTACATTGATCACCACCCTTCATATTTTATTTCTATTTCTCGGGGTCATATAGTATATCAAAATCTTTTCCTATCTTTCATACCTCAATTAAGTTAATTTCCATTGTTTCATTTCGTTTCAACAATGAAGTGTGTAAAAAATGTAATAAGAATTGTAGAAGCAATTAAAAATGCTTTGATTTTCTTAAAGTACTTCATGAAAGTAACTATAAAGATGTGACTAAATAGAAATCTTAAAAAAAGAAAAGAAAAACTTACGAAGCTTCTTCAATTAAATGACTTTGATCCTATTTAAAATCAATCTCCAAGTTGAGGGTAGATTTTTAATTCATTCGGGAAGTTGTGGTTTTTCGAGTATCTCTTATTTATCATATAATATTTATTCTTAACAAACATACTTTGACGTTTCAAATTTCTATTAACTTTTGTCAGATCTTAATATACTTTACTTTAGGTTTTTGTGCTTAAGGAGAGTCCAATGAGGTATTTTTTATTAAAAATAATTATGATGTTACTAACATTTTAGGAGAAATTGGCATGATGAATCGACTTATACAGTGTTATAACTCTTTTAGATAGAATCACAAACTATCTAAAGTAGATCTTTAACAACAATAGAGTCTACTTATGCATTAGTTTGAAATCTGAAATAACTTGAAAATAAGTTTTAAATATTAAAAGTTGATTCAATGAAGTTTGAGAAGTTTTTATTTTCTTTTCTTATTTTTGAAAACTAACTACTAACTATGATTTCAAAATACATATTTACATCAATATAATGTAATGACTTGTGTCTTGTTATAATTATGAAATAATGTGATGTGATGTGATGTACTGTGAGGTTATATACATAATATGATATTATATATATATATATATATATATATTTATATTTATATATTAGCATAAAATAATAACTATACTCAATGCATAATACCACTGAATTAACAATCATTTTTTTTCTTAGTCGAGTTTAAAAAAGATAGCAACAATTACTATAGTAGTATAATAGCAGACTCAGCTTTCAACTCTCTGAATTAATGAGATGAATACGAAAGCAGATGGCTTGTAACGTTTTCCTCGCTGGCGTATAACAGCCAGTCTTCATATAAATCATTGGCTTTTACGTGTCAGATGAACCCTTTGCCGTTAGTATTACTTCAAATATCACGTCGTTACTCGTGATATAGTTTAGATTTTTTTTTATATCTTATTGTCTGCTATAATATATAGTCCAAAATTAAAAAACAAATATATCGCTCTATTAAAAAAAATCTTCAGCATTATAGAAATTAATAAATCCTCTGTGTACTTTAAATAATGGACATGAGATGAGATAGAAAACTAAACAGATAAAAAAAATCACATCAACCAAGATTCATCCCCGGTCACACACACAGCCGTTGCTGTAGCCCTCAGGGTTACAAGCAAAGGTGGCAAGGTTCGCAAGCCACCTCTGGAAGTTGTGGGGACAGTCCTTGTGTGGATGATTCTTTTAGTTTAATATTTATTTAAAATGTTGCTTTTTATATTTTCAGCAGCATACGGTAGCCACTATACTGACTGGCTTTAATCTTATGCAAATATTTAAAAGCAATCACCAGTTAAAAACATTCCTATAAATTAAAAGAAAATTTGGACAATCTTTGTCCATACTTATGGTTTGGTTGTGTGGATGTACATGGGCAATCAAGATTTCTTTATATTTTTTATAAATAAGCCAACCACCAAACAACTTTCTTTTATAAATAAATCATCATTGTTGGCAACAAACATTGATAATAATTGAAAAATGATGACCATGACATATTGAATGTAAATAATGCAGGAGTCATTTCAACAAGCAGTCTCAAAGGCCCTTACCTTTTAACAGATAAAAGGTAAAAAAGTGGTAATATTCTTAACTTTTCGATTCGGAATTGATCGCAGCTTTGACTTTATTTATAGAGTTTACTAATTACATTTTCCGTGCTACCAATCTGAGGTCCAGTAGTTCTACTAAAGAATTACTCGTATACAACGCACAAGAACTTATGATGTCAATTTTGTTTTGAATGTTTATATACTTTTTTAACTATAATTAAATGGCTATTTCCAGAGTAAAGATCTTCAACTTGAGAAAGAACGATTTTCCACAGAACCATTTAATCATTCGGTCATTATGGGCAAGGCTTCCATGTTAAGTGTCACCTTTCCACAGTATATAATATATTATTACCTAGATAAAAGGTAAGGGTTGTTGCAATTAGACCCCGTCCATGACTGACAGTCTTTCAAGATAACTAGTCTCTAGAGTGAAGACGTTAGAAGACGTTGGAGGAGGATCTACAATACATAAAATTACATTCAGAGTTTAAAAAAGATAGAATAAAGATATAGAACCGTATTTTTATTTTCATTTATATTATCTATCCATCTATGTTTGTGGCTACGAATCCAATTAAAATTACTGATTCGATTGAAATGTAGTTTTCATCGAAGAATAACGGAAAATTGTAAATCAGTCTAGATCTATATAAAAACATTCGATGTTGAACAATTTAAATGAAAAATCCATATTCATAAATAATCATAAATAAAAGTTTAACGTACGAAAGATAAGATAATATTTACAGCATTTTGTTTATGTAACTTGCTTTCAGGAAAACGATTATTAGTCTGTTGTGTTATTTTTGTGTTAAGATGTTAAAAAGTATAATGTAATGTTCATTATATTTTATAATTTTGTTGTATAATAGGATTGAGGATGCTTCTTTCATTTATTTATTTAAATAGCTGGCCTATAATGATTCTTAATGCTTTAAAAACAAAGCAGGATAACCTTTGTCCTGTTTGAAAAATCAACCAAAGGCAATAACAATAACCCATATCGTAATTGGCGCTTATTAATATATATTTCTTTATACAGAACACTTTTTTTAAATCTTAAATAGCAAAGAGTACCTAAGTATCGATATTCTGTGACCTTTTTTTTATTTTCCCGCACTCTTGTGTACGCATTGAATCAAAAGTAATATCGGGCGAGCTGTAGAAAAAACTTCGCGGCCATCCTTTTCAGGTCATTGCGTTGGTACGATGTACGTACTGTTTCCATTCTTTTGACCGCCAAGTTTTATGTCAATATGGACGCAGCTTAGCTAACATTTGTGTTTTTCGTATTAAAAGGGAATGTTTTCTTGAATAAGGTGTGAACTCCGCATTTAAAAATTCAAAAAAAGTTTCTGTAATGTGTAAATAATAGTTACGATCTGCTGATATTTATAAATCAAGACAATATTCAAGAATTTTACGTCAACACTGATTATTTTTTTTTATTTCCTTAAACTTTTATTAAAAAAAATTTAAGTCGAAATGTTATTTTTTAAGAGTACAAAAAAAAACAAATTACGAAAATAATTGGTTTATAGTAATGATTTTTTTTTAACTTTCGTGAACCATGAACCACCACACACACACAAACCACGTGGAATTCCACGTGAAATTACACGTGAATAAATATAATGATTATTTTACCTGAAAAATGTTTTTAATGGTTTATTTTTTAATTATTTTAACGAATTTAATTTTATGTTTCTTATTATTTTAGCATCCCTTATACATCGTTTGGCAAATCTTACCTAATGGAAACATTGGGAATACATTCCCATATGTTTTTTATTATAATAATAATAATTTTATCGGCATTAAAATAAAAATATTAAATTACTTAATATTGTCTATTAACAATAATAGTTTTGCTTTTCGAGTTTTTGTCTTAAGTTAAAATATTGATGTTTTAATTAGAACTTATAATAAGTTTAATTTAAAAATGACCACAGGAACAAAGTAAATAGAAAAAGAGGGTGAGCACTTTATTTATTTCTAGAATAGTAACTAACAATAAACATAACAATAATATTTTAAGCCATATCAGTAAGTTCAAATCAAGCGATATATTTTTATCGTTCTTAATCGATTTAAAGCTGGGCGATGAAACAATATATTTAAAATGTCCAGTAAAAAGAGCTAACTAATTAAACAGCTATCTTTAGTAAGCTTTCAATTTTGCCGTCGTTACAGTAACATTAGTGACGACCGATTGGCTGTGGTCTGAAAGCGGGCGAGTCGTTACGAAAGTGGGAATAAAATGTATTTCAAGGAAAGTTTTGCTATTCTTACTGTTGGAACGATATTTTTATTTTCTTATTCTTAGATAGTTTTTGGTACAAATAGAAACAGTAGTACAATATTTAACTCTTCTTATAATGTATATATAAAATATTATTTGTGGTCATGAGTTATAAAAAGGTTGCGTTTCTAAAATAAGTATTTTTGTGATTCCTCTGGTATTGTAAAACAATGTGGACAGCAGAGATGAACCCATCTTTTGTTCAAAATATTTTATCTCATATTGTAAATTATAGGCATAGCACTTACAAACATCAGACTAGTTTTTTTTTTGTTTTTAAACTATCGCGGCTTGTACACATTTTAAACTAATATCGGGTCTACTTCGTGATAAAAATTAATTAAGGTGTAATACCTTTTTATTTCCCGACGTTTCGGCCGAATTTCACCAGCCGTGGTCACGGGATGACTAATGTCAGCTCAGCGTCGTCTTCGTGAGGCGCGAGTCTCGGTAACTATCCTCGCTTGTTCCTCATGTTTGTTTAAATACCCTCACCTCCGATAGTAACAATATCAACAACACAAATAATGAGGAACAAGCGTATAACCATCGTATTTTAATTGTAAGAATAAATTTGAATGCAAGTAAAGTGGTGTGGTGGTGGGTGTGTGGTGTGTGTGTAAAGTGGTGTGTGTGTAAAGTGGTGTGTGTGTAAAGTGGTGTGTGTGTAAAGTGGTGTGCAAATTCAAAAAAAGACTGAAACAAGTAACCAGGTCAGTACTAATTCCATGTAACTAACTTATATAATAATTCAGTTTAAATACATTTTTACAAGGTGTGAAAGTTTTTGTAGATTTAAAAAAATATTTACAAATACATACATTTCGTGTCCTCTACCCAAAGGTGGCCTGGATGAGATTGCTCTTTAGCAATAAGCCGCCTGTTGTACTATCTTTTCTTTTATTTGCTATTGTTTTTATATTGTTTTTTGTTTGTTTTAGTACAATAAAGCATATCATATCATATCATATCATAGCATATCATACTACTTATTTAAGTTTTATATTTTTAGATAAATATAAGATATCTGAAAGTAAAACATCGTTTAGTACATTTCATTGGATTGTAATAACATAAATTGTAGGTACACCTGTGGACCATCTCACCATACCTTACGAATACCCAACAGATATATTTGTGGACAAAGTTCCACAAACACATTCAGAATTAGATTCGATTTTTCTACATAATATGGTTAGTTTTTTAGACGCTGTAAGGCAAATGAAAAAAGCTGCATAGGTATCTGCGTTGTGTTTCAAAAGAAAATTAATAATATAGTTATTTACTCTTAATATAAGTACTATTATTATTAATTGTTTTATTATTAAATCTTTATCAACAAAAAAATAAACAATGAGCGTATTTAATGCTACTGAGAATTTTATACCAGTCAACCTGTAGAAATAATACAATTAACAGAAAAAAATGGCATTAAGCAATAATAATTATATAACTAATGTATGATTGCTAGTCAAATAATATATCATAACAATACATTTTATTAAATTTCCAAGGAGACACCGGAAACTGCTTTCCTTTTACGCGTCTCATGAAAATGAAATATTATAACAATGTATCTACATACTTGCGGGGAAGAAAATCTATTAAAATTTTGTAATTTTCTAGACTGAAAATGTAATAGACATTAAAGATGAAAAAATATAACAAACCCGAGTGGCCAGGGAGAGCGGTTCCATTTTAGACTATAACTCATAGTTTTTAAGGTATATTTTGATGTGCTTATGAACCACTTTATTCTAGACAACGTGTTATTGACTGTTAAAATATATTATATGAGGTGTTGCTAGAGTCTAAATAAGTTATTCGTATTCACATAAAAATTAATTGCGTTTAGTTAAAGCCGCATCCAAAGCATGTTTCCCGTAATAATAAGAAAATGTTTTATATTTCCTACGGTTAGTTTTTTTGCGAACACACAACTGACAACAACGTCAACAAATAAAAAAGTTTAAAAAAAGAATTAATGTAATTATTTTGATGAAAACGAACTTTTTTAAAAACACACAAACACGTCTCTCATTTACATTTATCACTGTAAAATAAAGACGAATATGTATAGAATGCAAAATTCATCGAGTCTGGCAGGGAAACAGTAGGTCAATTGGTAGAACGACGGGGCGGTTTCCCAGAGATCGCGGGTTCTAATCCCTGCTCGTATCGGTTTATTTTTCATTCTATATTTATTTTATTTACAATAAAGTATGTTCAATTCATCAACACGAACATAACTCAACTTGTAATCTCGGGGAGAACATTTTCATCGAACTTGCACGCACAAAAACAAACTTAGTATAAGTTAGTTTTCGTGCATGCAAGTGTGAAATAATGTGAAGTATATATGCATTTCCATTACATACTTCCAACCTCACCTTCCTTACCCAGACTACCTTACCTAGAAGAGGAGGTAGACGATGGAAATGCCAATGAAAAGGTTTACAGCAACCGCACGGGGGGTTTCTTTTTAATACCTTCCGAAACGCATTTAGACTACTCAAGCCAGTTTGGCAATACCTATGAAATGCTAGTTTCTGGTAGAATAATTAAAATGATTTACGGCACCTTAAATAGATATGATTCGATTTAAAATCACAATTTTAAAGAGATAACTTTTATCTATTTATACAGTGTATGAATTTAATTTAAAAAATATATTAGTTTGTTATCGGTAAAACATTAAATCAAATATAATACGAAATGAGGTTACGAGATTTGACACTGTTTGTCTTGAGACAGTCTTAATTTTAGAATCCTTTAGCGTCTTCTACATAATTCAAGTACACAACACGCCTACAGGGTCGTTAACAAGCTCGATCTCAGGTGTAGGATATTTATTGTGTTCAGTGATCTTTTATTACTAAGAAATAACGATTGTTTACCGTTATAAATTTTACGAACGGATATCGTATAATAAAACGATTTCCATTTTTGTATCTTGCTTTTTTTTATGTGAAATATAATAATCAAAGTCGTAAAAATGTTCTGAATTTGTTACGTCTTTGGAATATGTGTTATCAAGGACCCCATTTACTAAGACAGAATTTGAATTGAGCGAAAATAAAGAGTTCTTTACTATATTTCGTACATAACTTAATATAAGTCAAAAATTTCTTTCCATGGTTTTTAAACGAACCTTGTAACATCACTAAGTGAATCAATAAAATCATTATTATATTTACCTTCGTTTAACACAAAGACTAATAGAGAAAAATACAAAAAACCTCATTTTCCAGAAGTTATCTAATACCGTAGCCCGGATATATTGTTTACCATTATATCTTTGCTTGCAAACCTAATCTAACAATCCAAAAATACATGAAGATATATTTTAATCTCTAAGAACATTTAAAATATATTCTAATCTAGATAATAAAAGCTTATATATATATTTTTAACAATATTATTAGCCTAAAAGTAAGAAGCTTCCTGAGTAAGCATAATATTAAAAAATATTAATATCTTTGTTTTTTTCATTTGTTAAGTAGTTAAATTGTTTTTCGTCGGGAAGTCCAAAAGTAAGAATGGATTTTCTAAATAAATTATTTTTTTATTTCTTTAAATGGATAAGAGCCAAAAAAAACAATACATTCCTGTTGAGGAGGATATTTTTAGATATTCAATGCAAATTATTATTCTATATGAACAGCATTTATCAGGCTTTACTACTTTTTTTTTGCTATGTATTTTCTGTTAGTCCTTCTGGTTATTACAGCGTCTCAAGATTACTTATATGCATTCCTGAAGGTCAGTAGTAGGTTTTTTGCTATCAATTCTCAATATCAGTCTGATGAAGCAGCAGTCGATAAACCCTGACAAACTAAAAATTATCTGTAATTTTACATCTTAAGATTGATTACTCTGTTTTGATGTTTTAGGTATTTTTTTATTTAATATTTTTTGTTCAGTCGAATAAAAGTTGATAATTTTTAATAATAAATCATATACCGCACGAGATGTATAATAGTGTATTATAATCAAAGGGATTCGAATGATGGGAAATTAAAATATGTTTGTTATAAACCTTGACCACATGTGACACATCCATTAATCATTTTCCCGATGAATTGCAGGTCCATTGTGTATTAATAATCCACTGGCGAAATAAATAACATCGGTTATATGTAAATTACGTCCAACACTAAACAAATGTTACCTGTAATTGTTAAATATACCATAAACGAGATTTATTTGACCGTTCGCTGACATGAGCTTGACCGTATGATGTACGCTCTCATTTGTCTTCTTTCATTGAACTGATATTTTTTTTTCTAAATAATAATGCAAGCATTGTATTTTTTTAAACATATTCTTTTCTATAATGTTTTTATATTTAAACTTTCGTGAACCATGACTATTATATTTATTTTTACCCAGCTGTATTCAACTGTGTTCGCGCCGCGAGTCCGCCACGCTTAGAGCTCATGATTAGGAACCCCGAATGGGTTCGAAACTAGTCGGGCACATTCCAATTTAATTTCTTTTCTATTATGTATATCGTAGGTCAAATCTGAGGAAATTTAGTTGAGCTTATAATGTCAGTTAAAATATTAACACTCTTTTGTTACATTATTACTGAGAGCTTGACTTAATTCATAAATTGTCATCGTATACTAAGATTACTCGTATTATTTGAAAGGATTTGTCATTTGTCTCAGAAGTATAAATTCAGCCATAGTTGTTTTATTTAACAACTTATAAACATTTAATTGATTACAATTTCTCGTTCTTACAATTTTCTTACAATTACATATCGCCTTTGGTGGATATTTCCAATTTACCCTCCTGAGTCTGATTTTCTGTGTCCTAAGCAACAAACAATAACATTCTACAGTTTTGAATTTTGTATACCTGTCGAGTCCTTACTATCTAACACTTTCAAAATTCATTTCACTTCATAATGAGCCTTCGGGCTGATTAAATATTATGGAATATTTATAATTCCTACAGACGGTACTTCCTAAGTTTGTTGAAAGTTTAAACATTTGTTAAAACAATATTTCTATTTGTCCTGTTTCAACTATTGAAGTTGACTTAAGCTATTTTAATGCTTTTGATGCTTTTTTCTGGTATATAAAGTTGAAATGTAATTTTATCCCGTGTAGACGTAAATTCTCGGGCATGGCCCTTGTTATTCCAGTTTCCTGTTTCCTGGATGTACCTGAATGGGAAGCCTCTTTTATTGAATTCCGAATCTTTCATATTGTCTTAACATAAGATATCTGGATCACCAGATATCAGTACAATTTAATATATTTCATCAACACTACATATTATTTAACAAGTCTTTGATTTCGATATACATATATATATACATATACTTGTGTATATATATTTATATATCTTCAATTTTCTATTGTTAGATGGGGGGAGGGGGAGGGGGGGGGGGGTAGGTCTAGGAACTGAAAAAAATATTTCATCATTTTAATAGTAATATTTGACTGTTTATCTCAAGTGACTCGCCGCTAAATCTATCTTGCACATTACCTTTTATTTTTATAGTAGATCTATGTATGTTTTGCTGGCACATTCCTTTTTATTTTTAATAAGTTGATTTAAGTGTTACGTAATTGTTATTTAAATAATCCAACGGTGGTATGATAATAAACTATTAAGAGTAAATTGACAGTTATATAGAAAGCTAGTTATCTTCTAGTGCATCATATACATAGTTGGAATTATGTACAGAAATATAATAAACGTATATATTTTTTTTTAAGTTGTCTTTTTTTAGTATATTTTTTTTACAAGAGAAAGGAACTTATATATTATTAATTTGTGCTAAATATTTTACCGAGTTGAGTGGTATACAAATATATCTTGGAAAATGATTTCTATAATAATCTAGTAATAGGTCGTTATGTAACTGTATCCCGCTCTTAGTGATCAAATATTAAGCTATTTGCTAAGTTGTTGTTCTGGGAAAGCAAATATTAAATACATAATATATTCAACTTTGTTGGATAGCCATTTGTGTCATTGTTTTGTGACGACAAAAGCAAATAGTAATTTTAGGCTTTATAATAATAAATATTCGGACATATCCACATAACGCCATCTAACCCCAAACTTAGCAAAGCTTCTACTATGCCTACTACACAATTTATAAACGTACATAAACATTTTTTTTATTAATATAATATATTACATATATAAACAACACCAAGACCCAAGGAAAATTTTAACAAACATATCAATAGTGTAGGGATCGAACCTACGACTATCAGTACAAAAGACAAAGTAAGTACCACTATACCAATCCTATAAATTGTTAATATATAAGTAATGTATCATTATATTAACTATACACAAATTTGAGTCCAAATTTTGACTCAAATTTGAGCATATATTTTCAGTATGCATAACATTTAAGTACTCATGTACTTAATAAAATAAAATAAAATGTAAATAATAAAAGTGGTATTTATATTGATAGAATTTGCAAAATCAATAAAAAAATATAGGTTTCGTCAAAAATAATATGCCTGAAGATTTTTTTGCTTTTATTAATATGTTAAATATTAAATTGTCTTTAGAGACAACTTTTAAATTTATTACACCTCGAACAATCGAATTTTTTAAGTATTACCTATAGAATAGGTCCACTGTCTGTAAAAAAGAAGAGATAAAAGTTAATTATAATAGGATATTGAGTTAGAAGTCTCTCAACTGAAACAGAATTACAAGGCTGGTCGCTTATTTTGCCAGTATTCCAAGTAGAAAACATTTTGTAATGGAACTTTATCTAACTATAATAAGAATTTATTTCATAAACATGTAAAAGGAAAATCGATGGCAACATTAATCTGACCATTAGTCATGGATGCCTTTACGGGATTATCCAGTTCGCTTTGCTTACTCAGCGCGTTACGATTCGAATAATAGTTAGTGACCTAACTGAATTTACTTTATTTCACTCTGAAATGAACGTTTAATGTTATATCTGCAATCTGGAAAACGATGACATTATTAATTAGGCTCCTAATACGATTAAAGTTGATGTTCATTTTATTATACTTCAATAAATAATATATATTTATTAAACGAAATTCAAATATTAAAATAAAATATTATTGTGTTTTGCGTAAGTCCCTTAAAGAGTTTAAATAGGTGATAAAAGAAGATATTCCACGTATTCAGTCACATACAAAGACGGAAACAAAATGTAAAAAAAAATGGTATGTTTAGACTTTTATAAGAATTAAATTATAGTCAAATACCGTCTGTTATGCTCTATACAAATAAATATCTCGTTTTTGAAGGTGGAGCCGGTAGCAAACGTCATTTAGGTATTAAAAAATGGAAGTATATATGTATTTTAGATAAATAAAGTAATAAATAATTAGTGCTTTTGTGACCAATGTGTTTTAACAGAATTTAAAAAATGGGCAGTCAGCTCTCAGCAGTGAACTGAAAGATGACGTTTGAAACTTTGGAATGTTAACTTTAACCTTATCTTTTCGTCAAGTAAATGTTTTTTGTAAGACCAAATATTCAAAATTCTACAGCTCTTCCTGGTTTTCTACCGTAAACGTAAAATAAATAATAGTATGTTATAATTAGTATGAAGAATTCATAAATATTTCTTAGTAGCTGTAGCCGGAGACTTCATTTGTATCAGATGTTTAAAGTATTGATTTTTTAAACATTTTTTTTAATAACAGCTGCTGCCAGCGACATTCTGCCTGTATGGTGGTAGGTTTGACAATGAAAAAATATTTGCCTTAAATATTTTCATTTTAATAAACTCACATCATTGATTTTTTTCACATAGCATCAACTGGTACAAAAATTACGGAGAAAAAAATTTACGCTAATACAAACTTTACATTAACGTTAGTTATAAACGTTAGTTTACACAGTAAACTAGCACTTTGAACATAGCAGATGAAAACTTAATTTATTCACAACATTTGTTCCAAGTTACTTAATTCAAATAAAAATTACATAATATCCGTTGATAATACCTAAATATATTAAAAAATAAACCTAAATAGCATTCCCTATGCACTTATTATTTAACATAAATTCAGCTAATATAGCATTGGGTCAAAATAGACCCGAAGCCCGTTTACGTTGGTAGCTTTGAAGACCGTATTACGGTTAACGTAATAAATTGTATTAGAATTTAATCTGACACCAAAAAGCTAGTAGTAGCCCAGTAGATTTGTAAGCGTAACGCGTAATCAACTTACGTATTCAACTCATTTATTCAGAGAATTGTACGCGAAGGAAACTTTTATATGACTATAAAAATGTTGAATCCAGTTGGATTTTATATACGACTAAGTGGAGGAAGACAAATTTAAAACCTTTTGTTTAGAACCATTACATCTTCTTATATGTTTTAGTATATAGAAAGGTTTTATTCAGTTCCTTCAGTTGTGGATATTTAACATATAAAAAAACTATATAATATAATATATTAATTGATGCAATGAGAGCCGGTTTATTAAATTAAATAACACTAATGCTGATATGTATATGTTAACATTTCAGGTTATTACTGAACTTATTAAAAAAAAGACAAGTCCTAGAATAATAATATAATATACGCGTATTATGTGCTTGTAACAGACGAACCAAATTATTTATTTTGCAATTTCTTTCTATCGGCAGTAATATAAAATAATACGCAAATAAGATTTAATGTTAAAATGTACAATGACTGGATTAAGAAGTAAGATAAATATTAAACGCATCAAGCGTTAAGTCTTTAACAAATAAGAACAGATTCAATAACTTTCAAGGGTTGTGCAAACATACATATGCCAGGCAAATATATTTTGAAAAAAATATGTGGTATCGCAACAAATTTTATATATATATATATATATATATATTACAGATTATATTAAGAATAAATGGATCGTTTCACAGATTATAAATAAAATAAAAATCAATAAATCCCTTGTTTGTACAACATTTGATTCGTTCGATTTTACAAAATTGTTCAACTTACTATTGGTAAAAAAAAACAGATTCTTAAATTTTCTATTAGAAAGTTCACATTTCTTTCTCTATAATTAGATCTTTTTATTCCCGGTTGTTGGTTTACCAGAGGGTATTTTTGTTATAGTGGTTTTCTTTCACACTAAATTACTTCTCAGACTGTTTTACAGCCCAAGTATTTCTGTTAAATGCAATACGGTACTATGTGATGCTGCTAAATGTTGATGATAGATCTTCAACAGTTAGCATCTTCAAATAGTAATAATTAGTAAAAAATCAAAATATTTTTTATCTAAATAATCACTAATCATCTTGTCTACGATCTTTAATTAACGGAGAACAATTTTCATTTCCATCCGTCACTTGCTGCTCATTTCTTTCTAAACAATCTTTCACTCCTTGATTTATCTAATGTTTTTTACTTCTTCTTGTCACAACTTTCTTTATCTTTTATTTGGTAGTAAATATTATTAAGCCAATTCTATAATATTCCTGAGGCACAGTTTTGGAGAGATGGATCTGTCACGGTTGCAGGAGGAAGCCTCTAAGATTGACTAATCCAATGTTTAAAATGCTTGCTGTGTGAATGAGCAGTAACTACTAAATACTTTATTTACAAAATTCTCCGACAGACATGCAACTATACGCCTGGTTTGTGTAAAACATCTGCCTTGGCGTACACCTGCTATTAAGAAAAAACATGAGCACCGGGCTAAAGGAAAGTAAGTTTATGATTCGAGAGATAATTGGAAAAAATAAGTTGTAATTAGGAATTGATATAACAAACTGTGTAGATACACATTTACAAATCGGTCAAAGAAAGAAGACGGTTTCGGTCTCTGGGTGTGATATTTTTTCCAATTATTAGGGATTGGAAAATCATATGATGTTAGTATAGATAATTTAAATTTAAATTGCATGATTCAGCATTTTTAGTTGATGTTGCAATTGACTACGGAAAGTAGGTAACAGTTAATTACACTGCTTGCCAAACTTGATATTCCTGTTCTCCAAAAGTGATGTGATCTTAGATGTTTCCAACACCAATAATTTTCAAATCTTGCGGAAAAACGCTCAGATTAAATTATTACTGAAGAAGCAAAATCCTACCTTTTCGATTACCGACCTATATATATACTCCTTTTCCTATCTAGCGTACTTGAGCTCCTTGTCCACCAAAAATTGAGTAGTTTTCACTTAAATTACAATATTTTAAGCCTTTTCTAATCTGGTTTCATGGAACAATTACAACTTACTTGTTTTCAGTAATTCATTCAATGCTTTATACTCATATCTAACTGGCTCTCCAAAATTCAAGCTGTAATTTATCGATAATTCCACGCCAGGCCAGGCTGTCAACTAAAGTTTATCTTTTCAAACTTTCAGACTTAGTACTAGTAATATCAGTATTTCATACAGTACCATATATACAGTACCATACAGACCGCTATATTCGATGGTATCTTCATGTAATCCAGGTCAGATAGTTTTTGCCTAGATTTAGTTTGCGTTGCGTAGATTTCACAACGATTTTTTCCGCAACGCATCCAAATTGATAATAGTGAAAAGTTAAAACGGCATAAAGCGTTTAAAGGTCTTAAAAATCCTCCAAGACTTTATTTATTGCCATAATTTAAGTATGACATATATCGCTTCTTTTTAGATTGTGCTTGATTCGATTCGATTCAATTGTATGAAATAGTATAACTAGAAATCCATGAATCAATATATAATCATGTATGTTTAAGGATCCTAATCTAAAAAACGATGTGTTTTCCTGTCTGTCTGTCTAACTTCAATCTGCTGTATCCATACTGATGATGTTGTGTCAAAACCTGACACGCTCGTCTTATCTGTAGCTTACCTTGTTGGATTCGTTTTCTGTATACTTATAACTTTAGACTTACTTCAAAAGGCTTATATTAACTTTAAAGCTTTACTTTGTTAACTGTATTACATTGAAGTTAACTAGTTTAGTAACATTATATTACCCAACAGGATAGCTATACCAAATATGCATATTAATGCTAAAAGCGTAAAATTACAAAATATACTTACAGTACTGACTAATACTCTATTATAGCAAACAATCAAAATTTAAATAACCTAATCATTGTTTATCGTTATCAAATATTTGGAAATATTTTGATACTCATTTATGCACACAAAAGTTGGAGATCGCATATAGCTCTTTATTGGTAAATTACAATGGTTATAAGGTCAGCCGTATTCAATAATATTAAAATAACATTTAATAGAACGAAAACAACTATTACAAACTAAATCGCAGTATTAAATTAAGTCACACAATTTTCTTATAAGAAAAGTAGCAAGCAAGCAAGAAAGTTTACTAAACTGCGCTTGTTTCATTTGTGAATATTCTAATGTGATCTAGAATTTGTACTTCTACATATAATATACACATTTTGTACTTCTACATATATTATACACATTTTGTACTTCTACATATATTATACACATATAATATTTATTGTTAAATAATTATGGCTTATATAATATAATATACTAAATATTATGAGGCCAATATAAATATGCCCAATTCAAACTTGAACTTTAGTATCTTGAAACTTTTGTGTTTTTAATATAAGGTGTATGGCAATTTTTTTTTCTGACAGTCGCTCTTGTTTTATAATACAATATCAAAAAGGTGTAATCAGCAAACAATACAATATTTATTTTAACGTTTAAGTAAAACTGTTTTAAATTGGTCTATACCTGTATATATCTATACCTGTATATATATATATACCTGTATATATATATAGTACTAGCGTCAGTGGAGTTCAAATTATGATGCGTTATTCTTTGCAGGAATAATATTAGATTCTTACTCTATTGTAAATTATGACCCCGTTATAACAACAACCCCGACGATTTTAATTTTAAAGTCACGTTATCAAATCACTAGCTTAATACGAAAGCACATTTTCAAACAAATATAGCATCAAGATTCAAAGAATGCTGGTCAAACGACAGACTGACAAACGGTTTATATGATAGCATTCGTCCATTTTGCGGACAAACACTTGGTGTTAGATTCACACGGAGCTAAAACGAAGTGAAAGCGAAACAAAATAGTTTAAAAAATACAAACACACTTCTTTTTATAGTATTGATATTGAAGTTCAAATAAATATTTATTTCAATAGTAATACAAAATATTTGTATCAATTTCTAAATAATAAAATATTTTCACTTAATAAAATTACAGTAAGTTATGGCGGAGTACCACAGAGCATTGATGATGAGATTGATATTTTGTAAGGAAACTAAGTCTCAATCTCTTTTCAAGAGACAAGGTCGGTGTATAGCGACTGAGTTATATTACAGGGGTTATTTTAATATTCTGATTAAAATTCTCATTTGCCTTGGGAGTTGCAAAATGTTTCGATATATGTATTTCAAAGCCCATTTATACAATTACGGCATAAATTTATTTCTTGTGTGAATATTTTTTCCAAGCGTCTTGACACATTGTAAAAGTAATGTTTAATATTCAACAAACATCTGAAGCATGGCTTTGTCATGATGTACGAAGTAAAATATATGTACGTATCGTATTGTTTTACTTTCTTAAGTAAAATTAATCGATTGTGCTCCCATCAGAACCACGATAAGCAAGTTTCTAGATTTAATTAAAATACGTGACGATGATCACGATGCAATCACAATTCATAAATTAACTTATGTCTCGAGTTATAAAGCTATAAGCGTTTCCTTATGTTTTATTTTGTATTGGTTATAAAATTATTAGTTATCAGAATTTATAATATACGTAATGTAGAATAAATCCAACAACTGTAAAATATATATATTTAAACTAAAATATATATTTATAAGATTTTTATACAATACACTGTTTTCGAAAAAAAAAGAGGGTAGTCGAAAAAAGTAAGTTTTAGTAGTAACGAAGGAGAAAAGAAGCACGTTTTAAACTAATATCGGGTCTACTTCGCGATAAAAATTAATTAAGGTGTAATTAATACCTTTTTATTTCCCGACGTTTCGGCCGAATTTCACCAGCCGTGGTCACGGGATGACTAATGTCAGCTCAGCGTCGTCTTCGTGAGGCGCGAGTCTCGGTAACTACCCTCGCTTGTTCCTCATTATTTGTATTGTTAATATTGTTATTATCGGAAGTGAGGGTATTTAAACAAAAGACAGTGACGTAGTTTATCGCGTAGTAGACCCGATATTAGATTAAAATGTGTACAAGCCACGATAGTTTAAAAACATGAAAAGAAGCACGTTTGTATTTGTTATAAACTTACTTTTCTCGAAAACAGTGTATTGTATAATCGATAAGAAAATAAAAACAAATTTAAAAAATATTCCAGTGGCTATATATAAATTTAATTCGTTATTACCTAGCCTCATAACGTAATACATAAATAAATAAATAAATATTAATATTAATTATGCCACAGATATTCCAAAAAGGGCTGCATTATTAATGAACGCATTTTGTTTATAAAATAGGTTGAATAGATTTTTGTATTTGTCACAGATAATTTAATTCCACGTGAATATAGCCGGGAGTATATAATATATACGTAATAAAAGTCAACTTAAATATAATCATGATAGTATAATTATTAAAAGTATAAAATATATATTTTTGTTTAATTTTCAGTCTATTGTTATTTTGGAAAGGCAATGCATACCGTCTTTTATCTCATTTCTTTACCTGAACTGTAAACTGTTGCAGAAGAAATATATATATCGTGCTCTAACTTTCTTAATAATATTAATAAAATCAAGATAATATAATTAATATAATAAATTATTGTTTTTTCATGATTACATAAGGTTCGCCGGTAATTCTATATAGTCCATCGTTTGTGCAGTCGTATATTCTAACTTATATATATATATATATATATATATATATATATATATATATATTTATATATAATGATTTTGATTAAAATCAATGAAGCTTGTTTTTTTAAGAAGATATAGGAAAAAAACATATTATTCAATTTTATTAAATATATACAGAAAAAAGCTATATATTTAATTGGTAGTATATTTTTATATAGTAAATAATCTTAAAGTAGTTCTAAAGCAACCTCAAGAAGTAGCATGATTTAAATATTAAGTAATATTTCTTGTGTACAAACATTTTAAAGGTAAAATTTTACAATCGTCACAAAGCAAAGCGGTAGTTGCATCGTCAGCAATAATATTTGTTAAACAAACTAAAAGCGAGCGCCCCAGAAATTTTAATTTACGTTCGTAATACAACCGGACATGTTTATTTTAAAACGAATAATTTCATTTTGCAATTAATTCGAATATGACGAGTAGTGCTACTTGAATTAAGGCTATAAAGTAACTATAGATAATTATTTATAATATAAAAAAATGTCAATGAGATTTACATATTCTAATAAGTATTGCAGAGTTCGAACACGTTTAGTATGTTATATTAAGGAATTTTCACACAAATATTGATAATAAATAATATATTTTTGAACAAAAATACTTTAATTTTTTTTTTATGTAATATACGAGTACGTATATATTACTATCAAATTATACATTTTTTTATATCTGATATAATATTTTCGTACATTAAATGCAAAATCGAATGATATATTTTTTTTTTTAATACGAAGAACCTGTAAAATATTTTTTTTACCTTTATGAATCGCAAAAAGTTATTAAAATGGGGGATAGACTATTAACCTTTTAATAAAACTTGAAGCAAATAGCGCTATCGTTGTAAACATATTTCCAATAGATTGAATTTTGTGTTGAATATTCCGTTTGTTCACCAAAATATATTCACAAAGGCAAGTAACAAAGTCTTTTTCAAGACTATAAATATTTGAGCAATGTATTTTTAAGCTAACAAAAAAGTTTTTAAAAATAAGCAAGAGATTTTTTTTATATTGATAAAGAACGTAAATATCAAGTTAAGGTTTCTTTTAAAATCCTAATTAATGCCTTTGGTGTTCTCGTACAGCCTAGAATTAGTAAAAGGATGCAATCGAATTCCATGCCATCTTAAATACTGAATAATAAAATTTTAATCAGCTACCATTATGAATCTGACATGAAACTCAATACTAGACTACGACTTAATATAGTTGAAACACTAAAAAATTTCCCGGGCACGGGTCGGCTAGTATTACATAAAGATATATTCAAAGCAATAACATTTGACAACAATTGACAATCCGACTTTGACGGTATCCCTGACATAGTGGGTACTGATCAAATTGATAAAATTTTAAATATTATATAAATAAAATTAACGTGAGAAAAATAAAAAATAAGATTTCATTTATCAAAAACATTAAACTTAAATAAAATAAAAAATATATATAGACTCTTAACTTTTCCACAATTCTTAATAACATAATTGACCCTACACTCTATTCCTATATTTAAAATAACAACCTTAAACACTTACAAATAAAAGCTTATAAAACATAATAAAAAAATGACATCATCTCATAAATGTTTAATATCATGAACATAACACGAATTACTTTTAAAATAATTAAATGACTATAATCCAATTAATTGATTAACAATCAATTTGTGTTTTAATTAATTGAAATATAATTTTGTTCATGGTAATATTAATATTTATTTGAATGAATGAAGACTTTTGAATGTTATTCGAACCTCAATAAAAAATATAAGTCCCCAATAGTCTTAAAATAGTATTCATTAAAAAGTCTTGAATAAGGACTTTTTAAAAGGTACACTTTTAAAAATCATTTCATGTAAAGTTTCATATAAAGTAAAGTTTAAAAAAAACAAAATTGCAAATACAGTTTTTAAATAATTACTTATTGCTTAAAATATAACTTAAACTAAACTACTATAATAGTTTTAATCACTTTCTTATTTAAAGTAGTAATTTATTTATTTTTAATTATGTAGGTACAGTTAATATTTTTTTATCACAAAATGATTATACATAAAACTATGAATCAAATTTTGCATAACATAATAAAAAAAAGTGCATAAAGATATTATAAAAAAAGATATCATTAAAAAAATGAGGGTGGAAGTTTTGATTGCCCTGTAGAATGAGATGGATCCATACGTATGCATTATATTTATTTAATTTGTAAGGCAGTAGGTAGAATCTAAAGCGGCACCCAATTCGTAGTTAGACTGTTAAGAAATCACAGTATGATTTTATGTTTGCGACACCAGTTATTATTTGTCTAATTTCAGAACTTCAAAAAGAGAGAGAATTACTAGACTATTTACTAAATGTATGTTACTTTAATGTTTTCAACTTAAACTTAAAACTTTTAACTTTAAACAGAATTGCCTGACAGCAAGATTTAACTTGATTAACGTTGTGCAGTTATCTGAGCAACTTTAATTATTCTGTTCTGTGTTCTTATAACTCTATGATTAATTAATTCTACTTAGTTTATTGAAACTTTAAACTTAACATTACTTCAGGTATATTTAATTGGATAGAAAACTAATATTTTTAGTCTATTTATATTATGTATGTCAATATTATTAATATTACTATAATGTATGTCAGTTTGTTCAAACAGTTTAAGCTCAAAGTAATTTAACCATTTAAATTACATATATAGTGTGAATTTGAATAACATGCTATGACATATATGTAGGCTTTTGCAGCTTTAAACCGTTCATGGAAAATAATTATCTTTACAACTTATCAATATCAACAATAGACTTTAATCAATAGATATTTAACTAAAATGAAAAATTTATAATATTTTTTTCTTGTTACGTATACAAGTATTTAGAAAAGGACTTTCCTGACTTAGTTACTATTTAACGCTGTCCAGCGTTAAAATAATTTTTCTCCTCTTATGTCCATAAGAGGAGAAAAATTATAGACGGAACGCAAAATCTTTATAATTCTTACAAAAAACATAGCGTAGGTTTGAAGGTTAATAATAATGATAATACAAATTTTATATGAATAATTTTCAAAAATATAGGAACACGTTTTTTTTTGTTAAAAAAAGAATGTAAAAAAGCACTGATATATACTCAAGATTTTAAAATATTTTACAATGTGTTATTTTATATTTATATTGCTCTTAACTTCAAAACTTTATTTTCTACCTTTTTCTTTTCTTTTCTTTATTCAGTGAGATTGGAAGCTATCAATAATACTTTATGTTAGAATTTAATTATACATTGAATAAGTTTGAGTAAAGTTCCTGCACGCGGCAAATTCCGTTCAGCATCAGTAACATAATGACCTTACATTTATTTAATATCTGAATTTGTTCATACTTGTCTATAATGGATGCGAGATTATTTAACTCTATATACTGCTTAATTAAAAAAAATTGAGCCGATAAGTTTTTTATAAGGCACGTTTAATTGATGTGTAAGCTATTCCTAGCTGGAAAATATGATTAGTTAAGATATTTTGTATAGCAGTAAATAAGATACAAGTTAAATATTTTATCGGTTTGTTTTTTCAATATAACCCTACAATACTATCCTGAATTGTATTCGATTACTATTTGAAGGTACTACCCTAATTTACCGTAGTTGTATTAAACAATATTCAACAATGGCTTTAGTCATTTTCAATTACTGAAGTCTTATAACATATAGACGCTATTACACTGTGGTTAAACTTTCCAAGTAAGTGAGCTCAGCCGCGCGTTCATTTATAAGATAATTAAATGTTGCTGACACTAATTCCTCTGTATTGTTCTATATAATAAAAATGTATAATGCTTGTAAAATTGTTTATGTTACGTTACGCAAAGTCATATATCATAATTAGACTTAAGATGTTTGTTAAATTAATTTGTTGTAAATTGATATTTTTTAAATTACTTATGAACTTATATATTATCAATTGTAGTGTTAAATAGCACTCAGTTTATATAACCGTTTTACATTTATAATAAATAACTAAGGTATATGTGGAATTTCAAATTTAGTTTTAATACAAGAAGTTTAAAAAAACATTAACCGGACTTAGCATCTCTTACGTCATCTTTATCAATATATTTAATAATAGAGTTGTAATTAATAAATCTTAAAGTCAAATTAACTTTAATATTTAATAACAAAATGTTATCGATTTTAGATTTTTGGGTCTTATATTATTAATATAAGAGATGTTTCATGTGTTACTATATTTTTTTGTATTCTAAAACAAACCAGTAATGTCGTTAATATTACTTAGAGCTTGATACTAGAGCTGTCAAAAGTAAGAAAACGACAAAATATGTTCCACTAAATGTAATATTACTAAATAAAACATGACATATAATGTCGTTATTGAGATCATGACCGCAGCTTTTAAGTATTATGGAAGTATTGTAAAGTAAAGTAAGTACAAGAACTAAACTGAGAAATATATAATACAGAGCTCTTGTTAAGAGATTAAAGAGAAATGCTTCATAAATCGAATTGAGGTTACGCACTTGGTTAGAGTTTTATATAAAATGTATGTTACATCGTAATACGTTTACAAGCTTCAAAGAAGCTCTCTTAATCTGAGCTACAAAGAGGACTCTACAAAGTATTGTGCTATAAAAATCATAACTGAATATCTTGTAATGGAATTATATGAAATAAGTCTTCAAAAAAATGTAGATGACAACAGCCAAATAATAAATTGAATGCTTGACTGAACAGACTTTATATTTCCAGTACATATTCATTATGTACATTAAAAATTTGTATTTTCAACGTTTTCTCCATACATAAAAGTATTGTCATACTTCTTGGCAAATGGTAGATTTGTATAAATTCATTACAATAAATTTATTAGATATTTAATTTTATTTATTGATATACATCTTTTTATTTTATTCTTATTTTTATTTTTTTTATGAGAACGTTTACATGTTTAGATTTCTGCAACTCAGAAGCTACAAATTCAGCCTTTTTGAAGGGACTACGCTCTTTTAAAGTTTAAATGTCGTATAGGTCCGGAAATACTTTAGATGACAATTTAATCCACAGATTAGTCGTGCGAGGCAAAACGCTTCTAGAGAAGCGCTAAGTGGTGGAACGTCAGCTGTTGAGAAAATTGTAATTGAGTATTGACTTTATTCACTTACATCTAATAATTTAAATCAATTGTATACATGTATGTTTTCTAAGGAAATTTAAATGTCTTCTTCTCTTTTTTTTGTTTTATTCAATAAATATTTAAGAATAAGAAAACAACAATCTCGCTTTAATATTTATATAATTCCATGATACTATGAAAAATAATAAAAAAATATCAAAATATGATCCAAATCTTTCTTTTAGTTTAAGTTAATATACAAATGATAAAAAATGATTCGGAATAATGATAAGTATAAAATAATAATCCTAAATCATTTAGTAAAATATAAAAATAATATTAGTAAAATAGATACAATATTTTCCATAAAAAAATATGATTACTATGAATCAGTTATTTTAATAGCTTGTTGTTTTGTTTTCTTAGAAAGAAACATTGTTTTTTGATTCCAATTATTTTAATCCAATTATTTTATTATGAAATACACTTCAATGATTAATTTTCTAATTTATGTTTATTTTTGTCTACTTTTGCTTTATCTTTATTTATTTGATATTAATAACGTTAAATATTAGCTTAATGAGATTTATTATTTACTGAGAAGAAGGCATTGGTTTATACTAAAAAGTTGTTATAATGAGTTTTATATCCAGTAAAAGATACTTATTCTAGGACAGTAATGGTTGGTTATGACTTTCGTTCTGTATGTCATGAAGTATTTTTGGAAAAAAAATATGAACTCTTCCCAAGCCTAAAGCTGAAGCGGCTTCCATTTCTGATTTCCCCTCAGTTTCTCTTACCAAAAGTCCAAATTCCCAAAAGACTTATGCCCTCTTAGTTATCTAACAATTTAGTTTTTGAATATCACAACAAATATACATACATCTTCCTTTCGTGATCGAAATCCCATCAAAATTCTGCCAACATTTTTATTTCACTTCACCATTACAACCAGTTTGCGATAACAAACACATTTGTTACATTTTACAATACAATCATTCACTTTATTTATGGACATTTGTTTATTAGAGAGACACTCTACTTTAATTCGAATGCAGCAATATTCGAGTTCGTAGCTTAAAATGCTGTACCAAAATAGATAATAACATTCCATCGCGAGTGCATTGCATTTACGTCACTCATTGTTTTACGTTGACGCGACACAACATAGTGCTTCTAAAAGCAGACAGCCTTAAAATCAAATTGGATAGAAAAATGTACTAAAATATGTGGCATAGCGTCTAGTCTTATGCTATTTATAAAATATCTATCCATGACACGTGTTCAATACTCAAAAAGAATATTTTTATTTGTAATCAAATTTAATATTTTTTACAATACAAATTGATTCCTCATTTGACCCTGACCCCCAGAGCAGAATACCTTAATACATAATGCTATGAAGTTGTGCAAAGTAAACCAAGTAGTCAATACGAAGCTCTTGATGTTGAACTTTCTACAGATATAACTTCTACCAAAAGAAAAACCGTAACAAGATGAAATCTGTACATTTTATCCACTTTTTTATATTTATATATCTATTTGATATGCACATAGATCCTAGTTTTTCAAATTTTTGGTCTATTCATCTTTTTATTTATTCTATACTACGCTATGAATTTTAAAGAAACTGGTGCGATTATAGTTGACGTAAAATCCATACAATAAATACCTCTCACTAGATGATAAATTGTTTCTCATTTTCAAGCACGAACATAAAAACTAATTTGAGATATGACTATTTAGGAACAAAATATATCAACGGTTTTCCATGAAATTGAAAGTTTTGCTCCACTTAATCTTACAACATGATAACACATATTTATAAGAAGTTTCTCATTTCCAGGAGTTTATAATTTTATACAGACAACTAGATAACTGAGCAAAGTGATTAAATTTACAAGTCACAGGTATGAAAAATTTTTTATAATGTATGTTGATGAGTAGCCTTCATGTAACATCCATCTGTCTTCCAGGTGGATGAAGTATCAGTCAACAGCTAGTTTTTTAATGAAGTATAAATAATACTATCGGGCAATAAAAATGCGTGAAATATTTTATATATTTATATGCGAAGTATTATGACCATTTATATTTATTATTGTCCTCTCTATAGAATTTCCAAATCACGCTTGCAAATTGAGATAAATCTTTTTATTTCGCTGTTCAATGTGACGGCATCTCACAATGGGGCGCAAAAACAATTAATTTATTTACCCCTACCCTATGCCCGGGGTAAATAATAAATATGAACTCCAAAATGTTTTTAAGAATTTATTTTTATGTATTTTAATTTAATTTTGTCACATTTTGGTTTGCTTTAACTGTTTTTTTTTTAATTTGTTAGACTTTTTGTAGTGAAATTTGGTAACAGTAGTAACAGTTTATTACTGAAATTGTCCAAAATTTAAATAAGCTTTACATGTTTGTTAATATTATCAAACATTGATGAAGAGATGAAACAAACGATATTGTTGTTTCATCTTTTAGATTCTAATATGTACTGCAAAGTTAAAATTATTGGTTATATTTTCGAAAGAGGTCTAATAAATGTCAATGTGTTAAATTCAACAAGTCTGGCAGCGATACGGTAGCTCGATTGGTAGCTCAACGGGTCGGTTTCGGAAAATTAGGTATTAGTTGATCAAATATACAGGAATTTCCATAGGTGAAGAATGAAAATATTCTTTTAATTTTTTTGTTAAGATATATATATATATATATATCTTAACAAAAAAAATTGTAATTAATTCAACCCTTCTTACAGTATAAGTTAGATTAATATAAAAATATTCTTTTGGTTAATATTTACTTGTGTAACGTTTGATTCTCTTGTTCATATGGAACATGTGTCTAGATTATTTTTATATTGGACTATTTAATCATAGTGACCTTACACATTTTTGTTAAATTCAATTAATTTAATAAATAGTGTGTAGCATTTGATATATATTTTTATCACATATATCACATTCTCACAAAATATTGGGATGAAGTAACGATTGTCAGATAAGTTTTTTTCGATAAATCAGAGAGCTCAAAGCTAAAACACCGTATTTTTCCCTTCCTTTCCTATCTTCCTTATCCAGTGGATCTGTCTGTCTGAATGATTTTATTTATAATTTGTTAAAGATTTATCCTAGAGCTGTAATCAATAAAACTTAAGGTTTTTCATTAAGTCGCCCACTATTTTAACAGAATGTAATTTTTTGCTATGGTAAATTCAGCAGTAAATCACTATATTTAGTCCCGATACTGTGAAAAGTTACATTTGAGTAGTTTGGTTTATTATTTATGTGATTGAATTTGCCAAAACAAAATCACCTATCATCAGAACAACGTTCAAATCTGAGCAGAAGATCCATCTGCCGGTAAGCTGTTCCCTCAAAATGTAATATTCCCATTGTTGTTCAACGGCTGTGATTAGCCTGAAGTATCGAGTTATGGCAATATATTTGCTGTCAAACATTATTGCATTGTATTTTTTATGTGTTTCTGGCTCAAAGTGTTTAACATTTGGATATATTGTTACATAAAAAAAAAAAATAACGTTAATATTTGAATAATACTGTAGCATCAATAAACTTACCTTTTGACGTAACTGTGTATTAGATATAAAATAATAATATATAAAAAAAATGATAAAAATAATAAAAATATTGAAAATGTAATTCTTGAGTTGTTATTTAGGTGAAATTTAAAAATTAAAACTATCATATTAGTAGCGAGTTAAATCAAAAGAGTCTTTTGGGAAAATAAAAACACGAATTCTTTACAAAAAAAAAACAATCAAATATAAAAAAAAAATGCAATGTTAATAGCACAATATATTTCAAATTCAGCAAACACCCACAAAAACATTAAATCACGTTTTAGCCAAGCCGGTTACCATCGAATGTTATATTCTTTTTGTTGCCAAATAGAACAATAAATATCCAAAACTAGCAGTCACGACAATTACGCGGTTCTTAAAGTTTTACTAGTGTAACTTGTTTTAAATTGATCTGGATTAGTAATGTTTGGTTTTAACCAATTACACAAAAAGAGAAAAAAGAAAGAGTATTCAAGTTCTACAAAGTTAAAATTACTTTTACGAAGAATCGTTGATTTTTATGTTAATTTTAACACTTGCTTAATCAATATTAAGCAAGTTCCTTTAAGAATTTCTATTGCATCCCGTTTCTGTTACATGTGTCTGTCTTTTGGAACCGTTCAACTAGTCTGACATTTCATAAGTGCAATGTTTATATTTATATTATATTTATTTTATATTTATTTACGAGTATAATAAATAAAAGTAATGAATTTAATGATTTTCAATTTGATATTATAATGATTAAATATTTTGTTGTAAGCATAGTAGGTCAGCTTTGTCGCCTACGTTTTTTTTTGTAAGACCACTGAGTTGAATCATTATCAGTGTTCATAGAGAATGCTGTAAGAACGTTTGTATCGATACAAACTTTTCACCGACTTCCTTCAGCAAATAATGACGTTCAAGTCTCGCCACATATCTGCCCTAACTACAGGTATGTAAACGCAAGTTTAGACCTCATCCATTTTCCCAACCGGAAAAGCTGACAAAGCTAGTAGTTTACAACTAGCAGCATAGTCATTCAGACAAACCCATTCGTTTGACATATCTACACATTTTGATTGACCAAAACCTGCAAGGAGCAACGCAGTCACATAGTATAGGTATTTAATTAATATTATACTTTCAGATCAATAAAATAATATATTTATATACCAGAAAAATAGAAACTGAATCAATAAACCTCTATTTATTCAAAATAATATAACCCTTTATGTGCTAAAGCCCAATTATTTTTGAAATTTAGATTTATCTCTTACTTTCTCCCTTTCACTAATTCTGTAGTGTTCTTCAATCTGAATTTCAAAAATAATAATTTGTTACCTGTATCGTCGGTACTTGTGTAAGTGCCTACTGTAATTCAAATAAAATATTTTTAGTAATGACTTCAATTTTACGCTCAAACTAATTTTATTTCATCACAGTAAATGTGGTTTTTACTGCAATATATTCCAGAAATGTCTGAATCACTGTAATGCTTACGTAATATGTAGATTCACCTATTATCATAAGAATATACTTATGATAATATATTTCACAAAAAAAGGAGCAAAGGAACAAGGAAAGATTGGAAATCGATTCACTATTCGAATAATTGAACATACCAGTACTAGTTTTATGAGAGTTTCACATTTATAAGGGATTAAAGGTTTCTTTAGCATTCAACAGAAAAATAGGAATACTAGTAAAAAAACTTTGAACGTAGTAACAGTTAAGAAATATTCGCATAACATAAATAACATTAGAAAACAAACACAAAAACATATCTGGGTCTAGAAACGAAATCGTATCAGTATTAAAAATTTGCAACTTCAGTCATACTTGAAACAATAAGCGCCACAATGAAATAACTAACATATCTCTGGCTGAGCGCGTCGTGAAGTGGCTTAGCATTAACTTCCTAATAAGTTTATTTTTTTACTTATTCATTTCAGATGACAAAGTATGCAATAAAAAATCTTTTTATAAGGTACAATGTGTAAAGCTTTTGTATATACAAAAAATAAATTGATAAAAAATACTACTGACTTCAGTTTTAAATCCTTTAGATAAAAATAAGAGATCAGAGTCAAAGATCGTTTAGTACATCAAATTTTAAAAAGAGGAACTTTATAAATGTAGATGCAAATCACAAATAATAAATTACGTCTCGGTTTTTTGTAAATTATACTTTTTGATATTTCGTATTAATAACTTAGAAAAGACGTAGCGAGCAACCGTCCTAAAATTTCACGTTAAGTTAGCCTTTAATTGGAGAATACATTACTTATATCTGCTGAATTTGTTTGTAAAAGGAATGTTATTCATTGTATATCACGTTGGTTTCCTTTTAAATAAATAAAAATATAAAAATACACGTGTACATATTAAAGAAAGTTTGAAACTAAAAATATCAAGAAGTTAAATGTTTAAAAATCTGCAATAACTTTCTTTACGAAAAACTTTTAATACAAACGATATATTCTCATTTTTTTAAATTCTTCGTATTGAGTTAGAAAGTTGCTTTGGCTTTTACAATTTTTATAAAGTAATATATTTGTTCCATTTTTCTTTATATATTTATCTTTATATCGAGTGATCTAACCGTTACCTCAGCTGGCTGGTTTGAATTGGTAGCTATGTTCTTAAAATATTTATTAGTTTTGTAAATCTCTAATAAAAATTAAAATTTATTCAAAGTTTAATAGTTTTTATGTGTAGCTATATTTAATGAACGAACTATTCGAGCACATTCTGTTATAATTCCGTGTGAATACAGCCGGGTAAATATATGTAATGTTTCATAAAATTTTATTTTTAAAAGTTGAATAAAAATTAATCATTGTCATAAATTAGCGCCATATCATTGCCTATTTCATAGCTGTACCTCCTGGTCTATAAATTTGGTTAGGTTAATTAAGATGTAAATTGCTATTGGTAAGGTAATTAATAAGATTTTTTTTTTTCACACTATATAGTTAGTTTTTGATTGTCTGTGAGCAGATATAGAAGATAGTATGAGTATATGTATTTTAAGAGACAACATATACTAATTACCATACATCATAACTAAAGTATTTTCTTACTGCCATATTGTATAAGTATGCTAAGCACCGAAAGCTGTAATTTTAACATTTTATATAATAGCCAAAGAGACACCGAAAAATGCCATCGTCTTATGCGTCTCATTAAAATGGAATATTATATTATATTAAGTTACTTCTTGGAGCAGAAAATCAATTAAAATATTTAATTTTTCTAGAGAATGTAACCGACATTAGAAATGAAAAAAAATAGCACTCAGGTGGATAGGCAGAGAGGTTATTTTTTGGACCATAACAGATTTAAGGTATACCTTTTAAAGTGCTTATAAATTATAATAGACATTATTTATAATAGACATCGTGATGTAGATTTTACACAATTATTATATGACTTGTTGCCAGCCACCTCATTTGTTTTCATAATCCCTTCTCTAAATAATAAATTATCAGTATATATACCAAAATGTATTTTACTTAGCCGCATCTGAAGTATGCATTTTCTGTAAAAATAAGAACATGATTAATATTTCCTGTCATGACACTGACATTAAACTATTACGACATCAAATTTCATGAAAATCCGTCTGGAAGTTTTCCGCGAACATACAACAGACAACACTATCAAATATTAAAAACTAATAAAAAAAGTTATGCATACGAACGCTTGGTAAGCTTGTGTTGATGATTTTAACAATAAAGTAAGTTAAATTTATCTACACAAGCATTAATTTAACTTATAACATCTAGAAGGTGTGGTTGTTTGTTAAAACGAAGTTTATAGAACAATTACATTATGAAAGTTGTTTAAAGAACGTACTTTTACGAAAAGTTTAAAAGCTGTCCAAATTTATGAAGGTAATCGTAATAAAATGATTTTCCAAGCTCGAGATATATATATGGTGAGAACGTGAGGCTATCTGAATATATTCTGGCAACTCTGTGTCGCATTGTTATAGGGACTTATTACAGTTGTTACATTATCATACAATGTGCAAGGTAAAAGTAAAACTTACTGTAATATAAGCTATTTATTTATTTTGTTTAAGAAAAAAGGTAAAATAGTATTTTCTAATCTAGCTTTTCCTTTTATATTATAGATCAAGGAATTAATATTAGTACGTTTTGAATAAAATTCTGTCCAATAAGACATGTCAATACAATAACTATTAAAAATAAATAGAGACATTTTTATATGTTTGTTTTAATGTGTAAAATTATTATTATAAGATAATTTGAAAAGCTAGGAATAGAGCTTATAAAATAAAAAGTATCACACTTCTTTAAAATGAAAAAATATTTAATTATAATCAGATTTACATATTAAATAACTTAAAACGTAATGTTTTTTTTTATTTGTTATAGGTAACGTTGATAAAAATTAATAAAAACGAATCAAAATTATAAAAAAACTACGCAACTTAAATTAAGATTTAGGTACCTACATTAAACATTTATGTATATTAAATATTTTTTTGAAAAGGTAATTGCTAAGTTCATGATAAATGTTCTGGACGAGCAATAGTTCTTATTTTTTTTCTTTAAAATTGTTATATATATATATATATATTAATTAATACTGATTATAATTTTACTGGAACAATGTTAATTATTATAAGATTATTGCGATTTAGCTACTACACATATAAATGTTACATAAAATTTAAAATTTCGTTTTCACGTAACTGTACAAAGTAAATATAAAATGCGAGCAAACGTACAAATATCCAGTGTTGACCGCTGGTGCTTACATAAGATTTTTAAGGACATATTGTTATTTCCACTGGTTAGGCTGTAACATAATAGTAAGGCTTGATACTCATGAAAGTACTCCCAATAGAATTAATAAATAACATTTATTTTGATATTACTGGTGTGACTATATTTTATTAGAGTTTTATAAGTAAAAAATTGAATTGAATATGTAATTTAATTTATATAATATTTCTCAAGAACATTTTAAATTAAAATGACTATTTCAGAGATTATTTATTACCTAAGTTAGTACATCAAGGACTTAGTCGTAATTTTATGACAGATTATATCACAACACACAACATTACAACACAATCGTAAGATTTTATACCACAAAATTGACTACCCGAAAAAAAAATTGAAAATATATGTATACGATGAATTTATAAGACTCGGTTAAGAGCAACCGTCTTACATTATAAAACATTATAAAGTTTTATTTACATAACAGAGTTATTATTTATACCCAAAGGACTGTAAGCTCTACTGAGACTCCATTAGTGAAACGAGATTTTTTGTGATTAATTTTCACTTTCAAGTGTGATTAAAATCTGCAGTCGACCGATACAGCCCTCAGGAATTAAAACTTAGCGGTTATCTGATATCTGTTTTTTTTTTTACTTTGAATCTCTGATCTGGATAAGATATTATTTATAGATTATATACTAAGTGAATAATCTTTGTGCAGTATACAAATTACTCAATTGAAAACAATATGAGTCTAAATCTTTTTGATTACTATCAGTAAAGACCTAATTCATACGAGAACGATGAAAGAATAATAATAAAAAGTTTGGCTGTATGGATATGTGACATCGCAGAGTCAAATAATCATTAGCAGTGAATATCAGGGCCACTGTATTCGACTCATGTACCACGCAATGAACAACAGAAATATTTAAATTTCGTCTAATAATAAATAAACGTTATCTGTGATCATTAAGGATGCTATAACAAGATTTATAAAACCATTGGCTGACGTAAGTCCTCACCGCGTGATGTCCGCCCTCTTGTGACTTGTTTCATAGAATTGGTTTTATTTCTTTGTTCTTTATTCTTTTGTTTCCTTCTATGAATTTAAGCATTCTGTTTTTGTTGCATAGATTAGAATAAATTTATCTAGTATGATAAGTTGGAAGATATTACAGATATGATGATCTGTTAACAATTAAATAAAAATTATTTGTTTAAAATTATCGTAATTCGATAGACTAATTAATTATTCACAGATAAATTTATATTTGCTCTTTTGTTAGAGGTAGGTCTTTTGCTAGTAAAGACTAGCGATGGGTGATTGTTGCGTAAAAAACGATCGAATGCATCGATAATTTTTCTACTGCGTATTCGATTGTCGATTTAGCAGTTCCATGACTATTTGAATAACAATTGACGAAATACTATTTTTATTAATTTTGATCTCTATATGCGTGTGGTAAACAGCGTTGCGATGTACTTATACGACTACAAGGTCACGTGGTCCGTGAGTGTCGGTGAGTGATGTTGCTATTGATGTCTAAAAAATCGTTAGTGTGGGATTTCGCTTTAAAAATTCACGAAGAAAATATTGAGAAGTTAAATGTAATGAAAGATATATTTTTGTTACATACTGTTCTTTTACTATCCACCTAGTAAAAGTTCGTAAGAAACTCCTATAATACCAAGTGTAACTGCAGTTGTAAGTACTCGTAATAGTAGCAGACGCAGCCAGACCAAATTTTTATAACTATTTACTAGTAACTTCTAATTTGTATCGCAGCCGCACCGAAAGCACGCGCGCTATCTTTTAGTAATAAGAATTAGTATTTACTATTTAGTAATACGTGCGCTAACAACAAGTAGTGAGTAGTTACTCAAATAGCTGACGAGTTCTAGTCGTTACTCGTTCCCCGTGACCGCAGCGCGCGCTCTTCATTTAGTAATTAGTAGTATAACAATCGACTGACTTAAAGAGTTATCGAATACTAACAACTAGTTTCAACAACCGACTAATTCGATTGTTTCTACTAGTTATCGCCCATCGCTAGCCTCTACCCGATTTCTATGTTCTATCCACTTTACTTCCAAAAGATAATATCCCCTTTTAGAGGATAGAATATAAACTTACATTTTTACACATCAACTCCTTTATCGATAAAAATAATCTGCTAAAAACATTTCGATATGGATTATGTAGTGGCTAAAGTATTACATCTGCATTAATTAAAGTTACTGACGACAAAATGGAAATGGATAACAAACAAATGACACTAATATCCTTGCTCGATATTAGTAATGCGTTTAATAAAGTTGACTTATGTTATTTTTAGTATGTTAGTCTCTCTTAATATATCTCCATCAGTAACTGATTGGTTTCGTAGTTACATGTGTGGATGCCGGCAGCTTTACTTTCCGACAGTCAATTTATTTCCCCTTGGTACAATATAAGTTCCGGTATCACTCTTGGAGTCATGTTATCATCATTACTCTTCTTTATCTTTCCTGATACAACTCTACTCACATTTTTTTTTCTCTCTAGCATATGCATGCAGACAACTCACAAATTTACTCTCAGTCATTTTACTGAACTAGCGCTGTTTAATCAGTTGCGATAAAATAACCGCTCAGTGGACATTTGAAGTAAAATAGCATTCGATAGTGGACAATGGAGAATGTATAATGATTTGTGAATTTTTCATTCCAAGTTTGTTTACATTAATTTCAGAAGATTAATAATTATAAATATTTATATTATGATTATACGGTTGTTTCCTGTAAAAAAAAATATGGCCATCGCATCAGCCTGGCAATGTCTGGCATTTTTTATTCAAAATTCTATATCGTATTTAGTATATGTAAGTGTTTTGATTAGGTGTGAAATAAAAACACTGATACGATATAAAAATAGCTTCTTAGTTTTAATACCAACTCTTACAAAATAGTATGGCTCGGTATACGTTACTCTATCCTTGAAAATGATAATAATGATACAATGTGATTGCAGTACCACATATCATGTCTAATTGCCCATATCCCAACTATGCAAAATACTGTATTTTCCAGACCAAAAAATAAATTTTAGGAAATTATATATCATAAATAAGTTATTCTCCCTCTTCCAATATTATGTACATACAAATAATTTTAAGGGTAGTTGTTAGTACGGTATATAAAATAAAATTCTGCGGCACCATCTTATTGGAAGTTAGAATAAAGTATGAAAATATTTTCTTTACTCAAATGCATATTGTCATAAATTTTCAGACCGGTTGGTCAACCAGTAAAAAAGTTGACATTCACCCTCTGTGCGGAAAAAAGAGATGAGTTTAAATTGAAACTCTATTTATGGCAAGACTAGTTAGTGAGTCTGGCCATAAATACAATTAGTTATATAACGAGGAAGTTTGATGAAGTAACAAGTGTCCCGCTGAGCAAAAAGGTAATTTGATATTAACCAGCTATTTTATGTTAGTATGTCATTACCTCGCCATGGTTAATATTCCATTACAACTTGAATGCGCGATTCTTTCGCAATTAAAATAATTGAATTGAATTGAATATTTTTTTAAAAAAAGCGTATAAAATTTTACTCATCATCACCCTCTTACCTTTGTATCAATTACTTTTGTTATATCTTTATATATATTACTACTCCTATATATATATAACTTATATACCTCTCTGTCACCCAACAATGAAGAGAGTTTTCAGTATTTTATTAGGTATAGAAGTATTTTATAGAATTATACGAGCTGTTAAAATATGCTTTGATTTTCTTAAACTATTTATTTTTAATGCATATTTTTTGTAATCACTACATGATTCATGAAAGTAACTACAAAGATGTGGCTAGACAAAACTATTACAAAAGGAAAAAATCAACGAAGCTTCCTTAATTAAACCTTTGATCCAATTAAAAATCAATCTTTAAGTAGAGGGTAGATTTTTAATTCGTTCAGGAAGTTCTTTTTATATTTGAGTATTTCTCGTCTATCATATTTCTTAACGACACATTTACGTTTAAATTCTTTATTGTTTTTATCGGATTGTAATATATTTTATTTAATATACTTACTTTAGTTACTTATAGCATCTTTACTAAAGGTTTATGGTTAAATATAATTATGTTCTATAATAAAATGTTCGGAGAAATTCGAACTTCTACAGTGTTATAACTCTTTTAGATAGAATCACAAACTATCTAAAGTAGATCTTTAACAACAATGGAGTCTACTTATGCATTAGTTTGAAGTCTGAAATAACTTGAAAATAAGTTTTAAATATTAAAAGTTGATTCAATGAAGTTTGAGAAGTTTTTATTTTCTTTTCTTATTTTTGAAAACTAACTACTAACTATGATTTCAAAATACATATTTTACATCAATATAATGTAATAACTTGTGTCTTGTTATAATTATAAAATAATGTGATGTGATGTGATGTGATATGATGTACTGTGAGATTATATACATAATATATATAGAATGCATAATACCACTGAATTAACAATCTTTTTTTTCTAGGGTATGTTTAAAAATGTTGTTACCTCAATTACTATAGTAGTATAATAGCAGACTCAGCTTTCAACTCTCTGAATTAATGAGATGAATACGAAAGCAGATGGCATGTTACGTTTTACTCGCTAGCGTAATCTCCAATGGCATATCTGTAGCGAAACTACAAATATGCCATTGGCTGATACGTGTCAAACGATTCCTTTGTTCAGTCAGAATTATTATTACTTCAGAAAAACACGTTATTACTCGTGACATTACATAATTTTGTTTAAGCAGCCCTTCGTATATGTACCTTAGGAGGGCTTTTTTGGGTTATTAAAATCTTCTGAATGTTCGTGTTAAAAAAGGATTAATTTTTAAGATATTCATACTAATCGAATAACGCCGCACTGTAGTACTTAATAATATTTTTGATTGTCCCTTTCACAAACTACGATAAAATTTATATTAGTTTTGAACCGTTTTAGAGAAGAAATTACAGTTTATCATCAGATTAAGGAATGATTATTTTACAGAAATAAATAATACGATTAATCGTATCATACCCATAATTATTAATTATGATTATATACCTTATTTCATGAAGTTCTAGTTACATTGTAAATATTTCTTAAAAAAATATATTTTAAATAAAATAGTCCATATTATTGCATAGAGCATTTATTCTGATCTATGTCAACCTTAAAATAAACCTTATTCATCGTATTTTCCTATTCAAATTGGTGCCTAAATACATCCTTGCATTTTGAAATTTAATATTTGAATATTTATTTATTCTGGGGCCAACTCTTAAAATAATAACTTAACTACCTACCACACGACGAAAATAATAAAAAATGAGCTAGAAAACAAAAACTAAGAAGAATTAATTGATGAAAAGCTTTAAGAAAAATATTATATAGTCTATAAAGAAACGTGTAAATAAATAACAATTAGACGATGACAAGAAAAGGAGAAAGGAATATTTTTTTTTACTTATGTAATTTGAAAAAAAAGGACGTTTTGTGGGGGTGGTTTTTATTTGAGGTGTAAACTTAAAGTAGAGTTATTTTATTTATTATACGTAGTATTGTAACAAAATTAAGAAAAATATAACAATAATGAGAAATTATAAATAGCTTATTAATATTTTTTGTTGGCGACCCCAAAGTGAAATAGTTAAGGTTTGGTCGGGAAGCTGGCCGCTGATACAATTGGTGTTATATTTGATACTTGAAGGCGAGTGGTACTGGTGTATACATATCACGTCACATGTTATTAACTTATTCGTTGTAAAGTAAAGAAATTCAAAAAGTGGATTTACCATTTCAAGTCGAAAAGAGTCGCCTTTAAAAAATAAATATCATAATATAATATAAGGTTTATATTATTACAGTTATCGAAATAAATATGAATTTAAGCTACCCTACCTATCCTACCCTACCCTAGATTAATTATTCTTAAAAAGTTTTGGCGGAGATCTACAGTTAATGTAAAATAGCGTTCAGTGAAGTTCCTGTTTCGGGGTATACTCGGGATACATTCGAGGGTAACATTCGGGGTGATAAAAATATTAAGATTCAAACCAAGAAAAACCAAAGCGATAGTCATTACTAAGAAACTCAACGACGTACTGAATTTGAGTTCCAGCTTGATCGACGGTATCACCTCGCTACAACCAATGAATCCTACCATGAAATCTTAAAAACATAAAATATTACTTTGATTCGTATCATCAGCTCTATAAAACAATATCATTTAATTCCTGCCTAGTGACGTAAACTAATGAATGCATTCTTGAAATTACAAAATTAAACACAAAAAAATAATATATAATTATTAAACATTTATATATCAAATGTCAAAACACACTTCATGGTATGAGTTAATAATGTTTCTTATAGTAAGAGAATGAATGATTTAAGATGACGTCATCAAAACTTATCGAAACATTATTAAAGTAATATTACCTTTAGGACGAATTGGAATGTAATATTATTGTAATATTGCTATATAAGAATTCATGGTAGGCCGGCAAGACGATGAAGATTTAGTCTATCCGTGATAAAATAATATCTACAAGAAACCACCTGCAATTAATAATATATAACTTTTTCAAGAACACTAATCAGTCATAAACAGGTACATCCAAATAATACTAAATTATAATACCTTATAGGGGAAAGAAGTCTCGTAAGCACTACAATAGACCATGTGGACTCAACATTATCGAAACAGGACTGCGGAAGTATATTCTATAATATTTTAATTATCCCTGTAATTTTAATCTCAAACCGCTGTTGGTAAAGCCATAAATGCTTTTGATGACGAAGCGTACGACATTGCATCAAGCATCAATGCATGTGCGAAAATTGGTGCACCGAGTAACGCATATATTTCAATGGGCTCAGCCAAGGATTGATCGGTGAGCGGTAAATTATTTCATTGCAATGGAAACAGTAACGTATTTATGACAACGGTAGGAGTTTATAAACCTACTAACGGACTACTAACGGTGAAATTTTATTAGTAATATTATTATTAAACCTGAAATGACATTGTTAGTTCAAGCAAGAAGAGCAAGCAAGCAGAAGCAAGCTAGAAGAGCTGTGTATAGTAGCAGTAGACTCTGAAATTAAAATAGAAGATAGTACGATGTCGAGATTTAAAACTTTTGCAGCTTAATTCCAATTCATTAATACAACTTTGTTTAGTGTTAAGACAACATCCACAGGCATTACTTTCTTAAAATATTTAAATCATACAAAAAGAGTAAATTTATAAGAATCAGGGCATTAATAAATGTTGATTTATTTTTTCTATGAAACAGTACAGTAATCTTTCGATCAAGGACAATCAAGTACATTTCTTATTGATACTATCACTGATGAATGGATGCTGTTAAATCTCTTAAACGAATAGAATAAGATGCGCTAAATTAACAAATTTTTTTTTTTATTTTATTATTATTATTTATTTATTTATGTACACATGTTTACAAGAAGCATTCAAAATATAAATTTTGTACATTGGTTTTGTACATTTAAGTTGTTTTTGAGTGATAGTTCCACTTAAAATCAGATGAATTATCTGTGACGAGAAACAGATACACACGTACGTACTTAAAGAACAATAAATCCGTCCATCTCCACTAGTATTTATTATTACCAATTTCTACACCTACTCATATCCATCATTTTAATATTTATCTTTTTATATTTCTGAATTGGTCTCTTTAGCAATTGTAATATTATTTTCTCATTTTATAGTCATAATAATTTGATTCTATTATTTTCACGGAACTTTGAATGGATTTTGAATTCTAATGTTTGTCTACGGGTCTCAGGTTTTCAAAAGATAAAAATAAACAAAAGATAAAGTTTTTAAAAGATACAGATAAAAATAAAAAAATCATCGAACGGGGCAGAACAGACTTATGTTCTGTGTTAACCTCATCTCACTAATAACAGTTAGTACATATATGTCTCTAGTACACAATATATAGTGATGTACCGAGGATATTAAAATTAGTACGGAGATATTGTAGTATATGAAGGGAGATATACTACAATACCTCCTTACTAATTCTCAATTACCTATCTACCAGTAATGTTAATATTTATAATAATATTTTCAACTAAACCAGACAAAAACTAAACAAGCACTTTGTAACAATTCACAAGAGAGCGTACGTCACGGTCGGGATCACATCAGCCAATGGTCAAATAAATCTCGTTTTAGCACCCTTTAACGATCACATATGACGTGTTTGTTTTTGGACAAAATTTACAAATTTGCACACAGTGTTATTTATTGATATGTAATTTCGTTGTAATTCATTAAAATTATTAACACAACTGTGTTTAGTGTGTCAAAAATACATATTATGGGTAAACTTTTTATTACGTTATTATTTGTCATCTTATAAGTCACCTTTTAACAACAATATTAATTTTGTTACAATTTAATATTTTTTGCAGATTTATTATTTTTTCACCACGCAATAGTGTAATTTGCACAAGACAAATTTGGAACCACGTTTTACAAATGTACCTTGTCAGGTGTTAAGAACAAGAAACATGGAACCATGGAATGTATCCTGTATGGTATTCATAGCTTTAATAACAAGATAGGGACAACCAAAAATTCAAGCAAACCATTAACATCAGCAAACCTTTTATCAATTTTCGAATTATTTATGATTTATGTTTCAACTTGATTTTGAACCTGACTGTCACATTTCAGTATTTTCTTTAGTAATTTGTATTATTATCATCTTTTTAAATCCAAAGGAGGTTTTAATTTGTCACAAGGCCAAAAAAAATATAGACAAAATAATTAATTAAATTTTTTGTATTTGAAATTTTTTTAATGACTTTATTTCTAAAGTATCGTAAAGTAAGAGTGTGAGCCAATTAGTGTTCCAAAGGGAATTGTTCGTAATGAGAGAGTCGTTACGAGAAGAGGCTCTTTAAGTACAGTTTATGTCTTTTAGAAAAAACTTTCCTGTTATGTAAATCTTTTTCTTAATGATTACAATCTTGTAAGGGTCTATTTGAATAAATGAGTCCAAATAATTTAAAGGTGACTGGTGTATTGTATAATTTCTAAATATATTTTTCCTTAAGTAAATATTTATGTCATACAATTGTTTTCCAGCGGTTTCCTTAGAATTGTATATGTAAAATATAACATAGCAAAAACAACGTCTGAAAAAAATAATATTCTATTCGTCGAGTACATTAATAGAGTAGTTATATTTTTTAGGTATAAAGGGTGCTTTATGTCGTTTTCTGTACTCTACTTGTATGCCATATTTCATAGAACATACAAAAAACACCTTCAACTTCATTTTTAAATTAATATCGATCATTAGAGTCAGATTTGAATGTGTTTACAGACAGACTCCGTTTTACTAACTGATGCGAGGGGCCTTGAGTTTTTGTTTTTTAAAATACAAAATAAATTGCATAAAATATATCAATTGAAGAACAAACATTGAAATAAAATAATGCATTATTTTTTGTTTTGTTTTTTTTGATACGAAACTAGAAATATTTTGTGCCATAAAGATACAGGAACTAGAAAAGTTTTGGACGTTTCATTTTTTATATGACTCCAGTTTTATGGTACGCCCGTGTACCATGAACCTTAGATTGACTGTAAATTGTTTGATTTTATTATATCACATTTATATTATATTCGACGTAGATATTTGTCCGTCTGCTCTCATTTTATATTCATATTGATGGTTTTGTGAAGATTATAATTCAAAGTTTATTAAACTTATAAATATGTAGTAGGCCCAATTCAAAAAATCTTAGGTTCTTACATATGAAGTTAGTGTTGAAATATAAAGTCTAAATTCAAATTTACTATCTTATTTCTACTGTAAATTTATTTTATGATTAATTTTTTAACCATTTTATTTTTCTTCTACATTTCGTTTATTCGATTGTTTTTTTTTTATATTACGTTGTTTAAGAATAAAAGTTCTAAAGCATTGTTTACTCTGTGGAAACAGCTCGATGAAATAATAACGTGTATATTATAACGAACAAGACAAGTTTAATAAATTGATTTCATTTTGTTACATTATAAAATATAACAATAAAACTACGTAGGCTGTATCTATACTTCAGAAATAAATGACGACTTCTCTGTAGTAGTTAATATTCAGCAGTACTATAACAATTAATGTATTAAGTAAATCACAAAATACCAATAAAAAAGGATAAATATTTTAGTTAAATTTTATGCAACTTAGTAGTACCTAACCACAGATGGCAACATTTTTAACTTCTTCAATTTTATTCTTCCATATCCAAACCAAAACACTCCGTTTTGTAAAGTTTACACTAGTCCCCTGGCCAGCCATGTAGTGCTATAAGGGAAGTCCCAAATTTCTCCAATCAATCAAAGTTGTGATATCAGTATGGCCCAAGTTCCAAGTTTTTTTTTTTAAATAGAACTTGGTGTCCGCATGTAATTTGGCATTTTCCAGATAAGTTGAATTAAATGAATGTTTTACCATATTTTTTAATAATTCATCATTTTGGTGTGAGAGACGCGATGGCAGTAGCACCTACTATTGTGGAAGAGTCGGAGCCACGCCGCGGCATAATTCTTTGTCCTTTATACTTTGACCGACGCTGTGATATAAAGAGAAAAGAAACAGTGATGTAGAATACCGTCAATAATTTATTTTGGGATTGAAGTTTAGTTTAATTTGAAACTCTTCATTTATTTATTCATGTATCTATTATTATTCGTTTTTTTTTTTAAATATTTTTATACTATACTATAATTATTGGTATGAACGCACTAATATTATTGTATTATAATTTTATTGATTGCTAAATGATGACTTTTGTAACATTCTATTAGATGCTATTTTAAAAACACAGCATTTTTTTATCGATATAAACAAATACAATGCTGTTATATCGATTAATATTGATCATTAATTAATATCGATTTATTGAAATACAACAATCTTAATAGTAGCGACTTTTCAAAGAAACATACTTATTGACCACTATATAATACAAAAAAGTATTTATTAAACATTAATCTTCGATAGGGGTACAACCCTACTTGAGAGTAATTATTATAAATTCTAATTCTTTTGGAATTAACAACAAATTGTAACAGAAAAGAAAACCTATTTTTCTTATCTATGAGGTGATTGCGTAAGACTTATGTATTTCATAATTCAATAATAATTATTACGATTTATTTTCTTAGTCTTAATGATTAATTTTCTTTTACTCTCAAAGGGAAATGTAAGCAATTTATAAGAAAAAGTAAAATAAATTAAGTAATAAAAATTAATAAATAATTACCTTTTTGTAAAATTGATCAAAAAAGGAATAACATTATTACTTCTGTATAAGACAGGTTTTTTGCAGGAATATTGTAATATAATGTTATAACAGTAATAAATCTGTTTAACAATATAACACAGAGCTGCCAGGATCTATTCGGCTAACACCCCACGTTCTCATCATAGATCTCGGGTATAGAAATTCCTCTTACAGTATATACTTTCTTAAATTTAAAAGCTTTAAAACTTTTCTTGAAGGTGCATTCTTAAATCTCTTCCATATTGCAATGCTTAGATAAAACATAATTTCAAAAATCTTTTTTCTCCCATTTTTTCAAAACAATGTATTGTTCCACTCTTAATAGCTTGGCAATAAACTGATCACAATTTTGGTAGTACTTGTGCCAGAACTGTTTGTTTAGAACGTAAAAGAGACGAAGCTTCTTAGCATTCCATGTATTCACCGTGCTGGTGCCAGACCCATCGTGTTGCAGGGAGAGCAGTTCAAACATATGAATTTAAATAGAAAAGTGAATTCTAAAGTATATTAAAACAAAATTTTCAACATTTTTATTAAAATCCGGTTATTACGACTTTAGTATACGGTATTTTATGAGAGTTTAAAATAAGACATATATTTATGTATCCAGTCAACATAATATTAGGGAGAAAAAATAGGGCTATATGCACTTTATAAAAAACCTTAAATACAGATAGCTATGGTCTAAAATAGAATGGCTCTCCCAAGTCACCTCGGGGTGTTATATTTTTTCATCTTTAAAATGTAAGCGACATTTTCAGTTAAAATTTTTTAAATAGATTTTATACCCTAGGAAGCTCGTAGCCAAATTGTTAAATATTTCATTTTAATGAGACGCATATAAAGAAAGTCAATTCGCAGTATCTTTGAAATTTTAAAAACATTTTAAAAACCCAAAACACATATAGTTTTTTCTTAAAATATAATACGAGTTTTAAATATTTAAAATGCATATCGACTCTGTACTGTTTGAAATACACTGCACGATGTCGGTATCAGGTGCAAAAATGTTTCGGTTAGACTGTACTGTTCGACTAAATAATATATAAATATATTGTTTTTAGTTTATACAGAGTAAAAATTAAATATATAAGAGCAAGGATACAAACTCGAAAGCTCTTAAAACCGACCCATCACTACGAATACCGTATCGCTACCTATCTCAATGAATTTAGCATTATGACATGGATATATTGATTAATTGATTATAATATTTTGATTTTCCGGGTATGTATTTAGTATTATTATTTAATTTAATTATCATATTGTTCAAATTAATTATGGCTTATTCGTTAATACTATTGTAGGAGTTCATTACAAGAAGTAACACCCAAAACCAACTATAGTTACAAATAAAAAAATCTTAATAAAATACGGCAAAGGTTAGGATTATTAATCGAAACACATAACATCAATAAGTAAATAAAATTCAATAATAATAAAATATATTCTTATGAGGCCGTTTTCTCATTACGTACCTTGTCAATATTAAAATAAACGAGGATATACAAACAAACAGGAGATGTGACGTTTTTGATATTGGCATTAGGTTTTTTTTTGATGTTTCGATTTTTGTATATATTTTAATTTTACATTTTATAAAGATATTTATTCCTATCATATTAAGGTTTCAAACTACCCTCAATAGTTAAACCTTAAAAGTTACCCTCAGCAACTATAAACATACCTTTAAAGTTAGCTGTGAACAAATTACTTCGGAAGACTCTGATATTCCAAGAAACAAAGGAATATTTTACATAAAAGCGAGACGTAAACGTGACTCGTGATCTGAAACCCGAAATAAATAATATTTCCTTGGTATAGTATCAACTTTTTATATGGAACGATGTTTTTTGTTTGAGTCCTGAAGTTTTTATAAAGGAATTTTACATTATTTTTAATATTATTCTTTATTTAATCCTCAATTTCGTAATATTGATATTGAATAGAATAACACGAACCTACCTAGTTAGTCAAAACGTGCACTGCAAATTATTGTGGTTTATTTCGTTTCTTAATCTAATACACAATTTTAATAAATAAATAATGAAAAATAATCCTATACGGGACGCTGACAGACTCGGGGAATTAAGCATTCTATACGACTTTATCAGGACGGTGGTGACATCTATTAGCTTTCTTTCGAAAATCTGGCAGCGATAAGGTAGCTCCATTGGTAGAGCAACGGTATAGTTTCTCAGAGGTCGCCGGTTTGAAACCCTGCCCGTATCGGTTTATTTTTCATTCTAAATTTATTATAATTTATAAAAGCTTGACATGGCTATACATGTTTATAAATATTTTCATACTGTTACACTATGCCAAATGTATATATAATAAAAAAGTAACAAGCTAAATTAATTTAGAGAATCAAATAACTTTCCAATTATTTGATGTTCCAATTAGGAAATCTAATTTAAAATGATTAAATCTTCAAAACTTTAAGCTATTTTTTATGACAACGACTATTTTGGAAATATTTTTGGTCAAACATGTGTCGTTCATGAAAATGGACGAAATTTAATAACTTTTGGAACTTTAGGCTTTGGCTAACTAAATCGTATTAATAAACAAATTACTAATAACCGGGCGTGTCAATTGAAATGCTTTCACTGCTGCTATAAAATTTACCTTGTCAAATGAGACGATATATTTAAACTAGTATAAGTTACGCTACGACACGTTCAGCCAGAGATCTGTCAGTTTCCAAGAGTATATTTTATTCGAAAATGCTTCCATTTTGTTTGGTCGGGGTGGTTATAAACGCTGCATGCGAAGTACGTTTCAAGATTCGATGTTTATTTTTATTTAGTTCTGTATTATGATTTGTTTTTTGTCGTTTATATAAAACATATCTCAAATATATTTTGGATAAATTTTTTAACAAAGATTAGTCGTTTACAATTTAAAATGTCATTTACAATAAGAATTTATTTTATTCACAAATGTCGCTTACGAGAAATTGGTGGGAATGGTTCGATGTATATTCATTTGAAATATTAATGATAGTATTTTTATTTTATTTTCATTTTGATACTTATAATACAGATGCCAGTGGATTTTATTTTACATGTTATTTAATACTTACATGCCATGTCTATAATTAACAAGCGTGGCAAGGCTTATAAAACTTCTCTATATTTTATATTTCAGAATGTCCTAAATCGAATTTCATAGAGTTTTCAATTTATAGGTTGCTTCTATATGTAATAGAGATTTGTAAACTTTCATATTAAGCAATTTTATTTTATTATAAATCATCTGAAGAACGTTATAGTCGATTTTTATCAGCAGCAGTAAGCTGAGATTATAAAAAGCTTACACAAATAATAATAATCTTTATTTGCACTAAAGTAGGTTATATAGTGGTATCATAGATTTAGTGTTCACTTATTCCGCTTACATATAAAGCAAACATTTTTTTTTATTGGATATTGCTAATATTATTGGTACAAGTTAGTAAGACCTTCATTAAAATATTCATTTACACTATACAAACACATTTGAAGTTTGTAAATATTTCTAAAGCCTTCGTTTAAATATAGAGTATTTTAATATTTTCCAGCAGCCTTTTAAACAGTTTCATGCTCATACTATGACAGTTATATTATATAAGGGAAGTTTGTCAGTTTTTTTTTCAAATACCAATCTATCTGTCAAAGATCTAATATATAATATACTTTTCTTTATGTGCACATAATTTCAATTAACTATGTACTTATATTCAAAAGGTATTTAATATTATGATAACTAGTAAATAAGCTAAAAATTAGCTAAAAATCGTTACAAAAAAAGCTTTACCATTTTTTAGTAGCAACATCAATTTAACAATATTTTTTGATGCATGATATAAAATGTCACAAAACGACCAGAGACTTCAATCAATTTATAACTAGCATCATAAATCACAGGTTCCACAAACTCACTGAAAACATTTAATCATATTTTAGAATACCCACTGCACTTTGCAGCTCGTAGCCCCTACCATCGAATGTAATATTCTCATTGTTGCCAAAGTGTGCCGTAAATATCCCGAACTAGCACTCAGTTATGACAATTACGCTGTTCTTTAAGTTTTACTAGCATTACCAGTAAAAACGTTATCAGGTTTAATTTCCTATACTATGGTTATTGCACTCTATAAATATAAATATGTATTAGTCAACAGCTCCACACTCATTCATCAACGGCTAAGTAGCAGTATTTTATTTCGACATAAATCATTAATTCAATTCATATATCAAATTTTCGAGCTGAAACAGCAAAACTATGCAACAAAATGTATGTTAACAAAGCAAAAAATTAGATTTGTGAATATTTTCTGGCATTTTTATTTAATATACTGAATATCTTGTAAAAAGTAAATAAGCTTCATTAAAAAAAATATTCATAAAAATTATTGTATCATATTTTAACAATCACTAATTTTATCTTCACGGTTTTTCATCTTGTCCTTCTATGAAGCCTCTTATATCATGAGTATATTGTTCCACTAAATAAATCCGCATCTCTCGAGACAAGTGTGAACAATGCAATTAGGTTGAAACTGAATGTAATTAAGTACAATTTATGGGCATTATAGAAGCGATACACCGACGCTGAACCAAATAGCTGAACATGCCAACTTACATGACTCTATTAGGATTGAATTCCGTGTTCACAAACTTTCCCATAGATAAACATAGCTAATTAAAAATACCTAAAGAATTATGAATATATAATTACATGTTTTTTTTTATTTTTAAACAAATATATAGGTATAATGAAAAATAAACCGATACGGGCAGGGATTCCAACCAACGACCTCTGGGAAACCGTCCTGTGCTCTACCAATTGACCTTTATAGCTGACCTGTTTCAAAAATGTCATAAGGTTTTTTTTTAATTCCATATTTATTTTAAATTTATATAAGCTTTACAAGCTTATGGATATTTTTAAACACAATGTTATTAAATTTGTTATGTTATTATATTATTACTCTAAATTCATTATGTATTATATTTTTTAGATTTAGTAACGTGATATAGTTTTAAAGTCAATTTTTTTTGTATTGTATCCTTTTTAGTTGTTTGTATAATTTGATTTTATAATAAAATTTTAATCAATAAGTTTACTGAATTTGAAATGCAAATTTAAGAAGAATTTGAAGCCCACAAGACATTTGTGTTTATACAAGATGAAAGAGAGCTTCTTGTCACGAGTTCCAGAAGTTATATTTTCTATACGAGTTTGATTGTTGTTCTTGCCATGTGGAGGTATAATTTATCGTACTTTCATTTCCTAACTAAGCGCCTGGCGCCAGTCTTGTATGGCGTAAATTTGACCTTGTCCCCAGTTGACTACTGTTTCTATGGCTGGTAGCCTTCTCCATGTTTAGTTCTGCAAAACGCTCTACCTTTCTTTTTGCAAATCAGTTACTTTATCAAATACCGATTGGTGACGGTTTTAAGTGGTTAAATCGATAGCATGATAGAACCACTGAGAAAACCACCACATCAAATAATCTCATCTTATTTTTACTGTGAATATAGGAGTCTATTCCTCTTACTACATGAAGTCCCCTATTAATAACCATAGCAAGTAATTTGCTAATTATTTCATCGATAATTATAAATTACTACTTCTGAAGTGATATTTAAATAAGCTTAACAAGTCTTAACATATTTAAGAATTATGTAAAATATTTTTGAATTACTGTCTTTAGAATTAAAATATAAGAGAATGGTGCAATAACCAAAAATGAGACCAAGTCAAAACACAAAGAGAAAATATACCAGAGAGATTTTTACATTTTACTCTATTTTTGTAGTCGTATATAAAACCCAACTTGGGTCACAATTTTGGTAGCCGTATAAAAGCTTCCTCAGAGTACAATTCTTTAAATAAATGAGATGAATTCTCAACCAAATAACATGTTACGCCTTCTTCGCTGGCGTATAAAATGCTGGAGATTTACTATCGGTATTTATGTGTCAGACAATTTCATTAAAATGCATTATTAGTACGAAATGTCATGTCATTATTTATTTCAGCTGTGCTATAGAATATTTGGATAATTATATAAGTTACATTAATTTCATTTCTCATTTATAATAGAAGTATTTAGTTACATATTTATTTAAATAAAGCAATAAATAGCATTCGTTATTTTAACGTAAAATGAATTTAAGTAAATTATAATAAAGTTAATACCCTTTATTTAATAACTGTTGAATATCTTATTTCTTCTTTGTTTATTCGGTTACTTTTAATTAATCTGAGCTCTTTTAAATAAACAATCAATTTACTCAAAGTATTGAAAAGATAAAATATATATTTATTATTTTATTTTTATTTCTGTATTTTTTAGCTAGGACGTAGTGGCTAGTAGACCAAACCATTAAAATATATATATATATATATATATATATGTTTATTAAATGAGCAAATATGAACGTATTTTCCAATTGCTATTGTATTCAGCATCTTACATGTAATTATTTATTTATTTATGTACCAAAAATTATAACTTAAAATATAAAAATGGAACAATGACAAAAAAAACAAGAGTACAAAGGATTAACTTATCGTTTTAAGAGATCTGTACCAGTAACTCTTCGGTAATAGTAATTACATTTGATATGAAAACAATTGAGTATTTTATCAAAACATATTTTAACATATTTCACGTATATATGTCTACGTTAGTATTGAGATGAGTCTATAAATTCTCAGAGACCGAGACGTCTGACAGAAATATAAGAGACAAATATAATTAAAGCGTATTTGGTAAGAATATAATTTTGAAAAAGTTAGCTCTAAAGAAATATGTAAAAAAGAAAATAAGAAGCTGTCATCTTATAGTCTTGATACTAGGCTTACAAGATGAATATTTTAAACTCTTCTTAAGTTTACGACTTTAGTGTTAAAACTTTGAATTGGTGTTTTTCAATATTATAATATTACTTCGTCAAAGTCTAGCATCTTGGTGTCTATGTATGTCTGTGATTGAATATTCGTAATCTTAAACAGAAATTTACATTTCCATAATTTCATTGTTGTTTATTATAATCCCATTAAAAATATCATGTAACTCTATTTCGTATTATGTCTTAAAAACGTCAGCGACATTAGACGGCTAAGAGAACGGCCAATGGTAGATAAAACAGCGTCAACTTTTTGTAAGATAATATTTATTGGGAGTTACACAATTAAACCATTTGTTTCACTAGCCTTATAGAAAAAGTGGCTTCTCGATTTACAATCTAATTTTTGTAAAAGTTGCAGCACGACGACTACTATAGCATTGTCCTCATCTTCGATGATGATGTAAAATCAACCTGTAATCTAGATCAGTACAGTCAAAAAAACAATCTTATAATATTAAATAGGGTAATACACTATTGTATTGAATAGAAGTTTCTGATCCAATGAATGAATAGTATTTTTTAAAATTGTAACATCTTGTAAATCAAAGATTCAATTGGAGTTTTAATTGAAAACCGTTCTAGGGTATTTATAATGAACGTTATTGAAGTGCGCTCGAAAGCAAGGCTGCTTTGCTTTATAGTTTAAATACTAATGTTAGTTAGAAGTAAGGCCGCATTGAAATATATATAGTACGAAAACTTGTAAACTAGATACATTCGTAAATATGATCAATTCGTATTTTAAATTAATTAGAAATACACTAAGTTTTCCCAAGTGTGTAGGATCTCTGGTATGTTGTAATTTTGCAGAATTTAAATAAACTATCTGTAAATGCTTCATACAGAATAATATATGCCTTAGCTCATATTTTTGTATCATCAGATGCCACAATTTTTTTATGCATTTTGATTTAAGATGATTTTTATTTGAATCCAGTTTCTTACAGTATGGAGCTAACACAAGAGCATTGTAAATTCAGTTATACCACAACCAAAATTAAATAACAAAAAATATTTACAAGATGAGTTGGATCGTAAGCTATTGGAATTCATACTTTTATAGTTAAAGTTTAAAGTAATACTTTTAAAGTTTTTAAGAGACAGGTAGCTGTATTGCTATCATATTTTTTTACTATGACAGCCAATAATTTGGCTACACAAACTGCTTCTATTGAGCAGTCCTTAGGTATAAGTAGGAAGAGTTTGGAAGTAATTCCAAACAATATTAGTTTAAACTAGATTATAAGACAGTAGAGATATCCTCTAGCCAAATTAATAATTTTAAAGAAATTAATAATTATTTAAGGAAAGCTAGTATTGTTAAATTGACCAATAAGAATGATAATGTAAACTATATCAACCTGGTGCATCAGAATATTCAGTGCATGAGAAACAAAGAATTGGAAATATAATTATTTATGAATACTCTTAATATAAATATTTTTTGTGTTACTGAACACTGGTTAAAAAATGAAGAATTAATGTTTAATTTTAATAATCACCAGGTTGGTAGTTCGTTCAACAGAATTAATTCCATACATGGGGGCTCCTTAATTCTTTTAAATAAACATTTTAAATTCAAAGAACGTAAAGACATAGTAAGTCTTTCTGTTGAACGGACAATTGAACTAGCTTCAGTAGAATTAGAGCAATCTATTATTGTAAGTGTTTACAGGCCACCGTCGTCTCACTTTGAGCAATTTGAGAGAATTATGGATGAGGTTTTAACTAAACTGACCAATTTGAGTAAACAATTAATTATTTGTGGAGATTTTAATTTTAATATCTTAGACCAAAATTTATTAAGTGTAAAATTTTTAAATTTGTTTACTTCACATAATTTATCACACATTTTTATGGAGCCTACTAGAGTCACCGCCACTAGCTCAACCTGTATTGATAATATTTTTACAAATTTTATTCCAAATTTCAAATGCTTAATCAATACACTAGATTCTGACCACTGTGGTCAATTTATTAAATTCAACACTTACAAGAAAACAAATTTAAAAAAGAAAATGACTTTTGTACCAGTAACTGCAAACCGTATTAGTAAATTGAAAAATGACTTAGTATGCTATTTACCTTTTTTAAAAATATCCAATCCCAATATCATGTATAATGATTTTTTTAACAATTTCATTCAATTATTTAACTCGGTATTTACCACTAAAACGGTCTTTGTTACTGATGCATTATTATTTAGTGAGTGGGCATCAGCAGAATTACATAAAAATAGAGAAAAAATATATAATATGTATGCGGAAAAACAATTTAATACTAGTGAGGAGTTTAAAAATGATGTTAAATTATTTTCCAAATCTTTTAAAAATGAATGTAAGTTAGCCAAATCATTATATATAAATAGCAAAATACAAAATAGCAGTAATAAAATAAAAACAACTTGGAAAATAATTAACGAGAAAACTGGACGAGCTAAATCTCAAAGGATTGTGCTATATTTGTTTTATTTATATGTTCTATATTTGTGCTGCAGAAGAGGGCTGTTCGTGCGATCTATAAGATGAGGCCCCGAGAATCGTTAAGAAATAAATTCAAAGAATTCAAAATTATGACTGTACATAATCAATATATTTATGAGAACCTAATGTATGTACATAAGAATATTAATAACTTCAAGAAAAATTGTGATTTACACAAAATTAATACCAGAAACAAAAATAAACTTGCTGTGCCCACCACTAGGCTCCAAAAAATAGGAAATTCCTTCAAAATTAATTGTATACGTTTTTATAATAAACTCCCAAATGAAGCCTTATAATTGTCATTAAATAAATTTAAAGTATACATTAAAAGAAATTTGATAAAAAAATCCTATTATAGTGTAAAGGATTATATTAACGACGGTATGGCCTGGGAATAAATTGTATTGTAGCGATAAACTAGTAACCTGCGCAATTTGTTTGACGTTGCTAGTTACTTTTGTTCGATCAACTAGCCGCATCACACCGTTCCCTTAGAAGTCATTACTTGCGGTAGCGTTGGGGGTCGGGTCGCCCTCCCTCCCTCAAATATGGCGAAGGGGGTGATGGCTGACCCTTGAGTTATGCTCGTGAACGGGTGCTGCTTGCGGTGACTGGTCGTGTTGCTGGCAATGGTTCTTGTGTTTTCATTTTTATTTCTTAAATTATTAAGCCTTCTACGTGAATTGATTGCCATGGTTCTAGTTGTTCGTAAATTGCTCATTTTACTTATATTGACATTTGTGAAACAGTGATCACAATAAAAAAAAAAAAAACCTGGCTGAGTTTGTTGTGTGGTTCTTCTCAGACCAGGGCGCGTTTGGAACCCTCGTAATTTTAACTTTAAGTTCAGAGGTGTTTTTGCAGAAGGGCTTATTTCGATAAAATAGGCCCTCCTGACACCTCTATTTGACGTACAAAGTGGAAAAGATTTAAATAAATAAATAAAAAGTAATACCTAATCTAATGAGATTAGGTAAAACCTCTTCTCTAAAAATGAGATATCTCTAAAATGAGATATCTATAATTAAAAGAAGTCAAACATTTCGAAATAATGAATAAAAAAATCACGCCATGCTGCTTCATAAAATATATATTTTTTTCTTTTAGGTTATCGATTATAAAATCCTACAGGAGTCTCGGACTTTTACAGCTATATAAAAGCTCCGAATAAATTATAGGAATAACTGCTGAACTAAAGGAACTACTGCGACTTATAACGGCAGTACAGTAATTACTGTTAATGGTTAACTGAAATTTCAATATTATTTGATATTAACCCTATTAAAAAAAATGATTAAAATAATTCAATTTAAACTAGTATAAAACAATAAACTAAATAACTCTATTGGTAATTGAATGCCCAGAATATGTTTAGAACGTGACCTATATACAGATAAGTATTCTCAAAATTCCTCCCTTGATCTTGAACATATACGACCTTGTTTATCGAACAACAACGGACCCTTGCGGTAGAACTAAGTAACCATTTACTTTCTTGCCTTATATTTGGTTGAATTTGTACGTAAAATTCTTGCTGGCAATAAGTTTTCCTATACTATTTTTTCTCTGTAATTTTTTAAAGCAATGAATAATTAATCAATATTATATTATAAATTATATTTTATTAGTATTTTATAATTATAAATTATATTTTATTAGTACCCTTGTTTATTTACTTAAAATAAAGATGATTATAATATGCAATCTAGTATTTTTTTGAATAAAATTTCACTTTTAAATCTAACAAAAAATATTATTATTTTTTTTCTTTTTACGTTTGTAGTTATTACTAAGCTATTTTTAAATAACGATGTTTGACAGTAATTTTACCGTCCAAGTTATTGAAGGTAGTTTCCTAAACAAAGCAAAGAGTCTTTGATAAAATCCTCTTAAACCACTTAGCCTAAATATGTTAATATTATAATGATCTTAAAAATATTTCGATTAGAGATAATTAAATCTAAGAGCAATTTTGTGTTTGTGTATTGAACGGGAGCTGTCCCATAAACCGGTGTCCACTGGCCAATCCTTTATCTCTTCACGCTACACTTGTTCTCGTCTTTTGTTTACTTTTTGTATACAGTTGTAGTTTACACTGTTCCCGTTTATATATTGTCTATGTATTTTTAACTGTTCCTTTTATGCAATAAACTATGGTATATTTTTTTTGTGTTTTTTTTTTTATTTTTTTAAATCAAAGCCGTATTAATATAAACTTAAAAGGTTTTCTTCTTTGCAGTAATATTATGATACTATTTTATATAAATATATATTATGTTTTAAAACAGACATTTAATAAAAGTGTATAAGTATTTTCTAATTTTTAACTTATAATTTTTGATATTACTTGATGTCTCAGTATATCTCATATGAAAACTCATTATATTCTGGAAACTGTCAGGCCTATAATAACTTTATTATTTGTTTGATTAGTAAATTAATAAACATTTGGTTGGTACATAGCAAAACTATGATTCACGAGGCGAAATTATATCGCCAAAAACTTACATAAAAAAAGTTATACCATAAAAATTATCGATATAATATTTTTATATTATTTCAATATAGATTCGAACCTACGACTTCTGGAAAACTTTCCTGTCGTTGAATTATTCAAATTAAGCTATCGTGTTGCTACACAGTTCGATAAAATAAGATTAATATTTTTGTTGGTCTCTAATTAGAAATTAACTGTGTAAACTTCTTTAGAAATACTCCAAGCCTACACTTTGATATTATTTTCGAAAAAAAGTATTCGTGTTCGCTTGATATTTAAAATAACTTTTTTTTTTATTGTGTCTAAGGACAATTTATTTAAAGAAGATGTTATTTTGCCTTCAAATCAAGCAGGGCTTCCAATATGATAATCATTCTTTAATATTGCATTGTCATATTAAATACCAATACCCAAGGTTTTACTATAAATGAACAGTACATTGAATCACAGTTGTTATCAAAGTAATTAAATTAGATTCGTACGGCAATTTGTAATTAATGCTTAATTAATATAAATAAAGCTTGACTGTTTTTGCACCTTTAAACAAACGTGACACTTGTAGTTAAGGCTATTTTAATACACTCTTGTAAGTCTATAGAAAAGTGCAAATATTATAAGTATTATTATATATATATATATATATATATATATATATATATATAATATAATATAATACAAAAAATAAAAAAAGTCTTGCCGTTATGCTTCACAAAAGACGGTGCTTCCTTTTCCTTAGTCATTTATAAAATCCTAGTGGAGTTACAATTTTTATAGCCGTATAAAAGCGGCCTCAGCGTCCTATTCTCTGAATAAATGAGATGAATACGCAAACAGATGACGCGTTACGCCCACTTTCTTCGTAAATAATGTCTGTGAACTAATTACTTTTAATGTTCTTAAGTTTTAAAATAATTTTATATGATAACTTATTTTAAAGATCGTAATTTGAAAGTGTTAAATCCAATAGCAAAAGATCCTAAATATATATGCCACCTGAATTTTTTATCAATTTAGTATTTAGTGTATTTTATAACATGTGTAAAATACACTGCATTTTTGTATTGGCATTGTAGTGCTTTGAACAATATTGATTTTCGGTTGCCCGATATTGGGACTGCACGATATAAAAGGCATATTATTTAATTATATAACTTAAAAGTGATAATAAACAGACTTTTTAAATAATCTAGATATAAATATGAGATAATATAAATATGAGAAATAAAATATTAATTTTGTGATAAATAATAAATACTGTATGGTATGTCGATTGTTTCAAACACTATTTGACAAACAAACACCATATCAATCAATCAATCAATAATAAAATAGAGTCAGTTTTATTATTTACCAGCTTTGAATAATGAAATAGGAGCTACTAATTAGAACTGATTTTTATATGAATATTGTAAAAATAATGTGTATTTGTATATTTGTATATTAATTGTAAGTTACAGAACTTTTTGACGTTTTATTTAGCTAATAACTATTGACTGGTTTTAAATCCTAAAAATTGTACGGCTTCAATTTAATAATAGAAACCACAATGCAAATAAATGAGATCTAGGTGTATTTTGTGTTTTATGGTTTTAAATAACGTTAGTATGTAGAAGGGATCCGGGATAACTTCTTTAATTTAAATAAGGCAAGAATTACTCTTTCGTAGGTACGAGTTGTGACTATTATATAGACATTTTACACAATAAGTCATATTATATATACATATATATATATATATATATATCTGTGGAACAAAATATCTCTTAAGGTATTTCTGAACCGATACGACATTTAAACCTTTAATAAAAGAGCGTATTCCCTTCTAAAAGGCCGGCAACGCACTTGTAGCTCCTGAGTTGCAGACGTCCATAGGCGACGGCAGTCGCTTAGGTGACCCGTCTGTTCGTTTGCTCCCTATACCATAAAAAAATTAAAATAATGGTTCTCTTAGAAATAGTAATTCATATTTTCTCTTTAAGTACTAGATAAGCCTAATGATTTATATCGTATTTCTTAGAACAGTGCCTAATAAAACGTATCATACTCTACAAAACTCTTAAGTATCATGTACTATAAAATATTAATATTTTAAAGGTCTATAATTTTTTTATAAATGCCTCATGTAAATATTTACCCAAGGTTGTGTTCGTATATTGACCGGAAGCTGTCACATAAACCGGCGTCCATTGGCCAACACTGTATCTTTTTGCGTTACACTTGTTCTCGTCTTTAGTTTACTTTTTCAGTACAATTCTAGTTTACACTGTCTACAATTTGTCCTTTTTTATCATGCAATAAACTTTTTAGATAAATGGATTTTTATTTTTTATTTAGTTTTAAACAGCAGAAAGCTATTAATATATCTCAAACAGTGTTTAACGATAACTAATAATTTAAATGAGATTTTAGAAATTATATTTACCTCTTAAATGTTATACCAATAGTTGTTTTAGTTTTTTTTTATTATATCTGATATTAAAACTTACTTTAGTTTGGAAAGTGTAAGCTTTACCAAAATAGGACGATGAGACCAAAAATAATTGTTTGATATCTTTACATAGTTGAAATTTAGTTAGTCTAATTAAGGAGTGAAAATTGTAACTAAAATTGTAATATTGCCTTGAGAGCTTACTAGACTTTATAACGTTCGAGATTATAGTTACTTAAGTTAATTACGTATTAACAAGTCTTTTCCGAAGTCTCATTCACCGCAGATACAGAAGCATAGAGAAGATTCATTACTATTTCTGCTAAAAAAGTAGGTCTTAAACAGAAACTAAAAGTTCTTTCATATTCTTAGGAACAACGAAAGAAGATAGCGTTTATATATTTAGGGGACTGTGCCATTTTCATATCATTGCCCTAAACAGATTAAACAGATTTTATCACCATTCAATATTCAATGGAATGGAACTTCATAGTGGAAAAATATTTAAATAACATTATCATAATTTAAATTTACCGATATTGTATTAATAACGACATACTACTAAAACTTAATTACGTGTTATTTAGTACTATAACTTATATCATACATTTGTGTCTTTAACATACAGTGCTTTGTTGTCAAATATAACAATAGCAAGATGTTAAATATATTCCGTTTTACAATTTTATTGACATTTGGCATGTGTTTTTTACTAACATACATTTCCTTGTTAAGAGAAACTATAAAATTATATTATTCCATCAATGATTTGTATTGTTCTCCATTTGTTAGGCATTCCATTAAAATATTACCACTAAAAATCTAAAATACTAGTATTATAAAAAAGTAGAATATAAAAATAGCAAATCTTTAGTAATTTTGTTGACATATTTATGTCAACAAAAATCGTCCATTTGCAAGCTAGGCCCGATGGGAATAATAAGAATAAAACGGTTGCATGAAATTCAGCTGAAAGAAAGAAAGTCATGTTTAGGTACTTTGTAATTTTATTGGATCAATGATTAAATAGAATATAACTTTTAGTTTATTTGGAGTCTGTATTTCATAATTTAGTTTCAAATAATGAAAAATTGTAAAAATATTAATATTTCTTCAAATATGTTTTTTAAAACTTTGTAGAACGCGTTTCAATTTACATAAGTCGTATCTTTGTTATTAAGTCGTCTCTATAATATCTTAATCTGTTTTAAACATACTCGTATTTTAGGATTATTTTTTCTATGATTAACCGAATTACATTCCTAATATATTTAAAAAAATGCATTTCAAAGCAATATGAGACAATCGCCTGTTGTACTTTTAATATGAAATTATGTTTGTAACTTATAATTTTGTGGTGTACAATAAAGAATAAATAATAAATCTTAAAATACATATATATGAGTTTAAATAAATATATATTTGAGAATATATCTGAAATAATGGTTCTTTCACCATTAGAAATATTACTTAGAAATTCAACTTGAAATATGAATTTGAATTGGTTTTAACATATAAATTATGAATCTAACTGAATATTGTAAACTTTAATATATAGACTTTGATATATTTAGTTCAAAGAGAATCCATGAAGCTCTCTCTCCTGAGGGACCCTTTTGAATTACAGCTACAGTCTGACGTTTCCTTTCATAAGGACTTTGTATGACCACTTGAATACAAAAAAAAACATTGAAATTGACATTTTTTTCTCATTTACTAATAAAAAGACATACTCCTCCTTCAAACAATTTTCAAAGAATTTAATGAAAAATACATCATTGATGTACTTAATAAGATAAGCCATTATATTAATTAATAAACGCAGTACAAATCTATTTTAAGAAAAATATCGCATAAATCTCTTTTAAGAAAAATATCTGTATTATTTTTAGTATAACTAAAAAAAGAATCCTTTTTAATCCTAGTTAGTAAAAACGTGAAATCGCGCAATTCGTATTCTAGTCGCAGCGGTGATGATTTAAAAAACGTGACTCTACCAGCGAGCGGGAAGGGGGACTGTAAAAGATGTGCGAACTACAACTACGTAAGGCGAAGCTTTGTTCGTAATAATCTGCAGATTGACTGAATGCTGCACGTACCTGATGAAGTTTCTGTAAAGCTTGAGCCACTTTTCCATCTACCATTGTTAAAAACAATGTAAATTTCGCATCAAAACCTTATCCCTGAATATTGATTAAGTTTAGTGTAAGTGAATCTGACATACAGCTACATGATATTCTGATTTTAAAGAAAATTTACTTCTGCTAGATTCAGTGTATCAGAATATATATATAGTATTGAATGTTATAATAATGTTTACATATTATGTTATTTCACATGTTATGTTGTTTTTCTTATATACTAGCTGTTGCTCGCGACTCCGTCCGCGACGACTCCAGAACAACTGACTCGTAAGAAACTCTTTCACTCGAGCTTTTTTTGGTTAACATGATTTAAAAATTGTTCTCCAAGAAAAGCCCTATTATTAAGGGAATTAAGACAATAATATAATATAGCACAGATCCAACATAAAAGTTCCTCAATCTAATCAACAAATACCCTTTTACCGCCATCTATTACGATAGTATAGAACTGAAAGATAATGGTGACTGTCAGATAATAAATAAATATTTCGCAATAAAATCAATAAATAAATATTTATATATTTCAATATGATGTGTAATAAGTTACTTTTAATTTTCTATCAAATAATATCATTATTTATAAAACAGAGCTTCGGAAAATTTTGGCATCTGGAAAAGGTCTAATTGAAAGAAAGCAGATACGCAAAAATTATACGTCATGAAGTAAATATTTCTTTTCAATATGTTAACAAATATATTTATGAAAAACCAAAAAAAAGTATGTAGATTAGTTTACATGTATAAATTTTCAAAATGGCGTCATGCTGGTAAAATCGGCTAGCTTATCAGAAAATAACCCTGAACAAATACAAATAAAGGTGTTTATGTGATAATTTTAAACCGCTATCAAACATACATTAATTATATTTAATATTGTAGATTACGTTATTAGCTACAGTTTGAAGTATAATAAAAATATCTTACAATAATCTTAACAATACATAAAATACAATACATTTACTTTATATAAAAATTCTCACTTAAAAATTCATGTGGTGTCTAAGTCCCGAGGTTCCTTGAGTTCTTGAGGGTTGCTGTTAAAATTTTGTCTTGTATTCCCGCTCGAGATAATTATTTGTAAGATCCACAATTTACTTTTCCTAACTGTATTATTTCGTCTCTTCTTTTCTTTATACATCAAATATAAACGACACTTATAATAACTTAAACAGCGAACCTTTTTAAATGCACTCCTTATTGTAAACAGCATTTACAGCATTTATAGTTTACATTATAAAAAAAATAACAATAATATTATCTTCAAAGCGCATTCATTATTTTAATGGAAAAAAAACCATTAAAGTCCATCTTTTTAATGGAAATAAAAAATCAACGGTGAAAAAGTGTTTTATTTTTAAGTACCCACAAAGAGCTATTCTAACAAATTGTTGTCGGAAGAAGGATGTATTTTGGGGTTTTTTTGATCTGAAAATACGTTTAAGACAATTTGAATTTAAGACCTTAATATTTAGCTCTTTCGTTAAAAGTAATAAAAACTGTTCTTGTCATTCTATTTAACATCGAACAATTTTTTATCTTATGGTTGCATTTGATTTTATCTAAATTTAATTCCGCCTAAACAGGAAGTATCAAGGAAATTATCTAGTAGTGATAGTAACTTTAACTACTATCAGATAATAAAAAACTAATAAACTAAAAAATCTGATAAAGTTTCTCAAACTTATAAAAAATATATATTTAAAATATTACACAGCACTTCGCAGGTTTTAACAGATTGTGAAAATGCTAGATCACTTATTATTATTTATTCTTTATTGTACACCACAAAATTAAAAGCTACAAACATAAATAGTATTATTGCCTAAAAGCGATTTCTTCCAGATAACCTTAGGGTTAGTACGAGAAAAAAAAAATAAAAAAAATCTTACAAGTATAGATCAGAAACAGACCAGACCAGAATGTTTTATGTTAATTTATTATTTTACAACTCAAAGGAAAATAACAACTTGCTTAAAAAGATTTGATGCGGACAGATATAATACAATTCTTAAAATATATTTTTGTAGAAAAGAAACACTTAACACATTATTTTATTGTCAATATTCCTAACAATAACGATCAGAAGATAGATTGATATCGTAATTCAATATTTATATTAGCCTATAAATAAGCTTTACAGTGCTTCAATCATATATTCAGCACAGCAAAAAAAAGCATTAGTTTGTAGATTATCTGGTATAGACAATTGACATAACATTGATTATTTTTTGTTAGAATTAAGGTCCAATGTTTCTCATCGAATTCAAATCGTTAAATCATTATCAGAGGAAATTACACAAGCCATTGAAGAGGAAAAGTATAACCTGTTTAAATTATCTAATAAAAATTAACCAGATAAAAAAAGGGTGTCGTAAGAATGGCCAGCTTTTAACTCTTATAGAAATAAAAAAGGTTTTTCATCAATTATAATTATTTCAAAAATTTTCATGTAATAATATTTTTAATAAAAAATTCTAATTTGACACAAGTGTATTATGTTATTATTGTAAAAATGGAAGTCAATTGATTAGTGAATGTTTTAAACTTAAAAATAAAAATAATACCAACCTATTCGATCAACATCCTCAACCATCTACCAACATATTAATAAGTTTCTTTTGTGGTTTTTACAACAAATTTTTTTCAATCATGATTAGGAATTATTAGGAGTTATTTCAGATTTTTCAGAACCTTTTAGTTTATTAGATTACATAAAAATATATAATATTATATATTTAGTTTTAGATGTAATTCATCTAAACAATCATTTATATAACAGTACAATTTTGTATCCTATTCAAGTGGAAATTTCAAATAAAATTTCAAAAAAATTCAAAACTCAAAAGTACCTTTATTCAAGTAAGCATTTACATGCACTTTTGAATTGTCAAATACGTTACATTACATTAAAAAATGTCAGTATAGTATGTCAGTATGTCTGTCCGTGAGTAAGCTACCAGCTACCAGCTCTGAATACGGCTCTGCTGAGAAGAGCTGGCCAGAAACTCAACAGTTGCTCTTTTAAAAACAATTTAACAATGTTACATATATGTAAATATGTATACATTAGAATATCCCACAAATGAGAAGATAGCCCCGACATTACAATTTCTGATCATCCTCTTGTTAGAAGAATGATGAAAATAATAACAGCTTCATTCTATTCAACAGGTATACGATCTGACGTCGATCGATTTGTAACAAATGAAAAATGGGTCAAATTAATAAACCTCTCCGTTGTTCAAATAAAGGTCTTATGGTTGTAACTTCCGCTAAGACAGTGAAATTTTAAAAAATATGCTTCGATATTTTTCTCCCTTTACCAGTTGGACTTAAAAAGTTCAAGTATTTTTTAGCTTTACAAGAAATTTTATAAAATGGTTAATGCGTATTCTAAGATAATTTTTTTCACTAATAAAATCCCATAGTGTTTAATTCATTTTTTACCTTTTTTGTTGTCCTAAAATAGTCCTGATCAAGGAGCTTATTTTACATTTAAAAGTGAAAAATCACAAAGTAATCGTGCATTACAGCACATTCCATTCTAAAGGAATGTTTAAAAAATAAATGTAAATAAAAAATATAAAAATTGGCAAAGTTATCTCGTAATTTCTATGTTTTCTACCAATTTTCCTCCACATTGTAGTACTTTGGTAAAATCACATTGGTGTAAAATCACCATTTGGACTTTGATATGGCTATAAAACTTTATTACCAAGTTTTATATTTGAAAGCAATGATACCGCTTATCAGGAGAATATTTGAACGTTACAATATCGTGTGCTGTTAAGAGAAGAAAAAGTCTAACTAAAATAAATAATAACTGAAGATCTAAAAATACATAATGGCCTTTTACAATTACATGTCATTTTACATGTATAGTCAGTTAGTCAGTTAAAATATATTTAATATCTTGTGAAAGAAATAATGTCTGCTTCTTTTCAAAATTTTATACATGTAAAATATGATAAAGTGATCAACTTAAGTAAGCAGAACTAAAATCATATTTATTCATTAATATAATATAAAAAACCTACTATTAAATAAAAAAATATAAAAATTAATCAGTCAACAATAATTAATCTTAATTTTCAATTATGAAATTAAATAAAAATGGAATTAACCTATTTAGCTTACTTACAGAACATAGAATATATAATCTAAGTTAGTTTAAAAGTTACTTAACATAGAAAGGCTTTTAAATAAAATAGAAGGCTCTTTGCTTTCTATTTCAAATAGTGTAGATACTATTCTAAATTTAATACTATTTTTGAAAGCAAATATTTTCCATCCATATATTATAACTCCCACTAAATTATTATATAAGCCTCCTAACAGTAAATTTATGAACATTACTTCAAGTTTCCGATTTCGTTATCTTTAGAAACTTTCGTTATCTTTAAATAATGGACTCATCTAGTTTTAATAGCTATAGTAACAATAATACTTTAGTGTTGTTACTATTTGTTATTGTTTTGTAGCTATTATTCAAATCCCATTAACTAACATAATAAATATATATTTATAAAATAATAATAATATAATATATCTCATATTATAACCATTGCCAACTCTTAGGTTAAATAACAACTTTAAAACATATGTTTTAATTCAATTAAGTTGTAACGGATGATAGACTCAGTAATGCACAACCGACTACTAATTTAAATAACTGCAAAGCTGTTAATAGCGAATACTTAATATATCCTGCGTTTATTACATTGTTTGCATTAAATTACCCAACTTGTGAAAGTAAATTGCTAACAGATATATATGCCTAAATAACTAAATGGCTAACAGATATATATGCCATTTAACTAAATGGCTGACGGATATATATGCTATATAACTAAATGGCTAACAGATATATATGCCTAAATAACTAAATGGCTAACAGATATATATGCCATATAACTAAATGGCTAACAGATATATATGCCATTTAACTAAATGGCTGACAGATATATATGCCATATAACTAAATGGCTAACAGATATATATGCCTAAATAACTAAATGGCTAACAGATATATATGTCATATAACTAAATGGCTAACAGATATATATGCCATATAACTGAATGGCTAACAGATATATATGCCAGCAATACTTTTCAAATACTTTTAATAAAATGCAATCTCTTCAAAGCGTAACTTATTTTTTAATTAATGAATCATTTATCGGCATTGAAAAAGCGTTTTATAAAGAAGGATCTACAGATAGCCATCCTATCGGTACTTATACATAATGTTCTACGAATACTTAGGAAACTAAAAATAACATTCTTATATTTTGAACTGTTTTTGCGTTCGTCCCAATTCAGTAAAAATTATTTGTTTGTTAAGAAAATAAAAATGTATTTTTAGCCACTTTAAGCAATTCCAAAGTCAAATAATATTTACCCCACAAAATTATATTTTGTAACCGTTTTCGATAACATCCAATTTATCTTCTTATTCTCCTTTTATTTTTGTTTTTCAAATGTAATTCAATAATCCGGCTTATGATTGATTACATGACCGAAACATACATTCACAAAAAAGTAATATTTTATATGGTAATTTAAGCACCAACTTTAGGATACGTTTAATTCGAATAGTTTACTATTAATATAGTTGAGTCAATCACAAATATACTTATTCCTATGATATATGTCTAATCTACTCTAACATTTAGAGAACAATGTAAAAATAACTATTGTTTTTTTTTAATTTATAATTATTACCCACGGACACATCATCCGTGCTCTTTTTGACGTTTTACAATTTTTTGTCATGTCAAATTATAATTTATAAATTGAGATTTTAAAGACATGCATAACAGAGGAGATTATTAGTAGGAATCTTAAAAACTATGTTAGCGAATCCTTTGCACTGGTTTTTTAAAAATAACTATGGTTAAACAGCTATACAAAATAAACTTAAAATTTAATTTAAAGTTAAATAACCTGTCCTTTTTTGTGAATTAAATTCTTTACATTTGGGATTTTAATTAAATAAACTTTTTAAATAGTAAATGACAATATAATATTTTACCTGCATACATAAAAACATAAAACATATGTGATTGAATTTGTATTTATCGTAAAATATAACAGAATATAAAAAGAAAATTATAAAATAATAGTAGCAATAAACATTTTTGATGTGAAAGAATAAATGGTTTGATGAATTAAAAAATAAAAAATACCGACCCCGCTGTGATCTGTCTTGAATTTGATTGCATATATGAATGAATCCATTTCATATTCAAAATAAATTGGACTTTACGAACTTTAGTCTTACTATGTACAATATTTTTCAACCATTTATGAATTGCTATTGCTAATGCTATTTTAAGGGCCATTTCAGATAAAATGTGTCAGGGGATATAGCTCAGTGGTAGAGCAATCGACTGCAGATCGATAGGCCCCCGGTTCAAGTCCGGGTATCCCCTATACAGTTTAATTTTTATTTTTTATAAATATAAAGCCCTTCAGTCCAAAAAGATAATTGATGATTAAAGATTCTTCCTTCTACTTTAAAATTGTATCGGATAAAAAAAATCTTAGACACAAAATGTTCTCTTTATTTTAATAAATTGATATGAAAAATTCACTATGCCTCTATTTTCAATATTAACGGAGCTTATTATTTTTTTAAATGAAAAAAAAACGTTAATGTTAACCGGTCTCCTTTAATACCAAATTTCAGTTTAATCGGATAACAGATTGCGATATGAAATTTTTTCTCTTGAGTGGTTCTTTTTTATTTATTTTTTTCGGCCTGTGTTGGCCGTATCATAATATTCACTGAACCCTAAAATGTGTGTTGATTTTTTATTATTTGTTGGGACGGTTACACTATGTTTCTATTTTCGAAAGTAACGGAGTTCCTATTTTTTTTATATTAGAAAAAAAATAAAAAAGGCAGAATATCTGTCATCTGATTTTTCCCATAAGCAATACCATCAAATAAATAGTACTAGAAAATGTAACAACGACTCTTATTCTATTTCTTTTTATTTCTAATTTTAATAACAAAAATAAATACAATAGTTGCAATCAATATTTCAGTAATTAAAAAGCTCTTACCATGATGGACTAAAATGATACTAAAGAACATTTATTGTCTAACACGTCAGTAAACGTCTGTTATTTAGTAGCAGCGGGCATGCGCAGAAAGTATTTGTGTTTGTCAACACTTCATAATATAAACAATACTATTTATACTTAACAATCAACGATAATCAAGCAAAATAAATATCATTTTTTATTAAATATAAATGTTGTACTTAAGTATATTTTCAAAAAACCGACCACTTCGATTATATGAAAAGAATAATGCCACGGTAAAAATCCACTGTTGTACATATACAAGTACTATACCTTGATTTAGTTTGTGCTATTAACCTGTCGTTCCCTGATCGGACTCGAGAGACCGGGAACAATAGTAATCGACTAACGATCAACTATGTGAAGCTTTGTAAAATTTGGTACCTAGATATAACTCCAATTTCTGTAGGGTTATTTCAATAAATATTTTGAGTCCGGAACTATATCATTTGTACTAATACATTCGGGACTTAAAATAAGCACTTAGTTTCTATAGAAATGGCAACAAATTTCATCTTAATCACAAAAATATTTTCCTTATTTGGTTTTTATGTACATATAGGAGCACAAAATAGCAAGGAATGTTCTTAATCCGGACTCTATATTCTGATTTAAAATATTTTTTTAGTCTCCTCCAATGTTCTCCTCCAATGGCTTATAATTATTACCATAAAAGTTGTTTATGGCTAATTTTGAAGGATGTTCCTATTTTTATTCTTCTCTTTGACTTATGGCATGGGGGAATCGTTGGTCTATTGTTTTAAGCCCGCTGAGTTTCTTTCGCCAGCTCATCTCAAGTGGCAATTAATTTTCCGAGCTGGTAGTAGCTTTGACAATGAAAAATTTTTTCTATCTATTTAATTCCTTTAGCACTTCATTAATCAAACTGAGTGAAACTGGATATTTTTACCGTTTACCTTATCCTTTTTTTGGTTCTACAGTTTGTTTACTATAGCAACTTTTTGTTGAGCTACCAATAATCTAAGTGGCCACGCGTCCAATTAATTAGCAAATTTTAAAGGCCTTGGATTGATAAAGGAAATCTACAAACGATTTGTTTGTTTTCGTATTGACATGTCAAATTGAAAATAATCTCATTATTAAATATCCGCTGAAATTTTGTTTACATAAGTTTACATAGTTAAGACATTTACGTATCTCAACATTTGTTGTTTATTTATATTTTACCCACAATAAAAGATCAATTAAAGATCTTATCTCATCAATTTAATATCATTAAAAGATCAATTCAACACCTTTCAATAAAGTCAATTTATAAAACACTTTGAATTTTATAAAAGTGTTTCTGAAGTACTGTACAATTAATTAACTTGAATGCTTATACCTTACTTTGGATATCTTGAGAATTGAGAAAATTAATAGGAAATTAATATTAAGAGGAAAAATGATCAATTTATTACTTATAATACTTTTCCCAGTTTTTTTATTGCCTAAAATTTGTCTATTGTAAATTACTAAACATACAGTATTTTTTAATAAATTTACGATGTAAAAAACATCGACAATAATGCTCTCTGAAACGTTATCTAACTAGCTAGGCCAGTGATGGGATTTAATATTTAAATATACATCTATGTCACACATACGAGGACAACACTTTTCTATAAGCAACGTCCCCTAAAATGTTGGCAGGTTAAATAATAATAATAATATAAATAAAAGCAAAGAAATATATATGGAATGTTAGATTCTGGGAAGTATCGACCAACTAACGTTATACTGTAGCTTCCACCGTAGAGACCGTTTTCCAAAGGTTGCAAGTTTAAGTCCAGCCAGTAAAAATGGAGGTTTGAGTCCTACTAATAAAGTAAATGTAATGTGTTTTTTCGTAACGTTCACTCAAAGTTAATCCTTCTATTTAAATGTTTGTTAACTGATCCCCTGTTGGCTAATAAATTACACATACATATTAAATATTTGCAGGTCGGCTTTGCTGGGGGCGTTGTATTCTGTAATGCCCATGTATTTTGTACTAACGTCTGCTCGTTTATAATCATTAATAATTCAACATGATTTGATTTTGATGGTACATAAAAAGTTACGTTACTTTAAAATAAGTTATAGTTACTTATACTAATAAAATTTGATTTGAGATATTAAGAACAATTAAACATTTTATGTCAAACAATGTAAAGTTTCAACGTCTGTACGGTTGAAACCTTACAGAGCACACTCTCAAGCCATAGTTTAATACGTCTTGATGCCGCGAGAGTGTCTAGATAATATATAGTATAAT